>JAILWY010000008.1:2770000-4035000 GCA_022113835.1 Atopsyche davidsoni
TTAATAAAAATTACCTCACGCGAAATGCTTCTAAAGGTGTCCTAAAAGTAACGCAAGATTTAAATTTGTCGCCATTTTTGTAGTAAAGTTTTGGGAACACTAAAAAAATAACAATTTGACAGCTGACAGTTTAGGATTAGTAGAAATGGAGCGTTACACGATAGAACAACGCGTCTTCATTATTGAACAATATTTCAAAAATAATAAAAGCTTGGCAGCCGCAGTTCGGAAATTTCATACAAAATATGGTCGGAATAGTGTTTTAACTTCGTCAACTATGAAGAGATTAATTGAAAAATTCAGGGAGACTGGATTCGTTGGAGACGCTAAACACACTGGTCGTCCAAAAACAATCCGTTCAAATGTCAATATCGAAGAATGTCGGTGACAATCCAGGAACCTCAATTCAGCGTCGTGGACAAGAATTACAAATTTCAAGAAGCTCTCTACAGCGTATACTAACTAAAGATCTGTGTCTCCATGCTTACAAAATTCAATTAACACAAGAACTGAAGTCTAATGACCATGCATAGCGAAGAGAGACGAAGTTAAAACACAATTCCAACCATATTTTGTATGAAATTTCCGAACTGCGGCTGCCAAGCTTTCATTATTTTTGAAATGTTGTTCAATAATGAAGACACGTTGTTCTATCGTGTAACGCTCCATTTCTACCAACCCTAAACTGTCAGCTGTTAAATCGTTTTTTTTAAGTGTTCCCAAAACTTTACTGCAAAAATGGACGTCAAATTCAAATCTTGCGTTAATTTTGGGACACCGTATATATCTATGACATACGCAAGTTATAACCTCGTGATATATTTTTGAAAAACTAAGCGCAATACCATCCGATTTGAATTTGATTTGATCTGAAAACTATGGTTGTTTTTTTTTTTTTTACCATTTTAAAAAAATTAAAATCCTTTGATTATTTATTGTTTTAGAATACATATTCAACAGTGCAGTGGGTAAGCATTACAAGTACCACAAGCAAGCACTAGTGTGGGAAGGGGCTGTGGCTGCCTGCCGGAGGGAAAACGCGGAGCTGGCCATGCCTGAAAACGCAGCTGAAGCGGAAGCCCTGAAAAATATCTTCAACGGATATCCCGAAGTATTGTTAGCCGGACTCCAATTTCCCAATTTCATTCTACTCGGCTTCCATGACGGCTTTGTTGAAAACCAGTTTGAAGATCTCAGAGGTATTCGAATCTGTGGCACTCGGTGTGACACTGGATGAACCAGAAATTTATTTAATGTTTGTATTGCTCTTCAGGATATCCTCAAGATAGAAAATATAACAAATGGGGTCCGAATGAACCGAAATTGGACAAATCGAGAAATTGCGTTGCATTACACAGAACTATGCTACTTCATGACTTTCTTTGTCATGTACCTGCCACCTTTATCTGCCAAAAAAGTGGCCCTATTTATGAAAATGGTCCTATTCATGAAAATAGTCCCAAATCTCCCTGTAATTCTGTTGATGCAGGTATATCTCCATATATATTAACAAAATTCTTGATTGGAATATACAATATTCTGAATAATAAATCAACAGTTTGTCACATGAAATGTCGTGCTGGATATTAGTGCCGAAGATTTTTGAATTAAAATAAATTTCATCCAAAAAACACAAGCAACTGTTTATTGGATCAAATCAAGTGCCATTTCTTAAGTTGCGTATTTTTCTATGAATCGTAACAGACTACGCGTACTATCCTGAAGTGGGGGTCTATTACAAAGTCGTCGAGGACCCCAAGCCGTGGATGGAGGCTTCGAAGGCTTGTCGCCAAGAAGGAGGCTCCCTTGCCGTGCCTGCGGATAACAAGCAAGCAGAAGTGCTGCGACACGTACTGGCATTATACCCTGCACACAGTCTGACTGGCAGTCTCTATAAAGACTACGCCTGGTTGGGAATCCACGACAGAGTGGTGGAAGGCAAATTCGTCACTGAAGAAGGTAAAATGAATTCCACTACCATAGCCAAAGCTCAAAACGAAACGAATACCATATAAACTAATATAACATATTTCAATTTTACATAATATTTCAGGAGAGACTATATTAAATAAATATCATACATGGGCAGAGGGTGAACTTAACGGAGGCCTTGAAGAAAACTGTGGAATGATCCACCGAGCTGGAGGACTCGGTGACTTGAATTGCGAAACACCTTTGATTTTCATCTGTCAGAAAACTACCCTATTTACTGCAGAAATACAAGTAGCAAACTCAACTGCTGAATATGAAACTGAAACGTCTCCCAAATGCAAGTGTACGTAGATTATTAATATCAAAATAAAACTATACATAATCTTTTTTTGGACAACTTACAAGTTGCGTAATAAGCGAAACGTAAACGAAATCATATTTGAAACATTTTTTAAGTCAATCAATTATTCTTAAATTATCTTTGTAGGCTGTGAATAACACTAATATTATTGTTCACAGCTGTTTTCTATGATAAAAGCTTAAATCGTCGGTATAGCTTTTATTTGACGCCTCAAACCTGGATAAAAGCTAATACAATATGCATGGAGGAGCACTCTTTGTTGGCAGTCATCAACAGTGTGGCTGAGGCGGAGACGTTGATGAACGCCTTGTCACTGTTTTCAGAGGACACCGAGGCTGGAGCTTTCAACAAATCTGCAATTCTAGTGGGAATCACAGACCTTGTTTTTAACGGCTTATTTTCATCGAACGAAGGTTTGACATCGTCTACTACTATGGCTATAATATTAAATATTCTGTCTTCATCAAGTGTTTATCTTCAGAGAAAGTTGGCGATTATTTCACTGAGCATATACTCATGCTAGTGTTCATGGTTTTCTAAGGGGAAAATAGTGTAGTGGGTCTTTTTACACCGCAGTTTTATATAGGAAGGAAAAGTCTGCGTATTGCTGCTGCTTAATAGCATTATCTATAGATCTGATACTCCTTCTGGAAAGAGCTACAGAAACAATAGTGGAAACTACCACACCTGGACAAGGTACTTCTAGATCACATCCTTCCATAATCATTCCAAGTCCACTACTCCAATACCGATCTTTTACACACACTCAGGGCACAGAATAAGGAGAGCAGGGAGGATATGAAATATTCTGTCATTTAGTTTTGGCTGGTGTTATTATTATATTTACTTTATTCTTGGGTGTTTTTCAACATTTTTACTTGAATTTTTTGATGTGGCTTTTTTGCTGTGGCCATTTTTAGAGATTTCGTAAATTTTAAGATGAAATTCGTGAAGATTCTCGGTACTGAACCGGGACCAAAACGATGGAACTCTCTAGAAAAAAACACGGTATAGCTCCCAAGAACACAGTATTTCTAATAAAAACAGCTAATAACTCTTAAAAGACTTTGTTTTATTTATTATTTATGTTTCAGGAATTCTGGTTGAGCAGTTAGGCTACAATCTGTGGGCTAAGGGGGATTCAGACAAGTCCCTGCACTGCGGAGGCATGTTGCCGAATGGGCATCTGGTAGCCGTGTCTTGTGATGAGCCGAGGATATTTTTCTGCGAGAGGAGGATCAAACCCAACACCCCTACTGTACAAGAAGAGTTGCCCAAAGTCTTGTGAAAATTTTAAGTAAACACGTGTTATGCCACACAACTATTTGAGATAACAATATGAAACTTTTTGATTCATAAAAAATTAATTATAGTAATAATTGAATAGGGTGCTGTATTTGCTTTTTTTTTATAATCAACAAGTATTTTTACTTACTGTTTTACAATATTAAAAATATTTTTCTTCAAAATAATTTTATTCTAATCGATGATCGCAGTCTCATAGCCACTTGGCTGTTTATTTAATTGTCATCCTGATCTGTCCGGTATATTTGAATCTAGCACTGCATGTATACCCTGTAGTAAATAATTACATTGTAGTTAACTGTGGCGTAATAGCAAATATTACGTCATCCTTGTCTTGGCAATTGGCCTTAACGTTGCATGGAGCTTCAATCAACTCAAAAATATTTAATAAATTACTATCACTACTTTGGTTTGGCATGCTGACGCATTGATAAGTTTTTTTTTTTAGAATAGATTGCCATCCTGACAAGTGAAAATTATTGATTCGATTATTTCACCTATTTCAGTGGGTAAAAATTTTACCTTTTAAATTGAAGTCGTGATCGTTTTTTATTCAATTGTTAATATTTTATATAAAAAAAGATTTTATGAAAATTGCGTATATTCATTTTTGATTACCTTAATTACTAGTAATCGATGGCTCTAGCTACTATAAAGCAAGCCATCGATACATTTAAGATTGGATTGAATTTCTTAAATGACATAGTATGTATTAATACTAGTAAATGGTTAAACTAGATGTTAATCATAATTACAAAGCTTTATCCACAAAAACTAGAATAATGTGTTCTCTGTATTTAACCAGCAAATATGAATACCCTGAAAAATTACAAACATTTTGTAAGCGATTTTGCATTTCAAAGGCTTTCTTAGTCTGATATAGCACTTGAAAGAGGAAAGTGTTCACAAAATATATGTTTAAATCTCTTGACCATTTGATTAATCATATTTGTTGTTTAAAGCGGTCTACTAGCGAATATACTAACCACTGAGTCACAATAAGCCTTCAGGCTGTTTCTCCTGTAGTATGCTAGGTCGTAGATTTCGAACCATTGACGACCCCTGTTCCATTTCAGTCTCGTGTTTACGACCTATTTAATGGCCAATTAACAGTGGTATAAACATTGCAATAGTAATAACTGTATCCGTCGGATCTGGCGACCTACACCCTCGTGTATGTGCAAATGTACAACTAGGCCAACCTTGACTAACTGCTGTATGAAAGCCTCCCTGCAATTACCACTTTTTCGTTTAACTACTTACTCTTAAAATATGCTCTATCAAAAATACCACAAAACTGAATATTGCGTACAAAATACTTTTAGAACGTTGATTTGATTTTTTATAATATTCTTTGTAAAAAAAAAAATTATGCTGATATTTTCTACGTATAGATTTTATTTATGATCTGTATTATTTTCTTTCTTGTGTTGGAAAAAAATAAAATATTATATTATATCGTTGTTTTATAATACATATATTTACCTATTGTTTTTTTGTTGTTTAAATTACATAATAATACAATATATGATTTATTTTTCATCATGATATGCAATCTGAAAAGACGCCTTTGCGTAGCTTTTGACCTACAAAAGACCTGACAAATCAATCGTGAATCTCTAGTGAGAGGATTTCACCTTTCACTGATTGAAGACCTTGAAGTGAGAGGTTAATGTCCAACTACTTGTCTAGTGAATAGAAAGTTTACACAAAAAATTAAATAAGAAACATGAAGGGGTAAGTCGAAGTGATAGTCCAACATGAGTCCTTAAATAAAATATTCCATAAATCTGATAATTTTATCCATACAAATTATGTCTGTACTTCGGTGTCAAGTCCTTTTATTTATTCAAAGTATGAGACTTATTTTCGTAGATTTACAAGCAAACTTCATTCAGCTATTGATAATGGCTTACAAAACAATATTATTCTCGGTAGCGTTTTAATAACTTATCGAAACTATCTGTAGTTAGTTCTCGAACTTATGCCTTAACTTTCCAGTTTACAATATCACAATTTAAAACGCAGAGCAAGTTGTGCGAAACTCGACGCTAGACTGGCCCATACTCCAGGCTGCGATTCCTCCCGAGAGATTTGCTCTCAAAGTTTAAAGTCCTTACCCTCCTTCATCAATTCGGCTTAAAAGTACGTATCGATTAACTGACCCGAACACTCTACAAAGCCCCGCTCAGCAGCCCGCACAGTGGTCCAGTACGCGAAAGACGTGCGTTCTTAGGTTTCTGCTGCCATTGATACTATAATATATTTAGTATAAAAAAAAATATATATATATACATATAAATTTTAAAATTCGTCAAGATGGTACCAGCACCAGGACCGAAACGTTGGAACTTGAATAAAAAAAAAAAACGTGACGTGACACTTAGGAACGTAGTACTTAAAAAATAAAAAGACACTCCATGTGTCACTATATTTTTGTAATTTGTTCTTATATATAAAACGTAATATTTTAATATTTTTTAAAAATTACTATATATGCTAAAATTACTTTAGTCTATAAAATAATCGTCGATCGTCATTGAAACTTTTGCATAATTTTTTTTAACTCGAAAATATGAAATCAAAGGCACGGTAAATTTATACAGAGAATTGGCAGTGCCAGAAAAGGCGTATAAAAAAATTGTCTAAATATATATCTTGACATGTATTTTGTGTATATATATATTTATATATATATTTTGTCTCGTAAATGCTAAACAGTAAACTACTGTGCACTGTGCCTGTATGTATAGGAGACGCACAGTTCGTACTGCAGGCGTGAAGGGTTTACATGCAAATTTACTAGCAAATTAGGCGGAAGCTTTGTGATACTCAAAATGAAAGTCTCTGACATTTTCACTATAGTTTAAAACGTTTTAGACCGTATTTTTATTAAATTTATTTTTAAAAAAATCTGAGTAAATTATATGCGAGATTCTATCTGCGAAACAAATCAAGATCACAAAAATTTACCTTTTATTATTATAAAGAGTTTTCTAAGCTTGTGATAGTCACTAAATTTGTTTAATGCATATTATAGAGTGATGATGAAAAAACCATTTTTTGTTTTAATTTTACTGTTATACTATATTTATATACGGGTTTGAAATCTTTTAATATTGCGAGTGCTTGCCCAAGTGTAAGCTCGCTTGAAGGCTTTGCAAATGCTGGTGGAAGGCTAAGGCGGGGTTTAAACTTATCTCATCAATAATAGGGTTGCCAGACATACCATATTAAGTGTTGCCCAACAGGTGCATAAATCACACATCTGCAGGTAAACCCTCACATGAAAACTTAGTTAACACACAAGCACCACTGACGAACAAGAATATACTTTCAATATAATAATTCAATATAAATTTTCAGAGTAACTACAACGATTTAGGAAAAAATAATCCTTTTTAAATTTTATTCAAACTAAGTTTCAAATTAAGACAAACTCGCGTACTAATGACGAATCAACTTCTTCCTGGCTGCTGGATCGTTTAATGGTGTTTTCCCTTATAACAGCAATCAATGAAAACATGGTGTAAATTTGCAAAGTAATCACTACAATTTAGATGAAAATAATCGCGTTGCAGAAGGACCACTGAAAGGTTGAGATTTTACGACCCCTAACAAGCTGACGTACATTTTGTGTATCTTCTGGGGCTTAACAAGTGTAAGATAACGAGACCTCGACCTAGCACACCGCAGCTCTGTGGCCACAATGCTCGTCTCCTGCTGCATCCGACCCTGGAATTAAGAACTCAGCACTTGAGTATCTCTAAAAAAATATTTAAGCTGTGCTATAAAAAATTATACATTTCATTTGGATATTTCTCAAAAGCTTTGCTGTTATTCTAGTTTTAAAAAATTATTAAAAAAACAAAATATTTACAATTATATTTTGTATGAATACACTCTAAATCAATTATATGTAAATTCTTATGCAATCTACTTACTTTCCAAACGTGTAAAATATTTGCGAATATCTTAGATTTATACAGAAAAATCATTCAAGGTTTTTAGTTTTGAGGCCAATTTTCAGCCAAATGCTAATATATAAGATCCCTGAAAATATGTGACGCTCACACGACAGTTCATGAGGTTTACTTTTATTTTTTGAATGTGGCTCTACAACCGATATTTGGTAAACATTTAAAATAGAAAACCAAGAGAAAATATACTGATAAAAAATATTTTCAGGGCGGTTTTTGGGGGTTTTCATGAATCTGCTGAAAAACAGTGTAGTTAACTAATCACGACTTTTTCTAGCGAGCACAGAATGATAAGAAAGCATAATGTATTTATTCTCGCGGAAATCACATTGAGGTCTGGCTCAAGTCTTGGCCAGCACAAGGCTTTCTTAAGTCCTTGAGAGCGCCATAACCTCTGCCTTAACCCTCGGCTGCTTGTGTGCGGTCCCAAGGCCCCCATCGATCGGGGTCCACGGGTCCCGCGCCGACAGCCCAGCTCAAGGCATTAACCATTGTGCCGGGGTCCTCGATACCCCTGTTCTTGGGACTCCGAGTGCAAAGTTTTAATATGCCACGGTAATTTTGACACTTTGAGAGTTGACTCTCTTGTTTGGGTGATTTTTTAAAAATATATTTCGAGAATTAAAATAAACATTTATTTTAAAAAACTTAATCTCGCGATCATCTCCTCTTGTAGATTTTTACGTGACGAAATACGGTACACTATTTGAAAACTGCTAAGACATGATAATACCATCTATATTCCATGAAAATATGAATTAATTACCTTCTGAAAAAATTCAAACCAATATATTTAAACTATTCTATATAGCTCTTAACACTTTGAGACAATTGCAGATATATGGAAAATAATTAAGTCAAATGTGATTATTTTCTAAAGTGGTCACAGAAAATATAATTAGGCACATTAGTTCACACATAGAAGATGATTTTTTAAAGAAATTCTCAGAAAAATATCATCGTGATTTATGAGGGATATGAACCCATATCCCCAGGCTGACATGGCCGGTGTACTGACCCTTGTACTAACGAACCACATCAACAATCATACTCTACATATGAACCAATGTGCCTGTTATTGGTTGGCCTGGGCACATTGGTTCAGTTCTATGTGTGAACTAATGTGCCTAATTATATTAGTAAATAATATATACCTGTAGTAAGTAATAAATACGCATTTGATTGATGTTAATCCAAAAATAGACATGCGAAAATATAATTCACATTTAATATTTTAATCGTTTTGTTATTTTTAATATGTCACGACACTAAGGTGTTAGACTAAAGAGGCAAAGCGAGATCCGACCTCGCCGCTGGAAGACCTGAAGTTCTCTCGAGGGGAGACCCCGAATACGCTAAGATATTATTGTCCTCGAAATTAGCGACGCCTTAAGAAAGGCTGCAGCGGAAATTATGGACAGAAATATTAAATTAACGAATCGAGCTATTTTCAAAATATATTAAGCGAGGAAATTTTATATATATATATATATATATATAACATACTATTGATTTTTGTGAAGACCGTCTCACAGATCGGACTAAAATGCTTCACTCAGTACTTTGGGTTAAAAGTCTAGTATTGCAAACCACACAATATTTAATTGGCATAATAAGTACGTTGTTTCACTTATAGGATATGATTGTTAAAAATTGTTAAGAATCCCACACAAATCACGATGATATATTTCTGAGAGTTTCTTCATTTAATCATTATATATAAACATGTGTTTGTGTGTGTCTATCTGGTAGATTTTTTTTTTTACGTAATATAAATGTTACCAAAAATGTTTAAGACTAATTTCATATTTTCTCCAGAGCTTCGTTTTTACGAACACGATATTTCTATGAAGCATTTTTATACATAAATATTTAATCAATACTTAAACAGCTTTAGCCTGTGTGTTTATTAAACTTGAACTAGCTTATTCTAAGCCGCAGTAATATTATAAGCCGGTTAGCAAACAAGGTACCAAAATATTTTCATTCATATTTTCATGAAAGCTCCTATCGCAGGCAGCGTATATTAGAAATATACGTTGAAGAATTACCCTGTTATTAGGGGTTGGTTACATTAAACTTTCTTGACAGTTCCATGTATCGCATTAAAAGGTGTTGCCACTTCGCAAGTGGTTCGAGGATACTGATAAGAGGAGGTTCAAATAAATTTCATTACCATTAATAAATAATAAAAAAATTGCCATGAATAAATTTCTTTCGATTATATTTATGCAATTGATGCTTATACGTATATTTCATTTTTTATACAATTAGAAATTCATCGAATATAAATATAAATTATCGTTTCTTTATTCAGTTTTTTTTTATTTGACTTTGGTCAATTGATGTAACAAAAAAATTCTTAAAACACTCCTTCAATTTCAGATTACCAACATGATATTATAAAGAAATGTTTACAAAACATAGCGAATTCTTAATTACAAATTATTATAATGCTTAAGGGCAAAACTTTGAAAGACACTTAAATCTTAAAAATCTCTCATATCTATAAGTCAATATTAATAATCAAATAATAAATCAAACATCTGTGTTATAAATAGTTTGTTTATAGTACTGCTAATCGTTTTATTCAACATATCACAATTGCAATTTACACTGAAAACAAATTGTAAGTAATTAATCTTTTATGAAGGCTTGCTTGTCTTTGAATTTAAAAGAAAAACTTTCAAATATAACATAAAAATTTTAAATGTTAAAATTGACTATTGTAAAACATATAAAACAAAGGATCTATTTTTGTGAACTGAAATTCTAGAAACGTCTGCCCATCCACTCACCCCGAATGAATGACTTTGAAACGAGGCACAATATGTATAAAATAATACCCAAAGTAACCCTTAAATATAACCGCCCCATCCAAACAGCATTTAAAATTCCTCCCCAGAACCTGTCAACGTCACAAAACTACCCGTCAGACTTCAAAACTCGCCTTGAGTGATAACTTAATTAAGGGTTGTTTCCTTCGAAGCCTGAAAACAACGAAAGCAGTTATTATTCGAGAATTTTCCCCAACTTTTCTTGAGTTTCCATGCTTGGAGCTCTCAATTAGGAGGCGGCCATAACTTTTCACAATGTGTGCTGTGAACTTCGTAATCATTTTCGATTTTATTGATTGTTTGTTGTGCCTTCAAGATCAAAATATTCTGTCTTTCGAACAAATATCGCTAAAATAGACTCTTTAGGCGTTTAAGACAATTAATAGTTTTTTTGGTTTCTTGGGTGTTGAACTGCTTGAAATATTCAGTCCTCCTACGTTTTGATTCCTGAGCTGGCAGCATCTTCTCCTTGAAGATGGAATACTAAAATCTTGAAGGAACTCAACATCGAAGAGTTCAAAGTATATTAGTTTTCAATCAATCACTGAATTTTTAACTTTTATGTATGTATAATCATCAGAGCATTTTTGATTTATTCCCATGCCATGTTTTTTTTTATTATCACCGCATTGCCGCAGATATTAATATTCTCAATTATATAAAGAACATGACATCCAAACCTGAATACATGTAAATTTTAAGTATTCCACTTTTCAGGTACAATTTACGTATCTTTAAATACCCCGAAGAAACAGGCTTAAAAGTTTCGAGAACAATCATAGCGAATTCACAAATACACTCGTATATGGAGGTAGTGCTGTTTTTTTATGATTAATTTATTAGTATAGTATTTTATAATGCTTAGTCGTTATAATTGCAATACTTTCTCAGACTATCACATGCATTTATTATCGATCACCTCGAGATATAGGGTAGTTGATAAGCTTTTTAAAATAATTGTAAAAGTAAGAGCTCCAGGGGAAAGGAATAAATCTGTTTTTTATATCAACGATTAAATTATTTTAATAAATTTTGAAATATGGCGAAAAAAACAGCACTTGCGGGAAGTTTTACTGGGTCACTTTTTTGCTAATAAAACGGCAGCTGAATGTCATCGTTTGCTCATGGGATTACATGGCAAACATGTTCTTGCAAAAACACAGTGTTTTGAGAGGTTTCAATGCTTTAAAAGTGGCGATTTTGACATCAAAGACAAAAACGGTCTGGACAGCCGAAAAACGTTAAAGATGAAGAATTGGAAGTTTTACTCGATCAAGACTCGTGTCAAACACAAGAAGAGCTTGCGGAATCATTGGACCTGACTTAAGAAGCCATTTTCAAGCGTCTAAAAGCATTTGGATTTATCCAGAAGCAAGGCAATTGGGTGCCATACGAGTTGAACCCGAGAGACGTGGAATTGCGATGTCTGAAATGCTGCTCGAGCGTTATAAAAAGAAGTCGTTTTGCATCTAATTGTTACTGGTGGAGGAAAATGGATTCATGAAGACAACCCAAAGAGCAAAAAATCGTATTTGAAGCCGGGCCAATCAGCCAAATCGACACCGAAGAAGAATATTCACGCTGCCAAGATAATGCTCTGTATTTGCTGGGATCAGAAGAGATTTGTGTATTTTGAGGTTTTAAAACCGGGTGAAACCGTTATTGAAGAGGTGTACCAACAACATCTGATTCGTTAAAAGAGATCATTAAAGGAAAAACGCCCAGAATGGGAGACCAGACACGAGACATTGATTTTCCAACACGACAATGCTCGTTCACATGTTGCTCAACCCGTTAAAAACTATTAGGAAAATATCGGATAGAAAGTTCTGTCCCACCCACTGTATAGTCCGGACTTGGTGCCTTCTGACTACATTTTATTTCGGTCGATGCAGAATGGACTTCACTTCAATCCAAGGCATCAAAAATTGGCTCGATTCGTTTTTTGGTTCAAAACATAACCGGTTTTTTTGGGATGGCATCCACAAATTGCCAGAAAATTTTGTTACTTCAGGTGTTGACGCTCAAATTTCCTAAAAGAATTCCGGTTTTTATCCGACCCAATACATATATTTTTAAGTATTATAATATTTATGTCTATTTTTTGGATTGAACGTCAATCAGATGCGTATTTATTACCCATTACGGGTTTATTATATTATTACTAATATGATCAGGCACATTAGTTCACACATAGATGATGATTAAAGAAATTCTCAGAAAAATATAATCGTGATATGTGTGGGATTTGAACCCACATCCCCATGGCTTACATGGCCGGTGTACTAACCCTTGTACTAACGAATCATCGTGGGCTCAAATCCCACACAAATCACGATGATATTTTTCTGAGAATTTCTTTGATCATCTTCTATGTGTGAACTAATGTGCCTAATCGTATTAGTAATATTATAATATTTAATAAATAATATGAAATTACACAGCCTGTGTATGCATCCATACCTCGCATCCGAGCAGACACAAAGTTCGGTGGAACATTACGTATCAAGTTATTTCTTTGGGAACGATTGCTCGGGTACCTGTCCCCTCACACACGCCTCTCCCCTCAGGTCTGGGCACATTTCACCGTACCTTTCGGTAAATTTGCACTTAAAAGTTTACCTGTAGTTTCACAGCTATCGTATTGCCTATGCTAAGAGTTACTCGGTACTCCAAAAGTGTCCCTGTTTCTATTAAGCACACTTGCACGAGATAGATTTAACTTAAAATAGGTATTTATATTTCACTGTAATTGAGTACTTATAATAATTTTTGGCCATTTTCACACGACAGATATTTTATATTTTAATATACATATTGATTGCTTATTGAGTATAATTTGAATTTCACAGATTTCGCTTAATTTTGCAGTTACACACAAATGTGAAATGTTTCCTAAATATAAATTTGTAGCCATTGCGGATTAATAGTACATTATATATAAGTTATCATTGAAAACAGATTTTTTTTCTATTTTAAAATTAATAAAAATAAAAAACGGTTTAATGCACAAATATGGAGAAATAAATTTTACCAGAGAACTGTTAGTTTATAATGAATTTCTTGTTTTTCAGAAGTTTGTCTGTTCGCTTGCCAACCGTACGATCCTAGGTTTAAAAACAGTTAAAGCAACAAAATATAAATTAGTATATTTATATAATAATATATCATTGTTTTGTTCAAATAAGTTAGCTTTTAAGCATCGTTTTTGCTAACGTCGTGACGTAGAAAATACTTGTTTACGCAAGTACGAATCCCCTGAAAAACATCCAGTCTGCAATTCCGCATAATAAAACTTACTCGGTTATGCGAAACCAAAAGTTTTCAAATATCAATTTCATGTCTTATCAAATGCTTACTCAAATAATATCAACTTGATAGTCGGGTCTGTACTCTTCCGCTAATCTGTTAAAAATATTGAAAAACTTTGTTTCCCTTGGATAAAACTTTCGAATTTCACTTATATTGACGATGAAATGGTATAAAGACTTAACTCCTGCTTATGTGTTATAAATATCTGTTTAATAAAAAAAATATAAAAATTAAATTTATAGACATTATATCAAAATAAAATATAAGCATTTTACATACTTGATTTATAAAAAGTATTTAAATTTTTTCCTATAATAACAGTCAAATTTGACAATTATATTCAAACTTAAATAAACGCTTATGAAAAACCAATAATATTGTATTAAAATTAGAGAAAAAATTAAATCGATTGCCTATATAGGTGTATGTAGCATATTTATTTTTTATATTTAAACCAACAAATATTTTATATTTTAAAAAGCTGAGTTAAATAAATGATACATCTGAAAACAATAATCTGCTTGACATTTATAAACATTTATACTACGTACTCTATTCTAGTTTCTCCTGATAAGGCTATAGTTATACAGGATACTAAAATGTACACTTTACAAGGCATCAAAAGCAAGTTTTCAAATATACCTTGAAAAATAAACGAAGCACAAAATTTATTATAAAAATGGGTACAAATAAGAATTATAAAAGTTTGAGTAAAAATGCTACGACCTAAACTTAAACAATGAAAAATTTCATAAAATTTTATGTCTAAAATATACTGAAAACTAATAATTGCTTTTGCAACTATTCGCAGCAGGAAATGCTGCGGTAATATATAATTTAAAAAATATGTATAATATTTAATTGCACGCATACCCCAGAATCAGAATTTTTTTTTTACGGTCAACACATACGATTAGTAGTGGGTATTATTTAATTATAATGTTCAACGGAACTTGTTTTTTTTTTATTATTAAATATATATGTGATTAACAATAAAAAATCTGCATATACTATGTTTATTGGTGAACACCGTAACAGTGTTTTGCAATTCGTCGATTTCCATAGTCGATGGGTCATAGTTATATTATCCACAGTTAGGAATAATTCATGACTATGTACAAACGTAAACCAAGTCCCTAATTACCAACATACATGTAACTTGACTGGTTGACGTGCCAGTAATTCCATACAATATTAAATCTGTGACGTCACCGGACAAATGAAATATTCAATTTTCGTTTTGATACTAATCTGAAATTCGGTTCGTCTGAAAATAGTTAACGTAATTTGGTTTGAATTAAATCCAACTGTTATGGACTTTAACCATCGGCGGTAAATTTTAACCTAATTATGATAAAACAGTATTTATTTACTTGCAGATAAAAAATATATTAGAACAAAAATAATGAGCAGTCACTAAAATAGTAGATTTGTAAATAGATAATTAACCTACTAAGTATTTAATAATACAGTTTTGCATTCTTAACTCTGTATTCTATTCTCACCCAAAACAATTATTGCTCAAAGATTGCACAATACAAAAACACAAAAATATACACGAGTTAAAACAAAACAAGTCATTAACCCAGATCTTACGAAAACTAGACACGTAAATAAATAATCAAAAACGATATATAGAATATACTAATATTTAAATAAACCTACCCTTGGGTATACTCTGACCAACGAATAAATAAAGTGATATCTCACACAGAGTGACTTTAAATTGTCTCTTGAAGAATTAACAATACAATACTGAAAATATTAAAAAGGTTAAAACGAGGCTAGTGACATTAACCCAGATCTTGCGAAAAATACAGCCGTAAATAACTAATGCACGTACTTGGTCTTCAATATCGACACATCGCGGTTTACTGCCGAGCCGCAAGAATGAAGGAACAGCGAAAATAAACACAATTCAGTCTTATTGTCTGTAAAGAAATGTAAATGATGAGTGACGCACCCTTACAAGACAACCTTAACCTAAAATATTTCTATAAAACATCGCTTCTTAACTCCTGCGCCTCCCAACCGGTGATCCGCAAAGCCTTCAGCTAGGCTTGATTTTTTCAAGTTTTCTACTGATCGTAGGCTTTTTTAATGAAGATTGTTAATAATTGTAAAGAAAATATTATATAACAATAGTATTGAGCAGCAGTAATCCGTAGACTTTAACTTCAAATATGTGGTGTAGAAGCACTCGAAGAGAAGACCTATTACAGTACACTATTCTCTCTAAAAAAATTGTAAACACTGGCTCAACATGGTCGGCAACCTCCTCTAAAGAGAAACACTCATTAAAGAAGATACTAATTACTTATCCACAGAGTTTTAAATAAATATAATTGATTAATTTATAATAACATAAGAAATTAAAATGTAAGTGTTTTATGTTGCTTGCCTCATTACAGTAAAACAGCAAAACTTAGTCATAAGAATACTCTGTGCTTGAGCAACAAAAAAAAACTAGCTAAATGCGTTGGAAAGAACTATTATTTTTGTTTTTGAAGGCTTTCACATTTAATTTGTAAAATCATCAGAAGACTTGCCAAGAAATTCAATATTTTTGACAGAGAGTACTTGGTGGAATTCCATTTTAATATTTTTGAGTAGAATACTTGAGTGATTTTCCACATGTTCGTTTTTATTTGTGACCAGTTTCGCCAACCTTTCACGATGGCACTATCAAACAGAGCTTGATAATTCCAACGTGAAAGGTTGGCGAAACCGGTCACAAGTAAAAACGAACATGTGTAAAAAGTTATATTTGACACGTGTTGTGATAAATCTAAGATTTACCTAAATTATTTGTATTGAAATGATTAAATTACTGCATTAAGATATTTTTGTAATATAAAAAAAATATTCTTACCTTTTAGTAAACAGTCTTTTGCTTATATATTTTCATTTTATTTCATTCATCGAAAAATCAAATAAATATCCCCACCGCGGTTTTTACGTGATTTTTTTTTAATCATACGAATAAACGGACAAGTATGTTTTTTTATATTATTTTTTACTTCGGCTTGCCAAGAAATTCAATATTTTTGACAGAGAGTACTGGGTGGAATTCCATTTAAATTTTTTAACTAATTGCTTAATATTATATAAAATCTCACTCAAAAAGATTAAAAGACTTGCCCTTAAAACGTTTGTGGGTGGAAGGCGCTGAAGGTTTGGAACCTTCTCCTCGCAGTATAAAATATTCATATCACCGCGTCGAAAGTTTCCAGAGCGTCAGAACCTTGAACTGCGTCGATAATGATAAAGAACGAGAGGAAAAAAATAAGTTTACGCACTTCTTTATTTTCAGGGATGTTTCAGGCGAAATTGTTTACAGCCCTGTGGAATTTGAATGGCCAGAACGCCTCGGCCGAAATGAATTTCGCCATCCATATTTCAGGACCGACCAACTCCCCTCGGAGAGCGTAATGAGTTTTTTTGTTTTGCTTAAGGAACTAGGCAATGTTTTAAAGTTATAATGACTTGTCTTCTTCAATGGTGCGATTGTTTTCCATTGCTGTAAATTTTATATTTATTTTTTCACTGAGTTGAGACAAACTTTGATGGAATACTACAGAGATTTTTTCTGTTTTATAAATATATTATATTGGACGTGCAGATGATTTTTAATGCTGTCGTTTTTTTTTCAAGTAAAATTTTATCTCATGATAAACGGTATGTTTATTTATTACATTTACAAAAAATTCTAATAGTAAATGAAATCTCGTCTTATGACGTGTGAGTCAGATCTAAAAATATTTTTAAAATATATGTACGTATTATATTTTTTTCTGCGGTTAAATGAGACAATACTTAGTCAATGCTTAGTATCACAACCTTACGTTAAGTTTTAACAATGCGCTCTGGTTATTCAGCAAAATGAATAATGCTCAAGAAAACTCAATTACCTCCACAACAAATGACACAGAAAATGCACCTGAATTTCCGCAGCGTGATAATTTCTCCAGACAGAAGAAAAATTGCCAGATCCTCTACGTTTTCAGCAAAAACCATCTGATGGGGGTTTTACCTGGAAACATCAACAGTATTGCATTTCTGGAGAATTTATTCCCTCTCATAAATTAAAATGTAATTTTGAATAACAAGGGGGTGCACATTGCACAGGGTAATAAATAAGGGGGCTAATTGCCTCGAATTTTACATCATAAAATTTGTATGGAGAAATACGGTTTTTATAATAAATTGTGAACTCAGGCATGTCATGATAATTATTTAGTACTCCAAATTCTAGCAGGAGTATTTGTATATTTTTAATAGTACATACTTCTTCTACTTCAGGACCCTCTCTTCAGAGGTGGTTGATGACCATCTCACAGAACAATCTGTGCATATTCATGGTTTTTTATAGTTATTAGTAATTTAACCGGAAACCCACTGGTCTCGGGTCCATTTAAACCATAGTTTCCCAAACTATCTTGTCGAGTTTTCCTGTTTTTCTATTCATCAACTTCAAACATATTTTTGACATCTTATATAGAACAACTCATTTTCATAGGGTTTACTGTACAGTGGGTCTAAAAATGAAAAAGTTAAAATACATGTAAAGTTAATTATACCTTTATTAATTAAAAACACACAAAATGCAAATATAGTAATATTCAGAAAATCAATATTTTTGACAGAGAATACATGGTGGAATTCCATTTTAATATCTTAAATAGAATAAAATACATTAATTACAATTCAGGAATTCGTCACAGAATACATAAGTACAATCTGTGTTAGGTGCATTATGACATTTACGAAATGTCTAAATTTTGGTGATGACCTGCTTAAATGGGATCCACTCTCGTAGACCCCCATTTACAGTTCATGGACCCCCAATTTTATTTTTCGCTGTCATCGACCCCTCGCAGGTCGACATTGACCACTTTGAGAACCTCTGATTTAAACTTACATATTTTATCATTAACATATTCATTTGATTCAAACTTATCTCTTGAATATTCAAAGACAAGCAAAAACATTCATATCTCATCAACTCGCCGAACACAATCAACAGTGGTAACTCAATTGTCTGATACAAAAACCCGATAACTCGTTCGTTCAAGTGATTGAATTAATCGAATCGAGGGCACATTGGATTATCCCTCCCCCTCCTGAGAGCCGAGCACCAGCTAATGAGCACTTTGGAAGGCTTCAGCGCGGCACACACGAGCATGTTCGTATATTGTAAATAACCGCGTAAAGAACGGCGCTATCAGAGGGCCACTTATTTTAGAGCCGCGTCAATATAAGATACGCGATCTCTAATTTCCGGCGTAGGAAATAGGAAATGCTCTTGGCCAGGGGTCCTCAACGCCACGCCGCACTGGGTCCGCCGGGATATATGGCCGGTATTTATGGACCTCGCATTGAAGAAGTGCTCCCACTGTATTTATTTTATGGCTTTACAGTCTGGTAAAGCTTTCCGTATATTTTAATATTTTTTTGCAATCGATCAATATATTGAAACATCGGGTCACAGTAACATAGGAGATGATGAAATTTATGTATATATTCAAATATAAATAATAATACCTACACTACACTATTTTCTGGTGTTCAACTAGATACCAGAGGCAGTCCATTACCTGGCGAAATCGTGTCATTTAATTAATTTAATTGTCACTTTATTTTTCTACGTTGATTTTATTACAGAGTATTGAAAAAACTATAAATTATATTCATCTATTTTTTATTATTTAATTAACGCCCATTTTTATGCTAAAATAAAATCTTGAAGATGTTGAAAAATTGGATAAAATGACGATTTTTCAAAACCAAATATTGTTAAAGATTTTTTTTTTTTAATTTTTAAAATAATAAATCGCATAGGGTTTATATTTAATCTTTTAATTCCAATTGAAAAAATAGACTTTTAAATTTTTATGACTCTTGGAACAGGGACATGACGAATCTCCAAATTCCTACTCTTCAATCGGAAAAGTAAATTTATAAGAAATAAAAATATATTATGTTTAGAAAAAGAGATATATTAAACTTTTTGCATTTAAATTTTTTTGATTAGCGCAGTCTATTTTTCGCAAAACGGACTAGAAAATGATTAAAAAAACTCGACTATGGGACCTAGACCCTTAACAAGAAACACTGGCTCAGCATGAGAATATGCTCAGTGAAATGGTCACCAACCTCCTATGAAGAGAGACGCTTGATGAAGAAGAATATTACCGTAATGTCACATTATTAATTCTATTTTTTAATGCAAATTTTCATGTATAACAGGACTTTTAAAGTGCATTTGCACTTGTAGTAGATCTAACTGCAATCAAAGATGCACCCAAGCTAATTTTAATTTTTCACGGAAGCCACCGCACATGAATATTCGTTTTCAATTTTCCACAGTTTTTTGTAATAATATATTTAGAATATTGATTGCTACATTGTGTCATCGATATATCTTCTAATACTAATACAAAAAAAACATAAATGCTTGTGAGTTACTAACGAATCTAGCTGACCTGCAAATTATTAAATATTAAATAAACTGCTTGACGCAGCAGTTCATATTTCAGAATCTACATTATTACCCGATCTTGAAATGTAGACTTTTCAGGAAAAATGTAATAATTTCAAAACGCATCTTGAAAATCTCTGCAAAGCGACAAAGCACTTTTTTAAAATCCTTTGAAGTCTAGCTTATACAAGAAGAAATTGATTTTCACAAGTGTTCTGAGCACCCCAGATAAGATCAGATAAATTGTATTGAAAAAATAAAAAAGCGAAATAAAATACCAAGAGGTGCTGTTACCGGTTTTTAAATAAAAGCACATGCCTCTTGCAATTTAAAAATATTACCACCTTGAAAAACCTAGATTTATTGATGGGATTTACACAGGGTGTTTCACGAGTCAGTGACTCTTTTGAAAAATACAGGATATCTTGTTAACTTAAATAAATGGTGTGTTGTTTTAAAAAATATATTTTTAATTAAAGTATTTTCAATGTTATTTTTTAATGAACTGCAAATCAAATCCGATATTATATATTACATAAGCTTTTTCATAAACCTCATTAACTCATATCGATTGATTATAAATGCAAAGTTTTTATTAAAAATATAAAAATATACATATAGAGCATTCTTCACGTCAAATATTAATACTGATATTCTCTATAAAAAAAACATACGCCGCTATCGAATTTTAATATTTGTTTAGCTTTATTAAAAGTTATTCAATAATTTTTCCAAAAATCTCTAAATTAAATACACCTCTCACATAAAATTCAGTTCTTAAGAAATTTCGATCGTTGAAAAACTTTCTAGACCGGTGTTAAATGCAGCTTTTCTTTAAGCGAAAACTTTAAATGTGGATATTTAAATATATTAATATGTCAAGTGTTATTAAATAATGTCCTAACAAAAAGCCATCTTTCAGAGCTTCAAGCAAATTGCATTTAGTGGAATAATATTGTAGATCATTCTTTAGCATTCACGTAGAGCCTCGGCCCCAATCTGTACCTGAAGAATCGCCTCGGGGGCTTACAACTTTACCCATGGGGAGGCTTTTGTCTTACACCCGCTCTCTTCAGCCGACCAACCCCTATTGAAGCCAATAAGTAGTTGTAAGACTGAGGCTTATATCTTAGAAACTGTTTCAACTGCTTCCTTCTACACTTTTTTTTACAAAATAGACATCAAAGCAATATAATATCAGTTTATAAGAAAACTTTTTTTGAACAGTATTGATGAAACAATCGATGTGATTTTCAGTAGAGTTATATATTTAGATTCCTTTCTTATACGTCCAGCTACTGGCAAAAATTTTACATCCAAGTTGGTTTCACATTCCGTTCAAATAAGATTACTTCTCACACACACTGCAAATAGTACTTTTAAAATAAAAATAACTACAAACGTATCCGATATCGAAATGAAATGAAACGTTTTTCGTTTCATAATTAAACACGTCAGGAGCAGCTGACTCGGCGATTTCAAGTTTGAAAAACTGAAACGAGCTTCCCACGCCGCCCCTGATGACCGCCGGAAACAAAATGAAGAAATCTACTTCCGCTTTTTCATAAATTTTCAATTAATACTAGAGCCGTCATAATAACGGATTGTATTTGTAGTACGACCCTACGTCACAATTTTAATTATTAGTTTATCGATTTTTTTGAAGCAAGTTTTTCAGAGATATATATATTTGTCATTTTACATAACTCATATTAAAAATTGGTGATTTACAAAACGACTAAGGTTTTTATTTTCAGTGCCATAGTTGCAATACTTGTTGATAAGCGCGCTGCAACGAATCTACCAAAAGCTTTGTCTCTATCGGAAAGTGGAATAAGCACTGTGAATGACTTGAGTTAATTTTTGGTGGTATTTATTTCAACGTACTCTAGATTTAATTATAATTAGGTGGATTATTAGTTTGTGTTCCTCCAATCTAATGTAAATTCACCGGTGTGCACATGCGGTGACATGCGATACACGTGTGCGTGACAACCTTAAACCGCACAGTGACTGTCACACCGACGTGACGTCACACCGAGACAGCAGTACAGCCTTTGATATCTGAGAATCATTTTATTAATTAAATAAAAATTTCACATAAAAACACACTAAATGCGTTGTACGGTCGATAATTCAGATAAATTCATTTTTTTTATTTCATAAATCAAATGTACGAGGGAGGTCCGATAAGTACTTAGCCTACAAAAGAGAAACGAAAATTTTGGAAAAGAGGCGATTTATTTCTCAAAATAGTTTCCTTTTAGCTCGATACACTTGACCCGGCGATGCTCCAACTTCTTTAGACCATCTGAAAAATACGTTATCTCAAAGTCTGCAAAGTAGGCCTCCGTGACGGCGATGACCTCCTCATTCGACTTAAATTTCTGCCCGGCGAGTGACTTTTTCAAGTTTGGAAACAAAAAAAATCGCAAGGGGCAAATCTGGAGAATACGGTGGATGGGGAGCAGTTCGTATTGCAATTCGACCTATTTGGCCGTAGCGACAGCGGAGGTGTGAGCCGGTGCGTTGTCATGGTGGAAGAGCACTTTTTTCTTCGCCAAATGGGGCCGTTTGTTCTGCAATTCGGCGTCGAATCAGCCCAATAATTCGGCATAGTAGAGCCCTGTGACCGTTTTGCCCTTCTCCAGGTAGTCAATGTAGATCACACCTTGTGAATCCCAGAAAACGGTGGCCATCACCTTACCGGCCGATAGGACAGTCTACGCCTTCTTCGGCACGTAGCACGTTCACCGGGTGAAGTCCACTGTTTCGACTGTTCCTTGGTCTCTGGTGTGTACCAGTGGATCCATGTTTTGTTGGCGGTCACGAAACGACGTAGAAATTTCTTCGGATTGCACTTAAATAGCGTCAAACACTGCTCTGAAGTGGTATTACTGTTGCGCTTGTTGTTCGGAGTGAGCAAACGTGGCACCCATCGCGCCGACAGCTTTCTCATGCCCAAAATTTCATGCAGGATATGACTCACGCAGTTTTTTGAGATGCCTACTGTTTCAGCTATCTTGCGCATCTTCAATCGGCGGTCTGCCGGTACGAAATCGGGGATTTTTGTCACGTTATCCTCCGTGGTAGCCATTTTCGGAGCACCTGGGCGTGGCTCATCAAAAACCGACGTGCGATCACGTTGAATGTCGTTAAACCAATTTTTGATGGTCGCAATCAAAGGAGAAGAATCACTGTGACAGCATCCAAGCGCTCTTTGATTTCGCTGCTCGATTTCCCTTCCAAAAACAAGAATCGAAACACTGACCGATATTGCTATTTTTCCATTTTTCTAAAATACGCGTACACGTCCGCTTCCACACGAGGTCAAAACAAAACTACGAATCCGATTCGGCTGAAATTTTGAAAGTAGCCGGCTACGATAATTTACTACACGATAGCAAGACTCTTGCGATACTAGCACCATCGGGCGGTGAGGCTAAGTACTTATCGGACCGCCCTCGTATTTCATAAGAGACACCGTCCTGGTATATTCAAGCGTACGAAGATTTGACATCCTGAAGAATTCCTGTCGTTGCTGAAAGAGTACGCAGGGAAATCTATTTCGGTTCTATTAGACGCTGAGTGTTTGCACACAGAAACGGTTTACTTAAAATCTACATTCAAGGAGCAAAACGATTTTTGCATTTTCTTATACGACACTGAAGAAAAAACGAACATTTTTAGTATATTTTTTTATAAAATAATGACTATGATCATCTTTTAACAAAAATTATTTTTAAAAATATCTTCATGTGTCACAAGCAATTGCAGGTCGATGACCATCCCTTTTAAAAAGCATTTTTATATGTATACTATATACCAGGTGTAATTGTTTGGCAGACAACTCGAGTTGTTCGCGTGCACGTAAAGTTGCATGCTGCAAAGTGGATGACACGCTTTATTTGTTTTAATTTTTTATTGCTTTGAAACAAAAAATATACATCTCGTGTTAGTGCCAGAGTTACAATTTAAAAGGTACCCACGATAAAGAGATGTCAGTGGAAATTCTAGTGATAAAAAATTTATGTTACTGACACATTTAAATTAAAGACATATAATTTTTATTATATAACAAAGCATATCTATGAATCAAATACCTCTAAGTTAAACAACAAGTGATCTGAATAAAAAAATGACTACAATATCAATCAACGGTTATTGCATTTCACGTCTACCTATAAACAAAATAAAACCTAGAAAAATAAAATTTGTATATAAAAACCGAATAAAACTATTATGTAATCAAAGCATAAGGAGTATTTAAATTTTAAAATAATAAAAATTATATGCAGGTGATAAATTAAATTGAGACAATTAATGGTTAAAAAAATCAATTGAGTGGAAAAAAGGTGTTAAAGACTCACATATTTTTTTCGTTTCGTTGATACTATAAGTTTTCAACGTAAATATTTATTTTCATTTGTTCAATTTAAAACGAATTCAATAATTCTCTTTTCACGATAACTTTTTGATCGACATGGAACTTTAGCTATACTTTTTACTTAAAATCAAATCAGCTGTGATTTTGGATAAAAAACGAATTTTTATTTATCAAACGGGGATCTAAATTTCAACAACCTTCCGAGAATTCTTCGGTCACTTAAGCCCTACTTTCGGAATGATTCGATCAATAAAAAGAAGACATTGTGGACATGAAGAAGCTGGGCGCTACAAATGCAAAACAAAATTGTAAATAAATAACAAGCCATCAACAAATATATTTTATATAAGTGGAAAATGCGGATTCATATAAATTCACATATCCGGTTAAATTATTTTTGAATGCGTACAATTTCTTATGCTGGGTGACGGAAAATCATTTTAAAATCCAAATTCGGCAGATTAGGATACTAAACTAAAAACAATCATAATTTATTTCAGTTTCAATATTTCCTCCCTCGTCAGGGGGGGTGGGAGAAAACTTTGTTTTAAAATTCACATTTGCGCAATTATTTATCGGTGCTCACTGCAGTCGTTCGTACTTTATACAAGGAGTGTGTATGGAAGCCTGATTTTATGTACGAGGGTTGTGTGATTTACATTTTGTATTTTGCGACCCCTTTCAACCCCGACACAGAGGTGACGCTACAGTAATTTCACTTTAATTACATTATTTTTTTTATTGAATACGCTATCACATTTAAAATATGAAATTAAAAAAATGATAACTACTGTAATAACTGAAAGGCAAAGCCAGTCTCTTTTATTCGATTTTAAATGTTATTTCACTTGAATTATATTACACGTGCTTTTTTATATTAAGAAAAGGCATAGTATGTTGTTTTTTTGTTAAAATCTTTATACAAAAATAATTTGTTGATTTTTTTTATTGTTTTTGTTAAATTTTTATTCATCCTTTTTTTACATATTTAAATTTATAGTATTTAAACAACTTTTTGAAAAATATTAAAAGTCATAGTCATGAAAATTGTATAACGTTAAAAAATAATATATTTGTCTAAATAAACAGGTTTTTATTCAACCTTATTAAACCTAGCAGAATTAATTTATTACGTTTTAATAACTAAAGCATACTTGGTAACACTGGGTATATCAAAGCGGTTGTAATAAATTCCAGGAAATAAAATATTTGAAGACTTTCTTCAGGTTTTTGCAGCTCCTGTCCGAATATTTTCAGCATCCATTTCAGGAATACACGGAGGCTTCGCCGCTCTGATTTACTGGAATCGGATGAATGATTGTATGTTTAATATTCGAATTATGTCACAAAAGTTACAAGCTCCAACAATTTATACAACTTTTATATTTTCTGTGTCGAGAACTAAAGTTTGCGCATGGATTTCTCATCATTTGTTTACAGGAATTTTCAACATTTACTGATAAAATATGTAAGCATACTCTTTGTTTAATTATGCAGCGTAAATATGAAAATTACTACAAGAAAAAAAAAACAACAAGTAATACTCAATTTCTAATCTTGACGTCTTTGTCACCGTTATTTATAAAAACTGGTATTCACAGATACTAATAAAAATATATTAATGTAGCTCAGAATATTTCTTTTGTGGTGGACTTATAAAAAATATCGTTTTTGAGATGTTTTTATATTGCATAAAAATATTCAAAAAAATTATTAATAAAACAATTAAATTAAATATATATAAAAATGAGCTACATAAATAGTTCAAAACGCTTCTAAAAAATCTTCGTTTTAATTACGTCTCATTAGAAAGTTTTCGTTGTTATAAAAAATGTTTTGTCTTTCTACAAAGAAAACAGATAAATATTTTCTAAATATAAACCTCCTTTAACGTAATTATTTACTTCAATAATCTTAGTCTTTTTGTATAAAACTTTTCTAAAGTTTAATTTCGCAAATAATAACCGAAAATCTTACTGAGTTACATGAAAAAATAAACCAAATATAATGAAAGCTTTTTCAATATAATAGATCAACAATTCAGGTGTATAGTAACTTTCATAATTTTCACTGTCACTTTTAGATGTAACAAAATTATTTTTTTACTCACTATTTTTATGAGACCCGTAATTAAAAAAACCTTTCGTTGTATTTAATTTTCTGTAAAAGTAAATACCACTTTTAATTATTATAATAGAAAAAATGTATCCAATAACACAGCTTTGTAATGAATTTAATAGGTGAATAAAATTAACGATTCATTAAACTCTAAGGTTTTACTACCAACATTAAATAATGAAGTCAGCCTAAATGACGTCACGGGGTGTACCACTTTCAATTAATTTACTCACTCACACTGTATTTTTTTTTTTAAAACAAGTTTAAATAATTCTAATATCATAAAAAATGTGTGTAGACTACTCAGTGAAATTTTATAGTAATTTGATATGTTTTTGACAGTATAAAAAACAATAAATAGTTTTGGTATCCAATAATTCTGATTTTATCAATCAAATGAGAATGAATATCTTATGTTGGATTTTTAATAAATATTGTAAAAAAAGAGTTTTGTAATGTATCGTTTATTGACAAAATAGAATCGAATGTCACTGATTTAGACTACCATATAACTTTATTGGCAGAAATGACTTGATGAAATTCCATTTTTGATGAAATTAATTTATTACTTATATAATTAGGCACATTAGTTCACACATAGAAGATGATTAAAGAAATACTTAGAAAAATATCTTCATGTTTTGTGTGGAATTTGAGCCCACACCCGCAGGCTTACATGGCCGGTGTACTGACCCTTGTACTAACGAATCTAATGTGCCTAATCATATAAGTAATAATATAGTAAACCCGTAATGGCTAATAAATACGCATCTGACGTTCAATCCAAAAAAATTAAAATTAATTTAAGTAAAAGATATTTTTGTGTTTTTCTTTATATTAATGACTTGTGTCTTTATAATAAATAACTTATTTTTGCTGTTGAATTTTTCAAATAGACTTCGGTGAGTATAAAAAAATGAATATTTACAGAGGGAATTTTAGTTTGGCAGCATTTGGTAGAGGCGCCTTTCGTCGCAGCTGCGCCACTGGCGGCCCAGGCCCACTCCGCCCCTGGCTTTTGACAGTCCCCTACCCCCACCCCTGCTCCCACCCTTACCCCCTCCCCCACTCCTACCCCCACCCCGTCATCTGCACCCTTCCCGTCGCCTCTTTCGCTGCAGGGGCGGTGCGGAGTTAAATATTTTGTAACGTGTCACTTGTGCGTTTTAAAGGCGGCAAGTTACACGCGCGATGAACTCCCTTCCTAACGATAGAGGCATTAACAAATCAACAAGACGCAATAAACAACCTAGAAATTTTTAATTTTATACTGTCAAAATTCAAATCTCACAGTGATACAACAGTGATTAGTTTATCAAAATATAAATAAATGTATCGCAGGGGTTTCGTAGTATATTTGAGTAATCGATTCAAGGTGGAATCAACTTCACATCTCAGTGAAAATTGCGGATAGTTGATATTGCATACAAAATAAACATGCATGCTGGTGTATTTAAACAATTCATCAAAAAAAAATTTGAGTATTTCCTGAAAAATTTCCTATAACGTGACCCCAGCAGCTGCAATATTAATTAGATGAATTCGGTCTAATTCCCAGGCGCCCTATCTGGACATTCTCTGGGGCCGTTACTTTAAAAATCATCCCTCCACGTGTGAATGGCGAAGCCTCATTCCACATCCACGTGTTCTGGCGTGTATATTATTTAAACAAGATACGCCCAAACGGGGTGACCGAAAAGTGGGAGAGGCTGCAGATTGTATGATTGTGTTGCATGTCAGATACCATTATTTAAATAGTTTTAATATTTTAATCATCTATTATATTTCTACGAACATAATCTATAGTTAAGAAAAAAAATTATTTAAAAGAAGTAACACTTTTATTCCTGCACCTAAATGTTACTGAATGTGACAAATCTGCCTTTACTTCACACCGAAGCAATTATTTCATATTTCACCAGTTACAGATCTGTAAAATTTAAAATGTATTTAAAATAAAGCCTATTGTTTTTTGTATCGACTTAAAAATGGTTAAACAGTCACTTTATTTTTTAATACCATTTTTAAGAATTTATCTATTGAAAATATTTATGTCTATTTTTTGGATTCAACGTCAATCAAGTGCGTATCAATTACCTATTACGGGTTTTTTTATATTATTACTAATATGATTTGGCACATTAGTTCACACATAGAAAATGATTAAAGAAATTCTCAGAAAAATATCATCGTGATTTGTGTAGGATTAGAAACCACATCCCACACAAATCATGATGATATTTTTCTAAAAATATTTCTTAAAACACCTTTTAATCTGTATTTGACTACACAAATATATTTATTGACAAGATATCAGTGGATATGACTTCTTATAACAACACTACTCTTAAGGGTCTTGCTACCTAACCTTGCTTGGTGTCCATCACCCGTCTGCCACAAAAAAGGACCGATTTACCTGGCGAAATCGTGTCATTTAATTAATTTAATTCTCACTTTATGTTTCTATGTCGAAAGTTTATTTTTTTATAAAGTACTGAAAAAACTATAAATTATATTTATCTATTTTTTAATATTTAATTAACGTCCATTTTCCGGGTAAAATTAAATCTTGAAGATGTTAAAAAATTTGATAAAATGACGACTTTTCAAAACCAAAGTTTGTTAAAGATTTTTTTTTTTTAATTTTTAAAATAATAATTCTCACATAGTTTATATTTAATCTTTTAATTCCAATTGAAAAAAAGACTTTTCAATGTTTAGGTCTCTTAGAACAGGGACACGACGAATCTCCAAATTCTTACACTTCAATCGGAAAAACACATATTTATCCTATTAAAAGTCAATTTACAAGAAATAAAAAATATTTTGTTAAGAAAAAGGGATGTATCTAACTTTAAGCATTTAAATTTATTTGATTGGTGCAGTCGATTTTTCGCAAAACGGACCAGAAAATGATCAAAAAAGCTCGAGTATGGGACCCTTAACATAGCAGGATATCGCAAGAAAAAAAACAGGAAGACAAGCAAAAGGAAGCATTCACAACATCAGAGTAATATAATACGTTTGTTGGCCATGTAAGCCAGGAGATGTGGGTTTAAATCCCACACAAATCACGATGATATTTTTCTGAGACTTTTTTTAAATCATCTTCTATATGTAAACTAATGTGCCTAATCATATTAGTAATAATCAAATATATCTCGCATTTTTAATTTGCGTAATTTGCTTTATACTATACAAATCCATTCTCATAAAATATATTTAAAGTTTTAAATATACTGCCCTTTGAAATTGCGTTCTTTGAATCTCCATATATAAATAGCAGTCAGCAAGGCTGGGGACGGCTGAGTCTTAATTTCCCCTAATTTGTAATTTCTTAGTGCTTAGCGCTGGGCTGGGGGAGGCACAGTACCTGCCCCCAGAAGCCTCCACCCGCCGGGGGTGCAGAACCTGCCCGGGAAGAATTAGGCAAGGAGTCGGTCCTCACTTAGTGACTTCAACAGTTAGTGACTTTGTGGAAATTATGTCTGTTTTCGGAGGTGGTTTTCAGAGTCAAAGGGATGAAATTGCAAGGGTTGGCTGTACATATACGCATTCTTAACTCGGATGTTTTAAGCTAACACGTTAATGAGTTAATTTAAAAGAAAAGTTTTATAAAAGCTCGTTTCTTCCACAGCTGTTATGTGTACGTAAGTTTATGCGAAGAAATATTTTTAATTAAAAAATATAATTCGACGTTGCACGAAGGTTGCTCGTAAAAATCGGCAGCTATTTTCAGATCAAACACATGTCAGACATAATCTGATCTAAAGTCCATCTGCAGCATGGCAGGTCGTAAAGATTGACAAGCTTTTTTATGAGTAAAATGCTCGTGTTTTCAGAGAGCGTTTTCTTCAGTCTGTCTCGCGTTCATTATCCAGGGTATTTATTTGGACAAAATACTTTGACTTAAAACTTCTCTTTGCGCTGAATGTTCATCACATGAGGGCAGAGGTTCTTCAATGCAGTTTCAGGGGTCACGATGTTAAACAATATAAAAAAATATATTAGATCCACATTTTTTTTATTAAAACAGATTGAACGTATTGCTATTTATTAAATTCGTTGTTTTGAAATAATATTCGATGCTCAAGAGATCTCGTTGGAGATCCACCAAATGTTATATCATCTCAGTTCTTCTTTATGGGGTCAAAACTTGGACACTTTATGGACTCTGCGAAGAATTGACGCGTTTAAAATGTGGTTGTATAAGAGAATCCTTAAGACACCATGGGTTGATCGCGTCACAAATAAATAAGTCTTGCACAGAATGCGCAAAGAAAGGGAACTCATAGAAGCGAAAAGTCCCCTATTTTGGCCACATTTTTTGTAACAATAAGTGTGGCATCCTTCAGTTGATTGTCCAAGGGAAAATCAAAGTAAAAAGGGGCATTGGAAGAAGGAAGTTCACGTGGATACAGAATACAGAGTTTGCGCCAGTAGCTGGAGATTTTAATCTAATAGTGGCACTGTTACTCGTCTCCATTCATGCAATATATGTTTTAAGAGAATGGTTTTATTACTAATATGATAAGGCACATTAGTTCATACATAGATGATTTAAAGAAACTCTCAGAAAAATATCATCGTGACCCGTGAATACGGGTTTATTATATTCAAATCCCACACAAATCACGATTATATTTTTCTGAGAGTTTCTTTAAATCATCTTCTATGTATGAACTAATGTGCCTAATCACATAAGTAATAATATAATAAACCCGTAATGGGTTATAAATACGCATCTGATTGACGTTAATCAAAAAATAGACAGAATGGCTTTAATGATACACAAGAGAGAATGAAAATAATTTTAATGAACAAGACAGAAAAAAAATATATATATTGTATTATTCTTATTATTAATAGACTACTTCTAATAAATCATACTAGAAAATAGAAAACTCGGCCTAAGACCTAGGATAAGGATATGTTCAAGGAAATTGTCATCAATGAGGAGAGACAACAGAAGAATAAGAACATACATTTTTGCTAATGAAAATTATTATGACGTGAAAATTTCATCTTTTTCAGCAGTCTTAGATCGGTCGCGGTGTTTTGAGGGTAAATTTGGGGCAAACGAGGAGTCCAAACTTTGGCCTCGAGTACTTTTTTTCAGTCCTGAAAGTTTTCATAAGTAAATTTATTTGAAAAGCTCTGGACTCCGCGCATTCTGTCTAGCCATCGGTCATTCAGTCAACAAGGGAGTCCGCCGAACTTTGTCTATTAGGGGTTGACTCGCCCTCCCCAGATCGACTCTCTCGTATGTCTTGTGTGTTTTTCTTGCTTTACTGTACTTTGAGATAATTGATTGCCAGCTTCATGACGATGTACTCTGTTTGTGTAAGTTGATTAACATTCTTGTTTGTTGTGACACCTAATTGGATACGGCAAGACGTGAAATAATGATGGGTTGACGATATGGTTTATTTTGCAAAAGAACTTGTGAAAAAATAAATATTTTTTAACACTTTTATTTTATATGAAAAATAACTCTAATGTTCACTTTTTTTTTTTTTTTTTTAATATTTTTGAGTAAAATACTTGAGTGATTTTCCACATGATCGTTTTTATTTGTGACCGGTTTCGCCAACCTATCACGTTAGCATTATCAAACAGAGTTTCAAACCTCTCAATAAAACCTCTGTTTGATAATGCCAACGTGAAAGATTGGCGAAACCGGTCACAAATAAAAACGAACATGTGGAAAATCACTCAAGTATTTTACTCAAAAATATTAAAATGGAATTCCACCAAGTACTCTTTGTCAAAAATATTGAATTCCTTCTAATGTTCACATCATTTTATTTTCAAAATTTCAAACTTTTGTTATCTAATCGAAACGTTTAATTTTAACGTTGTTTTACTGGCGTTGTTACTGTTTATTTATTATTAAGTTAAAAACTGTTTTGAATAATGTAAAAGCGTTTTAAATAATGGCAAAGGTTTTACATTTTCATGCATTGTTATTTAAAGCAAGTAGTAAATATTACTATACTTTTTAGAATCAAATAAATTAGTAAATTGATTTAAATATTTTAGTATTTTCAACCCCATCGACTATTTATATTTGTTGTCTAAAAAGATTTCTCAAGAGTTATATATATTTTTTAAATATTCTATGAATCATACATTCAAAGATAGCTTATAGATATACCTTGCTTTATAGTAATTAATGTATAAGACAATAAAGATAATTTCAGAGAAAATACTTTGTCAGAAAAATGTTAAAAACTGTAACATGATAGACCTGCATAATTCTATGTTTCTGTGTGAATTAATTATATACTATATATTTATTATCTGTGACGTAAAGTAGTTTGTGGAATTTCATTAAAATATTAAGTTTTATGCCAACTTGTTTTTAATCTCCCCTCACTGACCAAGTAAAAGCTTGATTGACGATTCTGTCTAAAGATACGAAACTGAAAGCTTCTTATAAATTCGAGCTACATTAAATTTATTCATTTCGGATAAAGTTTATATTTCCATTCATCTATCCGTTTTATTGGATTGTAACTAGCTGATTTCAGATATCAATCATAGAGCGTTTGAATTATAAATCCACTCATTAAAATGCAATTTAAATTTACAAGTGTCAGTAAATATAGAAATCAAAATGAACATTGGCAGATCTCATTATGTCGCACCAAATAAGCTCAAATCATATTTGAGCGAATTAAATCCCTTTGAAAATCAACCCCTAATTATTCCGCCATGATTTCACTGGAATTATATTTACAGCCTAAATACGTTTACATACAAATTATTAATAAACTTTTTAGTAAAATAATTTTTATGCTGAATAACAACAAACTTGCTTCGTTAAAAACTTTTAGGTACTGATGTAGAAAATTTGAGAACGATTATTTATTATAATTTTTAAACGTCTGTAAGATTTAATCTTCTCGTGGAAGATTAAATCTTACTCTTTATATTAATATATGAACAGTTAATATTTTGAAAATTGGCAGCATAGAAGGTGATTGAATCAAAGCAAAGTATTTATAACTTTTGTTGAGAACTATTGTACTATCGCTAGATTTCGATCATTACTATGATCTTACCTTAAACCAGAAAAATCTTTAAGAAACGTTCCCACTTGCTTCTGTTACAATAATATTTATAAGTAACAATTCAGCAGGTACTCTCCAAGAGCAAGCACCATCACTTACCTGTTATGACAGCGATCGTTTAAGGGGGAACTCCCTATTCTCCTTTCTTTCTACCTGACTAATGATTCCTTCACCTGGTCGTCTTTTATACGCCCAAACAAAGGACCTTTGTGACGGGAAAATCCTGGAAATTCGGACGAAGGGAATGTATGCCTACTTCTGTACCCGCCGCCCCTGAATAAACGTGCAACTCTTTTTACTCCAACGTACTTGGGTCTTCAAAAGTGCTTCCTCGTATGAAATATGACTAAGTGCTTTTTAAATAAATAAAACCGGTTTTTTTTTCATTTGTTTCGGGCTAAACTAAGACTTTCGTGAAAAAATCTAAATATATTTGAAATTATTTATTTTTATTCAATAGCGTTTTTTTTTTTATTATTTAACAGTCGGAAAAGAGTCAATGGAATGGAATAGAAAATATGATTTAAGGACAAGCTACGAGCTTTGAAATATTTTCATTTCTTATTTGCAAGAACATTTCATTTTAGTTGGTATTTAATGGATTTGATAAATATATATAAAATATATTTTAAAAAACATCCTTTTAATTGAACATTTAGCATATAAAATATTACGCTGTATTAATCGAAATTCATTTTGTATTGAGCTTAACATATTTAGTATTTGAATATTTTTGTGTGTTCATAATCAAAGAAATTTTAATAATTTAAAATTAGTTATACGTGCGAAATAATATTTGATATATTTATTATATTTATTTAATTAGGAATCTCTGAGATCTACTTATATTGTTTAAATTTTACTATTAGTGCCTTAACACGAAGTTTTCAGAAATACTTACTTGAATTGAATATATTTGTTATTTGCAAAACCAACTCATATTAATCCTGAATTAATGATCTTAAGATTATCCATTTTAAATATTAAAATAATAATATCCACACACTATATATTTAAATAATCTATTTACACATGAAACAACTGGTCTTATATTTAATGTATGAGGCTTATTGGAGGCTTTAAATATATTATACTTATTGTGAAAATATCATCGGTAGATAACAATGTCTATCATATATAATATGAATGACTGTTATTATCACAACATAAAAATATATTTTGCAAATAAGCACAATCATCTCTCTTATCAATAGAAATCATGCGTGAAAATCTGTCCATTAAATAGAAGATAAATCTGGGAATAATAATATTTCTTACCAAACAAAACAGAAAGATTTTATACAAGAAGAGACAAAAGAAAATGAATGTAGGAAATTAATATTAATCAATTTTTTTTTTCAAAATATCTTATAAAAATATTAAAGTGTAAATATAAATACTAGCCAACTCTTTTGATATTTTTTTTTGGTTTGGATATTCAACATTTATCAGTTTTTGTACACAAGAAAATTTTACCTATAAGTAATTAAATAATTTAACTAAAACAAACTTCATTAATAATTAAATTCTTTTATATTTTTCAAGTCAGCGTTATTCTATCAGATCAAACTTTTAAATACTCTTTTATACCCTTATAGTTAAATCATGTTTTTATTAAAAGTTAATAATGTAATTATGGTGATATATAAAGTTAAAAATTTTAAAAATACTTTTAATATTTTTAAGAAAAATACTTGAGTGATTTTACACATGTTCGTTTTTATTTGTGACCGGTTTCGCCAACCTTTCACGTTGGCATTATCAAACAGAGAAAAAATCAAGAGAAAAAAAAGACAAGAAATCTACTCTCTAAAAAAAAGTACTCTCTGTCAAAAATATTGAATTTATTAGCAAACTATTTTACACTTTTTTCAATTAAATATTGATAGGAAAAGAAAGATTTCAAGAAATTTTATTTTTAACTGAATTATTAAAAATTGTTTTTATACTAATTTAACGGTCTTAATTAATTTAAGCAAATAAAGAAATTCTCATATGTCTTATGTTGCAGAAATATTTTTCTTTCTCTGTACCAAAAATAGCTATTTATGTGATGTATTACTTATCTTATCATTATATGCCCAGTTTATATAGTATATAAGGTTAGCTAATCCTATGTATTATATATGACCATTAACGTGTCCGCTAGCGACTGGATACAATAAAGGTACATGTCACGCAAGACAGACGTGTAAATGTGGCCATCACCATCAGGATGACGTCTTATCACATCTAGGAATATAACCCAAGAGTGAAATAACACAATTTGATTCGTTCCCTGCTATATCATACGCAATCTTCTCAGACGCTGTCAATCAACGGCTGGATAAAGGCTTATCTCCAACCCACCTGGCAACAAAACATTTATATATATATTTGTATCAAATTAAAACATCAATAAAAAAATTCGTCATTTCAAATAACATTTAAAGACCTGATTATTTTTTTTGTAATAATTATCTATAAATGCTTCATACTGCTTTTTAATCTACAGTTTACGTTGTTACCTTTTTTTATTATAAAATAATTTATATTCTCATAATGTTTATTGTATTCAGATACTTATTTTTTTTGTGGTAAAGTATGTGCGACGTTTATTTTAAGAAAGAACAGAGCGGAACCAAGAATGGGGACCTTTTGTATTATCAGCAGTTAAGGATCGAGAATGGTCATTTACGCTGCATTAATTTTCAAGACCAAAAGCTTTCCATTTTTCCTTTTTTTTCCTTCCAAAGTGGTGTCTCTTGTTTTAAGTGTCGAAGATTTAAACGAAAAAGTGTAGTTCAAAAGTGAGATTTGGCTTCTTATTATAATAATGGCTTTTAGTATAACCATGCTGAAAAAACCACTGTAACATAAGACGTTAAATATATGTAATATAATTAAAAATTGAATAATGACTTTCTTGTCCTTGGTAGAATTCTATTTTGATAATTATCACTATCAATATTCGTTTGATACTGCTTGTATGAAAGATTGGCGAATCCGGTTACCAATAAAATTAAACAAGTGGAAAAATCACAAAAATATTTTATAAAAAATATTAAATATTTTTTAACCCAGATGTAAGGGTGAAAAAAATTTCAGTTTGTGTAAAACCTTATTCTGAAAGTGTTAGAATGTGCACATTTAAAAATAATTATCACTTTTTATAAAACACTCTTGCAACGTCGTATTTTTATTTATTTGATTATTAATATAAAAATGTTTTCAATGTGGAATTTGTATTTGTTTTGAAAAAAGCCTTACACATACACATTTTTTTTTTAAATATAAGCCAGATCTATTTGCATTAGGTTATTATTTTTTAGACTTATTTTTCATTTTTTGCAAGTGCAAGTTTTGAAAAGGTTGGAGACCATCTTACTAAAAATATATTTATCCTGGGCAAGTCTTACTTATTTTGACTCAAACTATGCATCCACGATAGTTTTCTCCTTCACGTATCAACTCGTATCAACTATTTAAGGAAGTCTATTTTGTAAAATTGAATGGCATGCAAAATGAAGTTCAGACTTACATCATTTTGCATACCACTCATATTTACTATAGTGAGTTGTTTCAGCAACAAAAAAATTAAAGAAAATATTTTTTTTTAATTCTATATGTTTTGTTTCTTTCTTATGTGACAAATATATTTTATGTACATATATTTTTTTTAATAATTAAATTAAAATCAATTTTTATTTGTAGTCGTGTTTAATCCGTACAGCTCACAGTCCGCGTCCAGTTTCTGTGCAGCCTGCCTTTTCAGATCCGGCTTGATCATCATAGTCAGAAATGTTCCTAGGAAGAGACTTCCGGCGGCCGCCATGTTGGCCCAGAACTCCCCCAAAGCCTCCAAGGTCCAGTCGAATATCACAACCAGTATGATCCCGGCCAGCATGTTCATAGTATTCAATATTGTGGCGACCGTCACCTCAGATGCTGGGTAAGTCAACTCAGATCCGAGCTCGTAGCCTACTGGAGTATAACCTAATAGAAAAAACCTACAACGTACAAAATATACAAAAAAAATCATCAAACTGTTGTATTATTTAGGATTTTTTTTTAAAATTAACTCACCCTAGAATTGAAGCAAGAATGACATTGTCAATCTTGAAACTGGAAGTCAAAGCAAATGCGTAAGCAATCATCGTGACTGCTGCCAGGAAGTACACCCAGAAGGCTATCTGCTTGTACTTCTTCGTCAAATCCATCAAAAAACCGAATGCCACTGATCCCACCATGCCTGATACGACGATGGTGACTCCGATGGTGCCAGGATCTTGCTCTCCATTCTATACAAAACAGACATAAGTATCACCATCAAAAAACTTGATTTTTTTTTCGTCTGTATTGATACATCGATTTTATTTGCATTGCATCTCTAACAGTATTCAGACTCTGTTTAATTTTTCGTATTCATTGTCTGAGATGCCTTTCGGTTGCAAAGTAAACATTTAAAATATAAAGTCATATGAGTGATTATGTTATAGATAAAACTTTAATGGAGTAAACGAATATGATTTAAATACAGACGCTTTTAAGTTATAAGTGACATTTACATATCTTCATAATACCACATCAATCAATTCGAAAGATATATCTATTGACAGGTATTACTTTTAATAATATTTTACATCATTTAGAAAGAAAACGGTGTTCACATATCATATACCTATGCATTTGTGCCAAATATATATATAAGGGATATATGTAAACCAATCATTATAATTTATTACATCAATTGTGTGGGCGTCAAATTTGTTTCAAAAATATACTCAAAGAACCAATATTTTTAAATAATTTATTTACTATTGTTCAGAAAAGATACAAAAAAAACAAATATACTCCATTTTAATCCATTTAGCTAAACAAAGCTAACAAAAAAAATATTTAGCAAATTTTATATAAACTCTTATATATTTCACCCAGCAAGAAAACGCATTTTCATTATAATATTATTAATATCAGCTTCTTAATCAATCAAGCCTTCCAAGCGTATATGCGAGGGGTGGATTCGATTTCCCAATTAAATCATCCCTCACCATGAAAGCCTAAAACATTTAATAACCAAAGCCTAACTCGCTAAAGCCACCAGTAAAAACCCCGTCACCTTTATTCTCAGCCGACTAACACACGGAGGCTTTAAGAAAATCCCTCCATATTAGGTGTAGACTACCTACCTCTAGGAGATTGTTACGGTTTAGGGGTAAGTAAGGCTATAGCAACTAAAAATTACGGTAAATTACACCCCGCGTGTATGCGATTATATTGTAGAAACTAACACAAGATTGTTATTTATTATGAAGTATCATTTTTTTATGTAAACTTAATTTGATGAAGTAATAATAAAGTGACGAAAGAAATACACTGTTATTAAAAATATATATATTCTAAATACACTTAGAGGATTTTTATTAAAAACCTTAAAAAGTTATATTCATTTTTTTGAGAGGGAGGTTATTTTTCAGGTAGCACTATGCAACTCTAAAATTGCCAGGTACATTAAAATCACATTAGCCCTTACCACCTGACAATCACTCTCTCTCTTTCCCACAACCTCTCCCTCTAACAATTGTTTACCTAATTGCTTATTATTATGTAAAATCTCACTCTGTTTGATAATGCCATCGTGAAATGTTGGCAAAACCGGTCACTAATAAAATCGAAAATGTGGAAAATCACTCAAGTATTTTATTCAAAATATTACTCTAAAATTGGGCAGAATTTTATCAATTTTTAAACATTTATTTATAGGATATGATTGTTAAAAATTCTTGCCTAGTACTAGTAATTCGTTGGTATAATTGGTGATGCACCGGCCATGTAAGCTTGGGGGTGTGGATTCTTTAATCAATTTTCAATATTTAAAAAAATGTACTATATCATTATATATGTTTATATATGAAATATTTCAAATCGAAACACTCTGAAGATTTATATGGCGTTAAAAAATAATAAGATAAATAAGTAATAAAGAGGTCTCACGGGAAAGTAGTGCAAGAAGATCTGATTTAGTTGTGTGGACATGGCGCTGAAGCAGCCATTGTTGATGCCATTGGAAGTGGCCAGGAACAGGAAGCCCCTGTGAGCCATCAGAGACCTGACACTTCGCAAGTAGCTCTCGTTCTGGGGCGGAGAAGCCTCCAGGAGAGCCTGCGCTGGGCTGGGGGGGAGCGGAGGCTTTGCTTGAAAAACTAAAAAAAATTACTGCACAATTATATATTTATACACACAAACACATCACCAATAAAACTGACTCTAATATTTTTTTATTAAAACTGTTAGATACTCACAAAATAAAACAGCTAGGCACATTGCACTTGTAAAAATAGCTATTACAAGAAACATTCTGTATAGATCTTTTCCGATCATGTCCAAGTCTTCTGAAGTTCTAACAAACATCGGTGAAAGGAAAAATCCTGAAGCAATGCCGAACTGACTTCCAAATATAGCAATACTGCATGCAGTGGAAACCTGAAATTTCAATTTGATCCTTGGGTGTTAAGCTACCAACTATAATATTTCGGTTAGATTGAATATTCAATAGTCAAAACCAATAAATAACAAAGGATGCAAAATTAAGTCATAGTGGATGAGTTGATTTTGTGATAAGACATAAGACTCGATTTATTCTGACATTGCATATAAAATATTTAATACATTTTATTACTAAAGTAATTATTTCTCTCGTATGATAAATAAGAAAGAATATGTAATCATTTTATTTACTGTAAAGGGAGCATATCAAGCGTTTTGAAGAAAATATTATAAATTGTTCAGTTGGCACGTTCAAGCTCTTCCGGTAAAAATTTTATAAATGATATCAGTTCGTTTCTTATAAGAGGGAAGTTTATACTTAATTATACTTTATAACATCAATAGAATTACTGTATTGGAAAAAGAAAAGCGTACGTTTTAAAGACGTGAAAAATGTAGCAAAATTGCTTTTCCAATAATGACATTATTTATATATATTTAAAAAAAAAAAATTCTGCCCATACATTGTGTGCATTTCAAACAAATTTAAGTACTAGCATCAATAGATATTGTTATTTTTTTATATAAAAAAACTTATTTTATTTTTTTATAGTAGTTGAGTGTTTATTGTTACGACCAAATCTGGCTATTTTTACAACTGTTTGTTAAAAATTTGTTAAAGTATTTACCTGAGTTTGTCCAAACCACACAGCTGCTAATTTCGGTGGAACGTTGATTATAAACAGCTGCGAAAGTGCTATTATTGTTTGCCCAGTAAATGTCAGAGCAAAAAGGTTGGGAGACACTGAAAGAACCTTAAGCCACGAGCCCAATGCGGTGCCAATGACTCCAATCAGTGCAGACTTCCTGAGGTCCTAAATATATTATTTTTATTGACTTATAATTAATATTTTAAATAATAAAATACTTGAGTGATTTTTCTACATGTTAATTTTTATTAGTGACTTATAATCAATAAGAATTTCCTGTTAATACAAAAATTATATAAAAACCTAATTTTGATATTTCTAAAGGTGAAATTCTTCAATTCACATTTAAATCATAAAATTTACTGAACGAATGTAAACTCATTGTTTGTGTTTGCAAACTCAAAAATTCAATGAATTTTAAAAATAGACTCTGTTGAATTAATGTTCAAATAGAGATTTGCTGAAAAACCATCTATTTTATATTAATCTTTTCAAAAAAACATTCATATTTACTACTGGATAAATCTGTATTAAATACAAACACATGGCAACATGAAATCATCTTGTTTGTTAACACGATTTTTTTTAATAATGTATGGAAATGGTAAGAGTATATTTTTATACTCTGACAGTTAATATGAGTTTATAAGAATGAAAATTAAAAGTAATTAAAGTAATTTAAAGTAATTCTTGGGTATGATGCTGCGTATTGATGTCCCATTAGTAGGGCTGATTTCAAGAATTTAATTATTTTGATTACGACGTCTCTATTCCTACACTGAGAACATCATCAATGATATTTTAAGTAACTTTAAAAAATCAAAAACGTTACAGGATATAAAACTTCTACCAGCAAAACACCGAAGAAACCACAGTAACATGAAATTCCACCTTTATTTCATCTTAAGTAGTAACAACACCCATAACAAGTATTTCTAATGCATAAAGCAATTTTATAATTATATTTACTGTAAAAAAAATCACTTACTAATTTGTCCATCAAGTATGAAACTGGAAAAGCGAGCGGCAAATATGTAATCATAAAAATTAATGACGTCATTTTTACTGCCCAGCTCCCGACTGAGTAATATTTCTCAATCACATTGCTGATGATGGAGTATTGGAACCACTGGACGAAAGAGCTGGAAGCGTACAGCACAAAGATGCAGAGGATCAGCCATCGTCTGGGGAAGACCCTTATCTTCAGGGCTTTCTCCTCCTCGATGCCAGCATTCACGAAGGAACCGAGGGGTTGGGATTCTTTCGGATTTTCTTCATCTTTTCGCTCTGTTGTGCTTTCCATTTTTGAAGATCTGTAAAAATCAGTTGCGATATATTTAATGTGCTAAAATAATATCTCTGTTTTTATTAAAGCTTTAAATTTTAATATAAACAGTATTCAGGAAAGCAAGTAATATTTTTTATCCCAGTTATATTAAATTTGTGACGGTCTATTGTAGAGATTAGAGTATTAAATTGAATTTTCTATTAAATTTCTGAATGATATCATAATTAAATTTTACAAGCATATTTTGATATGTTCAGTGGAATTTTGGTGTAATATTTTAATATTAAAAAATAGAAAAGCCATTCAAGTGTTTCTTTGAAATTCATAACCTTGAATTACGTATTATGTTCAATTAAAATTTATATTCTCTCATTTAAAATTCTTTGCTCTAAGATGCCTGTCTTCCCTGTGCTTTTTACAATTAAGTAACTTTAAAAAATATATTTAAAGCCTATCAAACATAGTAAGTTTTTATTGAAAAGACCAAATATATTTAAGACTCGTAGATCTTGCAAAATAAAAGTTATTTTATCTTTTAAAATTTTATAACTAAATAGTTTTTGAATTCACAAAAACTTGATTATTTGCTCTCAACAGTAAAAGATTCATGCAAGTTTTAATAATTTTTTTGTAGCTATGAAGCTAATTTAATTTATATTTTTTCAGTTATATTTTTAAGTTTTCAGAATACGTCGTTGTAAAATAAGACGATTAATAATTTATTTTACCTAAACTACATCATAAAAAATAGTTTCTCGATATAGTAAGATACATTGTTCTCAGTGGTCAAATATCTTAAGTTTTGTTTAAACCAAGAAGCACAAAAGAAAATATTATATTAAAAATACGACAAGTTTATTTTTATGTTTACATTCAAATGTAAAATTTTGTTAACCCAATACTCAGCTATTTTTTATATATAAGTATAACATTTGAAACTCAACCTTTGATAATAGTTTACAACTCAACTAAAATTAATAATTTTAGAAATAAATTTTAAATACAGTTGGTTGATATCAATTATGTCTCCGACGTTATTTTTTTATATGTACGACGTTGTGACTGTTATATATAGAGTATTTTTCTTAAGCATTATTTAATCTGTATGAATTTAAAACATATTATTAAACTCACCTTCGTTAAAGACATCAGCACGAAAGAGTTACAGATCACAAATTCAGGAAATAAAATTTCCACCTTGTACTCCTCTAACGGCAGAACCAGTAGCTGAAATGAAACTGCCTGTCTTACCTTGAATGCTTACTCTTATCTTACATTGTTGATTCTGTGATGCCTCATCAAATAGTTAGTTGAGGAAACCATATTTATCTTTATGACTCTCAAATTTACATTATCTATTTCTGTATTTGCTTTTGAGGCGACTTACAAGGAACGCTTTACAAGCAGAATGAACCTGTATTTTTTCTAAACTACGCCCACTAAATTTACGGTACTACCTGAAAATATAATATTTGCCACGACTTAAAAATAAATCATACCATGCTTTCAATTCAATATTACGTATATATATATATGTATCATTTTTAGACAAAACTTGACATTCGCACTACAAAATATACTTTTTTATTAGTACGGAAAATTTTGGAAAGCAGAGTAATTTAAAGTGACAAAAGGTCAATATTTTCATTGCACTTTTAATAACAACAAATATAGCAAAAAAAAAACCCTTTTTTAAATGATATTTCATATTTTCAGTGTTGTAACGATGATATTCAACGATCCATAATTTTTAAGAAACTTTTGTTGAGGGACAAGGCATTTGATCGGTGAAGATCCATCATTATAATGATAAAAGTAGCTTTGTATTTTGTCTTCACTTTGAGTTTATTATATTTTTTTGCATGACTAGTTTCAACCGAATAGACTAGATCATCATCAGATGTTTATGTAAAAGTAAAACTTTAGTTATGCATCTGATGATGACCTAGTCTATTTGATCGAAACCTGTCATGCAAAAAATATAATAAACTCAAAGTGAAGACAAAATACAAAGCTACTTTTATCATTATATACTGAAGAAACTTATATGTATGTATGCAAAAAATTTGAGTGAATTTACGTCGAGGGCTAATTAGTTTTTCGTGGGAAGAAAGGCAGGTAATATGAAACCTTCGAAATACGGGACGGCAACAACAGAATTATTTTATTGTAAATTAAACGGATTTACGACCGTGAGTATTAAGGAAAATCCGAACGTATTAACTTAGTACGTCCATATTACGTTACGAAAATCGCGCAGAAAATACAGCCTTTGTGCGCAAAAGCCTGAGCCCTCGCTAGACCGAGGCTTGCCGTGATCATAATCTCAATTTATATTTTAACGATTTAATTAGGCGAAGCCGTGGAAAGTCGTGTGTGTTTTTATTAATTTTTGAATCCCGGCTGGCTCGAGCTTTCTAAGCTTTTTCAACACTTCACGCGTGAAACGATGCGAAAAGTCTGTAATGTTTTTTTTTACTGACACCGGATTGAAGCTTTTTTTGCTTCAAACTCAACAGCAGTGACTTTGAGATATGCAATTGTGAAAACGATGTTTATTTTAATTTTATTATTGAAGGATTACAACGTAAAAGTTCAAAAAAAATTAATATCGTTTCGTGTTTCATTTTTACTTATACATGAAAATGACACTTATTAAATGACGAAATACAAAGTGTTTCTTTAAATTTCAAATTTTGCAAAAATGATTATTTATTTTATACATATGTCGATTTTTTGATTAAACGTCAATCAGATGCGTATTTATTACCCATTACGGGTTTATTATATTATTACAAATATGATTGGGCACATTAGTTCATACATAGAAGATGATTTAAAGAAACTCTCAGAACATCCCACACAAATCACGATTATATTTTTCTGAGAGTTTCTATAAATCATCTTCTATGTATGAACTAATGTGCCTAATCATATTAGTAATAATATTTATTTTATGTTAATATACTATCAATTTTATATTTTTGAACAACCTTATTTTATCACGTTGAAGAATCTTTAGAGGTTTTCTTTAACTATTGCATTATTTTGCAAAAAAATACTGCATATTTATCGCTTCCTCGAAATATAAGATCAGCAATCACATTTTTAAATTAAAAAGAAACATAAATTTATAATATATTTTCAATATAATAAAAAGACGTGACCATACGACATTATATTTCAAACCATATATTATTTCATTTTAAAGCGTACTTTCAAAACCATGAAAGACTTTAAATCACATTGATTTAAAATAAAATACAAACTGTAAATATATTTTATGGTTATTTACTTTACGATACTCTAACATGTCAAAAGTACAACCTTAAAAAAAAATTATTATAGTACTTTTACCCAGACTTCGTATTAAACGTTACAGGTTGTTTTTCATTCATTTCGTTATTTACTGCACACCGTGTAGTCTTGTTTATTTAGTTCAGTTATTAAATCTTTTACACTGGGTGATTCTGAATAATGCGGATTACCTAGAGCACTGTGTGAATAAAATTTGCTTTGTTAATAATTAGTAGGAAATAATATTTATATATGTATATTAGGGTGTCCCTTATATGACCAAAAAAAATTTTTTTTCAAATTTCGAAATGCATACCCTCTACATTTTTTACTAATGCTATAAGATACTCAAATATAAAATTTCATCTTTCTAGAAAAATTGCAACTAGTGCCGACCGAGCTTCAAAGTTTAGTAAAAAACGTGTTTTGTCTTGATATTTCGGTCTGGTATAAAATCATTATAAATGCAATAAATTAAGTGAATAATAGTAAAAATTCAATTAAATGAACATTAATCTTTAATCAAAAACATAAAGTAATAACAATCAGCCAGGGTAACTTTTTTATAGAGTTGTTTTTTTACAGTCCGGATACAATTTTCTATGTTCCTGGACACAGCGCAGCAAGAACTGTTTTTGTTCTTCTTCAGCCGCGATAAGTCCGTTAAAATCTTGCATCATTTTACCAGCCCTTTCAGCAGTATCATTCACAACCCTCAAATAACTTATTTTTCTTTTTGCTTCCACAAAAGCACTATTATTATTCCAAGAAGATACATCTTCCTTTAGAAAACTGTCGTCGATCTGCAGTCGTGATAAAAATTGTTTGCTCTTTTCCGATACGAAATCATCCAGTGTTTTACAAACATGAGCAAACATCTTGTAGAGTCTTTTTGTCCTTCGCAGTTATTCTGCATTGTGACTGAAGTAACACATTTTTAAAGAATAGATCGCTCTCGCCATCCAGCGTGCCTGATGCATGGCTTTGGGGGGGCTTAGTTTTAATTTTTCCTCTGAGTCTCCTCCCAAAAATATTACGCACAGTTCGACCAATTTGCGGTAGTCATCTCTTACATAACTTTTGTCTAATTCTGCCTTATAAAATATTAAAAAAGCTTGAATGTCTGTCTCGGCAACACGTTGTTTTACGAAATTAAGAGATGGTTCAATGTTACTAGCGTCGATGTTTTTCCAATTTTCTCTGAACTTTTTAAACATTGGAGTATCTGGGCTACTAGTAATTTACTTAATTTTGCTTTCAAAGACAGCTTTTAGGACCAATTCATAAACATGATGCGGACAGACGAGCAGCAATTCTCTTCCTAAAGTTTCTCCAAAATAGCACAAGCTCCATTGAAACGGCCAGTATTGAAAGCTGTTGTGTCGCAGCACATTATTTGTACTTTATCGTGAAGGTTCTAGTCAAAGAGAGCTGTTGAGACAGCCTTAGCTTGATGTTTTTCAGAAGAATGTTCTAGTTTTGGCCCTGCAAGAAGTTGTTCCTTATCGTCAAACGAAGCAATAACTGGCAAGCGTTCTTCTTTAGAACTTCGTACATCTAACCCGGGTAATAGTTTTCCATCCCAATAGACTGTGACTACGTCGGGTACATTACTTCCAAAGAAGTCAGATTTTATTGCTTCTGCCCTTGATTTTCTAGTTTCAGCAGCTAGTGGTTATCTTTGTCTTACAACCCTTTCCTCTTCTTCCAATCGTCGTTGTTTAGATCTATCTTCTTTTTCCGACAATTTTTTATCAACACCACCTAAGCATCCTGGTCGATCTGGCTCTCTCTGTTTCATTAAAAATAATTTATCTTACTCTATTTTCATTCTCTCAAAAGCATCAGCATGTGCAATATCAAACAAATTATCAAGATCAATTTTGAAATTGTTCTCACGGCTCTTGAACGTAACCTGAGTTTTCTTACAATTTTTTTGCAACTCTCTCCAAACATGATATAAATCAACAAGTTTCTTCACGCAGTTAAAATATGCCCTTGTTGGAATTCTTGCTTTTTCCCAATATATGATGCACTCCCTAATCACAAGATTTTCACTTTCACTAACAATCAGTTTAACCTCACGAATATTGTAAAATAGGACCGAGGGAATTTGTCGATTAGATGGTAATTTTGCACCATTTATTTGATATCTAGGCAAACCGATAAGGAAATTATTTTGTTTATCACTCCGTAATTCCACCGACATGTTAACGCACTAAACAATGGAGCACTACTAATCTCAAAAATCACGTATGAAATGACAAATAAAACATGCAGTTACAAGTCACAGCGCAGTACTTACGCAACTTGTATGGACAAGTTAAAATCGCAAGTCGGCACGGGTTACCGTTTATAAATCGAACTAATATTTTTTTCTAGACAATATAGAGTTATTACTAAACTTTTAAGAAGGTATGCGTAAAAAAATATTGAACTTGAATTTTAAGGGACACCCTAATGTATATACAATATTGTTTACTGGTGAAAACAGTATAGCATTAAATAAATGCTTTCTTTGATTCGGTACAAAGTCTGGGTTTATTTTGAGGGAATAAATGAAATGGTCCGAATGGAGTCGCGGCGTCTGTTCTGGAAAATGAACATTTCTCACTGCAGTTGACCGGATAAAGAAGTACGACGGCGAGTAATGTCGCCTTCCTTTTTCCTCTTTTGCTCATTACCCAAGCTTAACGAAGAGCAAGCAGGACGGAATTCGTATTCAACTATAGCGCCGAAATGGTTATATGTGATTGTTTATCTTCAACGAGTAAAAATCTTTGGCTTGTTTGACAAAACCAAACTCGAGTCCGGTTTCAGATCGGATGTTTTACAAATAAAATTGTTAATTAAAAGAAATAAAATATATTCTTATATAATTATCTCGTCAGTGTTGTTGTGTAACAAGATAAATATTTGTTTCACATCCAAATTTTTTGGTCAGTTTATCAAACTATTTCATGTTAACCTGAAGCGTGATTGTAGACCATTTTTTACTGAGAAATTTCTGGATGACTAATCGTAGAAAACAAACGTTAGAAAAAAATTATAATTTCTGACCACTCTGGCAATATATAAAGAACAGATATGCTTACTATTGTATTAAATTAAAACCTCTAAAAATTGTTTGATTAAACACAATAATATGCAGTATTGCCTTATGTCGTATTTTTGATACAAAACCATTTTATTAACTAACTGCTTCATACTAAATAACTAATTAAAAGATGCTAAAAATGCTAAAAAAAATGCACTGAAAAATTAAATGATGCGTTTCACGGTTATGTATTCAAGCATTTATTAAAAATAATATGATCATAATATTTTTTGGGTTTTATACTGCTAAGTGATTTTTGACATTCAATATTTTCACTGTTTGTGCCAAAAATTAACATTAAAACATGAAAAATATTTTACTCTAGAAATATTGCATTTTAAGTGTATTATCTCGATTATAAACAGTAAAAGTAATTTTCAATTGCTGACTAGATATTTTTAGACGAACTATAAGAACTAAATGGTCGTTAATCATAATCGTTGTTTTTTTTGTTATTGTATATATTTTAAATATAACACTTGAGTGATTTTTCCACATGTTAGTTTTAATTAAAATGGAATTCCACCGAGTACTTTCAGTCAAAAAATTTATTGTTATTATATATTACCTGTACAAATAAGTTTTAAAGGATTTTTTTCTAGTTTGACGCTTTATTGTGAAAAAATTGTTACAAGTTCATTTTTCAATGTATTGTCCATCTCAAAAAAATGATGTGTCTTTTGATGCGATCCACGAATCGATCCAATTTTGGACTTCTTCAAAAGAGCGGAAGTGCCGAGACCCATACAGCTGAAATATATAGTGAAAAACGAAAAAATCAAGTGTTACATAAATAAACGATTTTAACTCTTCTCGTGATACCGGAGTGATTTAAAAAATCGTTTAAGAATACTTTCTCTGATTTATTTTAAAATTTAAAAGCTCCCCCTGAAAATGGGGAGATAAACACGCGGGGGTGGCGCAGGTTGGACGCACTGTTGGGGGTAGTTAGCGGGGTGAGACCGCACTAAGAGGGGTAATAAATCTGCAAACCCCCGCCCCGCCCCGAGCAGACCCGCGGTCATTCCAGGTTATCCTGCACCACGAAACACATAGACGCTTTTTTGTGCTAAATAATCCTGAAAATGGTGCAGATTTTTTTTTCTACGCTTTTCCACATGTGTATTTAGTTTATTGCACGAGGGCGGTCCGATAAGCACTTGGCCTACAAAAGAAAAAAGTGGCGATTTTTTTAGCTCGATACACTTGACCCGGCGATGCTCCAACTTCTTTAACCCATCTGAAAAATACGATTTTCCGCTTTTCTGATCTAATTTTTCGAGAAGACAAATCCGAAGGTAAGGCTCAAACTACGTGGTGTTTTATTATATGCTTGTAATAAGTGATGACCATAGCGTTTTAGATCGTGATTGAAACCCCAGTTTGCCATTATTGTAGATCTGATTGCGATGTAGGCAATCAGAGTCAAGTGACCCCCATTGCCCACACAGCCTAACTTCAATGAAAAAAGGCACTTTAGCCATCATGCTAAACCTTCTGTTGACGAACCGGTACTATTGATGCTGGGTAAAAGCTAAACCCGGAATCCCAGTTAGTCAAACATTAAATTATCCAACCATGAAACACATACATACGAGGGCGGTCCGATAAGTACTTAGCCTACAAAAGAAAAACGAAAATTTTGGAATAGTGGTGATTTAGCGATTTGGCTACTGTCACACCTTGTGTGACAGTAGCCAATATTAAAGTAAAGTAACAGTAAATCTCTCTTGCGATACTAGCACCATCGGGCAGTGAGTCTTAGTACTTATCGGACCACCCTCGTATGTGTTCATATAATAGACTGTACCTCTCGATGAATACCTTTTCTACAACGAACTCCGTTTATTTTGAAGCACTCTACATTTGCGAGTAGACATCAAATTAGTAAAGCAAAGTGGCTAGAAAATTAAAAACATTTATGATTATTTTAAATCTTTTAGCAAACATTCATACTTGTTGTATTAATGTTTATTGAATCGTTTAAACTTAAATTCATTATATAAAAATGTAAAATATCTTGTAAATAAAAATAAGAAATCCAAGGTAAAATATGGTAATTTTAGGAGACATCTAATACTATTTGTTTACTTGAACGTAGAAATACCTCTTTAATTTCACATATATATTATTGTAAAATAACCCAGTATGGTTGTTAAATGTAAACATATTTAATAAGCCATTATCTTCATGTATATATAATGGCGTTTCATTGACCTGTCGCGTTGTTAAGATGTGATTTATACGACTAATAGAAGTCTCAATTAAGGTCAGAATTTTATATAAAAAAAACGATGATCGTTTTGTAATTCGCAGTGAGAGAGAGAAAGTGAGAGAGAGAGCGAGAACGAGAGAGGGCAATTCGTTAATCAATAAATCATCAAATATACATTATATGGGACGGACTGGTAACCCTTGGCCCTGGCTCAGGCCCGGACTGGGTGTGAAACGAGCGGCGATTTTTCAATCACCTAAATAATTCATCCGGCCCTCGAGCTGTGAGCACCCTGTTAACTTATGCATGCTTTGCCTGCCGCAGTATTGTGGTAATTGTTTTTCATTATTTTTTCGTAATTATGACCATTACAAATACGAATTTTTAAGCTGCAAGTACCTGCGGTCGAGATTAAGAAATCTCACGTAATGAGGTTTCTCGTCTCTGTTGATAATAAATATCTTGAAATAGACACAAAATATCCCTATTTTTAACTAATAATAAAATTTATATTTTGAAGACAATTTAGAAGCATTTCTTGCTTTTTTTATATTACTTAAAAATTACGAATCAATTTAATTGATTACTTCGTGTATCAAAAATACTTTCAACGACGTCAGCGATCAAATATCTGTCAGGTTGGATAGCCTAAAAATGTCGTCAAAAATCACTTGTGGTTTAAGTTTTATAAATATATTCTCTCAAGAATGGCAGGGAAAATGATGTTTAGGGGAAAATTTCCAATTCCCCCGGGCATATCAAAAATCCTATCAATAATGGAAAATGATACTGTAAAATATATATTTGAATGTACGTTGAATTTTTAACCATTTTTTTTCTATTTATTATGAAGATCAAATTTTTCTTATCGTAATTTGAGACATATTGAAAAAAGCTGAATTGAAAAATAACAAAAAATACAAGCTTAGTATATTTAAAGATTTCATAAATTAATGCTTAAATATCAAATAAAAGTATTATTTTATTTTGAAGTAAATTATTTTTTTTTTCTGAAAAATCTGTTATAATATTTGTGCCATTTTTGTTTATTAATTCTGGACACGTTCAATATTAAAAATTTTCTTTAAATGAAAATCGAGAAAAAAATCGTTCAGCTCTCAAAAAGCAATGCGGCCTTATACCCAAGAAACTAATAAATAAATACTCGTACATACAAATACCTGAAAATTATATCATATTTGCTCATATTTAATAATGTGAGCCATAGTAATATATATTTCGATTTTCCTTTCCCAAACCTTTCGTACTATTGGCATTTTTACTTGAGTTTTTTACTTGAATTGAAGTGAAATATTCTAAAATAACTTTGTTTCATATTTACCAGAGTTCATTCAATGAAAAATATGCAACAAAAACAACGCAAAAGGGCGCAGAACCGCCATTGCCTGCGTCGCGGTTCCTCGAATGGGACGCCAAAGGTTGTGAAAAATCGAGGAACTCGACTTAGATAGCAGACGGAAAATTCCTGAAAACTCTTGCAGCTGAAAGGAAACTCTGAGAAAATCATCTCCTAGAATGCGCCACCCACAGCGCAGCGGAAATCACAATTGAACGGAAATACTTTTTTGTTTATTCTATTTTCGCTCAATTCTTACGGGGTATTTTTTTTTGACTCATTCAAACACAAGAAACTAGTATAGGTTTTTTTTTTTGCCTTTTTTATTTGACATTCATATTTAAGTTTTTTTGATCATTTTCTAGTCCGTTTTGCGAAAAATCGACTGCACCAATCAAAAAAGTTTAAATGCAAAAAATTTTATACATCCCTTCTTCCGAACAGGATACATTTGCATTTCTTATAAATTTACTATTAATATGATAAATACGTGTTTTTCCGATTGAAGTGTAGGAATTTAGAGATTCGTCATGTCCCTTTTCCAAGAGTCCCAAACATTTAAAATTCTTTTTTTACAATTGGAATTAAAAGATTTAATATTAACCCTGTGCGATACATTATTTTAAAAATTAAAAAAAAAAAAATCTCTAACAAACTTTGGTTTTGAAAAAACATCATTTTATCAATTTTTTTTAATATCTTCAAGATTTTATTTTACCCTGAAAATGGACGTTAATTAAATAATAAAAAATACATAAATATTATTTATAGTTTTTTCAATTCTTTGTAAAAAAAACCTACTTTCGGCATAGAAAAATAAAGTGACAATTAAATTAATTAAATGACACTATTGCGCCAGGTAATGGACTGCCTCTGGTGTTTTTTTGATTTTTAAATACTATAAAAAATTGTTGTGTCTTTAATGAAAGCACCAGAATACGAAGAGACTGTAGTTTGTTTTAAACCTTGTTATTATGTATATTTTAAAAAGCACAGTTTCATCTGCAACCATAATGTTTTGAGTTAACAAACCACTGAAAATGCTCATTAGCATAGGCAACTGAAAACCAAAAGCAAACCTTTCTAGAAAAGATTCAACACCCATAAAATATTTACGAGATATGAAAACTTAATTGTGAGTCAGTTAAGTAACTCATTACCAATGGTATTAATGAAAGAGAGGATCACTGACTACTTCTCCATGTTTTGTGCGAGTAGATTCTTTATGCGGTTATGATTCATAAAAATAAGAATCGTCAAAACGTCTGCCATGAGATTATTACATTTTTACGCAATCATACTGAGACTAGCTTTTATATAATTATAATAATATATCTAACTGACTTTTTGTTTATTTTCCACGGTGGTGATTTTCGTGTAGGTTGTTTATAAATAATTGGAAAACAACTGTGTGTGTGTAAGTTTTGCTTAGTTTTCAAGTATTAATTTATAGTTATAAGCACTCCAAGGATTTTGAGTTATCAAAATTATTTAAGTAATTAGATAGTAAATACTGATAACAAGTGGTGGTAACACCTTGCTTATCCGAGGCCATTCAATCTCCGATGCTGATATATATCACTCCATTCCATTTGCACCCCCGAGCCCAGGGGGTTGATAATCCCCCATTTCTCTGGCATTTGTCATTCGCTGGTACATTAGAGGGAAGTTTTGTGGCCTCCCACCCCCAACCCTAGTTTTGTTTCTGTCGTTAAAGGCATACTGCTTAAATTGCTTTAAGCGAACAATCGCATGGTTTTACCTCATATTAAAATAGTAAATTATGCCTTCTTAAATAATTTGTGAAAAATTAGGCTCTTGTTAATAATTATTTATTGAAATTTATATAAGATAAATCCTTGGAAAAAAAAACCTATAACAAAACTGAATAAACTACCTAATTTTAACAACCTCATATAGTATATATTTTTATCTTTGTTTTACACTTTTTACTAACATCAGTAATTTTTTTTTTTAATCAAATATAATAAATTCATGTTCATAGTGTAACAATTTTTTAAGTTAATTCTAAAGTGCGTTTTAAAATTTAATTATAAAAGTATAGTTTTATATTAAAAATTTACCAGCCAAAAAAGAAGAAGATATAATAATTTTTTTAACTACTCTGTACACTTTTTAGAGTTTCTTTGATCAAATACATTATTTAAAATGTTACTAATTTTAGAAATATAAAATACTTTTATTTGTTTAAGCCAAACATGCAAATTATTGTGTAAACATGCAAGAACTTGAACCGTTTTATGCAATTGCATTACTTTTCTGAAGTGAATATTTACTGACTCTTGAATAAGCATGACTCTGAAAATACACAATCAAACTATTTATTTTTGTATTAGGATATGTTTTTAAAGACAATTTAACATGAATTTATATTTAAAAAAATAACTATTAAATAAATAAAACATACATTCACGCAAAACTTCAATTGTAAATGCGACCATAAATTGTGAGTTTCAAAGTATAATTTTATTCTTTAAAAACAGACACACCTTTAGAGCAAAGTATCCATAAAATATGGACTAAATAAAAACAAAAATAAAATTAACATCCAGCAGTCATTGTTATTCTATCTCCATTTTCAGAATTCTCTTAAATAAAACAGAAACATAAGGGGAATTAGCAAAGAAACATTACAGCCAACCGCAAAAAAGATAATAAGAAATGTGTTCCCAAAACAATGCAAAAAAAGCTGCAAAAGGGCATTAAATTTCAATTCTTTACGATTTATTCCCTTGCATTTTTGCTTTTTTCGTCCGTTTAGACGGGGAGGTACTCGGGGGAGAGAGAAATGTGACCCCCGTGGCTAGAACGATAATGCTCCCCCCCAATGTTCTAAGAACGATTTTAACAATATAGCAGTGTACACTTTGTATTGTTTTTTTTTTTTTTTCCTGCTCATATAAATTATTTCTATGGACAAACGCTCAGCGGTGTTTTTTTCTTTGAGACACAGGACCAGATTGGGAACGTGACGCTCAAAAAATTAAATTTTTCGAAACTTAGGGAAAGATTGATGTGACCATGATCAATATAAAAAAAGTGTATTATAATATAAAAAATTTGATTCGAAGTATTACGAATTATATTTTTGTTATTTTGGAAATCCTGAAAAATGTTTCAAATATATTTCTTAAACGATGATACTTGAGAAAACACTCACAAACGAACTCGAAGGTATCATCTATGCAAGTAAACTATTACACACTAAAGGCGGGGCGGGTACTAGTACCCGTTTCGCGGACTGCTGTCTAAAACCTTTTTAAATGTGTTTACTCTAAAAGCGGCAGAAGGTCATTTTACTCTTTAGGTTTACAGCTCGTAATGTTTGTTTGGGACTCGTCAACGTTACTTCTACCAATACTGTCCAGTGATTCTGAACAAAGTGACAATGAAGAAGTGGAGTGGTCAGAGAATGATGATCCTCCAATTATTAAACAATTTTTAAGATAAATTGATGTTGTTGTGATGCCAAGTAATCCGCATAGTGTGTATGAAGTGGTTCAACTTTTTATAGGAAACGATTTATTTGATTACATGCAAATCAAAGAGTGTATAGACTAGATTTCGCACGCACAATTTTACGCGAATTTTACCCGCTTCGCACATCAGTTTAGTCAATTTGGTTACCCGCTTAATGTGTGTTGACATTTTTTTTTTCAAATATGAAGTATTACAAATGAAATCAGTATGCTTGGGATACATAAAAAAATATATTTTTTAAAATAAACATTGAAGCATTTGAGTAAAAGGTTTGAAGTATCAAAGAATCGTCGACGTGTATGAGAGGTTAGTGTGTTTTTTTGTACCATTTCGGTCCTGGTGGTGAGATCCTTACGACAGTGACTAAGCCCTCAGTTTATTAAGATAAACGAGGGCCGCCGCCCTCCATGGGCCCCGGGCCACCCCAACCCCCTCGTCCCAACGACACCACCATGAAGAGATAACATAATTCTAATAGTAATTTCACCTTTAAGTGTTGTGTTTTCAACGGTAACTTATGCCATAATCGACTTAACATTCTGCTATTTTAATTTACACATGCTTACACAAAAATTTACCAAGCCGATCGAATAGATTTCTACCATAATTTTTTTTAAGATTACTTGCTTACAAGCAATTTTTTCTTTTACCTCAAAAAGCCACTTTGTTTTTTAAATTTATATATATCAAATTATTATATTACAACCCCAGTGACCATATCTTGTATAAATCATTATTAAAAACATGAGTAAAATACTCGCTATAAAAAATTTTGCTTAAAAGAATCAAACTACTTTGCAATGCGTAATTTTTTTTTATCTCGTCTAATATTTCAATCTTGAAGATGTTTAATATCATCACGCTACTGTGTCAGATTTTTCATTTTTATATATACAGATTATTTGATGCAAGTTCATTGTATGGACGAACAGGGGTTGATATTTTACAGTCAAAAGGGTGCACTTTCACCCTTAGTTGTGTTCAAGAAATAAACCTTTAGATCATCAAATTTATAACATTTCCTCTACAAAACACCTCTACATAGTGACTAATAATTATCATAAAGACACAAAAAAATCATTCAATGCTCATCGGTTTAGTCAATATTGAAATAAAAATAACTGTATATATTTTTTCAATTATATATATCATTAATAATTTAACAGACCTGCTTATATTTAAAATCAAAAATTTAAATTAAAACTCAAAAATATTTTATTTAAAGCACATTTTGGTATAAATTAATTTTAATGAAAAAAACTGATTTTTGTTGGAAGTTAAAAGAATAAATCAAATTATAAAAAGTGCTGTTAGTTTATCCCAAAATTACCACCGGGGGTGAAAAATTCATTTTAATGCCGTATTTTAATCTCTCCCCTAAAAATATTTAAATTTGATTATACGCAAAACAATTAAAATTAACATACAACTGGGGTAAGTGTACAATGCAGACTGTAATCAAATTATATTGAGGCATTAACTTATACATTTTGATGAAAAATCACAAATAAAATTAATGGTTATAAATATTACCCCTAAAGCGATAAACTAGTCTAATGGTCATTTAAAAAAATGAATAGTTTATAAAATATGTATATTGAGGAGATGTCTTCGTTTTCATAATTCAATTTTAATTTATATATTTTTTTTTTAATAAACCTGTATGTGTATGTGTATGTGTGTGTGTTCAGTATAATAAATAAATTATTTTGATATGCATTATCCCAATTATATAAAAAAGGCAGTGCAAAAACACATTAGGCTTAAACGCATTTTCCGCATTGGTCTGATACAATATTTTTAATTATTCAAAATGGAGTCTGCCGACAGAAAAATCATTTTTTTTTCTTGCAAATTAAATTTTCCCGATTCAACATTTACTCGCCAAGTACAATATTTGACTTTAAAACATCGAATGAAATTCGTTAAAATCCCTGGTCTCCTTACTTAAATAATGTATATAAATTCATGCCCTGTAATTTGAAAAAAAATATTATTTAATTGTTATGATTAAATTTTTCAAAATTAACGTGGAAAGTTGGTAAAACCGGTCACCAATAAAAATTTACGTGTGGAAAAATCACTCAGGTGTTTTTTTACATATAAAATAATTAAAAAATAAAACACAATTTTTGCATATAAATAATCAATAAAGCATATTTTACTTAACCATTAATCGAAGTCCGAGTAATCCTTTTCCGTTTCCTTTGAGGTCCTCGATCTTCCAAGAAACCCTTCCGAGGTTGAAATAAGGATAAAGGATAAAAGATTATGGGTAAGACCGGTCCCAGGATAGAGGGGATCAGTTGCTGACGGACTGCTTTAGTCCTTGTAGCAGGTACAAGGAGGTTCTACCCTTATTTTTGAGTTTTCACTCTTGTATTGTTTTTTTTGTTATTCTATATGATGTATCCACCCTTAAATAATTTGAATACTTCAATTATTTATTAATTAAAAACTTCGTTTGGTTAATGCTATTATATATTGTTGGTTCAGTAACTGAACCGGTAACTCTTAACCTGAAGTTCTCCAGATTGATCACCGATTGCTTTTCTAACTTTGATCGAAGATTATTTCTATTGACAATGCGTTTTTTTCTGTTTCGTTGTATAAACGTCAAAACTGAACATATTTAGTTTTAAACGATTTAATTTTCATTCATATAAAATATGTAATATTTAATGTTTACACGATTTAGTTGTTGTATCCAAAATATGTGACTCCAGCATCTGGTCTTTGTTTATTGTTTCTTTGGTCAGACATGCCACACCTTTTATATCAATTGAAAAAAATATTATAATGAGGAATGATTTCTCATTGGATTGCGTGTGATTGCGAATTATTTTTTTTATGTATTCGTATGCCTCTAATGCATATATTTATCAAAGCTTGTACTTACACATATACTCCGATAAGAATTCATTGGAATATCAAATCTCCATCTGAATAGGTCGGTTTTAGGGTCTGGGTTTTATTTACCCGCTCTGTAAGGATCTATTTTCAACCCTGATGTAACCCTCGATATACCAAGCAGCACTGTTGTTTAGTACGGGCGATATGGACCCCAAAACCTAGACCCACTGAAGAAGTTCGTGGCTCTATATACAATTTTTTTTAAGTTATATATATATATATATATATAATTTTTTTAAATATTTATTAAAGTTACCTTTTCTTTTGGTCCAAAAATTTCAACCTTTCAAAATACTTTGTTGCCTTTACGGGCTTGTAGAAAAATAGTTTAAAATAATATGTTTTTATATATGATGTCAAAGATATGTTTGTTTACTTGTGTATTAAATTCACTCAAAAGAAGTGGGATACAGTGAAGGCAAGCAAGCAATGCACCATTATCTGAGTATTAAAATAGTTTAATAAAAAAACAATAGCATAATTTTTAATACCATTAACAAGACAAGTATTTTATATACAAACGCAAAAAATATATTTCATAAATTAAAAACTATCTTCAGTCTCTTCGTTATTAAAATTCCAGTGCTTTTTACAACAAAGCTATTTTATTGTCCATCGTAAACTATTTTACTTTATCCAGTTAAAGAATTTGCAGAACCACAATAATTGTCCTGTTAAGTACTTACGTTTATATACAAGCTATAACGCTGGTTTATTGTTCTATAGTAAACCAGCTTGAGTTTTACAGGTTTGCTGAATTACATAATCCATTATCAGATACATAATTTCTAATAACGGTTTCATGCAACGAGCTTTACTTAAGCTTTATGGCATAAGGCTTTAGTGAGCAACGGTGACGTTAGTCGAAATGATTAAGGTGCTAGGCTGCTATACTCAAGAGTAAGATTTGGCTATCATTTGGGTCAAATAAATTCAATGATTTTTCTTAACGTTTTGTGATCATTTTGGCGAAAATCACATTAAAGCTTAATGATAAAAAATGTCGTGATCTTTAAAACCATTTTTATTATTTTTTAAACCTAGCCAGAATATAAAAACCTTTGGCAGTCATGTGATACTTTTGTCTATCAAATATCAATCTTGGTACACAAATTATCGAAAATAAAATTATTATTATTTTAAATATTCATGGTTTTCCAATTCTAGAAAGAGAATTAAAAAAATCCTAAAAAGCACGGAATTTTTTTTTCATTTGCTGCAATTATTTTATTTATTTTGATAGTCTTGATTGTTATTGTAAGCAAAAGAAAATAAAGTCCCATTTCTTAAATGAGAACGAACAGGCTACGCTAGGCCATTTTTTCAGCGTCTCTTTCATTCTAAACCGGAAATGAGATGTACAGACTCTGTCCTGTCGGGGAAATGGTACTCCATATTAAATACTGAAGAACAATTTCATGAAATTCCAACCGAATTTAATACAGTCTCTTAGGGCAGGTAAATTACATGAAATATTTGCAAAGACTTCTATTTCAAAGCGATTGCATTGCAACGTTTTCTTAATGGCTTCAAAAATATCTGCAGTCGGAAATTTCTTGACAATATTAAAATACTTGTAGTCTTCGGGTGCTTTTGATTAATTGTTTGTTCAAACCTCTTTTGGGTAGCATTTAGTTTAAATTTGTGAAATTCAAAAGCATTGATGGTTGATTTGTGGACTTAACAGTATCGATCTTCGTGATTTGATTTTCGTCATGTAATGTGAATCCCAAACTGTTTTTATTATACTATATATATTAACATTGCATGTGTCGGTAAATATGACTTATAATAAATATCAATAAGATACCTATAACTAGAAAATGCAAGTAAATAAGCAATCCGTCGAAATCGAGAGCCCAGCTGTTTTCATATACACTAGTTAAATGATTATTTTTGAGATATTTTTGATAGTTCTTTATTCGTGTTAATATGTACCATTTTATCAAGTAAGGTTTCTATTTAATTAACCTCTGGGTAGTTTTATATAGTACGAATGTGTAAATAATTGCTTCAGTAGTTTTGAGTTAATCGATCCCTTTCAGTCTAATATGTCTTATTTTCCAACTAAGAAATTACTGAAACTTGATCAGCTTTAATCTCGAACTGAGTACTTCAAAATTGAAAACTTATTTGCTTTGCAATTTTCTTTTTGTAGCTAAGTGAGTTTTTTGCTTATAACGCAAGAAAACGGTCGCCAGTTCTTTGAGAGCAAATTGAACTGCTGGAATATTTATATGAAGCTTGACTTCCAGCAATTAATTTAAAATTTCACTCAGGAAACGAAAACGCTGCAGCGCTTATATTTTCCATGTAACTGTTTCGTTTATATTTTACGTTTTATTCAGAACAAACTGCTTTAATTTAAATCATTTCATATTTTAACAACAAATAATTGATTTTTGTTTGTGAGCGTTTTTGCTTCAGACAAGGCTAAACTCTAATGAAGTCTTTGATAAACAGCTATATTTTTATTAGTTGAACACAAATAATATTAATATTAAAATAAATTGTTCAATTTTGAGTATCTCTTTTCTTAATTGTAAATTTCTCCGTACATTTATACAAATAAATAAACGAATCAACAAAATTTATTTATTTATTAAAAATTGTTTTCACACATGAGAGATCAGCGATTTCTCGTTTTTTGATAACATATAGAATATTTTGTACAGTAAAATATAATCAAAAAAATTAATAATTGTAGATTATATAATATATAGCAAAGTGCAGAACTTTCAGAAGTCTTTTGGTTGAAACTAGTCATGCATAAATGCTAAAATAAACTCAACGTGAAGAAATTATAAAAAGTTATTTCAAATCAATAATAAAAAAAAATGGATCTTCACCAAACAAATGCCTTGTTCCTCAACAAGATATTATTTCTAAACAAATGTTATTGTGAGTACAAGAAAAGCAATATATATTAAACAATGATAAGTCAATATTCAATCAATTCAAAAAGCTGTGCTCTGGTGTTTTATAAAATATATTTTGACTGTTGTCAATTAACGGTGGTCTTGCCCGTTCCGGTTCATTAGATGCCTGAAAATAAGGTATTCATGACGTCATTTAAAGGCTTCGATATTGGTGACGTCACAGTGGGCAGGTTTCGCCGCAGAGACCCGCCAGCCGCGGTTTCTCACAAAACCGGAAATGCGTATTCCGGTGCCTGTGGTTTTAAGGCTCTCTGAGTTGTGTTGCGCGGCGAGGCTGTGGCCTAATTTAAAAGCTTAATTAGCAGGAAATAGACTTCAGGATGGAACGTCCGTTCTTAATACAAATGAAAATCGGAAGGAAGTTTAAATTTCGCTGATTGGCTCATTGATTGCTGAATATTTTACAGTAAGGCATTTAATGTTTTTCAACAAAATATTTTTTTTTTTCGACTCAAGTTTTATACGAAGCGTCGAAAATACTTATTTATCAAAATTATGTATTTAATTCCTTATATTGAGATGCAGTATTTTTATAAACACAATTGAATGCATTACCTGACTATTTTGATTTGTAATTTTTATCGATCTCGGTACTTGAAATATTTTTTCACATCAAAAGAGAACGATTTTCGTAGTGTCCTAATTAAACCTTTTTTTTAATGTTGCAACAAAATATCACATAAAACATTTTATGAAGTTATCAAAGTATCATAAGTATATCAAACTAATATTAAAATTTAATTATATTCTCTTAGGCCTTTTTAGGATAAGTAACAAAACGAATTTTAATGACTATCAAGTGTTATATGAAAAATTATTGTAAAAGCAAATTTTAATAATGCTTTCAATACGTGTTTTGTTTCTTCGGAAGAACGGTTCAGAGTTGCAACGAACAGAGCAAAACACAACTCTTTCTGATCAAACAGGATAAACACAATCTTAACAAGCCCCACTAGTTTCAGGCAATTGATATTCAGTTCAGCGCAAATCTAAAAACTTATTTCAAAAGCTTCAGTCGGAGGCAGCTTATCTGCGCTGAAAACTTACCGCGGCGTGGAGTTTGGAATTCCCCGACAAACTTTCGATGGAAACCATTAATTCATGGGATTTCAATGGAACGCTGCGACAAATTCCGTATTGATACAAGTGCAGGGGAATGCATTCTGGTCGCTTATCGGACCATTGTTACCTCCATCGCGACCGTAAGCCGATGCGCTTCGACAAACTGCAGTCTCAAGAAAAACTACAGGATGTCCAAAAAGAGTGTCGGGTGAATGTGAATAGTGACCGTTATTGCGATATGCTGCGAAAATTTTTGACTCAAAGTTGCAGGAGTTTCAAGGTTTTAACTCAAAAACGTGGTTCCAACAAGACCACTTGCCATACATCCAATCGATAAATTGAAGCTGTTAACGAATTATTCCCTAATAAGGTCATTTCACGTAGAGGTAACATCAATTGGCCTCCCAGAAGCCTCGACCTTAGCCCTCTTGACTATTTTGTATGGGGATACCTTAAAAGTAGAGTTTATGAGAATAATCCGACAAACCTAACGGAATTGAAACAAAACATCAGGTCAGAAATGGCAGCAATATCAAGGGCTATGTATCAGCGTGTTATCAACAATCTTTGTTCCAGATTATAATAGTTCTAGCAGCGCGTAACGGTCACCATTAGGATAACATCATCTTTTCAAAATAATTTTCTATTTTGTATTCTTATAATCAACAATAAAAAAAATACTTGATTACAAGTAGTTTTTGTTTTAATGAACTAACAAATACCCGATACTCTCTTTGGACACCCTGTATATCAGATCGTATGCGAAATCGTGCTGTTTCTACATAGTAAAAATATATGAAAGATTGAACTAGAATCTGATCCCAACTTGTCTGAAGTAAACGTTTTAAACATATATATTGAATACAACACAATTGAAAAATGCAGAAGCCTTTGTTTTTCAATACATGGATTAAATCGGATTTTTTTTTTTACATATAATAACTGCTTAAAATAAATGTGCCCTGCTCTGCGCACGCTTGGAAGAGTGCTGTTTTCCACATCCAATTGAAAATTCATTGAAGTAATTAAGAATGTAACCTCAGTATCCGGAGCGTCTTACGAGCCATATCGCGTAATGCCAGAAAGTGGCTGCTAAGCCGTGAACAAGGCGGAAAATATTCCATTCCGCTTCTTGAACCAAAACTTAGTGAAATATTCCGTGTGAGGCATTCCTAGGCCAGATTAGCCGAGAATCCCAACACTCCCCGCGTGATTAGCTATGCCTGAATCGTGAATTAGTTTGGTTGGCCCACCCCTTCAGACACAGCCCCTCAAATATCTTCAGTGTTGAATTGGAAACTATGAAATAAAAATAGCTTTAACAGCAAAAATACACGTGAAATCCCTTTGTTTGCCTTAACCAAATACAAAAATCCCATAAAATTCTGACAAGGTTATGTTATATCCTTACTTGATCTATCCGAGGAATAAGCGATCAACCTTTACTTGCTAAAATGTTACATGCTTGAAAGGCATGATTGCTTGCTGCCTTTAGTTTCCAGACCTTAATTATATTAAGTTGATTTTCAGATGACGAGAAGCTTCGATACAGTTGAGGATAACTTTAGACAAAGTAGAATATTTATCATAAACAATGATTTATAGCTCCATCGACTTGTCCTACTTAAAAGAGTTTTGCAGGAAATGGAAAGCCTTGATTTTGTAGCGGATAAACAGTGGTTAAAATAATTTTTAGTAGTGTATATCCGATCTATCCCGGACGAGCAACCACCGGGCCTGTGAGATCAAGCGAGCGAAGTATTTACAGAGAATTCGCATTCAAAGTAGGTATTAGCGAGTATCTTCCTATTGAAGCTAATTTTGTAGTGTTTGGATGCGATTTGGTTAAACGCTACCCAGTAGGCACGTTCTAAGTGTTTCTCATATGCAGCAGCTTCTTAAATCCGTCACCAAAACCTGAGTAAGCCCATGTTAGTAGGATTCAATTCATAAACCGCTTTTTTTATCCCGACTGAAACTGGGGTGACAGGTTTTTATTAGCATAGACCAAATATACTATTTACCTTCAGAAAACAATGAACTGAAAAACACATCCTTAATAAAATGTTCACCAAATTCTTCTGAGAAGAACCAACTGAAAACAAGATATCGAAAAAGAAAACATATAGGTATAAAGGTATCCAAAACAAATACAATCTTCCATACACTTACAGTAAGTAGTCTCAAGCTGCATTTTTTTTTATTGAGTTCAGAGGCTTCGTGTAAAGGAAAAGACAAGGATTTTTTTAGAAATATATTTAAAAAATAATGGATATTTTTGATTGACAAAAGACATTGAAAACCTAATACATGAAACCTGAAGACTTTCCCCACATTGAAAGCAAGTTAATAAAACTACAAAAGGTAAATCTGAAAATAATTTAAGACATTACTATTTACCGTTATACAAGTAAGTTAAGGCAAAAAATTACATTTTTAAAATATGTTTCTTTTCCCATAAAAACACATTATTTACTTCTAGTACTCAATATAAGATTTGACGAAAATATATGATAAGATAAGTAAAATTTCTTGTTTGTTGGGGTTCAAGTTCTTTGAAATAATCATTACTATAATAATCTCTCATATAGAGATCAACATTTTCCTTATAAAATAAACAAGATAAAAAATATTTTACATGGGTTTTCTTTGCGTGGTTATATCTTGTGACCATGTAGTATAAATAATCGCAGAAGCATCTGTATAGTTTGTTTACAATTTTATTAAGAAATTAATTTTAAACATTTATTTTTCTTTTCGTATTGCAAGTAAAGAGCTTTTTGTTGAGTTCTAATTAGCCACACAAAAAAAAAACTGTTAATTTCTTATTCAGGGTGTAATGAACAGACTTTTACTAACTAATAACATATTTTCAAATATTACAATGTATAAAATTATTTAAAGTTAGGTAATGCTTATTGTAAGCAGTTCCTTTCCTTTCCCGTCATGATTATTAGGAAAAAAATATTCACTTTTTTCATTTACTCTCTTGTAAAAATACATGCTTAAATTATACAATGTAAAGTAGAACAGGAATTTTTATTTTATTTTTTAGCGAAAGAATAATTTTAAAGAAAAACATGTCACAACATTTCATCTAAGCATGATGGCTGAGATAACATATAAATAATGTCAGTGTATATAAATCTTTTTTTCTCTTGTATTATTTTTTCATTACTGAGATTTTTTTGAGCAATATTAAATAATGTATTTTTGCCATTTTTACTATTTTTCTGTCGTGTTAATACAATACAGGGTTTTTTGAATCTAATCGCGAGCCAATTAATTCAACCTTAATTCGTAAAATAATGATATCTAAAGGGTTAAGAATAATCGATTTACGTATGAAACGATAAGTAATTTTTTTTTAAGGTATTCGGGCTTTTCACTTTTCAGGTTTAAAAGTGTGAATGAACTTGGGTTTGTCTTGTTAGTGAAATTATGGCACGTAACTGTTTACAAGATAAAAAGCAGTTTTATTTTTGTTTTATTACTTCTTCTTTTGATCTTGTATATATTTTAATTTAAGACATAAAACCCATAAAGTTTTCAACAATTTCAAAGAGATATCGTTTTATAACTTTTCAAATTCTGCTTAGTAAAAATATGAATAGTGTGAAATACTTGAAGCTCTTGAAATATCTGTTTTATTAAAAACAATGAAAAGTAAAGGCGAGTTCATATTTTCAGAAACGGAGAGCAGCTTTTTAACGATGAAAGATGCAAATAAATGCAAAGAACTATACATTTCCAAACTCTTTGTTTTCCTCAAATATATTTGAAACAAAAGAAGTGTTAAAAGCTTTCTTCAAGAATAGGGGTCGATCTCCGAGGCTTCAAACTTTTCTTATATCTTTCAGTACATGAAATTCACAATAAGTTACCGTTTATTACATTAGTTAAAAACAAAATTGACAATATTATTTTGAAAGACCTCAGATTATTATTATTTTTGTATCATTTAAATAACATAATGAAGGAAAAATAACAAAAAAATGTATCTCTGTATTTTTGAAATAAATATGTTTTTTAGAATTTATTTTCTTTTGTGATTATATTTTGCTCCCAGCATAAAAAAAATATCTATAGGCTTTTTTTCGATCAATAAAAAATGTGTTATGCCAAATGACAATTACCACGATTATTTTCTCAAAATATATCAGGGCACTCTATTCAATAATTTTAAATTTTATAATTCAGTTTAATACAATTCAATTTCTTTTGATTTTGAAGAAGTTTTAACAGAATCACAATTTTAAAAAAAATGGTAATTTGCTACTATTATTTTTAATTTTAATCCAAAGGCTCTAGTGAAGACATAAAATAATAATTGAATTTTTTTTTTAATAAACCATGATTTAGAAAACGACCTCCTCTTGAAGAGAACACACTAACGAGTCCTGAAAAGTACAACTTTAAATGGTCGCCACAGTACTCTTCTCTCGTACAAAGTATAACAATAAAAAAAAGGATGCAGACATCTTTCTTTCTTAGAATTTCAAATGTCTCACAGCTAACGATACAAAAAAATATAAATAAATTACTGAAACTCATTCACTATATTTTTGCATATAAATATCATTAGTTTGGGTTAAATTAAACAAAGCATAAAAAATTGCATTTACTTGTACTAATACATAAATTTAATTTTATTCATAACTACAAACATATACAAGAGTTAAAAATGACTAATAATTTAATATGTTTATGATGGGGATGGGTAAAAAATCACACAAAACAGCAAATACATAAGCAGTTTAAGTTTTTTTTCAATTGTATAGATTATTATATTCATTAAAACAATTTATCTCTAATATTTTTATATGAATAGTCTTTCAACTGTTTTATAACTTTTAATTCCTTAGCGTTTGAATTTTATGAAGATGGCTTCAGTTTCTGTTTCGAAAACTTTTAACTGACAAACAGTTTGTATAACGTCATTTATTTAATCACTAAATTAATTTAAAAGCGTAATCAGAGCTTGAGAATATACATTAAATATGTTTAGTATGATTTTTTTACTGCCGAGTGATTTTACTTGTAAAAAACTATACAAACAAAGCCAAAACTTGATTTTCTAATACTTCATATATTTTGAAATATTGCAGTCTTGGTATTTTAAAATAATGAGTCAACATTTATTAAAAAACATTTTAATTAGTAAAAAACTCGCAAAATATCAAACATTTTTATTATGTAATAGAGGTCAACCCCCTGTGCCCAATAAAAGACTAGCGCCTCTTTTCAGACCTTAAAAATTAATCTGAAACCCGTTAGCGGAAATGGCGTATTTTTATAATGAAACTTTTAATAATCAGTATCGGCGTGTCTCGTTTTGCGTTTCTTTTCCGTTTTTTTTTTCGTTTCAGCGAAATAGCCTACTCTTTGATAATTAATGACTGAAAAAGTTTTAACGAGGTATAATACCAAATGCGATCCTGAAAGCTCTCGCGTCGGGAGCCAGTGGGAGCTTAATCAGAATATGTAGCTTTTTGGTACGATTAATCCGCTTTGTGATTATAAACTAGTTTTTTAATCCAACTGTTATATTACGTTAAACTTCATTATGGATTATCCAAATAGTTTTCTTCTGTAATTGACACATTTATATGCATAAATAAATATATATATATAACTATAAAGTTCAATGCTTTACTTTGAATTTTAATTTTTACTATACAAGTCTGCCCATACATTTTATATGGAATAAAGCAACACAGGGAGGGTCGGTCTTACTTTCAGAATAGGGGTGGTGTTACTTTACATCCCGTATGAAAAATGAGCGTTTCCATACAACCTTTTGACGGCACAGTCTCCTGAAGTACTTGCAATGAGAGAGTTTGACATTTTGTGTTCTTATGCTAATGGTTTTCTGAACAAATATGCAGATCTGTTCAGAATATAACTTTATTTTTTTTTAATATACGAATGGATGCTTACTACGACATAAATTAAAGTAGCCGAATAAACAACCAGCCAACCAACTTTTGCTTGATCAGAATTTTAACCGAACAATATAATTAACTAAAAGACAGCTTAGTTGTCAAAAAAATCATGTTTTCTTTAAACAAAAACACCTTTTAATCTCTAGAAGGGTAAGTAAACTGCTTTGTTCGGATTCAATACTCGTTACCTCACGTTAGGGTAAACTATTCGATTAACCACCAATCCACAAAGCATTTTATCTAATCACACGAGCGGTAGATATCAAACGTCAGATAATCATTTCCAAGCTTAGTGTTTTGCAATTTGCGACTATCTTGCTACCCCATAACGTATTAAGTACTGATTTTACATTTTAAACCTTAACTTCAATTAAAGGCTTTACTGGTCGATTTATGTCTTTATTGCTGGTAATTATAGCATTCTGTGTATAGTTCTTTCATTCCGTGCAAAGGGTTTCTTGTTTCTTTTTTACAGGCACAAGTACTCAGACATTAGATAATTTTTACAATACACGATAGTTGTGTATAGACAGAGTATATCTTCTTCATCAAGTGCTTTCTTCAGAAGAGGTTGGCGACTTTTTCACTCATGCTGAACCAGTGTTCATGATTTTCTAAGGGGAATATAGTGTAGTCGGTCTTCGGGTCCTTCTACACCGCAGTTTTATATTTTTTATGTATATAACCTAACCCAACCCTTTTCTTACAAAGCTCTGGCGTTTAGATCTGATACTCCTTCTACAGCAGGCTACATAAACAATATCAAAAACCACCTCACCTTGTCTGCTTATAGACTACTTAACAAATACAGTTGGCGGTTGATTTTTGCACACACTTGGGATTAAAAATTGGTTTTATTGAATATAAAGAAATCGCCTATATGTTTAAATGTTTTAAAAGCGCACAGTGTCGTTTTGCTAAACGCTGCTTTTAAATCTGACTCCCCTGCTAGCAGAGCGCCTCTGATAGTTGCGGCCCGAGGCTATGAATTTTTAAATGTCCCCGGGGCTTGCCTTCACATCGCCGCCCCCGGCAGCCTTAAAGGGGGATGGCCACCGCAGCTGCCACCCCCGAGAGCCTGGAGCATTCAAGCTCCGACACGACGATGACAAACCGTGTTGTCACCCATCAATAAACATAATACAATATGAAAAATTATTTCAAAAAGATGATGTTATCCAAATGGTGACCGTTACTCGCTGCTGGCACTCTTCTAATCTGGAACGAAGATTGCTGATAACACGCTGATATTGCTGCCATTTCTGACCTGATGTTTTGTTTCAATTCCATTAGGTTACTCGGATTGTTCTCATAAACCCTACTTTTAAGGTATCCCCATACGAAATAGTCAAGAAGGCTAAAGTCGGAGCTTCTGGGAGGCCAGTTGATGATACCTCTACGTGAAATGACCTTATTAGGGAATAATTCGTTAACAGCTTCAATTGAATGATTGGATGTATGGCAAGTGTCTTGTTGGAATCACGTTTTTGAGTTGAAACCTTGAAACTCCTGCAACTCTGGGCCCAAAAATTTTCGCAGCATATCGCAATAACGGTCACTATTCACATTCACTGTACTGATATTAAGCTTTTAATCGAATGCTATCTGGTATTATATATTTTCTGCTTTTAAATATGATAAGAAAGCTTGCAACTATAATCAGATGCAATCACGCTTTTGCCCAAACTGTAACGTCAACAGCATTAACCCTCCAACTACAAACAACCCCATATAATGTCATCTACCTTCTATCATGCTACATCCTGTGCACAAGTGTTTTTTTTTTATAAATACAACCCCATAATGAGCTGAAATACAAATGTTCTGAATGTCTAATAAATACAGGTTTTTATCTGCTGGATCTGAAAAAAGCACGCGCTTCGCGGCACGCCATTTGCGAATACAAATCGTCTGATTTGGGTAATTTCTGCCGCAAAACATATCGCGAACTCTACACTCGCCGGTGGATTTGCGATCCTCGTTGCGTTTATTCATCCTCGTTTCAAAGATAAGCGCTCAAAAGCACGTGAATTTGTTTTTACACAGAATTATTATAAACTTTGAACGAGATTCTATCATTTTTATTGACGAATACATTTAGACCGAAAACGCACGGCATCTGAAAAAATGGAGAAAATTTTGATTAATATTTTTTTACATGCACACTAAATAGAATGCTTTGATGTTGAAAGCTCACATTTTCTAAAATACGATCTTTGACATCAAAAGCTTAAATTTTAAAAAATATGAGCTTTCAATGTTAACTCATATTTTCATTATGTTCTGGAGTCATCAAATATTTCGACGATTTTATTTTAACAATCATACTCTACATATGAGCCAAAGTAGAGTATGATTGTTAAATATTCTCGATTAATGGATGTTGTTCGTTAGTACAATGGTCAGTACACCGGCCATGTATGTTCATTGAGATGGTCACCAGCCTTCCCTGAGAAGATACACCTGAAGAAGAAGAATAATTTAATATTTCACGTGTGTATAAAAATTGTTTTGTAATTACTAATATTCAACTTTTGCGTGCGTTTTTATAAGGTTAAAAAAATACATGTATGTAATATATACTCGTAATATTACTAATATGATTAGACACATTAGTTCACACATAGAAGATAATTTAAAGAAATTCTCAGAAAAATATCATTGTGATTTGGATGGGATTTGAACCCACATCCCCTGGTTTTAATGGCCGGTGTACTTACCCTTGTACTTACAAATCACGTCCAGTAATCGAGAATTTATTATGAACCAATATGCCCAGGCCAGCCAATATTTAATTTATGCCAAATTATGCCATAATATTTAATTTAGGCCAAATTAATGGTTGGCCTGGGCACATTGGTTCATATGTAGAGTATGATTGTTAAAAATTCTCGATTACTTGATGTGGTTCGTTAGTACAAGGGTCAGTACACCGGCCATGTAAGCCTGGGGATGTGGGTTCTCAAATCCCACACAAATCACGATGATATTTTTCTGAGAATTTCTTCAAATCATCTTCTATGTGTGAACTAATGTGCCTCATTATATTAGTAATAATATAAATCGGTAATATGTAATAAATACGCATATGATTGACGTTCATTCCAAAAATATACATTTTTATTGTTTATATATTAGAGAGTAGACTTTTAACCCTTCGCCTTCAAATATGTGAATATATTTTATCTATCATCTCCCCCGCACCCAGTTTATAGTTGTGTCCTGGAAGCTAGACTATTCCAGTGGCGCGCGTGACGGGAACAATCAAAGATCGCAGCGACGCTACTAGACTGACAAAGGCTCGGTCTCGGTGCGCCACTGAAGCCTCCATTGTCACGGTTCAATCGCCGACATTATAAGAACGAATTTTAGGGGTAGCGAAATATGTTTGAACCATTTGCACAGCCTTCTAGCCAACACTCACACTATCACTTGATACAGCCTCGAGAGTATTTTACAAAATCTTTGAAAACAGCTACAAAAAAATCAGCTGGGTACAGTGTTGAATTCTGAACAAATTTCCAAGGTCAAAGGCATTGCGAACGAAGCCTCCACAGGAAGTGTGCAATTTGTTTATTTTGGGTATTAATATTGCATTTTGCATTGGATTCTCCGTATTTGTCGTTTTGGGTGTGACCGCAGCTTCACGCCAGTAACTGAGCACTATTGCGGCTCAAAGCGTGTTATATGCTGTTGAATATTGGAATAAATCTACATTGTGAAATTTAGAGGCGCCTCGTGTAGGGTTAATAAATATTCTCTAAATATATTTAAAAAAAAAAAAACAATAACGGCAATAAAACACCTGCATTCATGCACCAAAGAGTAATTTTTAATACGTGACAAATCCGCGTTTTTAGTCATACAGTGTTTTATGTTTATCGCTTATCAATTCGGATAACAAGCAACGGAAAATATATTTAAAAAACCGAGTTATTTAATGTATCTACTAATTTAAATGGTTTTAAAAATATTTGCATACGCTAAGACCTAAATGGTAAATTTATATTTTTATATAACAATGCTTGCAAGTGGTATATATTTATCTTATCTTTTGCATATGAAGATTCAAATGTAACTGATTATCGACGAGATTTTCAATCGTTGTATGCCAGTATGAAACTTTTAGAAGATATTTAAAATTCACAAGCATAATATAAAAAAATTATCAAAGCTTTCGTATTTAAACAAAACAGTCCCGGATTATTCTTATAAGATTATTTATATTTAATATGTTTTCTGGGTGAATGTATTACGTCTCTTGGGTAGTTTTAAAAAATTGATTTATAAAACTCCGTGCCTAAAAATACAAGGGTAGGTTTCACAATGCTTTTAGAAATATAAGGACTTTTTTATTTGTAGCATTACAGTACATGTGTGTCGGACTTTTTGTTATAACTTTTTTTATTTATTTTCTCTAAGGGACCTTTTTAACAAATTGTTGGATGTTTTTGTTGTTGTTTTGATAAGAATTCTTATTAAAAGTTGGGTTTCATACAATCACAAATATAAGGAAAATATTATATTGTCTTCAATCAATAAAATATATAAGGAGTATATTATTCCTATTTTTGTGAAAGAAGATTTTTTTTAATTCCGTTCATTTTCTTGTACTTCTTAATGCTCAACATTTTAAACATAAGATAAATATTTTTTAAATAAAATATAAATTATTTAATAAAATATCTTTGGTACTTATATCTCATTATAATTAGTTTCAGCCAAAAACAGAGCTCCGGGTTCAACTCCGAATGGAGATTCTATATTAATTGCTTTCACATTCAAAGTAAAGGAAGTCCATTGAAAACATTGCTTGTCCTTTGAAATATATTTGAACAAAAATATTTATTTTAATTTTATCATCGTATTAAATACATTATTCATTCAATGAAACGACTTGTTTCATTCATGACTTGTATGTGGATATTTGAAAATATTTATTATGCCAGCTTTTTATACTTTAAATAAACTGTTATTTTGTATCGTCCGTCATGAATTGAAACTCCTAAAAAAATATAATCAAAATAATAATTAATCTAATATATAAGTTAATATTACTTTTAAGCAGTGTATTCGCCAGATTATTCTAAAATAACTATTTATTTTAGTTTAACGAGAGGCTTGCCAATTTAAAAGTTTTTGCCGTTTGTGCGAGAAATAATTGCATTTGGGGTAAAAGTTGTTAGGTATGAAATAATTTCCCAAACCGCCCATGGACAATATTTTACGTGACCGACCAACCCCGGGATGGAGGCTTTTTAGAAACAAATGGAAATGATATACGACATCATACTCGTGAATAAGACACAACAATAAAACTATTTATTTCAAAATAGAAAGCTGTATAGGTTTTAACACGATTACGTATTTTTTGACATCAACGTTTAAAATTATTAAATTGGTGCATGTTACGATTGTTGACCCACGGTCTTCTAAATTACCAAAAAAACGCTTAAAAAGTAATTTAAACTATTTTCATCGTTTCTACAGTGAATAATGCAATGCTCTGTGTTCATTTTAATTATAAATTTACAGTTGGCGACCCCTGGTCGTCCCTGTAAGCAAAGGGCCTCGGTCACGCCAGTGGTTTGCCAACGGGAATTAATTGTTCGCCGCCATGTACCTGCGAGGTAATTGAATTTCCGAATCAATTCTCAAATTTGGCAAAAGAGACAATCTGAATTATTTCACATAAACCGCCATCATTTCGATCCGTAAAAAACTTACGGTTTTACAAAAAAAAAATTTTTGTAATATTAAAAACGTGCATATCAAATTTTGGCATACTTTTGGAATTAATTCCACCTTGCATGTTTATGTTAAAGTGTTTTTATTATTGATTGTGTAAAAATCTTAGAAAACATAATTTTTCTATGATACGGGGCGAGAAACAATTTGACAATAATCACCCATTAAAAATAACTCATTTATCCAAATATGAACAAATATTTCTCTTACAACATATATGCTCTATATATAATACAAAAATGTTATTTATATGTATCCTATAAAAGTTTAAAATATTTTTGATTGCACGTCCATACAATGGCTTTAAACTATATAACTCTATAAAACGAAAAAAAGGACCTCAGTTTATCTTGACGTGATATTACAGATTTAAGACATTTGGAGATGGAAAGCATTTTTTTTTTAAACACATTTAAGTTTTAAGTTTAAATCAGATATGTCTTCTTTGACTCGTTTCTATACACATTTTAATTCTTGTATACTTTCTTGTTATTTATTTTGATATCAATTTGGTTTGGTATAGTTGTATTATTATATAGTTTTAAAATGGAGGATTGTGTTAGTCCAGCAGAGATACAACTTGCAAATCTCTTTGAACATTATGAATCAGTGAATTCGAATCGAATCTTCCATCCAAGTTAGTTTTTAGAAATCCCTTGATCCTTCAGTCTACCATCAAACAACTATAATTTCATTTAATGTTTCAAGGCACGTTGTATTTGTTTAATTAACCGTATAATAAGTTTTAAACCTTCTCAATTCACTTACTCAAACATTCATCACTTTTATAATAAATAAATTAATCAATTTTCTAAAAAGTTTTAATAAAAACAGCATACGTTTACGTGAAGCCTATATTCTCGTAAACAATTTCAATACAAGAATACACCTCAAAGACATTTCTTTTGATTTATGATGAAATATACTTTGCGTATATGTACAAAGACGCCAATTGTTCATTTCAGGTCATCAAATCTCCAATTAGCCAGATATCAAGTCGACTTATATTAAATCTGAAGATCCAATTAATTAGTGTAGTAAATTAAACATGGCTAAATATACCTGGACGTGATCAAAGAGATTCGATCTCGAGGGATGCCGCCTGTAAAAGTCTCTTTTTGTGAAGGAGATATCGCGATAGGAAGTGCTTTGTTCGTTTGGCTGCCTTTTGGTAAAAAATATTCCCGGAATATGTCACAATAAACTTTGAATTCGACTCGCGTAATGAGAAAAAGAATAATTTATTTGGAAATCTTAACATCGGAATCAATGGATTTATAAATGAGATTTTTTCTTCTAATGATCGGTAAAATTCAGTCCATGCAATGAAATACAATACGGTATAAACATATTTTGACTAATTGAGAATTTGCATCCCTATATGCAAATGTGAAACCAATTAACTAATTGCTTTAAAAATATCTGTAACACTCAAGTAAAAATATTCATATTTGTATAAAAATTCAGTGTCTAGTTTTTTTTAAAATATCCTAAATAAATTATACCAAAATCTTTTACCAGTTGTAATCTCATTGTGGTTAATATTTTGTTTAATATCAAAAATCATTTTCGTTTTATCTTTTATAGATATATAAAACATGATTATTAATTAATTCATACCTATTTATGACACTAAATAATTAATATATTTTCTCTTAAATGTGTTTTGATTTATTCTCTCTTGAATATGTTTTAAACAAGCTTTTAAGTGTAATCACCATGAAATTAATATATTGTAATTATATTTAGCATGTATGGATAGTTGAGAGATGTGGGTTTCAATCCCACAAAATATCCTTGTCAATATGTGAATTATTTACCATTAAGAAATATTCCCCATCCATTAAAGACTAATTTAATTTATTACTCTGTCTATTCAAGCGTATAATGAATGTATAACCAAATGGTAAAATGTTTGTGTAAATATAAATGGCAGTTGTAATTAAAGACAAAAGCGCACACAAGAAATATCGTAATCTCCTAGCTATTCAGTTATTCTACTTGATTTCACTGTAAAACAATATTAATAATTCATGTATTTTGATATCAAACGCGTTATTTAAGGCAAGGCCTGTCACACGCAATTACTTTAAAGCCGGCATTTTACAATCTGTATTAAATTAAGCGCAATTTCAATATGAGAGGGTCGTCAAATTTTATGATTATACCCTTCAACGCCCAATTAAAAGCAACCCTGCTTATTTTTACGGCATGCAACCCCATTTGATACAATCTCCATAATGCACCCTGCGCGGCTGGCGACTTTACATACAAAAGGGAATCTTGCGCATTCAAGGGTTGCGTAAAATTCCACCCCTACGCGTTCATCGATAATACTTTGTTTTTATTACTAATATGATTAGGCACATTAGTTCACACATAGAAGATGATTTGAAGAAATTCTCAGAAAAATATCATCGTGATTTGTGTGGGATTTGAGAACCCACATCCCCAGGCTTACATGGCCGGTGTACTGACCCTTGTACTAACGAATCACATCCAGTAATCGAGAATTTTTAACAATCATACTCTACAAATGATCCAATGTGCCCAGGTCAACCTTTAATTTGGCCTAAATTAAATATTATGGCATAATTTGGCATAAATTAAATATTGGTTGGCTTGGGCACATTGGTTCATATGTAGAGTATGATTGTTAAAAATTCTCGATTACTGGATGTGATTCGTTAGTACAAGGGTTAGTACACCGGCCGTGTAAGCTTGGAGATGTAGGTTCAAATCCTACACAAGTCACGAAAAAAAATTCCTGAGAGTTTCTTCGAATCATTTTTTTCTTTTAATCATCAGTTAATGTGAGAATTTACTAGTAAATTTATTGATGGTGTATATCAAACGGTTTATATCAAATGAAAAATCTTATAGAAGGACCCGCGGACTCACTTTTCTATTTTGCCCATAGAATACCATGGTCAGTGAAATGGTCGCCAACCTCCTCTGGGGATAGGCACTTGATGGTGTTATAGTGAAATTGTGACTGATGACTTTGGATAGTGGTTTTTAAACGGTGAATTTCAGGCGGTGAATTATAAGGGTTGTGTTTCAGGGGGAGGCTTTCCCGGTAGTCGCAGGTGATACGTCAGACGGCTAATCACATGATTATGCGTCGCGACGTCCGCCGTCACACCTCTTCCACCCTCTTCTTCCTCCGACGAGTTTTACACGGACCATTTGAAGGCTGTAGCAATTGACGTGTATCATTTGAAAATTAAATATTTCAATTAAAATATGTATAAAATAGCAAAAAAAATACATTGAGTAAGCAATTCAAACAGCGGCGCTAATGATGCAATGATTAGTATGTAGTTTTAATTTTTTTATGGTTTTCTTAAGGCTTTAAATGCGACAGCAACCCTTCAGCGGCACACACAGGATGAGGTCGGTGGCTGCAACAACCCTAACTTTAATTACTTAATTAACAACAACTTACCTTAGAACTTCCCCTTACTTAAAGTTTGGATGAAAATAGTATTGCGGTAGTAATCCTGGCAAGATCATTTATGTATAAACAAAAGCTTGTTTATTTTACCTTTAGCTACCAAATGGCTTCACCAAAAAATTTATATTTAATTATTAATGCATGTTTAAGATTCATTTGCTGTCAGCTAAGTATATTTTTAGAAAAAAAATATGCATTTTGTTTTACAACCAAACAATGCCTACAGTAATATTAGAAAAAAAAACTACAAAATTCTTAGACGGTGATAAACATAAAATGCAAAACCTGGTTTTAATACTATTTTAATTTTACCTTTTAATAAAATATTTTATTAAAAAACCATTGCTTAAATGAATGCTAATTTTTATTATTAATGTGTATATGTGTATTTTTTTTTTTTCAAATATAAACATTGTAATATCAGTTTTATTGATGTTCATGGAAATATTTTTGACAGAGAGTACTTGGTGGAATTCCATTTTAATATTTTTGAGTAAAATACTTCAGTGATTTTTTTTGATAATGCCAACGTGAAAGGTTGGCGAAACCAGTCACAAATAAAAACGAACACGTAGAAAATCACTCAAGTATTTTGCTCTAAAGTGTATTTAAGTCAGCTGAAAAAAGTCGGTGAGGAGCAAGTAGTCGCCCCCGCCAGTGGCGTAGACTCTCGCCTCCGCGGCCGGCGCGTGGCACAGGGGGCATGAATTATTCATTATTCATATCCAATGTTTGGCAGGTGTCGGCCAATACTCAACTACGCGGCGCTTCTAGAATACACTTATATAAATAATATTTTATGTTTTATAAATATACCCCGCTTTTCGAAATGCGGATTCGGTCCGACGTGTGTAACGACGCAAGCTTCTTTAGTTTATTTTTCAACTCCGCTATCTGCAGGTATCTCAATCTTTATTTTTATTATACCAGAGTTAAAAAAAAACACAGAAGGAAATGACGGAGAGCAAAAAAGACTTTTCAAGATCAATTTATAATCAAGTATTATATACTATATGAGAAATTTTTATTATTTAAAATTTGATTTGAGACAAAGCACGAAAGAATTAAGACTAAGAATTAAAAAAACTGATGGTAGATCATGTATTGTTTATGTGTAAAAAAGTTTTTAAATATTTACGAGTATTTCTATTATTCAATTCACATTAAAAACTACGAGAATAAATTATTTATTTTTTTACTTAATTTTTTGGTGAATTGATAATCTTATAAGCATTCTGTAAACATAATAGACATGTTATTGTGTAAAATGAGGATGAAATAAATATTTAGTACTAAATATTAATTTTTAATCCAAGTTTAATAGTAACATTATAAATTCTTGAATAGTGTAATCTTTGATGGCTGTAATGTTTCTGTCTTGTATAAAATCTAATTTAGGAGAAGTTACAAGAGAATCACATAATCGTATTAGCATTATATTGTTCGTAAGACAATACAATTTTCAAAATATTTCTTTCATATTGTTTGCCTTTGTTTACAAGTTTTTTATTACATTTTATTTGTATTTTTTTATAACAATAAACCAAAATTAACGACAGTACTCGTGTGGCTTAGAAGAATAATTTTACTACTAAAAAAAAAAACTCTAGAACAAATTCTCTAAACGTGTATTACCTTTTTACTACGAACCTGATTTATTTTTTTTATCTTACTTATTTACTTTTGTATTTCAGATATTCAAACGTCGTTTACATTGATAAAGTAAGTAAGAAAAAGTGAGTAAATGCTCTGTGGGGTTAGTGTTAACCAACCATGTAGATAGGCTCTATTGTTACAACCTTAAATATTGATTCTCTCTTCATTCCCTTCTTACTTATTCAAAAGCCAACCCTTCCTGTGTGTCTACCGCTATCTGTAGCAAACATGACATAGATACGCCTAGTAAAAAAACGTATGCCTTTAAAATCATTCGTCTCATTAATATTTATATATATATTTATTTATTTATCTTCTTCGGGTGCCTCTTTTCAGAGAAGGTTGGTGATCATCAAACTGAATACACATTTATTCTAGGTTAGTCTTATTAGATCGATTATACCCTTATTTTCAGCCACTGGCAAAAATTCCAAACCCACGTTAAATGCCTCCTGTTTCTTAGTATTTTCTCTTGTACTAAAAATATGACAAAAATAGTATATTTAACGAATTTCTTATCATTTTTTGACTGTATTTAATTTTGATAAATGTAACGATTTAATATAAAAATAAATATTTATGTTTTCTCAAACTGACATAAACGTTCAGAACCGGATCTCGGAGAAGAAATCAGGCATATAAATATATTCCTAGCTATTTCCAAATTTGACTTATGTAATAATAAATTTAAAGGATCTTTTTCGTGAAATTGGAGCTTTATTATAAAAAATTGGTACAATATATTCTGTTCAAAGTATTGTCCATCGCTAGCCACTACACCCTTATGATCCCACCAAACACACAGCATTACCTTGGCGCCATGAATATTTGGCTTGGTCATCGATGTTGATGCATGTCCATTTTTCATCACCAGTGACGATACGATGCAAAAACGACTTCTTTTTTGTGGCGTTCAAGCAGCATTTCCCAAATGCAAAATCGCCTTTTGATGTCTCTCGGCTTCAATTCATGTGGCACCTAATTTCCTTGCCTTTGGATCATTTCCAATGCTTTTAAGCATTTCGAAATTGTTGCTTGATCAATTCCCAATGATTCTGCCAGTTCTGCTTGAGTTTGACACGAGTCTTTATCGAGCAATGCCTCTAACTCTTCATCTTCGATTTTTTTTGGTTGGCCTGGACGTTCTTTATCATCCACATCGAAATCACCATTGTTAAAGCGTCGAAACCAGTTCTCACACGTTTTTTTGCAATGGAGCATGTTCACCATAAACTTCACACGGCAATCGGTGACTTTCAGCTGGTTTTGTCTTCCAACTGAAACAAAAAAGTAAAGCTTCCCGCAAATTGCGTACAAATGTTGACATGTTGAGAGCTCAAAAAAAAAAAGTTGTATACACTTCAGCGATATGACATATACTGAAAACAAAAGCGCAATAATGACGCTTCACAATGAAATATTAAAGTATAACCTGATGCGATTCAATACTTTAAGTGTAAATATTTAATTAACGTGTATATATATCAGGACCGATCAATACCATTTATTTCATGTATAAAGACACCGACAGAGGCGCCGAATACCTTCTTCGTGAAATATATTCATTTTCGGGGCATACATCTCCGGTTATAAATTTTTATGGCGGTGGAAGTGTGAAGGCCCCGCCACCCCGCGCCCCTGGCCCGAGCCTCGTGTCGCAGTCGACGGCAGAGCTTTCAATCAGTCCGGGGTGGCTCGTGAATGCAAATGTAACAGATACTCTCCCCGCCCTTCCCTTTTTTTTACCTTGTTATTTTCGGCACGTTTTCATTGTTTTTTTTTATATTTTTGTGAAAAAAATTGTGCGGTCAAAATAATGTGCCGTTACCAAATTGTTGATCTTATAATTAAAACACACAACAACAATATCTCACAGTATCGATAAAACGAAAAGGACCAGCAAGCTTGGGACGGAGTCGTCTCCTTTGCCGAGAAGACCATGACCCGAAGAGAGGAGCTCGAGAGGCAACGCCAAATAGCCTCCGACCTGAGGAGAAGCCCACGGACAAGACAAGGATCGTGAGCTGAAGAGCACGAGACACCATTTTCATGCTTTTCAGCTTTCATTTTTTTCAGCGCATCAACCAATGGAGAAAGGGACGAATGTCAGAGGCGAATAGAAGGGAGGAGAGGCAGACTGGGGAACAGCGAAAAATGCGCTCCCTGGGAAACCCCCCCTCACGAATGAATGAATTGTGCATGATTATTAGATATATTGTATATTATATATAAAAAGACCAGCTGTTGGCACCCGGAAGTAGTACCATAGCGCTGCCCGGGGCTGACAGTAAAAAAAAGGCATATAATGCAAGAACTAGGATTAATTATTGATCAACAATTGATTTACCTTAGCAACTCGTGGCTATGTGATTAGCATAATAATGCTAAAAATATATATGTACACAGCATATTAAAATCATTATTCATCATCAGATGCCTCTCTTCAAAGGAGATTGCCGACCATTTTAATGAGCAAGTACTCAGTGCTCATGGTTTTCTAAGGGTAAAATAGTGTAGTGAGTCTCTTATTGCTGCTGCCCGATAGCATTATTATATAATCCTTTCTTTACAAAGCTCTGGCATTAAGATCTGATACTCCTTCTGTAACAACAGGTCCTCTACTCTATTACCGATCCTTTTCATCGCTCAGGGTACAGAATGGCAGCCATGCACAAGCAACAGCATGAAGAGAGCGGAAAAGTATCAAAGTAATAAGTTTATGTAAAAATATGTATATTTTAACTTTAAAGTTGTTTGTTCGTAGGTACGTTTAAATTCCTTTAAATTAAATATGTAAACTTGTTGAAGTTATTTGCATAACTATTTTCGACCCAATGACCGGGTCATCATCAGATGCATGACTAAAAAGTCATGCATCATGTCACTAGTTATGCAAATAACTTCAATAGACTCAAAAGTGAAGACAAAAATACAAAGTTACTTTTTAAAATTATAATTATAAATATGTAAATATTGCTTTTACGTATAAATTTCAAATCCCCTTAAAAACGTTTTTATCAGTATAATTTAATCAAAAGTAAAGATAATTATTTTTTTTTAAAAACGCCCGCGTTCAAATACTGAGAACTTTTACAACCAATAAAACACGGAGAGCTTACTCCGAATCCGAGCGCAATATTTCAGCCGCCGCGTAATTCCCCGGAAGTGACGCGCTTATCGGCGGCCGCCGCGCTCTGCCTTACCGACGCACCCCCCCCCCCCCCCTTTTTCATCCCCCACTTCCTCCTGAAACAACTACGCGTTTCTAAAAATATAATTATCATTTGTGAAATTCGTTTTGTTTCCAAGCGCGTCCCGGCGGCAGCTGTTTCTGGTGGGAAAGCGTTCTCGTGTTAAGCTGCGCTGATTTGAGGTTGTTTATCTAACGTTTACTGCGTGAACTTTTATTGGGTAATAAACGAACTGCTGGGGACTCTTCGCGTACAAAAAAATATTCTAAGCAACAATTTAAAATATTTATTTATACATTTTCTGAAAATTTTCTTCGTTTACTTTTCGGTAAACTTTATTATTTTCACAAATAATGCTTTGATGTTGGTAAAATCTTAGATAAATGTAAAATGCTTTAAAAAATCTTCAAAGTTTTTTGTAAGCATTTTAATAAATGGAAAAATTTGTGAACTGTTATATTTACTAATGTTTCCATTTTAAAATAATTTTTATCTTATTTTTTATGTAACCTTTTTTCTGAGATTTTTTTTCTAGGTGTAAACTGTAAAAATGATATTTTATAATACATATTTAAATGAGTAATTAAGATTGACATTAATGAAACAAAAACACAAATAAACTTTAAAAAGTTATTTATAGCTTAATTTATATAATATTTGACAAGCCCAACATGTCACTATAGAAATATCTCTTCTATTCCTACTTCGTGCTAAAGACGCATAAACGCATTCTTGACATTCTTAAACAACAAAAATGTAACAGTATTAATTAAAATTCAATAAAAAATATTATTTTAAATTTGACTTACGACCACTTTAAACAGATTTTTATATTAAATCAGACTGTATAGAGCTAATCTAACTCGAACTATAGACAAACCAATTTCCAAAATAAAAATCACTAAGCATGTTGAATAGTTATTTTATTAATGTTAATTATGTCAACTTAAACTGTTATTGCATTATTTTATCAAATATTTTTTCAAGCTACAACGAACGATACTTCCGCCGGCCATCATCTTTTGTATCTTTAAGCTTGCCTTCAATGACTTAAAAGCTGCTACAATATTATCAGGTACAAATTTATTTAGTGATCATTTAAAATAAGTTTATACACATATATTTAAATACCAATATGTTTCCGGCCTGTAGAATCAAAGTAACCATGAATATTAGACGTAAGTTTCATTCTTCGTCAGACCCTTCACAGCGAAAGCTGTATAGTATATTTTATGTGTATCCGTTTATATTTATTTTCAACCGTCGAAACTGTACAAAAATAAACTTAATTCAAAGATTATAAAATTTTCGAAATAAAAATATAATTTTCGCTCAAGATGTGTGGTTTTTTTTATTTCGCCCTCAATTTATGAGATGAATGTTTGGCAAATATTGTCCATCCCTCCCCACACCGGCGCGATCAATCTCAGTCAGGTGCCGCGCCTTTTCTGCACTGAGGGAGTGCATACATCCATTCTATATACATATAATATATAAGCTGTTATATACTTCAAATCACTTGGATTATTGCATTTTTATATCTTCACACCATTTTAACGCAAACCTTGAGCTCTTTACGCACGCTGCGAGATAACTGACTACCGAAAGGTAACTAGTGAATAGCGACCTCTTTTCTGTTGTTTACATCAGTCTTCTACATACGCTGCGATACAACGGATAACCAAATTGTCAATAACCAAAAGCATAGTTTTTTGCGTTATTTACTTAGGCTTCTTTAGATAGTCCGAATAACTGAATGGCAAATGCCAGCAGCGACTTTTCTTGTCTTGCTTTCTTAATGGTCTAGGTCCAATACGAGTTTTTTTGATCATTTTCTAGTCCGTTTTGCGAAAAATCGACTGCACCAATCAAAAATATTTAAATGCAAAAAGTTTTATACATTCCTTCTTCCGAACACAATATATTTTTATTTCTTATAAATTTACTATTAATATAATAAATATGTGTTTTTCCGATTGAAGTGTAGGAATTTAGAGTTTCGTCTGGTACATTTTCCAAGAATCCTAAATATTTAAAAGTCTTTTTTTTAATTGGAATAAAAATATGAAATATAAACCATGTGCGTCTTATTAATTTAAAAATTAAAAAAAAAAAAAATCTTTAACAAACTTTGGTTTTGAAAAGTCGTTATTTTATCCAATTTTTAAACATCTTCAAGATTTTATTTTACCCTTAAAATGGACGTTAATTAAATAATAAAAAATAGATAAATATAATTAATAGTTTTTTCAATACTCTGTAAAAAAATCAACTTTCAATATAGAAAAATAAAGTGACAATTAAATTAATTAAATGACACGATTTCGCCAGATAATGGACTGCCTCTGGTGTCTGGTTGAACACCTGAAGCAATTAAAAGGCTGGAAGCAACTGCCTTAAGCCTTCTATATACGCTGCAACACAAATGGTAGCTTGACAATAGCATTATCATTTAAAGTACTCAAACAACGCCATTAAAAACACCCAAAAGTAAAGAATGCTATATTGTTGAGGGACAAGGCATTTGATTGGTGAAGATCCATTATTGTAATGATAAAAAGTAACTTTGTATTTTTGTCTTCACTTCTCAGAATTATTTATAATTATTATGACATGATCCGTTTAGTCATGCATCTGATGATGACCCGGTGTAAAGGGTTGAAACTAGTTATGCAAATAATTCTAATAAACTCAAAGTGAAGACAAAAATACAAAGTTACTTTTTATCATTACAATAAAGAATGCTATTGTCCAATTGCAAAATCGGAATTTTTATGTGCATTTACGAGTATTTTCAAAACCTAATAATGCATATAAAAAATTACACAATTTTATATGGTTAAATAAGTTCACAAATAAAAAAAACAAGCATTGAATAAAAATAAACTGACTATAACGAAAATAATAAACAAAAAAAAAACGAAAGCAGGATTATTATATGCCATCAAAAAGAAAAACTACAATAAAAAAGCACTTGTATTTTTTTCAGCAATTCTCTATCAAACAACGCAGCGGGCCATCAGGACTCCTGAAAAGTAACAAAATAAATAAAAACCTGAAAAACAGGCCAGGCGAGGGCGTCGCGCCGGAAACCCACTTTACAGGACACTTTACATCCTGCGGCGGCCACTTTCAACCCCGGTTTCATGAAAAATAGTTCATTGCAATCACCTATCTATCTGTGGTGTGCACCTGAAAAAAAATTGCTTTGATATGGATGTTTTATAATTATACACGAACACATATTTTGACTAAAATCAAATAACCAATTTTTAAAAAAATATTTTTGATAATATATATTGACCATCATAATAGTACTTTTAAGTATAAAAATACAAATAAACAGCTTGAAATCTTAAAGTTTTTTTAAAAACTATGTTTAGGTATTGAATGACATTATTAACATGACTCAAAACTCGCTCTGCATATTTTTATAAAAAATACAAATATTCAAGTTTAATTTAGATAAATTTTTACAATGGCTTGTAATCATATAACTTTTATGCAAAAACGAGAATGAACATTGAACACTGAATAAAAAAAAAATATTTTAAGAAAACGATTTGCACATAAAATGAAGAGAAAAATTCTCGATTTTTTTTTTCGAGGTTTTCGAGGCCCAAACCGGATTCGGATAATTGATAGAACATATTATTGCAGCCTCTTTGACAAGTGCTCCCTGGACCGCTAACCTCCGTGCACACCCCTCGTCGTGAAACTTTCCCCGCGTAAGATAAACACTCGTGTTTTGTGGGAATTGTGCCGCCAGAGTGACCCTCAGTAGGCTACGGTCAATTTGAAAGGCTTTCCCGCAGTCTAATTGTACCGGAATGTGACTCTAACACATGCTACGGCGGGACTTTATCGTCTATACGATTGTTTTATTAGGGATCGTTCATTTCCGCTCGCCCCTTGCAAACAGTTAGTACCTATTTCAATTTAATATTTATCCAATAAAATATAATAGCAGAATACTTAATACACCTTGAATTCACAAATGAGAGAGAATTAGCGTATTTTTAAAAATATCATATAGCAACTGATTGTCCAGAATTTTTTTTTTATAAAAGACTTTGGAGGCAGAAAGTTGTTATAAATGTAAGATTTGCGCCAGTGGCTGGAATTCGAGAGTACAGCCAAATAAGTAAAGTATATTTAGTGAAAGGGTCATCAACCTCCCCTGAAGAAGAAGAATAATTTTACAATTCACTCGTATTCGCAATTAGCCTGTGTGTATAAAAATTGCTTTGTAATAACGAATATTCAACTCTTGCGTGCGTTTTTTATATGGCTTAAAAAAACATGTGATTACATTATATACGCGTAATATAAGTATTAAAATGATATATTTATAGATCCTCGGTAGTTTAAATCGCTAATTGTTTATATTTAATACATACACATAAATGTTCATGAGATGCACTGCACACGTGGTTTTGTTATGGAAACTGTCCATATTTTGTGGTTTTTAAGTAAGTGGACAAATTATTTGTATGGTTTTATCAATAACATGACATATTTCCACATGACAAGACATATGTATACATAGCATATGCATAATACACCTATAAAATATTTATATCACCTTTAGTTATAATTGTTATATTTCTATAAACATAACGATATACGAGTACAAATTATTATAAAATATTAACAGCCTCTGTAATTTTGAGCGCTAATGTATTTCTTAAGTAACGTGATATATATATATATATGAAACGATATATATGTTTATAACATTAACATATTTAGTTTGAATCATCTAAGGCTGAAACCAAAGACTTGCCATATATTTAATTAACATGCACAGTATATTTGTACATAACATGAGTACAAAAAATGATGTTTATCTTACGCTGGATTATTTCACCAAAAAGCTTGTAGCCATATCCGGAATGAAAAGAGGCATGACACACTGTTCATGACATGGCATGCATGCATGTTGCGTGGCGTTCAAATAATGCCACCGCGAAAGGTGTGCATCCTCTGTAGTCTGACTCGCTAATGGTTTTACCGGGAATGCAGTCAGTGCAGCGTGACCGCAGGTGACGAGCCCGCGTCCCTATTTGACCGTCGGGCATACCTGGGACAAAGCTTTGAGGTGCTTTTAATCAGGCCGCACTCGATGGGGTCACGTACCGTCACGTGCCGTCACGCCCCGTCACGCCTCGTCACGCCCCGTCACGGGCGCTGCGAAGCTCTCGACCGTGTTTGTCCATATTTTCCATGCCCGCGGCGGAAAACTTTGGGAATCAACGACACAATCAATATTGAATTGTATTGTATACTTTTGATAGAGACTAAAAATTCTTGATAATTTTGCAGAGACTGAATGTCTAGATGATGTGAAAACAGTGTGAATGGGGAAATATAGGTGAAGTAAAAGTTATGTGTATTTAGTTATTTCAGTCCAATAAAAGAGAGATTCACTCCAATAATATTAATCTAACAAAGATGAAAGTAAAGCTATATAAAAGTCCGTTTTGCTGTATTGAGTTGAAATCCTTGTGAAAGTACATATTGATGTTTTTTTGTGAGAAGAAAGCTATGTGAAAGTCCGTTTTGTTGTATTTAGTTGATTTTTGTGAGAAGAAACTCATGTGAGAGTACATAGTTGTTTTTTTGTGAGAAGAGAGTCATGTGAAAGTCCATTTTGTTATATTTAGTTGATTTTTGTGAAAAGAAAGTCATGTGAAAGTCCTTTCGGTCTTATTGAGTTGATTTTTGTGAAGAGAAAGCAATGTGAAAGTCCACGTTGCTGTATATAGTTGATTTTTGTGAAAAGAAAGTCATGTGAAAGTCCTTTCGGTCTTATTGAGTTGATTTTTGTGAAGAGAAAGCAATGTGAAAGTCCACGTTGCTGTATATAGTTGATTTTTGTGAAAAGAAAGTCATGTGAAAGTCCTTTCGGTCTTATTGAGTTGATTTTTGTGAAGAGAAAGCAATGTGAAAGTCCACGTTGCTGTATATAGTTGATTTTTGTGAAAAGAAAGTCATGTGAAAGTATATTTTGTTGATTTTTGTGAGAAGAAAGTCTTGAGAAAGTCCTTTCGGTTATATTGAGTTGATTTTAGTGAAGAGAAAGCAATGTGAAAGTCCACATTGCTGTATATAGTTGATTTTTGTGAAAAGAAAGTCATGTGAAAGTCCATTTTGTTGTATTTAGTTGATTTTTGTTAGAAGAAAGTCATGTGAAAGTCCGTTTTGTTAAACTGAGTTGATTTTTGTGAAAAGAATGCGACGTGAATGTCAATTTTGTTGTTTTTAGTTTATATTTATGAAGATAATTCTATGTAATCATTAAAAATCATTAAAATAAATAATCTTTGATAAAATCATTGTTCACACATATTCTACAATACTTTTTGGATCCTCTTAATTATACAAATCAGACAGAATTTAGACACCACCCCAAACATCGCTGACTACCTTGACCCTCTTGCTTTTTAACTTTATTCGGTTTTTCCCTCCACCCCTTACAGAGCAGTGTAGTTTATAAATACCTGATACGGATATTATATAGTAAAAATTTGAAAAAACCAACCTCATGCTTATCAAAAAAAAAAATTCGATTGTGATAATAGTGACACTTAAATTTTTACAGTTTCTTTCTTACAATATATATATATATACCTTTTTCCTCTCTTTACATCTTTTAAAACCACGCGCGGGGGAGATAAGCCGGGGGAAATGCATTTCCAATATATTACCTCATAAATGTTGATCCCTTTCATATAGAGGGAGGTCGGATTCTTATTATTTTCCAGAATTTTCCGGCAGAGTGACCACTATTTGCCCAGAACGACGCCATTTGCCGACCCCAATCCTTGGTTTCAAAACCCCAAGTCTGTACCACATAATATTACGGTCGTAAGTTTGTCAATCGGCGAAAATCCATCACGCGTGGTTCTCACTGCGTGGGAACTTTTCACTGCTTCTTTTTATTTACATTGGGATTAACAATATCGTAAATATATGTAACTGAAAACAAATATTTACTCAATATTGACCAAACCTGCAAAAAGGCTCCTCAAGGACGTGGCACTCACTTTCACGGCCCGGTTTCTTGAAAAATGGCAATCAACATTTCGTCTGAGATTTGCGACGTAAATAAATTCGCAATGAATAAAAAACAAAACGGATTAAAAAATATATATCAAATATTACAAAAATCCGGGATAATATCAAAATTTTAAAATATTTACTTAACAATGATTATTTTTCGAAAGCATATAAAGCCGTTTACGTTTTATTTTAGAAATGTTGCATAGAAATTTTTATGGTTATTTTTATGGCTCGTGTACCGAGACCGAAACGTCAAAAATCAATAAATAAATAAAAAATCATAACACCCAAAAACACAGAATATTTTTTTCAGCTTTATTCTACGAGAAATGTACATTGAAAATTAGATAACCCGGTAATGAATAGTTTAGAAGTAATTACACGCAATTACGAATTCCAGATATAACGAGTATATATTTTTTTAATATAACATATTTAAACCGGATTTTAAATTATTTTTAATTTATTGTTACTATCTTGAATCAAAAAATTGCTATAAACAAGTATACTGTTAATAATGACACGTTTTTTTTAGTGGTATTTTTATAGTCAGTTGTCTTGTGGTGAGCTGGCAACCGGAGCCAAAGCACACCACATTGCAAACGAAGTGTTATATATCCGATTGGAACCTCTTTTCTGAGGTACTACTTTAGTATTCACGCCCGAGCCTGGCATAGGAAACTCACTCCTTCTGATCCAATTTTATATTCAGATTCGGGTTATAAAATTCAGTTTTGCGTGCGCGAGAAGTGAAAGGAATGATGTGCTTTAGAGGATTTTATCAAAAAGTAAAAAGAAAAAAAAAACACCTGAATTTATTTTATATTTCTTTAAATTTGAATTTATTTATATATTTATTTTTTATCCTCAATACAGACTATCGCAGACCTAATCATTGGAGACTCGAGTAAAATATTTTATTTTAGAAGTTCTGTGTGTAAAATATTAAAATTTACTTGTCTTCATTTTGCGTTACATTAATAACATTGGCATTAGATTTTTCAAAAGTATTGAAATTTTTATATTGAATAAATTACGAGCTAATGATAATCATTTTTGTATTTTAAATTTTATTGATATGATATTCAAAACATTGCGATTTATAAAATATTTTTTCAGGAAATCGATTCGTACACAAAACGACGAGAAAAATGATCTAAAGGGGTGGAATTTGAACCTTCTGTTTTATTACAACTGCAGCTTTATATCGAATTGAACTACTGTGGGTATGTGACTGAGAAAGAATTTGAACCGTTATGAACAGGTGTGAAACCAAAGTGTGCTAGATAAACATTTTTCCTTAGCCTGAAAGAAAACTTCAAGTCTAAGTTTCAAGCATAGAAATTATCTTATCTTATCTTAAAATATCTTAAGCTTGTATTGGTAAAATATGTAGAATTATCAGATGTTTATAAATAATTATTGGTCGATATTTCTTATTGATATTTATTTTTTCTTATTCTCGACTTATTAATAACCCTAGAACATCCAGCAGTATGATATTGAACGTACATTCAATGAGCTGTAAAATCATAATAGTATTCCGACAAAATAGATCTCAGACGACGAAAAAATCCCGATATGTCTCTTCAAGCTAGGAAGTTTGACACAAATAAATACCCCAGCCGAACTGACTTCGAGAGAAATTTGCTCAACACCTACGCAGTATATGAAATAATAACGCCTTGGAGGCATTTAAACGTGATGAGAAACGTCTTAAACTTAGATGATGCGTAGAAATAAGTGTCTTTCGAAAGTCCGGTCCCATAACTAGGATCATCAGAATCCCTAAAGACGATCACAGTACCAAAACCAAAATATATGACAGACTATAAGATATTCCAAAAATAACAATGAAAGTAAAGCCTCGTTATTAAACTTCAAATAATTATTTTCTATGAAGTCAACAATACTAGGAACAGAATAACGTCACCTCGTCCAAAATCATTTGTATTCACACCTGCAATGTCAACGCATCAACCATACTGAAACGGACATGAGCTTAATTAGATCTTGGGATTAGACAGCCTGGACGGGGATCAACCCGGGGACCTTTCAATAAAGAGTCAACAAGCTAACAAGTATTGACAAGTAACGTGAAATTTAAACTGAAAGATGTAATTGACGAGCAAATCTTGTTGACTGAAAATGATTTCATGAAAATGAACTGGCAAACAGTTAAAACCTCATTCTCTTACAAAAAATGCAGATTTTAGATTATTTGTTTAAATAATTTTATATCCATCTTCAATAATATATTTTATTACAAATCTACCTAAGAGTAGGTGCAGTTAGTTTTCACACCATTCTATGGGTAAAAAAAACATAGCAAACGCTTAAATCCTTGTTCTTTGAATAGTACTGTATTAGACGTCAGCTGACTTGTTTATAAACTTTTATAATTGAGTATGGTGCAAGAAATTATTTTTTTAGTAAATTGTACTGACTTAGAAACAGGTGTTTGAGCATTTAGATCAAAGTGGTCAAAATTAAATTGGGGGTCCATGAACTGTAAATGGAGGTCTACGAGAGTGGATACCATCTAAGCAGGTCATCACCAAAATACCAGAGTGGATTATTAATCCATACAGTTACTTTGAAGAATCGGAAGTCATACTACAGTAAGAACTGATCAAATAAGCACTAATGAAGAACTGAAGGTGCAGTTAAGAAAGAGATATCAGAAATTTTTGCTTCAGAGCGACATACCTGCCATTTATCCTGCATTATGGACTATCGCAAGATGGTTTTTGATAGCTTTTCCATCTTCATTCCTCGTGGAAAGGGGTTTCAGTGCGGTTGCCATTCTTCTTACAAAAAAAAAATAGATTGGAAATCACTAGGCGAGGAGATTAAAAGTTAAATCTGACATATTTGAAGCCAAATAATGAAAATTTGCTATCAAAGCATCAGACCCATCCCTCCCATTAAAAGGAATGATTTTTTTAGTGAATGTTACTTATATTTGCATTTTGTGTGTTTTTATTTATAAAGGTATCCAGTTAAACCTCGATATAACGGATTTCGGATACAACGAACAGCAAATCCGGCCAAATGTAAAAATTCAATATTAGCAAGGCAGGGGGGTCAACAAACAATATAGAGTCGACGGGACAAAAATTTTGGGAACCTATGGTTTAAATTATCCCAAGCCTACCTTCGTGTAAGAAAGAAAAAATCGTATGGACTTGAAAGCCCAGTACAAGTAAATTTTTTAACCAATACTTAATATCAACGTCTACCTCTGAACATCGTTGTATATCACAAGAAGTCTTGGAGTGTGGGGATAAGCCTTCCTAAAAACTAGGTGCGGTGAAGCCTGGGGCGTAAGATTCCATGCCATTCGATGCATAGAAATGGGGTTTTCAATATAGCGGCGAGACGGACTAGTCCAGGACCCTTTGTCAGATCCGCCGGCTTATAACGAAGCCTCCACTTTTGAGGTATCAAATATTGCCTGAAAATAAGAACGGATGAGATGTAATCTGTGTTTGAATTCCTTTTACGTGTGATTTTGTCTTTTTTTTGTAGGTGGATTTGATCAATGATTTGCGATTTGCATAAAAGTGGTTGTTATTTCAGTTGAAGACTCGAACTGTTTAATATTAGGGCTGTCTGTAAAGAGCTGTGATAGCAAATTCGAGTTTTTTAACCATTTGCTTGTACCTATTGCGAAAAATTGACTGCATCAATCAAAAATATTTAAATGCAAAAAGTTAGATACATCTTTTCTTCTACTACATTTTTATTTCTTATAATGATAAATATGTGTTTTTCCGATTGAAGTTTCGGGATTGGAGCTTCGCGATGTTCCTGTTCCAAGAATCCTAAACATTTATGACTCTTTTTTTCAATTGGATATATAAGATTAATTATAAACCATCCTGTCGGAATTAGTTTGAAAATTAAAAAAAAAAAATCTTTTACAAACTTTGGTTTTGAAAGTCGTCATTTTATCCAATTATTCAACATCTTCAAGATTTTATTTTACCGTTGGAATGGACGTTAATTAAATTATAAAAAATAGATGAATATAATTTATAGTTTTTTCAATATTCTGTAAAAAAATCAACTTTTGACGTAGCAAAATAAAGTGACAATTAAATTAATTAAATGACACGATTGGACTGCCTCTGGTGTGCCAACCAGACACCTACCCAACAAAAACTTATTGGCAAGTCATCAGCTTTTCTTCAAAGGAATCACTTTCATGAATTTTCAAAATAAGACGTTGAAAAAGATAATACAACAATATTAAATGAATGTTATTTCTGGCTATTCATATCTTTTGTTCAAATCAGTTAACAATCAAATAAGTAACTAAAGCTATAACATAAAAAAATATTGTCTCTTATTAGAGACGGTTTATTACTTTGATAGTCTGTCAGACTCATATTGTACTGAAAAACTTTTTTTCAAGAGATTACAGACCTTTCCACTGAACCAATATAAAAATAAAAATAAGAATAAAGAGTTTCTTACAATATATTTACATCAGAAAATATTACATGTTTATCGAAGAGTAACAAAATGACAAGTAATGTTATGTGATTATATTTTATTGACGATCAGACGATGATTCTGCAAAAAACGGACATCAAAACACCCCTTACGGCCCAGCGAAAGCCTTCCAGTCCACGTCGATTGAATCATCCACCAGTCAAATCAATAAAACTGTCAAGAAAGATATCCGCACATTCGGAAATCTCACCAAGAGTGATGGTACCTTTATCAAAAGGTTGGGGCTGAATACAAATGTATATAACTCTTTCTTCAGGGACTGTTGAATGTAGGTGACCTAAATTTCAATTCAGATTCATGTCAAAACTTTTCCAGAATGATTGTTGCAATCATCACTTCGTAGTTAAGTAGATTCAATACTTTCATATTATCATGCCGTATTCAACATAAATCCTGCGACCGATCGATCCATACGATTTCATACGTCAATATATATATTTTCAAATAATAAATCTTGAAACTCTATTTCCACAACCTGCCTTAATTTAAATTACAAGTTGAATTATGCGATGAGAAAAATAACACTGTAATTACAAGCCAACCCACACGGGATATCGTAGGAGAGAAATTGAACAAAAGGCCGCAAAAACACAGGACGTAGTTCCTTCCAGAAGTTCTCTGATTACCTACTCTCGGGGAAAAAAGGCGTTTTCTACTCTCCAGTTTTGCCTGTCTCTATTAAGGCCGCCCTCATCGCTCACTGACCGGTGAGAACCTGCAAATTTATCTCAAGGCACTGCGCCTCTGCAGACCAACCCCGATAGTTTTCTTTGTAAAGCCTTATGGTTAGCTTACACTACTGGCATAATGGTGAAACCTTTTTATTAACATACTTACTTCAAAAGCGCAACACCAAAACGCAAATAATAAAAATACGTATTAAAATTTCTATCATTGAACAACATCAAAAATTACTTCAGTATTTCGAGTTAGTGTTAAATCACGGACTTTTTTACTTATGTGTGTGTACATCTATTATTAATGAATGCCAATAATAAGTTTTTTTCACTGCTATGAATAACTGAATGCAAATAGCTTGCATGCTAGCACTGTCGTGCAGAACTGAGAGCAAGTAGAGGGCATATCAGTCCTGTCTTGAATAACTGAGTACGAATAGATTGTATATTAGCACTGTCATGTACAGACTGGTATGTCCTGACCAGTCTTGTCTGGAATAACGAGTACGAATAGATTGTAGAAATACATATACAGGACACACCAGTTCTGTCTTGAATAGCTGAGTATAAATTAATTACAGAGTAGCACTGTCGTGTATATCTGAGAGCAATAGAGGGCATACCAGTCCTATCTTGAATAACTGAGTACGAATAGATTGCATAGTACTGTCGTGCAGAACTAAGAGCAAGTAAAAGGCATACCAGTATTGTCTTGAATGACTGTGTACAAATAGATTGCAGAGTAGCAATGTCGTCCATAGCTAAGAGCAAGCAGAGGATATATCTGACCTGTCTTGAGTTACTGAGTACGAATAGATAGCAAAGTAGCACTGTCGTGCAGAACAGAGAGCAAGTAAAAAGCATACCAGTATCGTCTTGAATGACTGGGTACAAATAGATTGCAGACATGCACTGTCGTGCAGAACTGAGAGCATATAGAGGGCATACCTATATTGTCTTAAATGACTGTGTACAAATAGATTGCAGACATGCACTGTCGTGCAGAACTGAGGGCAAGTAAAAAGCATACCAGTATCGTCTTGAATGATTGTGTACAAATAGATTGCAGATTAGCACTGTCGTGCATACCTGATAGCAAGTAGAGGACTTACCTGACCTGTCTTGAATAACTGAGTACGAATAGATAGCAGAGTAGCAGTTTCGTGCATAGCTGAGAGCAAGCAGAAGACATGCCAGTCTTATCTTGAATAACTGTACAAATAAATTACAGACGAGCACTGTTGAGAGCAAGTAGAGGGCATACCAGTCATGTCATGTGAATAACTGAGTACATACAAGTAGAGGACATACCAGACCTGTCTTGAATAACTGAGTACGAATAGATAGCAGAGTAGCAGTGTCGCGAGAGATGAGGATGGTGTAAGCTCTGCACGAGAACAGCCCCAAGAGAAGTTATGCGCTCCACTCGAGGTGGTATTTTCCGTTAATTCCGATTCCGTGTGTATGGCGCGCGGCGTAATGGGCTACTTATAGTAATGGTACCGATATATTAAAATACTTTGCAAACGTTTGTTATTCTACGAGAGGATTTTTTTGCTCAGTAAAAATCAATATTGATTAAGTGCTTGATTTGGATTGCTCAAAGTGAACAAATACTCTAAGTGTATCATAAAAAAGCACTCGAGAGATTTTATTTTGAGAGCTTGAAATTTTCCATTCAAACAACGCTTCATGAAAAAATTATACATTAACTACTTAAATCTACTCGTAAAGCTTATAATGCGTTTTTTGGTAAGTGATTATCATATGAAACCCCGAAAAAAATATTGTTTTTTTTAAAACACAGATTTCAACTCTTATGTATTATTTATCGTAGCTTTACGACATATTTTTTTAGAGAAAAACTTTTAGGCATGTTTAATAAGTTCTTCCATCGTTTCAAGTATAAATTGCGTACTTTAAATCATTTTTTTTTTACACTTCTTTACATACATGATGTGTTGACAAAAATAGTTTTATCCGTTTAGTAAATATTACATCCGAGTGAAACAACTAAAACGTATATAAAATTAGTAAAAAATGCAAATAAAAATAAATCGCGACATTTATAACGGTGGTGGACTATTTTTTTGAGTGTAACACTTTTTCAGTGCTTGGTATAACTAACCGCCGTATTTGGCATCAAGCCAGCAAATCTAGCAAACCGCGTATGTAATCTGTTTTACGTTTAAGAGTTAGCTGAAAAATAACGAACCTCACTGATCACCCTAAATTTCAAAATGAAAATAAATTTGAAAATAATCTAAATCCATTTGCCCTTCCGGCGAGGTTACTAATACATGAATTTCGATACTACTTGCTATTTGTACCTTTTGACCAGCAACCAGGCGTACTTAAATGCCAAACCTGTAAACACAAAACCAAACTAGCAGGCGTAAATTATAAATCATGTCCAGATACTGAGTGCATTCAAATATTACAATTTTCCTTAAAAAAAGACGAGGGAATATCCTTCATAGATTATATTATTTCGTCTGTTTCAAAAATTTTATGTAAGTTTTTGTTTTCGTCTTCAAAACTTATTTCATCCGGAGTAATTTTATTTTTACAGCGTTAACTACGTGCTTTTGATAAAAATCATTTTATTTATTTTCACGGTTTAAAAGTTTTTAGAAATAAAAAATACATGAAAAAATTGTACATTTTTTTATAAATTCTAAATATCGAAAAATTTATTTATTTATAATTCATCTTTAAAAAAAAACGCTTCTTGTGATAGTTTTTCATTTGTCATGCAGATTATTTAGATTAAATAAAAGGCATATTTTTACATAAATTTGTTACATTATACAAAAGGTACAAAAATATGTTATATGGACAAATATATCTTAGAGTCTTGGCATCGATTTACAGTTAGGAAATCCATTTTTTATAATATTTAAAACAGGTTCAATTAGGGAAAAATCAACACAACATCAATAGCTTACTATCGCATCTTACCGTTTTTTTTTATTTTACTTATATTTTATATTTTATATCATCGACTCATTTCATTTACATTGAAAATAAAATTCTTAAGATATCATAAATACCGACCCTTTGAGTACCAAGTAAATTCTTATTTGAAAATAGACTTTTCTCAGAGAACCAAAGTAGGCCAAGTAAAATTTATAATTAAATGTTTAATCACTATTTGTTAATTTTCAATCTAGGTCAAGGATTTTAATCAGAGATAAATAAATTCAGCGACTCAAACTTAAAAGAAAAACAAACATCGTACAAAGAGACTTATTTGATAATTTAACCGGTTTTTAATTACTAAACATCCTGAAACACAACGGTATACCAAATAAGTATTTGTGAATCCTTTTGTGTTAATTATTTGTGGATTCATATAATTATAATAATATTTCTTATCTTATAACATCTGTGGTATAATAATATTACTAACTATACTTTATGTAGAGTAATTTTAATCAGAATATTCAATATTTTTTACTGGCAATGTCTTTTATAAGAAACTGCAAGGATGGATTATTCCACTACTTTTTACAGTGAAAAGTATTTTTTTTCTAGTAAACTCTCTTTTCATATTTGAAAATATTTAAAAAATCAGTTATAGTGCAATGTAATATTAAGGCTGTTTATTCTAATGAAAGCTGGTTCGCTTTTGCATAATAACACTATTGTATGAGGTTCCAATTTCAGGTCGTTGCCAACCTTCACACATCTAATTTTGGATGAAATTATTAATATGATGCTGTATAAGCTAGCAAACCGAGACAAGGCCCGTCATTTCGTAGTCACATCCCCGAGCTTATTAATTCCAATCATTAAAGTTATATCAATTGTCGAATAACCGGGAAGAACAAAGCAAACCTTACGTGGCTTCAAAATTCACCAATTATTTAAAATTATTTAAAATTTATATTTTTTATTACAAGATAACAGCATTCCAAAATAGAAAAGCGTTTTTAAGTTTTCAGGTTTTTGTATACTTAGTAGTAAAACCTGAAATAATATTCTCATCGTTTTGTTATAAAAGCGACCTGAATTATGTAATAACTACAACCATATACAGATATATCGATTTATAGTGATTTATTATATATATTCATTTTTACGACAGGTTTTTTAAGTAAATCTGTACATTTTTAATGTCCATTTTTACTTATCATAAAATCAGTAAAGTTCTGTGTTATTATATTTATCAATTTTAACACACAGATCCAACATATGTTGAATTATTTTATTACACATATTTAAATTGTTAGTTCTGATTAATCTACAGATAATACCATGTATTCATTTATGATGATATTTCAATAATTAATTTGTTGTAAGCATCGAAGCTTCATTTTATGCTTATTTATATGATTTATGTGGGATTCAAACCCACACCCTTAAGCTTACAAGGCCGGTGTATTATTTCTTTAATCATTTTTCAATATTTGAAAAAATGTACTTAGACATTATCAATCAATATAAAACCTGTATAGGCAAAATCGTACTTCCTGTGAGACGGTCTTCACAAAAATCAATAATATGTTTATTTATATGTCAATTAATAAATAAAAAATATAATAATGATTCTGCTTTATATATTTAAAGAAATCTCGTGCCATGTGTGATGCTTTACGGAAATGTTCGCATTTATGCGGAAACTCGCGCGTGTCTCACGGCGACTCTCACCGTCGTCTCTCCTTCCTGAAATAAAACGAAGACTTCCCATAAACGTTTTATAAGATGGATAAAACAATTCATTTATATCTAACAAATGTCGCTATCGTTATGAATAATATCGTAATATACAGCACAAACCGTCTTCGATCAAATTAATCAAGCAAAAGCATTGTTAAATCGGTTTAGAACATACTTTATAGAACTTGAACTAAACCGGTAAACTACTTGTTATAATTTGATAATCTCACCACCCAGTGACTCAAATTAAATGTTAGTAATTAACTCACGCCAGTGAGTTAATTATTAACATTTAATTAATCAATTATTAAAACTTTAATATAAAAAAATCACTCAATTTGATATTTAATAAAATAAATAAAAATTAGTTGTGGCTGAACTTTTGATTTGATTTTCAGATACCATGAGAAACATAAAAATCTTTTTTTGTGTCATGGGCGATGAGCTAATGTTAAAAACTGAATTTATATGTAGCCATGATAAATTATAAATCCGTCTATCCACACTTCTTCGGGTTTAATAAATGTATATTGGCGCAATAATCAAAATTAAAATGATTATTCACACAAGCCCTTTATATGAATAAAACATTGAATTAACTCAAGTATACGAGTGTTTAATTTAATTGTTGTTTTTGGTAACATATATGTTTAACTAATGCGCTTAAAAGAACATGAGCTAATTATAGTGCGTGTTTATTAAAATAAATTATAATTAACAGCATAAAAATATCCATTGCGTATTTTCATTTTATAATTAATTATTTTGCATTCGCTCAGCTGTGAAATCCATATTGTATACATAAATCATAATAAAATCATTACACGTTTTTTTTAAATTTTATTACTTCTACTTCTAACACAATTTAGTTAATTTTAAAGAAGCAATTTACGCGTGTAAAATATTTTAAAAAAATTGATTTAAGCTCACAGGTTTATTTAGATTATCAGCAAAATATCGGTATCGTTACACAAAATGTTCAATACGATAGCCACTCTGCCAACAATAGGAAACTTCAGGATGTTATTGCGGTTTACAGGAGGACAGATGTGTTCAGTATGATCGGTGTACTTACGGCACCATCAAAAAGTTTTCCTGAAAAACTGAAGTGAGCCAACGAGCAACAATCCTTAAGCGAACCAATTTTCAGTACAAACTCTGAAGGGTAGGAAAAAGAAATACAATGCCGTAAATAAAGAAAACCACATGAAGCTCTTGTATACGCTCTAAAGAAAAAAGCCACAGAGAAATTATAACAACAAATACGAAAAGCCAATCGGTCATGAGACTACGTTTTTTTTTTTCTATTTGTGAGTGCTTTCACAAAAAGTGCTTCAGACCAAAACTATACAAGTACTTACAAGCAATTTTTTTTTCAAAATTAGCCCATTTGCTATATGAAGTATTATTTTTTTTTTATTAAGATAATCAATCGAAATCACGTGCACAATTTATTACATCTACAACACGGCTTTATCGGCTGTGATACTCCGAAATAAGCCTCAGTGACATATATAGTGGCATTTGCATACATGTGGCTTACATTACATCACAATATAATCTGCATGCATTAATGAACTGTATGCCTTGGGCGTATCCTATATCAAAGTTAAGTTATGCAATTATGTTAGTTATTCACACCTTAATATGCTATTTATATTTTTTTAAAGTATATCCGTGAATATTGGTTGAATTTATTCATAATAAAGCATGTTGTCTGCAAATAAACTGGCTTGCCATGTTTATACTGTGAGACCTTGTGGTTGTGTTGGATTTTATTTTAGAAGGTTTTTTAGGTTCGATAATTATAAATTAAGATTGACCAATGTCACTGAACTCTTGCAGCTGAAAATTATTTCCTGTATTTTACTTATTTTGTTATCAATTATATTGTTTTTACGTTTATCAGATAAAAACACAAAGTTTAGTTTGTCTGAGGACCTCGATTATCAATTTTTAAATACCTTCGTAATTTTTATTAATTACACCTGCCTTTTTTACTGATATTTTTTCACGAGTTACAAATCTTTCAATGCACATAATTTTGAAACAATGGATATTTTTTGTTTGTATGCATAAAAAGGCCGTACCAAGGTGCAATCATTGTTCATGTATGTCAATAAATGTATTTAAAAATAATAACTTAATTTGAACTTTGTCTTAAAAACTTTGGTATTTTAAATGGTGTTTCAAATGCCATAGTGTAGATATTCTAACAAAAAAATAAGCAATTTTAAACCTTTAAAGATTATGTCTATTTGAACTTCATATATATATATACTTACCAAATTGTGCCCGCTCTTCCCATTCTGTTGCTTGTGCATGGCTGCCATTGTGTACCCTGAGTGTGTGTAAAGGATCGGTAATGGAGTAGTGGACTTGGAATGATTGTGGAGGGATATGATATAGCTTGTCGAGATAGGAGGGCTTCTTTTGTTGTTTCTGTAACTTGCTGCAAAAGGAGTATCAGATCTAAACGCCAGAGCTATGTAAGGAAAGGATTATAGAATTATGCTATTGGACAGCAGCAATATAAAACTGCGGTGTAGAAAGACCCGAAGACCCACTACATTATTTTATTATAAACACTGGTTCAGCGTGAGTATATGCTCAGTGAAATGGTCATCAACCTCCTCTGAGGAGAGGCACCCGATTGTGCCACCTTATGCGGGATTTCCCCAAAAACTCCCATGGTTCTAGCCCCCATAAACTGCGGTGTAGAAAGACCCACTACATTATTTTATTATAAACACTGGTTCAGCATGAGTATATGCTCAGTGAAATGGTCATCAACCTCCTCTGAGGAGAGGCACCCGATTGTGCCACCTTATGCGGGATTTCTCCAAAAACTCCCATGGTTGTAGCCCCCATAAACTGCGGTGTAGAAAGACCCGAGGACCCACTACATTATTTTATTATAAACACTGGTTCAGCGTAAGTATATGCTCAGTGAAATGGTCATCAACCTCCTCTGAGGAGAGGCACCCAATTGTGCCACCTTATACGGGATTTCCCCAAATACACCCATGGTTCTAGCCCCCATAAACTGCGGTGTAGAAAGACCCGAGGATCTTTACATTATTTTATTATAAACACTGGTTCGTGAGTTTATGCTCAGTGAAATGGTCATCAACCTCCTCTGAGGAGAGGCACCCAATTGTGCCACCTTATCCGGGATTTCCCCAAAAACTCCCATGGTTCTAGCCCCCATAAACTGCGGTGTAGAAAGACCCGAGGATCTTTACATTATTTTATTATAAACACTGGTTCGTGAGTTTATGCTCAGTGAAATGGTCATCAACCTCACTGAGGAGAGGCACCCGATTGTGCCACCTTATGCGGGATTTCCCTATAAACCCCCATAAACTGCGGGTCCGAGTATTTCACTGCTATTTTTCAACCATCAATAAAATTAAACAACTCGGTTCCACCCGAGTGTGCCGCGTTATCCGGGACTCCCCCAAAAACTCCCGAGGTTTTGCTTAAGCGGGGATCGCCCATAAACTGCGCTCCTTAACATTTCCTGGCGCGCAATCAAATCAGCTCTTGGCTGGGATTCAAATGCCTTCTCCGGTCGAAGTCACTTCTTCATACATTATTCAACTGATAGAAATCTCCCCGATTGGGTAATGAAGGATAACAATTAGGATCTCCCCCCGAAGAGATTTTTTTATATCGTCCCTTCGTCGTTTTGCCTACACCGAGGTGTCGAATTTTCAACTTTCGTCTAGGATTTATACGTATATATTTTATTATAAACCTTCACTACGATATGCGATTTTTTAGTAATATAAATACCGAAGAAAAAGATCAAATATTTAAGCACTTAATAGCTACTTGTTAAATCAAGCGTTGATAAATTTTAGAGAATAAATTTACAAAGTAGCAATCTAGCACTGGTTACGTGTTATGTCTCGTCAAAATATAAACAATCATGTGAGGTTTAATATCAAACAAAAAATTGCATGACGGTATTCCATTAAAGTAATAGTAAACATTTATTCACTCAAATATTTATTTTTCAATCAATAAATAATAAGTTAAATATTTAATAATTTTTAATGTGTTTTTAATGTTAAATTTACGGTGATAGGTAAAATTCAACTGAATTGCACACTCAAAGCGGTTTTACATTCAACGATTCTTTGTTGCCTATAATTAATACATTATTCAATTCCATTCGCTTTTCATTAGCAGCATTGCGAAAAAACAGATATGCGGCTACATTGGAGAAACTTTTTACAACAATATGATTCTAGTTTCCGATAAACACTGCGTTAAAACACTTCCTCGTGTTCCCACCTCTTTTGCGAACATTTAAATGTAAATTATTATATCAAACAACTATATTATTACATCAGAATGTATTCTTAATTATATACCGAGAGATGCTCATACAATATAATAGAGAAACTCAAATGTCGATGAGCGAAGTTAATGAAGCGATAAAAAATACAATATTTTTATACGCCATAATAATTTATTCCTCGTTCATTTGAAAAGTAATAACTAGCAATAATAAGTTTAAATATTTTTTTTTATACTTTACGCTATTACGTTTTTAGTGCATTTTTACACACATTGATTTTTATATTAATTTTAATAAAGTCTTTTATATAATTTACAATTGAGAGTCTTAGAGTGTGCAAAAAAAATTAACCCCTAACGATGATATAAATGGCAATATGCATCCTATTTTTTGGGCATATTTTTCATATCAAATATAGTCTTCTGGAATTGACTATCCAGGAAAAAAGTCATTGGTAGAAAAAAGCTTACATGGATGCAGAATTTATGAAAATGGCTCATGACAAACATATATTCAGGTAACCAGCTTTCTCTTAAGAAATACACTTGGAAAAGAAGACATGTCTTTATATTTTCAAAGCGTTTATATAAATATGCTTTATTTTGCGAAATGGTAATGAAATGTACTTTGCATACTACTCTTGAATTTTTAATTTTTCAGAGCGTCTGTAAGATGCAACGGAATAAATTAAACAATACTGTTACTTTGAGTTGCAGTTAAATGAATTATTTTGCAGCTACCTAACCTAAATTCCAAAAAATAAAAAAATTATCGCCAGTATTTATACAACAACTTTGGCACTTTAAAATTTAATTACAAATTTAATTACACCGCAAAAACTATTTGTCGTACTTTCAAACTCTGTAATATATTTATAAATGTGCATATTTTGAGATTGACAATATAAATTGTTTGTTTATTAAAAAATCTACTGTGTTTTAATCAATATACCCTTTTATATCAAAACATACGTTACGTAATGGTACAAAGCAATTAACAATATTCAACTTGGTCAACAATTTTATTACTTGGAACAATTAATACTTTGTGTATATTTTGGCGATTTTGCATTAATATAATCAAAAAAATTAACGTTGAACGAATTGAAAATCTTACAATGCATGCGGCGATTAATTGTTTATTAAAAAACAATAAAGCATTGCTTGTCGTAAAACTAAAAAAATCACTTTAATTTAAGCGTTTTTATACTTTTTTGATAAAACTTACACTTTTACACGATATTTATAAAAATGATTTATAAGGCTCATTATTTTAACTTGAGCAACATAAAATCATACATATTTTTAAATGTACGTTATTTGCTTTTGGGGTATCATTTAATATGCAACAATAATGGTTAAAATCGTGTCAGTTTTAAATATTCTTTATCAAGTGCCTCTCCTCAGAGGAGGTTGGCGACAATTTCATTGAGCACATACTCATACTGAGCCAGTGTTCATGGTTTTCTAAGACAAAAATAGTGTATTAGGTCCTCGGAACCATTTACACCACAGTTTTGAAAGGAAAAGTCTGCGTATTGCTGCTGCTCAGTAATCCTTTCCTTGCAAATCACTATCGTTTAGATCTGATACAACCGAGGTTCAACCATCCTTCCATCATTCCAAGTCCACTACTCCATTACCGATCCTCTACACACACTCAGGATACAGAATGGCAGCCGTGCACAAGCAACAGAATGGGGAGAGCGGGGAGGTTTAAATCAACAGTAATAAATATAGAGTAAATCAGACGCCAGAATGAATAGAACTGACTCGGTAGCCGAGTGGATAGACCGTTTTGTTTACGTCTTATTCCTCGAGGGGCATTATTTCTGCAAGGGTCTGGAAACTCCGCTGAAAATTATAAATGAGTTTATTTTCGCTGCAAAGAAAACGCATAAATTGCAGCGCGTCTCATTCCGCGATGTTAGAACTGCCATGTTTCAGCGCGCTGTGCCAACTCAGCCATTTTTATTATCATGGCCGTTTTCAGGTAGTTTTTAGGTAGTTTTTACATTTTCGATATCATTTACTAACGACTGTTTGGTTTATTTTAAAGTACCCCATTATCAAACATAAAAATGAAGCCCCAAAGGCTAGGCGGTTACGACCATGTTTGGTATAAAAATACTGATTACATACGCTGCGACTCGATTCTCTATTTTTATAGTATTTCTCTAATAATACTATAATATTTAATATATACTAGAGTACTCCATATTTGAACTGTATAATTGCATCCTTAACCTCTTCTTATTTAATACTGATACACTTAAACTTATTTCACATGATAAATTCGTATCGGTTCAACTGAGGTTATGTTTACAACTATTATTAACCAACGGTGTTTTCTTGTAATGATGGCTTATTTTATAATTTTGCGCGAAAAAACCATGCAAAAGTCGATTTACTCATCACCGTTCGAATGTCGGTTGTATCATATCAAGTGTAGGCAGCTTCAGCATTTTTGCATTTCAGTACTTGAAAGCGGTTAATATGATATATAGATTTGAAATAAGGCAATTTTTCTTTTCGCGTTAATTTCATGATAACACCTTAATGTTACCAATTTCGGTCATTGTAAATATACAAGTGAAAAACCACCATGATAAAAAAACTGGTGAACAATAAACGTAATCGTTATGAGGAAAACAATGAAACAAAATGGCGTGACAAGTCTGAGTAGAAATTAGTTTTTTTATAGATAATTTATGGTACTTGTATATTATAGCGCTCTAAAAATATTTTCCCGTTGCACCATATAAACTTTGTCAGTTTTGCTTTGAAGGCACGTTAGTTCTTGCAGTATTTTGTATTTAATTCTGTTTGCATTTAATTTGTATAACGAGTCATTCAGTGGTACTGACTCTCTGGTGGAATTAACATCACGCAAGCCCCAGCACAACCTTCATTTTAAATTTTAAACTTAAAATGTTTCAAAGCAGTATCAAAAGAAATGTGATAATGAATCAAGGCTTTCATTTATTACTTGTGAGTATTCATCAATAATAAATAAATACATATACTGTGCATACAGTGTTTACATTTTCAGATTATCAATCCACCCATGATACAATAAGAATTAAGACTATTTTATATAACCGGTGACTATCAATATTTTTTTAAATAATAATGATATCAATTAATACAAGAAATAAATAAAAATCGTGAAAATTTATAACTGAAGTCTGACTCTTAAAATGTCTTAAATTCATTGGCTTTACTAAAAGTTCACTAGACAAACCCATCGTGTGATTGAAAAACCGGTGCTTTGAGACGAATGAATTTTACACAGAGCCTTATCGCATTGCGTGCTCAAAGGTACTTTATAAAATTGTAATGCTCACGCTACTCCATATCAGCTGCTTTTATTATACAGATCTAAAAGAAGGCCATAATCGTTTGATGCATTTGAAACAAAAGGCAACAAGTAGTCTTGATAAACCCAAAGCCTCAAAAAAATGGTTTGTGGACACTAACGAAAGACCAAATATGCCAGCTGGCATTATGTTTATCCTCTAGGATCAAAATAACAAGCAATTGGTCATAATATATTTAAGATAATGGTTAAGCTATAATTATAATTTTCACTTGCTAAAATATTACAATAACATAGTACGAGAAACTAAAATAATATTTAATTGCATTTGTATACGGCAATATACAATACAACATAAGAGTCATTAAATATTATATAAAAACGTATTGTCACCTTATACGTACAAGAAGTATTTACAAATAATAAATGCTTACATCATTATAAACGGAACTAATAAATAATGATATGGTGATTTCAAATCAGTACATTTCCAAATTTTCTTGCAAATACTGAATATTTTTTTAGGGTTTCATACAACTCTATTGCTGTATAAATATTTAAGTACTAATGCGAAACCATGAAAGAAATAGTCAATAAATCAATTGGAATACCACTTTTAGATTGAAGTGTATATTTACATTTAATTCTTATCTACTAGATAGCCAATATTATCTCAAATTGTTTAACAACTGATCTGTATATCTATCTATGGCTTACAAATAGATAATATAGAGTTATTTCGATAAAGGGTACGGACCTATTTGCTTAATCAATGCGCAAGAAACGTGTTCTTATTTGTCCTTTACAAACAGTATATTATAGTAGATTTGCTTATTTATAGCATCCGGGTTAAATGAAACTGCCTTCACGTTAGCGTTGGATCAAAAAAGCAGAATAAACTAAAGGAGCTGCTACAACTAAGACATGAAAAATAAACTATTTAATTTTTACCAATGAAGCAGCTTTTCGTTCATCAAACATTATACAGATATCGTAAATCGAGTTCAGATAATAACAAAACAGAAATAAGTCACTGTTTTGTTTACTAAATATTCTTATTATATATTTAACTGTTGAATGTTTTAGATAATTATATATGCAGCATCGAAAATACTTTACAACTAAATCTTGTTAAAAAATATTTTATTTAAATTAAAATAAATACTTATGATATTTCTAAAAAAAACCAGTAAGTTCATTAAACAACAAGTATAAATAATTTATTGTCTAGAAAATTACGAATATGAGCACAAAGTGTTACGAACATTAATCTTTTTCATCAAGTGCTTCTCCTCAAAGGAGGTTGGCGACCATTTCACTGAGCATATACTCATGCTGAGCCAGTGTTCATGGTTTTCTAAGGGGAAAATAGTCTAGTGTATATAGCTGCTGCCCAATAGCATTATTATATAATCCTTTCTTCACATAGCTCTGGCGTTTACATCTGATTACAGAAACAACAACAAGAACCTCTCCAACCTCGACGAACAACTTCCAAAGCACATCCCTCCAGAATCATTCCAAGTCCACTCCTCCATTACCGATCCTTTACACACGCCCAGGGCACATAATGGCAGCCTTGCACAAGCAACAGAATAGAGAACATGTTAATTATCTCCTAACCTATTTGCTATTTCTATCTGAAATAAAATTATTTGTTCCTCTGAATCCGGTAAAAGTAGCGGCTACAACGTTAAAAGTCCGGTAACAAATGTAGCTGCTTTAAAAGCTTGCATCACTACTTTGCACGTAGCTTAGACGTTGGTGCATTGGTTTATGTCCTCTCGGGTATCGGTTCGAGTCACGATTGGGGCGATATCAAGTGTCCCCGTCACGACTCTACTCTGCACCTGCACTATTTCACTGTTCTATTTCTATAGTTGGCACTGTGAAAGGGAACTGTCTACCCAACCGAACCGCCGATAAGACCGGATACTACCTTAAAACCTTTCACGAAGGAGTGACACAATATGACCGAAGCACGTTTGTGCTTTGGACTTATACCTGAGAATTTATATCCACTATTACAATGATTTGCATAAACGTAAAATTGCGATCAAAATGTAGAACAATTGCGTTTTAATAAAATGAAGTAAACACTCTTCGGGTACAGAATTGGTTTATTTTATATGTTTAAATAGCCGAAATTGCTTACTGTTGATGTCTACCTGCCACTCACTTGCGGTCTCATACTCTACAGTAGTTGGTTAATGACTCTCCGTCTCTACCTTGAATATATCAAATCACCGTATGGTACACATAATACTGCCTGCATTTAAACCACAAATATTAACCTAATTAATAAACTGTGCAAATTTAAAATTATATTTTTATTAATTACATTTTTTTAAGACAAGTCGTACTCCGCCTACATTCCGTTGCGCATGTAAAAACGTATATTAAACGAAAGTAAAATGCAAATCGTAGCAAAGTAGTTAGCCGTGGAGTATCAAAGTTGGCTAAGAGAAATAAAATACGATTTTGATTGACGAATACCGAAATAAAAACTAACTTTTTCTATTTAGGCGATGTGGCACGCGCGCAAAGATAAAAGTCGATCCGTTGCTTTTTTTTTACAAACAGGTAATCGTAATTAATGATCGAATGACCTGTTGATTAAAAAATATATATTTAAAAACATATGTCAACTTACGTTTAATTTAATTCATTTTTTTGTATTTATTTATATATGTTCACTATGTATAAAATTCATTTTATTTTCAATGGACCTCAATGCGTGCGAATATACAAATGACGATACGATAAATGCACTTAACAATAAATATAAAAAGCCGATTAGCTAGGAGATTATGAATATAAGCAGAGAGTGTTATATTAATCTTGACAATTGACAATAAATATTTATTCTATAAATATAGATTATTACAAATTTGTTAGGTAGCTGCCAATTTAAGTAACAAGTACAATAATCCATTGTACTTGTTACAAACCACAATGCTTAGGCTCATTTTGCTATATGAAATAAATAATATTTTTCTTATTTATATCAGCTGAGTTTATTTTGAAAATAACAACAGGTATTTGCGGTACTTATTGTACAATATTATACTTATAACTTGTGAATTGCCTGTGCTCAGTCAGCGAGTAAATATTCATTTGAAGTAACAATAAAAATTACAACGATTTATGGAAATACCTTTTTTCATCGGTTCGATATTCGCGATATCCCGCATGAAAATACAATATTTCACTTTGATTCCGCCTAACGCAATGCATTATTCATAATTTATAACAAAAAATCCAGAAACAAATAACAATTAACGCGAAAATTATTATTGATTATATTTTTGTAAAAAATTCAAAGTCTTCGGCGTTTTCCTGATCTGAGCACGCAATGGAGTTTAATGAAAAAAAATATTGAAATGGTGAAATGGAAAAATATAATGATAACGTTTTAGTAATACTATTTATAACATGACTATGAAGTTAAGCTTTTTTTCTAATGATTAAGTCTTTTCATCATAATTAATCATAAATTTGGTTTATTTGTTAGTATAATACGTAAAAATCACATTACGTAATGATTACTGTCAGTCTTTGCACTTAGCAAAGGTAAATGAATACTTGCACCAGTAATACAAGTATTTTTTGCATAGTAAGCAGCATATCTATTATACAATTACAAATTAAAAACTCACATAATAAACAATTGGTTCTTTATCGAAAAAAAATTTAAGTTAATTTTATCAGTTTCATACATTTTGAATTAATTAAAAATTATTAAAAAAAAAAAAAAAAAGTCGTGTGATTGCTAGGAAATGTGGACTTGAATCCCTAAAAAAATAACTATAGGTTTTCGCGTGTACTTTGATCTCGCTGTTAATGCATTGTATTAAAAATATATAAGTGTGCACACAGTATGATTGCAGCAATTTGAGATTAAAGAAAAAAAAAAAAACCCCCAGCCCATGCTCCATATAAAAAAATTGTTGAACTCATTGCGTTTTATGTGGAAATACGGTAAGTAAGAAAAACTTTTAATAGTCAATTATGTATAATCTAAAAAAATTAGTTTATTGCTAGTTTTTTGGTTTTACTTAATAGATTATTGGTAAGCAGTACAAAATACTCGTATATTGAATAAGGGAGTAACAAAATAAATTAGGTATAAAAAAAAATAATTAGTATGTAGTGCCCTTCAATTTTATATATCTTTTTTTAAATAAATTAAGGGATATCATGCACTATTTAAGAATAAAAGGAAGTAATAAATATTGTTCTTGTTATGTACTCGTAATTTATTTTTATGTAAGCTTACAACATGATAAAATCAAAATATATTTAAATATTTCTATTAATTAGGATCTTGCAAGTGTCGACAAGTTTTTTTTTCGCAACACAGCATTACGAATATATGTTTAAATAATATTTTTCGTGTAACTTCCGTTATTAAAACAACGTTAATTTCGCAAGGGCCCTAAAAAAACCTTTACAATTTTTAACACAAATGGCCTTTTATTGTTTTGTTTTTTTCTTCACGTCAGTACGCAACTAACATGATTGATTTGAGATAGAATATTATTCATGTACTGCAGTAATGCAATAGAAGTAGGAAAAAAAATACACCGGTGCTATATAACAGCATGTTACAAAAATGCCCACAAGAAGGTAATTTGGTACGCAAAATCAGAAATCGATTTAGATTTTACTTTGAATTCGATATGAAAGAAAGTGTGCCGCCAGTGATTTCCTAACATCAAAATATACTTATGTAGGTAACCGCTGACATAATGTATATTTTTTAATTCTATGCCATGACTAGTAACAGTTTACGTATTATTAGTCTTGAGATAGTACAGGAATTCTAAAATTACTTGCAGTATAATGCAAATAGCGTGCTCTTGCTTGAGCGGCAATGCAAGTATTTTTAAACACTTGCTATTAGATAATATGTTCCCTAAGAAAACCAGAACACTGGCTCAGCATAAATATATCTTCTAAAGAGAGGCACCTGAAGAAGAAGAAACTATTAGATACACCTTGAAACCATTATATCTTCAAATAACTCAAGCATCAGTTATCGGTGTTGGTTTTTATTTAAATGTAACAAATATTTTTTTGTGACTTCAAAAACATATTTATTATTAATAGGTTTTCGTGGTTAATAAATCAATTATTTTATTCAATAAAATAATATAACAAGCACTAAGAGGAGAAATTTTTGAGTGCCATCAGAAATTTGAAATATTTTTATGATTACGTTTTTATTTAAATGCACTCACTCGTTTTATACAATTTACTGTAAAAAAATTCGCAATGTGAACTGTGATAAGGTTAGTTAAAAATATTATAAAATATGGTGTTTTATTGATAAGGCGCTAAAATATATTTAAGCAAGTTTTTTATAACCGTAAAATTTTATGCATGCATTTATGTTACTTTACATAACTCGTGAAAACAGTCAGTTTTGTAACATTTTTCTAAAAGCCTTTCAATTAAGTGCTTAATTTTTATTTCAATAGTTCAAAACGAGAACTTCTGTACATCACACAGGTTTTTATTTCACAAAAAGAAATCATTTAATTACAAGCATGTGATTTAATGTCATTAAAATTTCTAATCACGCAATGACTTCGAGTTCTTTATTGACAAACCTTAGACTGGTTTATCACAAAAAAGTTACACTGAGTGTAAGTTTAAGAGTGTGTACTAAGGCTTATCTTGTATTTGGGATATCCAACCTGCGTGTGTTCGTAGCTTTTTTTTGTATGAAAATAATAAGCATGTTCATTCAGTGCAAGATTGCTCTACCAAGCCCGAGACAAAAAATGAGTTTTTCTACATTCACCTCAATTATTCACCGATCTAGCTCGATGACATAATTAAAAAAAAACGCACAAGGTGAGCAGGCAAGTCGACCGACTGCTCTGAATACTTTCTAGTGTAATAAACACTCTTAATTTTACAAATATTTACTAATAGTTAATGAGTTTTGAAAGTTTGGCTTCTGATCTGAACTCGTACACAAACAGACTTGCATTCAACGATTTTGTGGTTTCTTAGGTGTTTGAAGTTTTCTGTCGTCCTACGTTTTATCAACACACAAAAAACGACAAAATCGTAGAGTAAAAAAGAAATACAAGCATACCTAAATGTTGTAAATCACTTTGACGTCCATATTCTGCATGCAGGTGTTGATAAATTAATAAAGATTCCAATAACAAGGAAGTGTGCTAGATTTTTTCACAGGTAATTTTTGTACTCTGTTATATAAATATCATAAACACTACCGATAACATACCATTGATGCATTTTTAATGTTTGTGTCTGAACCTTTGTAAGCAAGCATTAAAATTCTGTACGTAGATATAAATAAAATGAATATAGATTAGAGTAATAAGGAAGCTATTTAATTACGTTCATACTTCGGTTCATCATTATACACGTATAAGCAAGTCTAAACAATAAATTACAATTACTGCATTTTAAAAATTCGACTCAGGGCATAAAGCTTCACACTTGACTCGCCAAAAACTAAAAAAAAAAATTATAGACAATAAATCTGCATGAGCATAAAATGCAGATTTGATAATTTAATATATATATGTTTTTAAAACAACGTTTATATAATTCAGATATTGAATGAAGTTAAAAATAACAAAACACGCTGTATTAATAAATATAAAGTTGATTTTTTTTTGTATTGGTTGTTTATTTTTTAGACCATTAAAGAGTTATGGAGTACTTAGATATTTTACTTGTGATTTTCTAGTTCATAACAATGCAATTGTTATCTTTATTTCTCCCCATTGCCTAGAGTATGATAAATTATAGAATTACCAATATATTTATCAAAACTTTAATAAAGGTATTTCTGCTATAAATCAACACTTCTGCAAGTAGAACTTGATTAATGATTAAATACCGTTCTTGGTCAGTGTCACCGTGACAACAAATTAACACTCAAAGATCAATGATATAAATACAAAACATTTGATAACCATCAGCTAATACTTTGTACAGTTAAAAAAAATAATTCTTTCGTTATCTGCAGAATCCAGTCGGACAGCATATTATGCTTTGATCAAACTAGACTACGCGCCAGGTAATGAAAAAATAATACACCTTGACTGACTCAGGGATTCGATCCACGGAGCCTCGGTTAGATGTTGTTACACAACCTCTCCACGAAGCCAGCAACGAAAGTGATAATGAAAGTAACAGATCTTTTTAATGGTTGGATTAGCAGCTGTGCCAATATCAAAGAGATTTCACTGTGCGAACCTGAATTATACTTTGAACAACCTAGCTTTTGGCGTGAATATCAAAACTTTTTACTTGGTTAGATATATAATGATAATAAATTTATTTTATCATTGAAATTACACAAACATATAGAAAAAAAAATATCTCCACAAGGAAACTGCCGCTACTTTACATAAAATAAAAAAAGCAATAAATTATTTTTTTACTGCAATCAAATGTAAAATATCATTACATAAGCAGGTAGAACAGTTATTAAGTAATTTTACAGGTGTTTTCTAAACTGTGTTTATTTAATGTAGAAATGGAAGTGGTATCAATAAAACCAACAAAAAAAAATGTAAATACCTATTAGACAACTACTGGACTTGTTTATTGTATATTATTATGACCTCGTTCATGTTGTAAAACCGTCCATATAAATTATCAGAATATACTCAATTCACACAAATATTAAAAAAAGAGAAAGTAGGTGGTTAGTTTATATTTAAAATATATTGTATCTTGATAAACTAAAAATTAAACAAATGTTAAATTATTACATCTATAAACAACACAGTAAGATTGAAAAGTTGTATTCGGTAGAGGTAAATAGCAATTAAAGATAATTGCGATTATCTCAGACTTATTAGTTACAAAGATTCGTTGTATATATTTTTTGTAAAACATAAATAAATATTTACATAAATTATTATTTTTTTAGGTGTAAAAATCTCGACGTTTCAGTTCTGATACTATTAAGATCGTGTTATTTATATATAAAAAATTTTCACAGTACTAAAAAGTGCGTTAACACAGACCAAACTTTTATTTTGTCAGATTGGTCAATATATTAGCCGGTTTGGTTCAATCGATCGGGACTTATCTTCGATGGTATATCAGTTCAATCAAACTGAAGGTTCTATTCGAATCTATGCTTACACACTTTCAGTGCACGCAGGCTTTTATTACTCGACGCAAATGTTCTAAAAACACCTTTGAGTTTCACAACCCGGCGGCCAGTCTCTTGGTCAGGTGAAAAAAAAAACCATTGCAAATTCTGACGACAATTGTGACATTGTATCGATTTACGCTTTAATTAGAGCATTTTTACTATTTGTCTCGGTTAAATTGGTAAATCTGCTATTTAATAGTAAGTAATAAAAATTACTTAGAACAGTTCGTTTAAACACCCTGTAGTCTAGTGCGTAGAACAGATCCACGGCCTGACCTCATCTAAAGCAGAGATACCCAAACTTTTTAATCCCGTAGACCACGTCTTGATTTTATTATCTCTTTAACTACCGGTTAAATATCAGTGATGTATCAAATTAAATATAAATCAATTATATTTACGTTTTTAAAGTAAGTTTTTGAATACCTTTAGTAAAGCTTTGTTCAATGTTGTTGTATATTTTAAATCAAATTTTTTTTTGACAATCAGCTGCAATAGGCTTTATTTGGTATTTCTGAAAATATGCCCAAAATAAGATACCTCACGTCTTTTTATCATTTTAAGAAGATCTTTTCTCTTGGGAGCTCTATGCAAGACTCTCTTATTTGTAACGCAGTCAGTCCTTAGTATCTTTTCAAATCTACACTTTAAACACCTTGATTAATCGCATGGTTGCTGCCTTAAATATCCAGGCTTCAAAACTCCATAAAAAGTAACTGAGACAACATTATCTCTCCAGCGAGTTTCCAGTTATATATCTCTGGCACAAAAAACTTTTAAGTTGTTAAATGTGCTGCGTTTGATTTTCACAAGTCTCGAGAGTTATGCTATGATAAATCTCAAGTACAGTACTATTTTCTATGAAGTCAATGATCCATACTAGATCACTTTCCCCCTCCGATGAAGGCGCGTGGCGGCCGGTCCAATGGAAATGGCGGAACTGTGTCTTTATGGTGGATTGCCCCGCTTGCCATCGAATAGAACCTTAAATCCGCGGTGCGAGGCATTCAGTGCTCAGTGCGCCGTCTTGGGGCTAGGAACCCTCGATATTGTACCCAACCAGTGGAAATAGTACGCCCAAAGCCTTAATTGCGGTTTCAAATAATACTAATTAAAAAAATAATTTTGAAAAAAAAAATATCCTTATTTTTTATGGTGTGACAATAATTCATGTTTACAGAAAAAAATATTTTTTTATTAATATTTTCTGATATAAAAAAAATATTTTTTTTAATAATTTCAATCGAATTTTTTTTGTATGGAAATTATACAACCCTTAAAAACTTCACAATTCAGAAAAATTGTGCAGTCACATTGTTTTTTTAATGTTGTTTTATCTCAAACCGCCCAAAGTGTTTTTTTTTTTTTTTTTTAATTTGTTTTGCTCTCAATAGGTGAAAAATTTAATGATATTTTATATATAATAATAATATATAAAAAAACATTTTAAAAATGTCGTGGATCCCGCCAGATTTCTCTGAAGTGTGCATAGTGCACAACACCCTGACAGCATGCTCTCAACCCTCCATGCTGTTCCTGGCGCTGATCACCCAATTATTCGGAGAATCGCGAGATATGTCATTGCAAAAGCCGCCCCGAGATGAATACCAAGATCAAAAGAACTTCTTCCAACCTTACCAGCAAGACTACAACCACAACGAAGAATACAGACCACCAACGACACAAGAAACCTACCCCTACACCCATGGATTCAACGAGTTCACCAAGAGCATCTTCCAAGACACGACCCCCTTCAAGCAAACATCGATACCCACATCAAGAACGTATTTCTCGCTACCCCATGCCAATACATCGTTTGAAACATTGTTGTTTACCTCCCCTCATGAAGACAGTTTTGAAACGACACGAGGGTCTTTTCTGGAAGGCTCGAATGATCAAATATCAGACTTCGCCAAGTCTTTCGGATATAACTTTGACAACTTTGGGAGGACGCGCAGAGATGAGCATGATGAAATCGGAGACAGGTACAGAAGAAGAAGACAGGCCAATGTGGAAGAGTTTGATTTCATCGTCGTTGGAGCAGGCTCCGCGGGATGTGTGATGGCCAGTCGGCTTTCTGAAATCAAGAAGTGGAATGTGAGTACAACCATTTAATTTAATTTTCATTAAATTATCAATGAGTTTTCATACTGTATTTAAACAATTTTTCATGGGGATATATGAATTTAAACACTTGAAAAAAAATGTGTGTTTCATTCAAGGAATTCAATATTTTTGACAGAGAGTACTTGGTGGAGTTCCATTTTAATATTTTTGAGTAAAATACTTGAGTGATTTTCCACATGTTCGTTTTTATTTGTGACCGGTTTCGCCAACCTTTCACGTTGCCATTATCAAACAGAGTGAGATTTTATATAATAATAATCAATTAGGTAAACAATTATTAGCCTGTTAGGTTAAAACGAACATGTGGAAAATCACTCAAGTATTTAACTCAAAAAAATATATATATATATACTTATATATATATATATATATATATATATATATATATATATATATATATATATATACATATATATATATATAAATATATATGTTTCATTCAACTCAAACCCAGAGTTATGCTCGAGTTACTGAAATTCATTAACTGTGCTTTTTACAACGATAGTTATTTTTCAATTGCGGTTTGATATTTCTGAATAAGTTTGTACGCAAATTTAATTTAACTATAACGAATCAAATCTGGTATTTTAATACTCGTATATGAAGTATAAAATTCTTAAATATTAATAGAAGAGAGCATCTCAACAAGTTACTAAATTATTTTGATAGAATAGATTTGTAATGAAAAAATTTAGCTTAGCTCAATTTCATTTATCAAAATCACTTTTTTATAAATTTATTACAAATTATTTTTTCACGTTTTTTTTTTATTACGAGTGTTTTTAAAAAAAATCCTACATTGTTTATCTGATGCATATATTAAATATATGTATATCTCTTTAAAAAGGGTTTTGTTACAAATTGATTCAATATACATTCCTGTAGCCATAATTATATCGTAAATGTGAATAAATCTAGAACAATGAAGGCTTTCACGCCACCTTGAATGAATAGTTTCAACATTCTTGCTCGTTGCTAACAAATCACATTACGGAATCTTTGGAAATTATTAAATCGGTATTCATAATTCAATAAAACCTTATAATTTCACTTAATAAAATTTGCAATTCCAAATTATTGCAAATTCTCATTCGCTCGATAAAATCGTGGCCTAGACTTCGGATTTCTAGTATCTAGTAAAAAGTTCAAAGTTATTTAAAAACGGACTTTATTACTGTGCTGATTATGCAATAAAAAAATCAAATTTTAAATTGGTTTATCAAAATCAACTATACCTACCAAAAACATATATAATATCAATAACTGAATTGAATCAATCAATAATTTTGATCTTTATACATTGACAATGAAGTTTGACTATAAAATTCAGTTAAAAATTTTTTTTTTACTTCTAAACGATATACATAGAAGCTGAGAACTTATTACACTTTCTTATAATCAAATGTTTCATTAAAAAATATATAAAATTCGTAGCTCAAAAACGCTTTTCAATTTCCTGTTCGAGTTCTTATGAAATATATTTTTCAATAAAATACGACCGTTCTCAAGTAAAACAACCTTATAATTGGAAAACTTAGTCAAATACCAGAATGAAGTTCGTTTGCCAAAACAAACCATCGAACCAGAAACCTCTTCGTTATAGCACCTGCCAACAAACCACTCAACCAAAAACAATTATAAAACTCAAAAATATCTATTCAAGAGTTATTCATTTTTATTTTTATCACGTTTAATACAAACCGCCTGTAATTTTTCTATTATTTTGTATGCAAATGAATTATATTGAATATTTTAAAAACAATATTCATCTCACATATTGTAAAAAAAATTACTTTCTATTTTAATTACGATCGAATATTCGAGCAATTGCATAACATTGTGGGACTTTTTTATTCAAATCTATCATTGATTCATATACTGTTTAGACTTATATAATAAACTTGTGAAGAAATTGTTACTTAATAAGTACTTATTTTCTCATGGCATCGTTTTATTAAAGAGGAAGAATGTTGAATGATTTAGATCAGGTCAAAGTCACAAAAAATATGTATTATTTTTAGTAATTAAATAAGCATTTTAATGAATGAAATAAAATATATGAAAGATATTTTGTTACTTTGACTCGAAGTAGCTCTCGAATGACGAAACCATCTAAAAACCAAAATAAACAATGAATTATTTTTATCGGGAAGTAACGATATTTTTTTCAGTTTTTATAAAGAAATCATTAAGAAAATATTTTTCTGTTTATAAAGAGGTAATGAGGGAGTTTCTAGAAAAAAAAAATTAAAAATCCCTAAAGACGGTCAAAAATTTGAGGCAACTCAATAACCAAGAAACCAAATAAACCAAAACCTACAAACCTTAATGTGTTATATCTTCATCAAGTGCCTCTCCTCAGAGGAAGTTGGTGAGCATATACTCATGCTGAGTCAGTTTTCATGGTTTTCTAAAGGGAAAATAGTGTTTATATTGGAAGACAAGGTCTGCGTATTTCTGCTGCCCTATAGCATTATTATATAATTCATTGATTATAAAATTAATGCTTTTACTGCTTAAATTTTTATACTTTATACGTGTCCCAAAATAATTTTTGCCACCATAAAGACAATTTCAGGGATAACACAAAAATATGAATCGACTCGCTCGTAAGGCATTTACAACTTTCTTCGATTCCGCCCGGCGACAATTTTAAAAAGAAATCTCGGAGACGATTCCACTTTTCCACAAACAAGTGAGGTTTATGGAAATGGATAAAGTTCCTCTAAGTCCACTACCCCGCCTGCCTGCTCATGGAACTCGCAGCCCTCGCGATAACAATATCGCCTCTATTAGATAATTAAAAACATCAAAGCTAAACGTAAACACATACACACACACACACACACACATATATATATATATGTATATATATACACAGGGTGTCCAAACAGAGTATCGGGTATTTGTTAGTTCAGTAAAACAAAAACTACTAGTAATCAAGTATTTTTTTTTATTGTTGATTATAAGCATACAAAATAGAAAATTATTTTGAAAGGATAATGCTATCCAAATGGTGACCGTTACGGTGCTGGCACTCTTCTAATCTGGAACGAAGATTGCTGATTACACGCTGACACATAGCTCTCGATATTGCTGCCATTTCTGACCTGATGTTTTGTTTCAATTCAATAAACCCTACTTTTAAGGTATCCCCATACGAAATAGTCAAGAGGGCTAAGGTCGGGGCGTCTGGGAGGCCAGTTGATGTTACCTCTACGTGAAATGACCTCATTAGGGAATAATTCGTTAGCAGCTTTAATTGATTGATTGGATGTATGGCAAGTGGCCCATGTCTTGTTGGAACCATTTTCTTGAGTTGAAACCTTAAAACTCCTGCAACTCTGGGCCCAAAAAATTTCGCAGCAATCGCAATAACGGTCACTGAAACAAATACCCGATTCACTTTTTGGACACCCTATATATATGAAAAAAAAAAAAAAAATTGTATCAAATTGTAGTGTTTTACTATGGCATATTGATTTAAGAAAATATTTCGGGATGATCCCGTTTTTTATATAGAATAAAAAGTATGAATATAAAAATATTGAAAAACGGTTCGAAGACAGGCACTGTATCTTTTTCATATGAAAACATTTTTTATGAACATTTTCATGTTAATATCAAATTCAATTTTTATAATCAAAGAAACAACAAAACAAGAAGCACAAGCAGCTGCTGTCGCGTGTCAGCCGACGTGTACACATTATAATATTATAGAATACATTTATAAAGCGATATCTGCATCCCCGTCCGACCATCTTTCAATTTATCATCCCTCTCGTGTTTGCCTTCTTGGCCAGAAACAATATTTTAGCAAGGAGTGCATAAATCGCACCAACTTACCGAAACTCCTCTTGCGTTCGTCTCTCCGGGTTGGGTCAGGCCAGAAACGAACTGGACCCTGGGCACTGAAATTCAGCCGAAACTACTCAACAATTTAACTTCAGGCTTATCTTAGCTAACCATGGATAAACGATGTTATATATTCCTGTTAACTTATTAATGTAATGACCTTGAAAGTAACCTCACCTAACCATATCAAAACTTCCCTTAAGTTTGTCTCTTCGCAGGAGCATGGAAATTCAACCAAAACTGCTCAATAATTTAACTTGAAAATCATTCAAAAATCTAACCTAACCTAATCTAAATTCATTTTATTTTCGTATTTCCGAAGGCCTCAGAAGAAAAAGAGCACTGAAATTTAATCAAAACAACTCAACAAGGTGTATACGCGATATATTTTTATACGTCCAAAAATATGATATAATATTATTTGTTGATGTGCGTTCATGTAAAATTATTTTTTTAATACAGCACATTTAAATATTTTGCTTCGTACGCGTATTTTTATAAATACTGCCAGAATAAAAGAAAAACATAAAAATGTATGTTTTTAATTAACTCGTTCATATGTTGCTGTATTTTAATTTTAACTCAAGATTTCTAAAAAAATTATATTGTTTAAAAAATTAACTAATCATGCTGTAAGTTTTTAAAAAATATTTTTAAACATCAAATATATTTTTTGTACATATGCTAAAAAGCATGCAAATTTTTTTGTATCTCGGTCTTCTTTGTTGAAATTGCTGTCATTGGGTGTCAATATATTGAAAAAAAAAATTAAAAACACACGCAATTGTATTATGCTAGAAATTAATTATGTCTTTTGAAATTTCGTCCATTGTATTTTAATTATTTATTGCATGCTTCGTCTAAGTGTATGTAACCAATTGTCGGCTTGAGACTTTTTTCCTGGCAATCGCTGATAAAAACTGTTGGATTGTGTTAGTAACCTTGATTAATCGGTGTCATATATTCCTGTGCATTTATTTATGAAATAAACTTGAAAGGCATTTTAAAAAAAGCCTGAATCATTGTAAACAGGTACTTGCATGATTTTTCGTTCGGCTGGTATGTTGCTTAACCAGGTAACAATAACAGAAGGATCTTAATGAACTACCTCTCAGGTGAGGAACAAAACGTGACTCAACTTTCAAACAGCATTGATATAATTATATTTATATTACTTGTCGATTCAATCGCAATTTCTGATTTTGTGTCGTCAACGTCGAGTTTAAGTTAATTTTTTGGCGTTTTGGTTTCGGTACAGAAAACATTTTTAAAGACTTCCTTGTTAAAGACTATTTTTCCACAGCCGAAACGTTTGACTATTTATCATAAATCGACGTGGCAGAGCATCTAAAAAAATGCGACAGTAAAATGTTTGTATACTTTATAGTAGTAATTGGTCATTGTTACATAAATGAAAACATCAATTATTGAACAATTGAATTCAATATTTGAGTATATTTTGATATTTTATCGACTCTATAGTCAAGTTATCAGATTTCTAGATCTTCACCCGGAAGTCTTGGGTTCATGTCTCTGCGTTGCAACTTACTGCTACCTTGATATTAGATGAAGTTTTTTGCTTGTAATAAAAATACTGTTATTATTTTTTTACTATTAAAAAATACCAATTTATTCCTTAATGTTTATAATTATCATTACACGTACAATAAAATTATATGTGAATTATAAATTATGGCTAAAAGTAAACCAACAGTGTTCCAGTATAAAAAAATTCCAGTAAATGTGTTCTAGCCAAAACCTGTTTCTATGACATACTAATGATAAAATATTGATATGGGTTGAAGAAATTCCACTTGTATAAATTCAACAATAATCATATTAATAATACTTAAAATAACAAAGTTTTAGATTCTCTTAAAAAATAAAATATGTTAATAAAACAAAATTGATAAGATGTGTGTAAACAAAGCAAGGCTTTAATATTGTATTATTCAATATTTATTAAGTTATATTTAATAAATTCAATATTTTTGACAGAGAGTACTTGGTGGAATTCCATTTTAATATTTTTGAGTTAAATACTTGAGTGATTTTCCACGTGTTCATTTTTATTTGTGACCGGTTTCGCCAACCTTTCACGTTGGCATTATCAAGATCTGTTTGATTATATTATAAGTTATATTTGACACGTGTTTTGATAAATCTAAGATTTACCCAAATTATTTGTATTTAATTTAAATGAATTAATTACTGCATTAAAATGTTTTTGTAAAATAAAAAAAATTCTTACCTTTTAGTAAACAGTCTTTTGCGAATATATTTACATTTTATTTCATTCAGCAAAAAAATCAAATAAATATCCCCGCCGCGGTTTTTACGTGATTTTTTTTTATTCATACGAATAAACGGGCAAGTATGTTTTTTTTATAGTATTTTTTACTTCGACTTATTGTTCCTCGATGCACATATGCTCCGCAGAAAAATAACAAAACCGCGGAATATTCCGAATGCGGGCCTGCTCGCCTCGGATGAGTCGAAATTTGACGGTCGGCCGCCATTTTGGGGCGCGAAACTAACAAACCGGAAGTACCGAGCGATATTTTCTCACCGGGCGCTGCACTCCGTCCGCGTTGCTGTGTGTTTGAATTCGGAATATATTTAAAATTCCGAACAACTTCCGGAATTTTGAATATTGATTGATTGTCACCGCGCCACCGGAAGCCGGGAGCTTTTGCAAATGGCGGTGTGCAATTAAAGATTTGATTAATCGGCGTTTCCTGTTTGTGTGTTTAGTTTGATTAGAAATGCTGCGTTATTTATAACTCACTGTTTCCAATGGATATTATTAAATATTCAACAAATCCCCCATAAATATTATCATTACTGTTATTCCATTCTACAAGTATTTTTAATAAATATTTTCGACTTTCATATCAAAAATTTATTTATACTATTCACACTTATAGTAAATAAACATAAATCTATAAATTACGATATTATCCACTTCCTTCGTGTTTAAAGGCGTACATATAAACATAGCAAATTTATATAACACATTATTTAATTCAATGTGTTTTCGTGTATATTTTGTTCCACTATATTATTATTAAAGTTTAATTGCATCATAAATTAATTAATGGTTTTAATGTGACACATTTTCATAGAAATCGTGAGAAATGCAAATATTAATTAACTCTAAGTATGAATGCACTGTGCTTTGTTCAATAACGCACTTTAGTTAATTAAGGCTAATTTTTAATAATTATAACATTCACAGCATCAATCACACGTCATTGAATGATTTCACCTGTATTAAGTGGGAACAATATATTATATTACCAGATAAACACCTCTTGACTTAGTCTTTTGGAGTAAGTGAGAGTTAAATGTTTACAAAAAATATATATACATTATTAGATATTTTAAATAACTTTGTGATCGTCTAAGTTAAGTTATTTATAATCTCTAGTCTTATATTATAATGATCGGTATGAATTTTTTTATTTACAATTATTTCTACTACACAGTCTCGTATTTTTCAACACTTAACAATACAAATAATTTGAAGATTAATACTATCTAAAACAGTATGGTTTTATAAGCACTTTTGCTTTTCAAATACTAGTCTGAAAAACCCTTTAAAAGGTAAAGCTATTAAGGTAAACAATATTGTTATCTACTGGCCATTTAGCTATTCATATTTGTTGTAAGAAATTGATGTTTTTTTTTTTAACAAGCAATTTGAATACTATCAAATGATACATATTTATCTTTCAAACTGGCAACATTGTGTGTTTAAAGTAATGCTCCGCCAGGAAAACTTGAACGTCACGTTTGTAATCTATACCGAGCAATTTCATATCTGTAGTGAAGTCCGTTCTACACTGACGCATATCCTGTCGCATGTGAAAGCACCGATGCATGAATTGTTATTTAATTGTTAAAACCTCTAAAATTTGTGAAATTTTCATTCACAGCAAGACTTGTCGGTGTTTTTAAAAATATGACAAAACCTTGATTTTTCACACCTTTTTTGTAGCAATTGTTATTAGATGATATTGTTTCTTAGGAGTTAAGCTTCTTCATCAAGTGTTTTTTCTCAGAGGAGGTTGGCGACCTTTTCACTGAGCATATGTAAATGCTGAATCAGTGTTCATGGTTTTCTATGGGTAAAATAGTGTAGTGGGTCCTTTCTACACCGCAGTTTTATATTGGAAGGAAAAGTTTGCATATTACTGCTACCCAATAGTATTATTATAAATCATTTCCTTACAAAGCTCTGGTGTTTAGATCTGGAGCTCCTCAACATCGACAAGGTACTTCCAGAGCACATTACCGATCCTTTACACACGCTCAGGGTATAGCCATGGGAGTTGAGCTGGTTGATGTTTTTTGCCCTCCTGAATATTGTCCCTCACGGAGACCGAATCACTGAGGCCAGAAAACTAAGTGAAATCAAATAATCTAGTTGTATTTATATTTATTCGATAGCAGTTGTGCCGTGTGTAATGGCTCCCGAGTTTCCTACCTTCTGTTCCGGGGAAGAACGACATAATATCAGATTGTTCCGAATTGCACCGTTCGAATCCACAATCGAGTCGAACGATTCTCAATCCGTTCTTTGTGCGACAAGCTCGCTTATTGAGTGGATCGCGTCGCACGACACCGAGGCACTCCGTTCGAGACCGACTTGTAGCATTGCGACTGTTCGATCGAGATACTCCCTGTGCTCAAAATCATTTGTTAAATCGGCTTCATGCTCGGGCTTTTCGAAGAACATATTCTATTGGTTCGGTAGATTCTTTACTTGTCGGGACAATCATGACGCATCGATCTCTCTTACAGAAACTCGATATAACCTTTGATTTTTAATGATTGCAGATGAGAGTCATTTTTAAATGTTAATTAAACGCACACCTTTGATTCAAAGTATTGCCTTTTTAAACGAATAAAATACTTTTTCTACATTGGGTGCCTCTCATAGAAGAAGTTTGGCGACCTTCTCACTGAGCATAAAAATTAGTGTTCATGGTTTTCTAAGGGGAAAATTGTGAAATGGGTCCTTCTACACCGCAATTTTATATTTCTACCCATAGTATTATTATATAATGCTTTCAAAGCTCTGGCGTTTAGATATGACACAACAGCAGGAACTTCCCCACTTCGACAAGGTACTTCCAGACCACATTCCTCCACAATCTGCTACTCCATTACCGATCGTATATACACACTCAGGGTACAGAATGGCTGCCATGCACAAACAACAGAATAGGGAGAGTGCTTATATTAAATTATAATGAATAAAACACTTACCTTTCAAAAAGATTCAGTGATTACTTGATAGAACCGTGGAAAGCCTTAATTAACTGCAGGCTTCGAAGGTCAAAGTGTAAAAATATTTTCGTACCTTAAAGCTATGTTAGAAATTTTAAAACAATGGTTGGGAAAACGCTTGAAGAAAAATGTGCATTCACTTAAGTAAAATACAAGCCTTAGATAGAAATCGAAATTTAGTCAAACACGAAAAATAAAATATTTTATCAAACTATTAAAATAACTGGAATACTTATTTTCACAAGTAATATTCACATTCAAAGTTTGTCTAAAATTATAAACGTGGAATTATTTCAGCCAAAAGGTTATTTGTTGGGTAAGGCGTACTTTCCCTAGAAATAGTTTGTTTGCCTAATCTTTGCCAATAAGACTTGATTGCATGTCTCGATAATAAATTCCATTCGCAAGTTTGCTTTTATTTTTGTTTCCCATGCAGCACTGCCAACCTTAACATTTGAATTTCTCTCTGTGCAAACAAAGATTATGAACAAATGATCATTGGCTCGGTTTATGCGGTGTGAGTTAATTTTAACAGTGAATATAAAATTTAATAAAATATTTGTTGCTTTTGAGGCAGGAGTTGTGTTGTGTGAAACTATATGTGGTACTTATTATATTTGCTTAGTAATATTATATAATATAAGTATTAATCAACAAATTATTTATAAAATGTTCTGACAAGACAAAACTTTATCTTAAAATATAATACGAGCAATAAATTATATGTAATATTTTATGTTTTTTTTTTTTAAATGATTTTTATTTCAATGTACAAAAATGCATATTTAATATATTTTAAGTCCATTTCTTAAATTTATTTTTTTATTTTTAAACAAAAAAATAAACGCTAAAATCTCTTTGTGAATGTTTCAAAAATAATCATATATATAAATGCACCGATGATCGAAGACCTCAACAGCACCGTTTATTTTTACTCTACAGCAGTGTTTTTCAACCTGTGGGTCGCAGGTAAAATAAAAAGATAATTGTTTGTAAGTCTTTCTTCATCAAGTGCCTCTCCTCAGAGGAGGTTGGCGACCATTTGAATGAGCATATACTCATGCTGAGCCAGTATTCATGGTTTTCCAAGGGGAAAATAGTGTAGTGGATCTAATAGCATTATTATAAATCATTTCCTGACAAAACTCTAGCGTTTAGATCTGATAATCTTTCTACTCCATTACCGATCCTGTACACACGCTCAGGGTACAGAATGCCAGCTATGCACAAGCAACAGAATGAGAAAAGCGCATAGTTTTACTGTACAATAAATATATAGTCTTATTAAGGGTCTTGCTACCTAACCTTGCTTGGTGTCCATCCCCCGTCTGCCACAAAAAAGGACCGTTTTACCTGGCGAAATCGTGTCATTTAATTAATTTAATTGTCACTTTATGTTTCTATGCCTAAATTTGATTTTTTTATAAAGTATTGAGAAAACAATAAATTATATTTATTTATTTTTTATTATTTAATTTACGTCCATTTTCAGGGTAAAATAAAATCTTGAAGATGTTGAAAAATTGGATAAAATGACGACTTTTCAAAACCAAAGTTTGTTAAAGATTTTTTTTTTCTCAATTTTTAAAATAATATATCGCACAGGGTTTATATTTAATCATTTAATTCCAATTGATAAAAAGGCTTTTAAATGTTAAGGATTCTTGGAAAAGGGACATGACGAATCTCCCAATTTCTACACTTCAATCGGAAAAACACATATTTATCATATCAAAAGTAAATTTACAAGAAATAAAAATATATTCTGTTCGGAAGAAGGGATGTATCTAACTTTTTGCATTTAAATTTTTTTGATTGGTACAGTCAATTTTTCGCAAAACGGACCAGAAAACGATAAAAAAAAACTCGAGTATGGGACTTAGACCCTTAAGGCCCTAGGCATCACCTAAAGGGGTCGCGTATTCAAGTAGCTTGAAAAGCGCTGCTTTTCAGTATCGTATTATTAAACATTTAAGTTATCAAATTAAAATTATCGGAACCGATTGCTGCAATGGCTTTTTTTTAATGTCCGTGCATACCAGACGGTGAAAAAACTCGGTGGGCGGAGTTGCGTGGCTGCGCCAAATGTTCTCTCGATTTTTTGCTAATTTCGATACTTTATGCTCGCATTTCGGTGCCGTTACGAATATAGCAGTCGATATTAGCCAACGGCCAACTGTTAAGTTGCGATCGAGCAATTTTTGATACTAACGCATTATTTGCACACAACTGAGCAATCTATATTAAATTTGCGTATTTTTTTTTTTTTGTTGCATTTCAACTGTACGCACAAAACTGGATTTCTACTTGAGTAATCAATATTTTTGACAGAGTATTAAAATAAAATTAAATAGCAAACTGATAATGCCAATGTGGAAAGTTGGCGAAAGCGATCACTATTAAAAATTGACATGTTAAAAAAATTATTTAAAATATTATTTCTTCTTGATCAACTTCTCGAAACAAGTCCAAAAAAATTTTGCTTACCAAAAGCATATTTCCTCATGTTTGGTATTTAACGCATTCCAATGGTGCTATGTTATTCATCAAGTGCCTCTCTTCAGAGGAGGTTGGCGACAATTTCACTGAGCATATACCCATGGTGAGTCAGTGTTCATGGTTTTCTAAGAGGAAAATAGTGTACTGAGTCCTCGGGTCTTTCTACAAGTGCAATGTATAATACCCTAAATGTATTGGATTTTACTCTGTTCTAATTAGAATAAAAGTAAATATTTACAAGAAAAAACCATTTGAATATACAAGTATATCTATTTGAGTTTTCTTTGTACCATGTGTAGGAATTTTTTTTTCAGTTTTATAAAAATTATAATTTTTCACTAGTATAAAATTATTTACTAAGTACAAACTTTTTTATCTACGTTTACCTTTATCAAAAATCTACACATTAAGAGTATTGTAATAATAGGTGCCTTTGTCAGGGTTTCCAAACATTCAAATGAAGATACAGCTGATTATTTTCTTGAATTTAAATATATTACTTGTATTTGAGGCTGTGTTTGAGTTCTCACAAATACATACTCTTCCGTAAGGGACGAGACAGGCCTATTTCTACACGTGTTATCTCAGTCATATTTACTTGTGTATTTCGCAGTCAGCAGGCCTGGCTTAATTACTTCTCCTGACAACACCGTATTTGAACTTCCCTATTTATTCGCAGAGTGAGTCTGGCAATTACCCCGCGGTTAATTGATATGGATCACAAATTTAACTACAGCTATGGTAACGCGATTTCAATGCTCGGCCTATTTATAGTCGCATGTGTTTACACTTGCCCCCCTTGAAGGTTTTCCAGCCAACGCACCTCGAGTCTTAATACAGTTTAAAAAACTAAAATTTCCCTGGGGTACAGTGGTCAGAATATTTATTTTTGCCTACTGTAGAATGTTCAATTTGAGTCCGGGCGAAGCAATGATTTTTTATATAATTAATTTACCGGTATTTTCAACGTACTTCAAATTTTCTTCCATCGTTTTATATTAAGGCAGTTGCTTCCAGCCTTTTTAGTCCATTACCTGGCGAAATTGTGTCATTTAATTAATTTAATTGTCACATTATTTTTCTATGTCGAAAGTTGATTTTTTTACAGAGTATTGAGAAAACTATACATTATATTTATCTATTTTTTATTATTTAATTAACGTCCATTTTAGGGTAAAATAAAATCTTGAAGATGTTGAAAAATTGGATAAAATGACGATTTTTAAAACCAAAGTTTGTTAAAGATTTTTTTTTTTTAATTTTTAAATCAATAAGATGCACATGGTTTATATTTATTCTTTAAATTCCAATTAAAAAAAAGACTTTTAAATGTTTGGGATTTTTGGAAAATGTTCCGGACGAATCTCCATATTCCTACACTTCAATCGGAAAAACACATATTTATTATATTAATAGTAAATTTATAAGAAATAAAAATATATTGTGTTCGGAATAAGGGATGTATCAAACTTTTTGCATTTAAATATTTTTGATTGGTGCAGTCGATTTTTCTCAAAACGGACTAGAAAATGATCAAAAAAACTCGATTATGAGACCTAGACCCTTAATGTATTGCCTTAATAACATAAAATTTCAGTATCTTAAATATTATAAAATAATCACAGGTATTTTTGGTGTTTAAACCCGGAAGTGTATGGTAATAAAAAAATCGAGTTAAATGTTGAACCTCAATCGTGCACGGATTCAATAAATCTCGCAAGAACAAAATGACTCCAGTATAATTTTTACATATATTTAAAATTTAAATCGCTTTACGTTCATTGCCAGGGAGATAATAAATCGGCTTATGTAAATACGGTGCATTTTTCTTGTTAATGTGCAACATTCAGCACGAGACGAGAGAGGTGGTCCTCCGAGAGCTGCAGTCGGAGATATCGTGAAATGTGCAACCGGAAGTCGCTGAACAAGTTGTTGCAACGGCCGGAAATCATGCACTCGCTGCACAGAACAGTGCATTTAATATACGAAGAAGCAGGAGAGGAACTAAAGCGTGCCTTCTGAACACGTAACTAAAAAAATATACATTGTTTGCTAAGACTGTGGGATTTTCCTTTTATTGTGACGTAAGAACGATAGTTTTGTGAAGAATATTGCACAATTATTTAATCTTATTAACTGTAAGTCTTGTACAGAATGCGCAAAGTGATCGAACTCGTGACGTTGGTAAAAAAAGCGGAATGTCTACTAATTTATCGTAACAATAAATATTGCATCCTCCAGCTGATTATCCAAAGAAAAATCTGAGAAAAGAGGGACATTGGAAGGATGAAATTTACGAGACTGGCCTAGGATAAAAATATGTTCAATGAAATAATCATTAATCTCTTATGAAGAGAGGCATCAGAAGAAGAAGAATATATAAAATATTTTTATATATATTATTCTTATTTTTACTTCAGGCTACACGGCCTTGCGTATAACCTTTTCGGTTTTATATTTGAGCTAGGATTTGGTGTTTAGATAAATATTTGTGTTTTCACAAAGCATTTTATCTCGTCGGAACAAAAAACGTATTTTACACGGTGAAAATGAAAATTTTATTAAATATTTATTAAATACTTAATTTATTACTTTTATAGTTTATCTCGCGATGATTTTCACAGTTGATTTTTTACTAGGGCATTTGATTTTTTGTAAAATGTTTTCGGTAGCGCTATTAAGCACATGTGTTATTGCAATGTATCTGGCAAATGGTTCGAAGGATGTTTTTAAGGAGGAGTTTTCAAGTCCTGAAAAATGTCTATGGATATTCCGTTTTCCGGAGAAAATACCGCAGATAAACTACAATATACATAAGTTTTTCGAAATGAGACAGGGTGGAAGTAAAACTTTGTTTTCTTCCAGTACATCGCATGGCTTTTATAGCTTACGATACAGGGCTAGAGTCGCCAGGGCTACATCCTTATACGGGGAAAATAATAAAAATAATAGTAAGATAATAATAGTAAAATAATCTTATTTCGTTTCAAAGTGACAGTAACAAAATCTTATACAACTCATAAAAGAGAAAATTAAAAAAAAAAAAAGGAATATTGTATGAAATTGAAACAAACAGTCAATACAAATATATTTAGTTTTTTTTATAGATTCGTGCAAAGTTTGCTTATTTTATTTTGTATTTTAAAATGTTTAGCTCGGTTTGTTTTCAATCTTTGAATCAGTCATTTCGTCTTCAGTTTTATTTTTTTTATCCCTTGCTTCCATTCTATTTATTTTTCTGCCTCCTTAATCTGACAAGAGAAAACTTGACTTACAATCAAATGTATTTAGCAGACAATAAAAAACCTGATGTCGCGTCTTACTTCCATTATTCTTTCGTTGCCATTCTAATCTCAGAATAATTTTAAAATACTGCTCACTCCGGTATTCTATTGTGTCCTCCATTATATTCAGTTTCTTTACAACAATCTGTCCCCCATTTCCACCTTTCCATATGGCAGCCCTGAACGCTGCCATCTAAAATACGGTGAAAATATGTAAACAAATATAGGAGCGCGTTCTCTAGATGGTTCTGAAATACTGAAAATATTCGTCGCCTCCTACCGGAAACAGGAAGCGAGCGCTTTCGCTGCTACAGCCTTCGTTTGAAGCTTTTAACAGGTGTGCTTTATAAGGCTTCGCGTTATTCCGGGAGCTTTGTGATAATTGGGTGGATTTATTTTGTCAAACGAATTATTGTAAATGTTTTTATGCTTTTACATATTGTCCATATTTATGAATATAAAAATAAATGTTTGACTCCTTGAAAAAAATAAACTGAATTCGTGTTCAATATATCGAACTATATTTTTGAGTTTCACGTTTATTTTTAGTATAAAACATGCAAAAATATTTTTTAATCAAACCTGAGTGTGCATGACTCATTTTAATATGTTTAGAAAATGCTTACCAGGAAAAGATATTGTAAGAATTTTCTATATTTTATATTCTCCCTTTTAATAGCTTGTTTTTTTTGTCAGTATAAAAATAACTTCATACTTTAATATAAAATTTTGACTTCGATATAACTTTTGAACAATAATATAAATGACCAAAGGTTGCGATAATTTTTCATCAATGCTTCCGTCTTTTGGAGACTTTTTTTTAAATGTCTGTATAAGACTTATTTATTATTTTTAAATAGACCACTAACATATAAATCATTTACAACTAATAAAGTATTGATTGCTAAATCAGTTTTGTTTGTTAAGATAGGCCAAGTGTAAGCCACTAGTGATGAATGTAAAATGTTCAGAAACAGGTTTTGGTATATTTTCCACATCAAGGCAGTCCAGTGGCGGCGTTGATACAAATTTAACTAAAACAATACGTTTATACATGTTTTGTTGCAATTTTTACGCTTAAAACTATATAAAAACGTCTTAATATGGAATAAAATATATTGTTTGATAATTTTCACATTTTTTTTTTAATTTGACAGTTTTGAGTAATTTTTGAGATAAATTGATTTTATGATTTATATGTTTTTAAAATTGATTTGTATTGGTGTAGAAAATATGAATGATTGGTAAAATAATCATAACTCTGCTTGTGATAATCTTCTAGATATTTCGTACTAATACTTACACCGCCATTACTCCGGATCTGAAGTAAAACCATGAAGTTTCACGCTCTAATAGCTGGAAGTTCCATACATTGTATATGGAAACATCACATCAGTCTCGCTTGGTTGGGCAGCTTAGAGTTTACAGAATCAATTCCTAGCATGAAATAGTTGAGACACTTTGCCCTAGGTTTAATTTGTAGCACTCCATCTATAACACTTCACATGCTCATGTCGAAACTAAAATTCCTTTGAGTTAAAGCAGTTTGAAGATGCTAACTTGATTCGTAAAGAAAATTGGGTAGAGATTTTAAAAAAATAGTTTTTATTATACCCTTTTTATACTTAAGAGTAACCGAAATTCATTTCAAGAAAATATATATTAAAAAAATAAAATACCTATAATTGCTCAACACCCTTAAAAAAAATTATCTCATATTAACAGTTGCTAAAACCTAAGATTCTACCTGTGTTTAATTTTTTAATAATGTGTATACAAAAGTTGTATATTTGCTTTTTATGAATCACTTACATAGCAATGCTAGATAAAGTTAAAAAATAATAATAAAAAAATAAAACAAAATGCTTAAAACTTTCATTTCCTAAGTAGGACATCTACTTGTTGCATTATCTTAAAAGTTACAAAAAAAACATCTATAATATGTAGTTTCATAAAAACTTTTACTTATAAAAAGCATAATTGCATTTAATAGCTTAAAACTTGCTACAGCAATTAGGAAACTTCGTATTGTACCTAAATATTTTTTTTTTGGTTAATTGCAAAATGTTTAAACATAAATATTAAATAAAACTTACAACAGCGTGTGTGTTAAACGCTTTCTCTGACCTGCAAATATTTTTTTGTAGATCCTTCTAAGATAAAAATAAAACATTCAACAAAGGACACCTTATAAAAACTTAACCTTCAATAAAAAAACATAACTCACCTTAAATGTTAAGATAAAAATATAAAACCGTTTTAAAAAATGTTTGTTTTTTTTATATTTATGTTTGAAAATTATCGGGCATATTATTTCAAAACGTTACCGTGATAATTACGTATAGTTTTATAAAAAATTGGCACAAAACTTTAATAAAAAGTTAATGCTCTATATTTTAGATTTACCATGGCATTCTGAATTATTAAGAGTACTTGAAAATATAGTTAATTTATTAAATTAATTTTTTATAGTATATATTTTTTTTAATTTCACAAAAAACACAAAATTTTGATAACCTGAGGGAGTCTATAAAAAAATAATTCTAAAAGTAAACCATTCATTTTATATTATTTTATACAGAGAAATAACAGAAAACGTGTATCAAATAATATGTTTCATTTGCTTCAAACATACAAAAAAAAAAATTATTTAATTTAAATTAATTTTTACTTGTATTTATTTTTACGATATATTCAAAATCACTTCAGATACGTTTATTCAAAGTTACTGACTTATAATACATTTACGGTTTATTATAACTTGGGGGGTGTTAGTACCTTTAAACTTATAATATGTTCAAAGACAATAGAGGCAAGTATTATATTCTTACGAGTGCTTGTCTAGACAGAACACCATAAAACATAACATATATCATAATGTATTGCCAAAAAGTTTATCTGTCATAAAACACAACCATTTATCTTACGTTTTAATATGGTTGAATAATTGAAAACAAATTCAAAACCGCTGTCTTAAAAGTAAATAAATATTTATTTTTTATTTTACAATATGCTTTAAGATCGTCGATCCACAAATTAAATTGCGCAAAAAGTCATGGAAAAAAATACCGATGATTTTTATTGCATGTCACGTTTTAGTATCGAGACTTGAGCCATCTTCAAGAATTGAATTTTTTTATAAATATATCATTTTGAATAATTTAATATATTTGAGTATTAACTTCTGTTTATCAAGCCAATGCTTTATCTGTCGTGAACTTGTTCTGTATAGCGTATAATAGATAATACCTACCGACTTTCTTTGCATCGCCACTCCCAATTGTGTAGAAATGGAAAGTTAATTATGTCAGATCAGCGCCGCAATAAACCACTTTAATAATACATAACTGTTGACTATAATAGAAGCCTGGAATACTAATAAAAAAAACCCTGCCTGAGACAGACAAACCAAAACATTTATATACACCATTGAATATTCAATAGATCAGCACAACAGACTGGTAATTATTATGGTGTTAAAATCTTTTGAATGATCCCTTAAGGCAGTTGCTTCCAGAATTTCCAGTCCATTACCTGGCGAAATCGTGTCATTTAATTAATTTAATTGTCACTTTATTTTTCTATATCTAAAGTTGATTTTTTTACAGAATATTAAAAAAACTATAAATTATATTTACCTATTTTTTATTATTTAATTAACGTCCATTTTCAGGGTAAAATAAAATCTTGAAGATGTTGAAAAATTGGATAAAATGACGATTTTTCAAAACCAAAGTTTGTTAAAGATTTTTTTTTTTCCGAATTTTTAAAATAATATATCGCACAAGGTTTATATTTAATCTTTTAATTCCAATTTAAAAAAATGCTTTTACGTGTTTAGGATTCTTGGAAAAGGGACATGACGATTCTCTAAATTTCTACTCTTCAATCGGAAAAACACACATTTATCCTATTAATAGTAAATTTATAGGAAATAAAAATATATTTTGTTCGAAAAAAGAGATGTATCAAACTTTTTGCATTTAAATTTTTTTTGGTTGGTGCAGTTGATTTTTCGCAAAACGGACCAGAAAATGATAAAAAAAACTCGATTTTGGAGGCGAATGAACTACAAACAAAAAAATGTTTGTAATCTCTTAGCAAGTCGTTCATATTTGTTGTAAGCTTGCTATCACTATAATGTGTCTTAATATTGGTGGGATTCCAATATATTGGTGGGATTCAAACCATCATTTCTTAGGTATCACAGCCTGGCTTTTTTATATCATTCCAAGACAATTCTACTTGATATATTGTACAAAATATATGGTAAATATTTCTCATAACTTCGTGAAATGGCTTCGGTAAGAAAAAAAAGTTGGCCACCCCAAAACACAGCCTGCCTGTCATTTTATCTTCCCTGTATAAAATAAAAGTTTTCAGCTTGTTTCCGCATTTCCACGTTAATTATATATCAGAGCTTAATATTCGTCTAATTTTAAATTCCATCGACTTAAAAAGTCTTAAGCGAAATGAAATTTCTTTATATTTTAATATACAATTTTGCGTTTCCTCCCCAGTTGATGCCCGAAAGTTTTGACCGAAGAAAAACGCAAGGTATTTCTGAATCTATTTAAATTTTCAATCTTAAACCCGCAAAAACCAAACAGCGAACTTTTTCAGGAAAATCAACATTACGGGGATCCATGGGACGCTGAAATTTTTCTCATAACAAGAAGAAGGTAGTCTGGAAAATTAGTTTCCCGAAGTACAAAAAGGATATTAAAAGTTGTAAACTATCTTTTTTTTTCGTTTATTGTTGTTCATGCTTTGTTCTGCCGTGTGTTATTGAATTAAGAAAAATATTTTTTTTTATATATTATATGAAATTGAGTATTACATTATTGAATTTTTTTATAAGAGACTGTCAAATTGAGTGTTCGTGACGAAAATGATCATTTATCTCGCCTATTTTGTGTACTTCAAGGGTGAAAAAGTACACACCACTAGGTAAAACATCTACAACCCCAATATTACTAATAATATAATTCAAAATAAACACTTTACACCTGAAACGGTAAAAAAATAAACATTTCATCAACGTGACTACTATTCTAGATAAGTATCTATAGTTCGCAAGTACTTCTTCTGAATTTGCATTATATGTTGATTAATTTGTGTTTGTGATTATTACTCGGTTCTTGGGTGTTATGCCGCGTTTTGAGTATCATATTCCGACGTTTTGGTTCCGTTACTTTTCGTTGTAAGACTCTGTTGAAACACCTGCTTTATACTTGACACGGCTCGACTCACCTGGTGGCCGACAGCTGTTGCTCGGTTTATGATCTTGTCTGACAGACTTGACTTGAGAATTGATATTGACATCGAATGAAGATATATAATATAATTAATTATTCTTAACCCATCAATAGCCTTGGTTACTATCTATTAAGCTAAAATTTTATATAAATTAATTAAAAACCTGCTATTTTTATTAAAGGTGAAATAAAATTATGGGTTCAGTTTTAAATATTTTCGTAATTTTTTTTTATGAACTTTGTTCTGTATTACGTATCAAAACGCAATATGATTATTATTATTAATATATATTTTATGAATCCTTATTTATTACTAATACAGCCACTGGCGTAAATTCCACGTCCACGTTGTCTTTCTCATGTCAATGCCTCTTTATTCTTAGACCTTTCCCTGGAGTTGGGTTTATTTGGTTTTTCTGATTTTTTTCCTTTGTGAAGTCGAAGCACCTTAAAATAGCAACAGTGCAAAAATTTCAATGTGGCTTTATAGGAGGATACTTAAAATACCATGGGCTGACCACAACACAAATGAGAAAGTCTTGAACAGAATACGCGAGGAAAAATAACTCAATACAGAATAAAGAACAATGGGAAGTAAATATATTTACGATATTAATACGTAAGCCAACTTTGATAATGCTGAGATTTAACATCGCTTTATTTTTTGTAAAGGTTACTGATCCAACCTTAACGATGAAATTTTAAGATAATAATTATATCCAGGAACAATTATTGTACACTTACTCACAATAGCAAAAAAATGTAGCTTTTATAACGGAATTAAAAATTATATTCCACTAATCAAGATAAGAAAAATCACGATTTCATTTTAATGTTTATATATTTAACATTACAGTTTTTTTATGTAATAGTATACTAACATTTATGTATGGTATTACATTTATATTAGGTATTAGATAATATTGGCAAAATATAAAACTTCTTATAAGCATTTGTAGATGAATAGATTTTCCGTTTTCTAAGATATATTGATAATTATTTCCAAATAATAATTGCTTACAGCTTCAGAGAAAATTTGTTATTACTTGCGGTTTTTCTATATATAATAAGGCGAATGTTGGAGACATTATAATCAGGATTTACATCCTCAAAACCCTTTGGTTACAATTTTTAACTCTTACAGAGGATTGTGGTTTATAGTCAACTTGTTTAGATTAACTAAATCAAGATATTATTAAATTATATTTTCTCTTAAGAATTGACTACGTTGTAAAGATAAGAATAATCTGCTCTAGCAGTTTTTTTTTATTTTAGAGTAGAGTATTCTTTAATTATTACTCATATGTCTATCAATTACAACGCTTAGAAAAAATATTTAAATTGTGGATTAGGAGTCCTCTCTTGTGAGGGATTCGAACCCACATCCCCAAGGGTTCGAATCCCTCACAAGTCACGATGATATTTTCTGAGAGTTTTCTTTAATCGTTTTCAATGTGTGAAAAAATATGCTTAATCACATAAACATACTAATACCTGCATGGGTAAATAAATACGCATCCTGATTAACATTAATCCAATTTAATATAGATTAGGAGTCCGTTGATTTGAGTTTTGATTTTTAGCATAATATGCAAGAAACCGACAGCCGATAAAATCTGTATTTGTTATTAAGAAGACACCTTTTTAGTTTACTGTACTTTATATATATAAATGTTCATTTCGCAATGTCTCCCAGAGGAATTTTTTTCAGTTCTCTGATGAAATATTTCAGCTTCATATATATACAAAATATCCATGTTTACAGGTGCTTCTGCTGGAGGCTGGTATAGAAGAACCAGAAGTGGCTGACATCCCCGGTTTTGCCCCAGTGCTGATGAGGTCCAACATAGATTGGAACTACAGAACCCAGCCAGAGAAGCACTCATGCAGGAGCCGAAGGATGGGAGGATGCGGCTGGACCAGGTAATCAAACCTCCTTTCACTGCCCCTGAAACTGGACAGCTGAAAGCATTCGTGAACGTCTCTAAATTTTTCTCCATCAAGTGCCTTTCCTCAGAGGAGGTTGGCGAAAATTTCACTGAGCATATACTCATGCTGAGCTAGTGTTCATGGTTTTTTAATGGTAAGATAGTATAGTGAGTCCCCGGGTCCTTCTACACTACTATAACTTTGATACAAATCTCAAAATACATCTAAGAGTTTTTATATATATATACTGAAAAAATTTAATTGAACAATTACAAAACCTGCGCTAGTATAATCAAGCGTAATCGATGATTATTATCAATATTTAACTAGAGATTATGAACAGTTTTGTTTACGAAAAATTTCACGATAGACGAGTGAATTATTTTTTGTATATTACTTATAGATTTTTTTGTTATCGGTGTTTCAAAAAAACCTTGTCTAATAAAAAACGAACTTGGATGGTGGGAAAAACACTTTTGAGAAATATTTTTTGCGCTGCAGGTGGTATTCGAACCAACTCCCTCCGGCTATTTCGGTCTGCCAGTTTAATCGATATGCACCGCAGTTATCGAATTACCCTAATCACCCTTCCCCATTGGCCATGGGGTGGGATCTTATTTCATCCATGGCGCAATCATATTAAGGTAGTTTTCGCTCATATTTTCGTATCGTGCATACCTTAAACTTAAACTATTCATAATTAATACTACCCTACATAAAATATTTAAAAAAATTGCGATATTCAGTTTTGGATAAGCGTTTCTTATTTCTATAAAATACTCGTCAACACTTTTGAAAATGGTTTGTTAACGATTTTGATCAAAAACTGAGTTGATTTAGATTTTTCGGTGTTAATTTACTTTTGGTCTTCATTCTGGAATCATCTTAAGTAATTTTAACTTGTAGCGATTTACAAATGTATCCACACAATAACTATTTATTTAATTTTTATTTACCAAGACTGGTTGACAATTTTAGTATAACAAAGGTTTTGTCATCCACAATCGAATTTACTAAACACGATCTGCTTCTCAATTGAATTGTGTCCGACCAAAAACCACGATTATGTTTCCAATCAACAACTCGGCCATATAACAATCCGTTATGATTTGTATTGTTCTACTTTGGATCAGTGGGAACTAATTATATTTCAACCTGTATTTTATAACCGGCAGTCTGAAGTACAGGTATTTTTTTACAATAATTACACAACTACCTGTGAGCCCGATACCTGTAATGATATATTCTCTTACGTATGACATAATAACCTAACCTAACATAACCATTGTTAATACAAATATACAGGGGGTACCAAATGTACTACAGGCTTTTCAACGATACATAAATAATTTAATAAAAAATATAATAATAAAACAGCTTTACTGCGAAAAAATATTGAAATTTAAAGAAATAAAATTTCGATGTTTTTTTTCGCCGATATAAATCGTAATAATAATTTCATTATATTTAAAAAGCTCAATTTATAAATACAAGGCCAATAGGCTATTACAGCAATTAAAATAAGCAAGATATAAATCTGTGCGTTTGAAAAACATAGATTGATGTACAGATACGTCGATCAAGTAATTTCACGAATTGCACAGTGAGTAACTGCTAAAATCCGATTTCATTATTTTGGTTCCATGAGCGGTGGACATCTAAGACATATTAGTACAGTGCAACCTAAAGCAAGTGGATAAGCTGTAGAAAGCATCAAAAATACATTACAGTGGTTTTGCGAAGGCTCTGTGGTCGACAAGCAAACAAGTAGTAAATAAAGAGGCCAAAGCAGTTTCCATTGCATACCATGAGTTTCAATGTTGTATTTTAATTAGCTTATTCAAAACACTCTCCTAGGTTAGTAATCAGCAAGACTGTTTAGCAATTATTGGTATTATTTTCAAATCAAAAAAATAATAATATCGCCATGTTTTGATGAAAAATAACCCTTAGGGCAAAACACACTCTGATACTTCGTATTTTTATTTCCGTATTTACAACCAAATGTTATCAAGATTAATGTAATTTAATTTTTGAGACTTTTTTTATTTAAAAATATTATATTGCGTATTTTTCACGTTTTTCGTATTCTAGTATCAAGTTTTTGTTAAAGCGATACAATGATCGTTTACTTTTTGATACGGCGGTTAAAAGAATAATGTAAAAAGTTCAATTGATAATGACCCAATTATAATGATAAAGTATACTTCACTTTCTACAGAAAATATTAACGATTACGAAAACTCACAAAAAATGTTTTATGTTTATGTTTTCAGTAAAAAATTAATCGATTTACATAAAAATGCACAAAAATGCACTTCCATAAAAATCAACTGATTATATTGCATAATGTTTGTGAAACAATATACAAGCTAATATATATTTTTATGAATTTAATGTATAAAAAAAAATGTATTTTATTTTTTCTTTAAATTAGTGTTAACTTCACGAACAAACGACATTCAAACTGAAATAATCTGACCAAAAAATAATCATCACCATTAAACTCTGCTAAAAATCAGCAACGGTTTTGGGTTCAGTAAAGATTTTTCGTAAATTTCAAGACATGGCAATATAAAAATATTACATTATATATTTTTAAAAAAATTATTATAATTTACTATAAGAATTGGTACACGCAATCAATAAATGATTAGTAAGAAGTAACGAATTCAGTCGCAAACCTCACCTTGCAGTATACAAAGCAAACAACTCAAACAGAAAATTCAATATTATAAGTAATTAATACTTTCAGGTTGCAATAAAATAGAATCTAAAATTGCCACACCCGGAATAGAACCCAGAAAACACGCATTGTGCTAACAAAGAGACCAATACCCGAAACTAATCTACGATTAATAATTTCAGGCTTTGTTTTTCTATATCAATGAATGCACGTTAATTAATAGCAAAAAATGCAATACCTGAGAGCAGACACCATGTTTTTTTAATAAACACGATTGTTTATTAAATTCATTCAAATCCGGTTGAAAAATATATAAATAAAAATTCTAGTATAATTATAGTATATATATATTGTCTACTGTATTTATATTTATATTTGAATACCATTTGTATGAAATGTAAAGTAGTTTCAAAAGTAATTTTTTTTTCACTTTTTATATACTGACTAGTTTTGCTAACATGCTAGACTGGCATCTTCGAGCATATTTAAAAATACCAATCTAGCATTTTAGCATAATTTCACCATTGGATACACCAAATAAAATTTATGATAGGATTTATTTAACGTTACCAGCAGTCACAGCATATTTTCCAAAATTTTACCGTCGGGTCTTTCAGGCCATCAATTTGATATTTCACAATTATAATCGATTTAATATTATTACCAATATTACAAAAAAAAAATCGACAAAGAACACGAAATAAGTCCGGAGCACTGCGCGGGTTTCACCATGGAGACGTGGCACAGTTTTTATCAATTTAATTTCAGGTTTTTTTTAAAGGTTCCGGGATTGAATCAGTATTTGATTATTTGAATTCAATGGTGATTTTTTGGTCCAACGGTTCTGGTATTCATTGTAATGTGAAAACTAACAAATAAAATCAATATCGTATTTTTTTTGCTTTTGTTATTTTTAAATTAGAGTACAATGAACTTTGTACTGATAAATCGGACTTATGGATAGAGTGACGGTTATAATTATGAATTAAATTGATTTAAATATTTTAGTATTATTTATGTAATATGTGTATGTGTATGTGAGTTTTGTTGTATGCTTTCTTAGGCTTGAGAGAATAGTACAAAAAACATGATGTTTTTAAAAATATGTTGTTATGTGACCACCCAACAAGTAGATTACAGTTTCAAAGGACGAATGCCGCCATTGTCCTGTCTTGTGTTATACCTTTTATTATTAAGTAAACACAGCCATTTAGTTTTAATAACATTTTTGTGCATCTATTTTCTTATGACTGTGTCTAGAGTTGTACCTTATCTGTTTGTTTAGGTGTAGGGACCGACCTTTGTAAGATATCTTATACCTGTGTATTTGAGAGCTGAGGACATTGCTCGCCTGGCCTCATAACTTACTTAACCACGGACGAGACTAAACACTGTCTTTTTGTGTAATAAATAACATAATTAAAGTATTGAAAGTGTATCATTTATCAACGTTGAACGAGAGTCCTTCAAGTATTGTGCATCCGCGGAGTCACATGTCAAGCTAGTGACCTTCCGAGAGGGGCACATAACAATGTTTTTTTATAAATAAAAGCGTTTATTATTGTGAGTTAAATAATGCTGAAAGGTTCTATGGACCAATATGAAAAACATGGGTTTGTTTCAGGGGTAAGGTGATGGGGGGATCCAGCTCCGTGAACTACATGATCTACATCCGGGGGAACAAGCGCGACTACGACGAGTGGGCGGAGATGGGGAACCCCGGCTGGAGCTATGAAGAGGTGCGTGTTCTGTTACAGTGTTGCCAGATCTCTGCTGGCTCTAGGGATGGGCACGATCGAGCAATGCGCGATAGTTTTAATCGAACACTATCGTTCAGTAAAACAAAAACTACTAGTAATCGAGTATTTTTTTATTGTTGATTATAAGTATATTTTGAATAAAAATACTTGAGTGATTTTCCACATTTTTGTTTTTATTAGTGACCGGTTTCGCCAACCTTTCACGTTGGCATTATCAAACAGAGTTGACTCTGTTTGATAATGCCAACGTGAAAGGTTGGCGAAACCGGTCACTAATAAAAACAAAAATGTGGAAAATCACTCAAGTATTTTTATTCAAAATATTAAAATGGAATTCCACCAAGTACTCTCTGTCAAAAATATTTGATTATAAGTATACAAAATGGAAAATTATTTCGAAAAGATGATGTTATCCTAACACGCTGACACATAGCCTTCGATATTGATGCCCCATTTCTGACCTGGTGTTTTGTTTCAATTCCGTTAGGTTCGTCGGATTATTCTCATAAACTCTACTTTTAAGGTATCCCTATACGAAATAGTCAAGAGGGCTAAGGTCGGGGCTTCTGATATTACCTCTACGTGAAATGACCTTATTAGAGAAAAATTCGTTAGCAGCTTCAATTGATTGATTGGATGTATGGCAAGTGGTCTTGTTGGAAACTTTTTTGAACCGTTTTTGAGTTGAAACCTTGAAATTCCTGCAACTCTGGGCCCAAAAATTTTCGCAGCATATCGCAATAACAGTCCCGATTGCATTAACCCGATACTCTTTTTGGACACCCTATACTAGCGAAACAATCAACGGCAAATGCACTGACAATTCAGATCGACACTAAAATTGAAAAAATAACTAAAATACAACTTTATTATATTCTTCTTTTTTATCAAGTGCCTCTCCTAAGAGGAGGTTGGCGACTATTTCACTGAGCATATACTCATGCTGTACCAGTGTTCATAACAGTTTTATAATGTAAATAAAAGTATGCGTATTGCTGCTACCCAATAGTATTATTATATAAGGCTGTATTAGATAAAACACTTAAATTACTTATAAAATGTCTGAACAACCAAGCAAAAATATACTTATAAACCTTAATGCATAACATCAATTTTATACAAAAGTATTGTGTTACACTTACTTGGTATTCAATAATTGATTAAATCGATGCATTTCTTCATATTTGTGAACATAATAAATTTTGATATTATTTATTCATAATTAAGTATTAAAAAAAAAAAAACCCTTCCAGGAAAATCTCTGATTAAAATTCCGACTTTAAATGTATTTCTTTGTAAAGTCAAAGAAAAAATTCGATTATGACATATTCGAATCGAATAAATCAATCGATTGTGCACATCACTAGTTGAGAGCAGCTTTGCTTCGTATGTTAGTAACATGATATCATTATAACAACACCCTTCAAAGACGCGTTTTCTTTTCGAAAAAATAAAGACAATATAGCGAGAGGCCAAGTCGAGCTTTTTCCCCGAATTTTTCGTATAATGTCTCACCCGAAAAGAGTTGGCCAAGTGCAAAACTTTATATGTACTCCTTGAAATGCTTTTTACTTTTGTATTGATTGTTAATATTATTATCATATCAACACAGTATTTTCATACAAAAAATCTATTACACATGTGTTTTATTTGATATCATATATAAGCTTTCGTTTTAAATACATTTCAAGGCTTAATATTCAAAGCAGTAAAAATAAAAAAAAATCTCAATGTAAATCACGTGTTGAATCAAAATTCTATACAAAGAGGAATATATATCGGAATTAATTGGTAAAAATATCACATTACGTTTAAATGTCTCAAAATCAGTTTACTTGAAAACAGAGTCGGAAGAAACTTTACATTACATATAATAGTATAAAAAATTAATTAAAATATTAAATAACTGTTACTGTATAATGCCTGCTGAAAACAACTGCAGAAGCCTATAAATACTTCACACTGCCTTATTTGAAAGCCTCTTTCACAGATTACTCTATTTACTTGCTTAAGGTTTGTTCAGATCATCTAAGCACAAAATAACCGATCGTTCAAGTTTTAAGAATGCAATAAAATAAATACTTAACAAATTCAAAAAAAAAAAAAAAAAACACCCCTCGTGAAATACATTTCCTTTCCCAGTAAGGGAGGCAAAAACACGTCCACGGGGGCAGTGAAAGCAGTATGATTCATCTTATTTGCGTCGTTGTTTATTTGCTTAAAAGGGGTGGCTTTTTTCACGGGAGCATTGAAACTCCGACAGTTGTCGCCGAGCCCACACCCATTCACTAACCCTGACTGACAGATGAGATTAGCCACCCCCCCTGAGTATAGTCAACACTACCCTCCCGGGTAAATATATTCACCACGGTTGTTTAGTTTTTTTTTTTATTGTTTACCCGAGCGAGGTGAGTCCACGTACGAAAGAACAACAAGTAGTTTTTGCACGCATGCCTGAAAAGGATCATAGGAATTTTTGGGTGTAATGCTGCACTGTGGTTAGTGTCTACTAGTACTGTAGTCATATTCAGGAATTCCTGTAAATAGTCACAGTACCGAGGCTGAAACGTCAAAAGACGCAAAACACTACGCAGCATACCAAAAAACTTACCTCAAGACCATCGAATACCAAAGGCTTCCAAAACCAACAAAACGTTCAATATTAGTGAAATTTTAAATTATCGACTAATTTGGCACACAATTGTACTTGTATTGGCTTTATTTTCGCGTTTTTTTTTTTTTTTTTTATTTTCGTGGAAATTGCGATTCAAACTCAGATAAAATAATATCATTACGACAAATGCGGCCAGACACGGCGCGGTTAAGCCAATTTGTATGGATTCGATCAAAAAACCCGTCTGCACCGGAGGATGATGTAATAAAAGTAACGCGAAACGCGCGAAATGGTCCATCGGAGTAATCATTTGTGTTTTCATGATTTATAATTTATTTTTACATAAAAATATTATGTTATAGTTCTCTTTTTTATCTTATCTGATTAGAGTTTTCAGAAAAATTTGGGTATTAGATTTTCGACGTACTTTGGGTCTTCCGACGCTTCGGTTTCGGTACTCGGGACATCTTCAGGGAAAACTCAAAGTACGACGAGGCACAATGAAAATCTAACAATAACAGTTTGTTGTTTTTGAATTCATTTCAGGTGCTGCCCTATTTCAAAAAATCTGAAAACAACGAAGACGTCGAGGCGCACGATAAGAGGTACCACGGCACTGGCGGACCCCTCAATGTGGAGCGCTTCCCCTACATGGACCAGAACGTGTTCGCCTGCGTGGACGCGTGGAAGGAAAGAGGGCTGGAGCTCACCGACCTGAATGCCGAGAGGCAGCTCGGAGTCATGGTCCTCCAGTCCACGTCCATCCACGGCAGGAGGCAATCCTCGAACGGAGCCTACATCAGACCCATCAGGCAAAAGCGACCCAACTTGACCATCAGGACGCAAGCCCACGTGACCAGGCTGATCATAGACCCGCACACGAAGAAAGCACTGGGCGTCGAATACTTGAGCAACAACAAGCTGATCACAGTGCTGGCAAAAAAAGAAGTCATCCTTTCAGCCGGAGCTATAAACTCTCCTAAGGTTCTCATGCTTTCGGGAATCGGTCCAAAACACTCTCTTGAACCCCTCAACATCAAAGTTATCCAAAACTTAGCCGTTGGATACAACTTGCAAGATCACGTAACCACGGATTCTAACCTATTAGTATTATCTAACTACACTGCAACTGCAGTTACCCCAAAAGAAAGAGAGCAAGAGATTTTCAGATATTACTACGCTAAAGATAAGCAAGGCCCCTTGGCTTCGACTGGATCTCTGAACTGCAACGCGTTTATACAAACGAAGTATGAGCAGTCACGGGATCTTCCTGATATTCAGTATCATTTCGATGGGCAGAGTGTGATGGAGTATTTGAGCAACCCCGGAACCGCCGCTGAGGATGGAATCAACGTCCTACCTTACTACGACGGCATCGCCGCCAGACCGACATTGCTCAAGCCGAACAGCCGCGGATATCTCACGCTGAACCAGACGAACCCGGTCTTTGGGCAGCCTCTGATCTTCCCGCGATACTTCACGAAATACCCCGATTTGGAGACCATGATCGCAGGGGTGCGGGAAGTGAGGCAGCTGGAGTTCACGAAGAGCTTCCAGATGAACGGAATGCGCTTCTCCAGGGTGGCTCTTCCGGCCTGCAAGCACATCAAGTTCGACACGGACGAGTACTGGGCTTGCTCGCTGATGGAGTACACGTCGACCATCTTCCATCCTGTCGGCACTTGCAAGATGGGGCCGCACTGGGACAAGAAGGCTGTCGTGGACCCGACGCTGAAGGTTTACGGGATCAAGAGCTTGCGGGTCGTGGACGCGTCCATCATGCCGACGATCGTGAGAGGGAACACGAACGCCCCGACGATCATGATTGCGGAAAAGGCTGCCGATATGATCAAGGATGAGTGGTTACACCAATAGGACTCGCGTGTCATTAGATTAGGATCTGTAACACAAATTAGTATAATTTATAATGTCCTTAATGAAATATATGCCTTGAGTACTAAAGAGACTTGACAGAAGTGTAATAGTTAGTATGTTCAAATGACCTTGAGTTTGAAGTCAAAACGAGAGATCAGAAGATACATTATCATACTCTTAAGGCAACTCAAATGACCAACGAATTACATAAATCTATATACATGTCGCATGCAATACATTAAACTGTATTTCCACATAGCTTTAAATTTTACATCATCCAACAGCAATATATTTATATCCATATAAGTACAATGTACGTAAAATAATTTTCAATTTAGCAATATATATATATATATATATATTAAGAATAAAGTAAGAAAACTATTTAACCATTACAAACTTAATCATTGGCATTATTTGAACAATAGCTTATAAGCATAAACCAAATACATGGAAATGTATATAGGGTGCCCCTAAAGTCATGTTATCTTCCAAATGGGAGACACTGGTGGTTACTTTTAAGACTTCACTTTGACAGTAAAATCTGCATGTTAACCAGGTACTGCAAAAAATTCTTAGTCTGGTTTCCTGGGTTTGTGTGCTTTGTTACGGACATCGGGTATATTGTGAATATCACTGCATAGTGGCTCCCCACCTGAGTTCAGGTGCAGCAATATGTATACAAATCTGCAATATTTTCACCCTGCGGATTACCTCAATTAGCAGGGTATTTATGGTTTAAATATATTTTTAAAAGTTACCCATTTAGAGTTATACTTTATCGGTTTTTTGTAGTTCTTGTTTATTGTTTGTGTATTCATAATATTATTTCATTGTATGTAAGTTCTAACTCTGTGAGTAATTATGATAATGAAAACTCTATATTTTGCCATATGAGTTGTTTTTTATCGAATAAAAACTAATATTAATTATTTGTTTTTTTTTTTTTCAAATAACAAAAAATTATCAAATAATTATTACACGTCGTCTTTGATATCTCGAATTTAGTTTTGAGACACAAAAAAATTACCCATTACACTAAACAGTCAACATTTTATTTTATTTTTTGTGACTTTGTTTGTGAAACCAGCTTTAGAGCTGTTTTATAAAACGGCTGTAGGGATTATATTTTAAAGTGTGTGTGTCAACTATTTAATATAAAACACTTTGGAAAGAATAATACAACAGCCATCTTGCTTATATACATAAACAAAAAAACAGAGTCCGCGCCAGTAAATTCAATACAAGGAGAATTCCCGATAACCCAGTCCGCCAGAGAGGAGCGGTTCCATTTAAACTGCCAATAAATGATAATACATTCGCGGAGGATTGTATAAACAAAGAAATAAAATCAAATTTGTGGCGCTGTAAATACAAGCAAATGCTGACCATCCACTCCTGGGAGGGGTAGGGATGGGAAACCCACTCCCATGCTCACGCTCACGCTCACGACCATCTCTAAAATTATAAAACCACCCCACCTAAAATAACTATGTCGTATCGTTTTATGCATAAACTCATTTAGTTTAAATTTCTAATAAATATTATTATTATGAATATGCATTGACCCTTGATTTAACCATTTCAAAACCATGATGAAAATAACTTAATCCAAAAAAAATATTATTTTTTTTTACGTTTAACATAAAAAAATACTAGTGTGAAAATATTCGTCCGCATGAAGTTGACACCCTGAAAAAAGTAATACAAATAAAACAAGCAAATATCACAAGGAAATACAAAAACCTCGCACTATTTATCGGCGGCACTACTTTCGTAACAAATGCCCAAATATCTTATTCCCGCTACGTTCGCCATAAGATAAACTCTCTCCGTTTTGTTCTGCCCGCAGATCGTCCATGGGGTGTTGAGATGGCAGGCGATATGAGCTCACCGACACCGCAAAAGCCTTATAACAATTGTACCGAAAGCCTGCGTCTGAGGGTAGAAAACAAGACAAGTACGGAAAAAATGCTTACTTGACTGTAAGGTTGTTGCTTTGATTTGATATAGTCGCGCTGTGCTGATGACACTGTCCTCCTGGCAGACAGTGCTGATGAACTGCAGATCCTATGTAGATCGTAAATACAGCCTCCATGGATATAAAAAAAAATGAAAACAATGTCAGCAGAACTGATTGACAACCATAAGTGGAGAGTGACAACAAACAAGTGGAGAGAGTTAAAAGATTTAGGTATTCAGGCAGCTGGTTGAATGAGAACTGTGCGGATTGAGAAATCTCGCTGGAGGTTTTACTAGATGGGGTCTTTATGGGGTCGAAGTCACTTAAGACAGCTACTACTGTCTTAGTTCTCCTTTATGGCGTCAAAGCTTGGACACTCGAGACAAGATAAAAATAAAATACTTGGGCAGCTGATTAAATGAGAACTGAGATCCTGACCAGGGAATTAAAGCACATACTAAAGTATTATGCTCAAGAGATGTAACACTGAAATCTCGTTGGAAATACACCAAGTGTTATGTCGTCTCAGTTCTTCTTTGTGGAGCCGAAGCTTGGATACTCAAGACAGCTACTATGCGAAGAATTGAGGCAGCAGAAATGAGGCTGTATAGGAGAACCGCATCACAAATGAAAGAGTAAAAAAGCGAAAAGTCTCCAAAGGTAACAATAAGTATAGCATCTTCCAGCTGATTGTCCAAGGAAAATCGAAGGAAAAAGGGGCATTGGAAGGAGGAATTTTAAGTGGCTAGAGGTAGGAAGTCTAGGATAGAAAAATGTTCGATGAAATGGTCAGAGGAGAGGCAACAGAAGAAGAAGATAGCTACGCGGTATATGACAACAGTTGTATTAAAAACACAACGAGGCGTCTAAGGGTGGGTTACTTAATGTCAGTTCAGTCTCAATATAACATATTAAATGCAAATACCGATAAAATGTGTAATCGGAAATAGATTTTTCTTCGTTACCGCGTGATGATGGTAAATCATTTAAATGTGTAGTGCAATAAATAACATCATACATTGCGACAAAGTGAGACTTATATGGAGCAAGGCGATCCTGGGAGACATATTTTTTCATAAGAAAAGTCCCACCCTGTAGACTTTATAGCGATATTTTACGAGCTGTACAGTAAACATGTCTTTAATTTTAAAATACCATAATATATATTTTTTAACACAAGAAAGATACGTGTTTTTTCCTGTGTTTGTATAAAATCTTAAGTTTGCGATTTTTCGTTTATTGAAAAATAATTTAGGTATCAAAAAGAAATTGAAGCATTTTTTTAGGGAAACTCTTCAAAGTTGCCATTTTGGCAAACATTTTTCAAAAGGCTCGTTAAAAATCATATCCGCTTTTGAATCAAACTCGTGTATGAAATATACGGGAAAAATCCTACAATTACCTTTAAATTTTCTTTGAAAACTTCGCGTGGTTAATAATGGGGAAATATTCCCACTATTGTGTGCAAAATTTCAGCGCATATTCACGTATTTTTCAAGGACGTTTTCAGTCCATCTGAAATTGGCAAAGTACAATCAATGGATTATTTATAATTTTTCCCACGTTTACAAAGCCGCAGGATGAAATTCTGTTGTAATACTTGCCTTAAAGGGTAAAAACTACTTTTAAAGTTATAACCGTTATTTCAAAAAATCTAATAAAAAAAATTAAAAGTTCTTGTGCCTCAAAAATGGCAATAAATTCATGGTTTTTGTGAGAAAAAAAAACTGTAACAAAAATCAAGTAATCTCCTCGCTCCGTGCACGTTTTTAATTTAATTTTTTTTTTTTTTAATTCCCTTATTAATGTTACCATATATTAAAATACAAAATCGAAAAGTATCCTCGTCGCTCTGGCAACTCCGATTAACTGGGATTCCCGAATATTTCCTGAATCGAGCCATTAAAGTGACAATAATTGACCAATAAATTTGAAGCAATGTCCAATTGACCACACCGCTTATTCTGCGGTCGTTATACTAATGAACGCACCGCGACTCGAACCCGGCTCCAGTGAGATAGGATAAGCTCTGCGCCAGGGGTGGCCAACAAGTCGACCGCGAAACCGACTCCAGCCGATCGCCGTTATTATGTTGTTTTATGATATATTTTGCTCATCTACCCATAGCTCGCTAGACTACACCTCGCACTGAAGCACCCTGTATAGACTTGGTAAATATTTATCTTCTCATATGACGACAAGTCGATCACGACTAACACAAAGGTTGGCCACCCCTGCTCTACGCTGTACACCTACACCCTCGATAAAAACAACTTATGCCCTTATTTATTATACAAGGCAGCACCGGAAAACTTAACAAAAATAACTGAGTTAATATACAAAAATTATCGATAGTTAAATATATTTTAATAAATACACACAAACGTCATGAAATATCGTTTTTAAATATTAATAAAAAATAAATGATGTTTGGGATCCTTTGCAAAGATTAAACCACATTTTGTCGCGCATCGATATGACCTAGCAGATCAGAGAAAATCAAGCAATGTAATCAAAAGACAACTGTCGATGTGTTCCTAAATATATGTATATAAAAGAATTTATATTTCTGGTGCAATAAATCAAACTTTTAGGCACATTGGCTTCGTTTTGAGGTGAATTACTCGTTTCCGGCGATTTGTGGCTTTATGTCCCCGTTTCATACTTTAATATTTGCGGTATAACTTTTAGCTTCGCCTAATTAAGTAATTGCGAATTGATTTATTGCAATTTTGGAGCTAGATGCTTAAAAAAGTTATTTTATATTTAACAAAAAAATATTATTTTAAGACTGGATGCTTGCGTATATTATTTACTATAATTAGGATGGAATTTTTTTAGACTTACTTTAATTATGGCTTGAAACGTTTCCCGGGTTAAATATTTAAATTAAACGTGTTTTAAACGTTATTTATATATATAAATATATATATTAATTCATCAAAAAAAAAATATTTTCACTTTCTTTCTTATACAATCAAATATAATCAGCAGAAAATTAAAATTCGTTTGGAAATTATAAAAACTATGCGACGCTTTATTTAACTAGCACTGTAAATGTTGTGGCTTTTCGACAACAGATGACGTTTTGTAACTCTTCGGCTTGTTGTCAAGTTTCTGTAGTGTGACCATCTTTTTAATTTTGCGGCGAACTTAGTTATTTTTTTAAGAAGTTTGTTTTAAAAATTATACTTGTGTTTTCTGTACAATTTAACTATCTTTATCGTGCAATATTACATTTAAAAATTCAAAATAAATTCATTTATAAAATTAAAACTATTATTTTAATTTAGAAAAATATTAAATACGTCACCATATGACATAGATTTGATTAATTTCATAAAAATATTTGTAGAATTATGATCATTTGTAATTCTAAAAGACTAACTTCATCTTTTCACTTAGAGCAAAGTACGAACTAGGTTAAATTTTAAAAGACGAAAGAGTTCACAATGTCTGAACTTCTGCTTTTGTTCATTTGTATATAACGGAGAACTACAAAATATATACCTCTGTGATGAATAACGCGAGACGCTTGTGAAGTTTTGGGAAAAAATACAGATAATTCGTATTAATTAAGCCTCAGATCTACAAACAATAAAAGTGCTCCGAGAAATTACAAACATAGCAGCCGTCATCGGAATGTACGAAAGTAACAACAAAATCCACAGTCCATCAGCACACGGTAGTATCAAGTAAAATCAACCGATTTTTATTATTAATCGTCCTGAGATTTTACTTATAAAAATTATTTGACTTTGAAATTAAACTTTTTGATTTTTTATGAGGAATGCTATAATTGTAAAATTAATATTTTTTGGTTAATTAATTGTGTTGCTGGCAGCACTGTTGCATTATTATTACTTGGTAATGGCTGTCAAAAATAACAAAACGTCGAGTGCAGTTTAATAATATCAAACTCACATTGTCGCACAAACTTTACGGAATAAATCAACATATCATCAATTAATATAGTTTATATGAATCTTAAAAAATGGATATCCTTGATGAAACGGAGTCTAAACTAACATTAGAAGGGCTCATCGTTTGTAGAAACATTTGCAGGTTATGCCTTGGAAATAATGCGAATTTTAGCATATTTTCTAAAAACTCGTCATTAATTGATAAAATACAATCATGTTGCACATTGACTGTAAGTATATGTAATCATTCATCATTGCTTATATAATAAATCTACTATTTCTCGTGTTGTTTACAACACTAACCTTCGGACACTATTTAGTTAGGATACCTAATTTTTAAACGTTTAACATTACCTTACATTTTTCATCGTATCAAAGTACCTGCATAAAATTATTTCTGTTACAGATAGTCGAAAATGACAGATTACCTGACCATATATGCCCACAATGTCTTAATACTCTGAACGTTTCCGTAAATTTCCGAAATAAATGTGAAGAGAATGATAGAATCCTGAGAAAGAATCTAAGTGTTATAGAGCCGCAGATCAAAAAAGAAAATTTAGATGTGAAAGATGAGTTTTTCTCTGATCACTATATGGATCATTCAAATGGTGAACAATCGTGTGATGAAGACAATTTTCCTCTAAAATCAATAATTAAAAGCAAATTCGAATCTCTCAAAAAGAAGAAGAAGCGTGTAAAATCATCAAAAAAGATTCACAAAAAAATTAAAGTGAAGTTAAAAAAACAGAATAGTAATGAATTACTTGACAATGAAATCAAAATAAAAGACGAGATAAAACTAGAACCCATGTGTGAAAAGGAACCACGGAAAAGGAAAGAAAAACTAGCAGCCCGTTGTGGCGGTCTGTGTCCATTTTGCGGAAAATTCTTCACGAAAACTTTATCTTTGAATTCTCATGTACGGAAACACACTCTCACTGACGTGTTTACATGCACCGAATGCCCAAAGTCTTTCAACGAACTACGGCGCCTTAAAGAGCACGAGAGAACACATCTGAACATCCGGGATTTTCCATGCGAGGCTTGTGGGAAACTCTTCAGCACCAGGAGCTGTGCTAAAAAACATTATGAATCAGTTCACCAGCGAGCCAAAGTTGTTTTCTGTAAATTATGCAACAAGAAACTCGCAACAAGTCATAGCTTAAAGGTAAAGAAATCAAGAGAGAATAAAACAACTTTCAAAGCTCTCGCTAATTACTGTAATTAGGATTGTAAATCGTTAAGTTTGTAATGGGGTACTGCAAAATAAATACATAAATAATGAATGGTTCAAAGTACTACCAGTCAGTAGCAATACTATATCAGCTTCTTTACTTACTCAAATATCATCATGTAGGTTCATTTTATTGTAATATTAAAGAAAAGAAGAATTAATATTATTTTTATAATTATGACGTGCTTTTTTTGTACTTTCTTACTTACGAGTTGCAAATTTTTTAATACTCAATAAGAATGTGATTTACTTATAATTTAATACTTTTAGGGTCACATGAAGATACACACAGGGGAGCGGGAGTTTGAATGCGACGTCTGCCACAAGAAGTTTGCTTTCAAATGCAGCTTACTCGTCCACTCTAGGTGTCATACCGGAGAAAAGCCTTATTCCTGCAAGTTTTGTGATGCCAAGTTTGCAGCTCTGAAAACCATAAAAGAACATGAGAGACTTCACACCGGGGAGTCCCCGTATAAATGTCCAGCCTGTGGGAAAGGCTTTAAACAAAAATCGAATATGAAAAGTCACTTTAGAAATAATCACAAAGGCATTGAATATTCATAAAAAAAATCTATTTATCTTTGTATATTTTGTACATATAATAGTTATTTATTAAAATTTGCATTTGTTTTATTTTGTAGTTTTAGGTGACAGTCCACGCTAGCAATAAAGCATTGCTCGCCTAATAATCAAAAACTCGTAATAATTACTGTATGAACCGATATCGGAAAATATAATTGTACACTATATATAAAAATATCTCGCCATCTAAGAGCTTGTCCCATACTTTATCCACAGAATCTAATCTCTGTTTGTATTACTCATTAGACAAATAAATATTATTAAATATGGTCAGATCAAAGGGATAAGGAAAGATAATATGTTTGATTATAATTTTTTAATATATTGAATATTCAAAAGTGCTTTTTTTAAATCACATTTTTGTTTCAATATTAGCAACATAAACACCGAGTGTATAATTCAATATAGACGAAAGTTATATGATACACCATTGCGAATACGTAACGTAGAAACATGACCATATTTAAGTAATTGTTAGGTTATTATTGGTCAGAGCTATATCGCCTACAGGAGAAACGGCAAACTGAATCAATATTATCATATAAGTTGTTACAGCCCCAATCCCCTGAAACAATAAAAAAAAACATGGCATTGTCATTTATAATTCCCGGCACAACAGCCATTCACATATCTTCATTTTTATAATTTCAACTATCTATCGTAAGTAATGAGAAATAGTTTAGTGGCTACGTGTAATTTAAATGTTTTTAATGCTGAAAGACTTACCGTAAACAATAAAGCGTTATCGACTTCAAAAAAGTCGTAAGCTGTGAATTTTGGTTGCCTGTGTAGCAAAAGCATCGAAAATTGGTGCATCTAAAAATATACACAAGTCTTTTAAATTATATCATTCAGATTTTTAGATAAATTCCGTTACTTTATATTATTTATCTATTTGCCTTGGTATGGTTATATCACATGCATGTAAAATTATATTTCGTTAATTTTATTCAAAGCTCATTCGGCAACATTAGTATTGGATTTTTTTTAATACAATATTTTATTCTTCAATCGAAGATACAAACCTTCTTGCAGACTTTTTTGTTAGGACTAAAAGCCATAATTCTGTTTACTAGTACAGACGTAAACTTGCTCTGAAAGATTGATTAATAATCATAACGTAAATTATATTAATAAAGCCTAAACTTATAATAACAAAGTGCTTTTATGAATGTATTTGAAAGCATATTTGCACATCTGAATTAAATAAAGACGCTTAGACGATGGAGTGAAAATGTAAATTTCCTCCTTCAAAGACAAACATTGTTATAATATTTTAAATGGTAAGGCCATTCACATTTTTATTACGAATTTATATTTACCCTAGTTTTACATGTATTACATGCTCGGATCGTCAAGAAAGCTGGGCCGCTACTCAAAAAACACTGATTCAATGAATATATGAGGAAGAAAATAACATTTTTTGAGCTATTTCCACTGACTAGCCAAGAAACTGTTACCATGGTGTAAAATAAATTAAATATGACTGATATAAAGCTGATGAAAAAAATTATCAAGTTTTTTGTAGAGTATGTCTCATTTAAATTATCGCCATATTCACAAATAGCATCGTAGGTTTTCATTATCATACCGAGTTGGACAATGAGATATTCATTTTTATCCGAAGTCTGAACAACGCATGTTTCTTCCACAACAACATTTTGCTCTGTTGTGAATATTTTTCCATAAATTTTTGTTGATTTAGATTTGCACATTTTGGATAGTTCACCGTTAACAGCGTCTAAATTTTCGATTAAAACTTGAACGTATGAACTGAAATAAAGAAAATTCCCACAAGCAATCAATCCGGGAGTGTATAAAACGAGTCCTAAATCGATAGAAATACGACTCTTCAAGGATGACAATAGCCAGAGATTGAATACGATATAAACTATGTACACCGCTAAACATACAACGAACAATAGAACGAATTTTCTTTTTTGAGTCGTGTAATCTCGTTGGACTTCCATATTCTTGAACAATACATCGATTTCCATTAGCAGCTCATTATTGATGGCATACATGTTAGTATTTGTCACTATAAAGAAAAACAAAGCCACCATCGATACCAACCCCAAGTAATTACGAACAATATCACCGATATTAAAGAATGTCAAGTTTTGAAAACTCCATACAGCGTCATCTTCGTAAAGAGCAACTCTAATAAAGCACAAGATGTAATAACTGATTCCAACGATTGTAAACAAAAATGCGGGAATATTGAAGACCGTCTTTGAGTTGCCCGGAGATATTTTAAAATTAAACGGAGCTGCTCCTGCCATGAAACCCATCATTCTAACGGGCGATAGAGCCTCGAGGGTTGTTTCAGCATAAAATATCGGTTTTCTTGTTCGGATCATTTTTGATTTCACAAACATATATGCAAATTGAAACCAGAAGAGTCGTGTTACGACTGTTGAATAAAACCCACTGTTAAAAGAAATCAATATGAACTGTGTTATAGAGTTACTTGATTAAGAATTTATAATCCTTAATGAAAACTCATTTATTTGTTCCACCTGTTTCAGAATGACAATTAAATAATTACTGTCAACATAAAGTTTACTATTATATTCTAATGTCAATCAATAAACGAATTCCATTAATTGATGAATATTTAATGCGATAAACTATAGTAGCCTGCCCACTCGCTATAATTGGTGTCGGGTAAAAAATTAGACATCATTCAGTAAATTAGTAGTTCATTAAAAAGAGGTGGCTTTTCAACTGAACAAACTCATAATTATTTGATTACATAGATATAAAGTTATCATGCTAAAAGCAATATTTAAAAAAAACAATTATATTAACAATACTAATACACCTAGACCTCGCTTTATGGCCTAGATACGTTCCACGAAACTTGGCCGCTAAGCGAAAAGCCGTATAATTAATCAATTATTCTAATACAAATTCAATGGGATCGGTTCCAAATTTGTTAAATATGTAACACTTTTTACACATTCTGGCCATATTTTTTTCCAAACATGGTTCATTGTTGTTAATTTTAATTCTTTCCATGATTCACTGATGCTGTCAACAGCATCCTTGATGTTATAGTTTTTCCAAAATGTTTTAATTGCAACTTTACCATCGGTTTACCTTATAAGTTGTCGGAAAGTTCGGCGCAGGTAATATGCCTTAAAAGTGGCTATTGCACCCTGATCCATTGGTTGGATCAGAGCTGTTGTATTTTTCGGAAGATACTCAATCATGACATCTTCAGATAGCTCGGATAAATTAGTAGGATGCCCTGGTGCATTATCCAAAATTAGCAAAGCCTTGTTAGTTAAGTTATTGTCTCGCAAATATTTTTTCACTTCTGTACAAAAGTGACTTGAACCAATCCTCAAAAGTAGCTTTAGTCATCCAAGCTTTCTTGTTGGATTTCATATGATGGGTAATTGATTTTTATTTAGTACTTCAAGAGGCCTTAGATTTTCGGACAAATATATTAAAAGTGGTTTTAGCTTAAAATCACCCGCGGAATTTGCACCAAGTAGCAAAGTGAATCGTTCTTTAGACACCTTATAACCAGGCGCAGATTTTTCGGTTTTTGAAATGTACGTGCGATCAGGCATTCGCTTCCAATAAAGCCCTGTTTCGTCTACGTTAAACGTTGGGATATCCCTTAGATGCGGCCTCATCGGCGCTAGCTGCTTCACCTTTCATTTTCAAATTATGCAAATTAAATCTATTTTTAAATTTTTCAAACCACCCTCGGCTTGCTTGGAATGTGACATCTTCAGCAGATTCATCAGTATCTCCATTCTTCAAATTTTCGAAAATACTTAAAGTTTTTTCCTGGATAGTCATTTGACTCATTGGCATTCTCCGTTTGTTATTGTCCTCAATCCATATAATCAATAGTTAAAATAAGTTTAATAAAAAAATACATACATGTTAAAAAAAAATAATTTGTACATACATACATATGTACTTACGTACCAAAAATGTCCCTAATTATTTCCAATTTTTCCAGTTAATGTGTAACAATCAGTAATAAATATGTACATAAAACACTCACAGACAAGTCTAAACCGGCCGCTGTATGAGCACACACTGAATAACGCTCGTAAACAAAATAACATTGAAAAAAAGTTTTTTTGGCCGTTATAGCGAAACATTTTAGGCCGTATATCGAAAACGTGCCTTAATTGAAAAGGGCCGTTATAGCGAAAGGCCGTATAACGAGCGGCCGTATAGCGAGGTATGGGTGTATTAATTTTAATTTTCTTTGAACAAACTGAAACAAGCGTGAGCACAATAACAATTTGGAATTCATCTGTTATTATTCATCTGTGTTTGACTGTTTGACCATGAGTCTACGGTCTAACCACTGAGCCAACAGGACGATACATAGATCCAGCATAGTACTGGACGGCGGACGAGCTGATACCGTCCATGCTCAAGGACCAGCAAGCTTGGGACGGAGTCGTCTCCTTTGCCGAGAAGACCATGACCCAAAGGGAGGAGCTCGAGAGGTAACACCAGCTAGGCCCACGGAAAAGAGAAGAACGGCGCTAAAGAGGATCGAGAGCTGAAGAGCACGATGAGACACCATTTTCTATACTTTTCAGCGCATCATGAAGATGCTGTCTCCATAGATAGTCAGGGACGAATGTCAAAGATGAATAGAAAGGAGGGGAGGCAGACTAGGAAACAGCAAAAAGTGTGCTCCCTGGGAAACCCCCCTTAACGAATAAATTAATCTAATGCATGATATTTATATGTATATAAATAAAAACCAGGTGTCGGCACTTGGAAGTAGTACCAAAGTGCTGCCCGAGGCCGGCAGTAAAAAAATATTTTTTTTTTTTAAAAAGCCTAGTACCTAGATCACTTTGGACTCGGATACTTAGTGAAGGAAAATAAATGAAATAAAAGCTAGATCTCCAATATCTCTTTATTGTAAAAATGACAAAATCTCACTTGCCGAGGAATGGTTTGTGCGATATTTATATTTTCTGAAATAATCAGCGTAAAAACTTGAAAGTCATGTTACACAGCAGACCTCCAAAAATAGGTCAGAAATTTGACAGCTAGTCTAAAAATCCATGCTGAATCTGCCAGTTCTCAAAATCCAAATAAATTAAGAAATAATAAATTAACTTTACATAAACAGTTTTTGATGAATGGAGACTATAAGCAGAATCAAATGCCAAAATCTACAACCACATGGAAATGAAGAGAAGTATAGAGAGGGTTGTAAACTTTTAAATGATTAATGCAGTTTTGATTCAACTCCTTTATGATTGTTGAGGATGTGCCCTCGTCTTTGCGCTCTCTGTGGAAACTTCTTAGGACAATATGGGCAGCAAAACGGTTTTTCTCCGGTGTGAAGTCTTTCGTGGGCGCGCTTCGTGCTCCCAATTGCAAACTTTCTGTCGCAGAACTTGCAGGAGTAGGGCTTCTCACCGCTGTGCACACGCAGATGCACGACGAGGTAATTCTTAGATGCAAACTTCCTACCGCAGATATTGCACTCAAAGTCTTTTTCCCCGCTGTGAGATAATAAGTGAATCTGAAAAAATACCTAATATTAATTAAAAAGTAACTTCCACCTTGTGTTATGACATTTCTTTAGTGAGTTCTAAATGATATTAAAGGTAATATATACAAAGAATTAAACGGCTTATTTTTCCCTGTTCAGTTTAATCACTCTTTCAAACCTTGGATCTTAAGAATTAAAGTATTAATATTTTACCTTTAGGCTGTTTTTACTGCTCAATTGCTTATTACAGATTTGACATTGCACGGCGTAGAACTTCTGATGGACTTGCTTTTTGTGAATATGAAGGGCGGTGGGATTTTTCAACTGCTTGCCGCAATCTTCGCACATGATTTGTTGATCAACCTCGTCTGACTTCATGCCTGAATTCCCTTTTTGTAGAAAGTGAATTTCACCAGTGTGACGCTGTATGTGCAACTGAAATTTACAAAATGTAACAATAGTACTATTTTTCGTTGTTTCCAAGCCAGTGCATGTACTTCTCTAATAATCTATTATGTATTGTTTATGAAAGCAATTCATACCTTAAGACTTTTTCTAGAGCTCAGTTCTTTGTAGCAGATATGACAATTGACAGCATTGACTCTCTTGTGGACGATACGCATGTGGGTTTTGAGACAAGAGGACGATTTGAACCGTTTGCCGCAAACATCGCACGAGTGGTTCCTAATATTACTGTGCACTCGCATATGAGTTTTGAGACTAAAGGATGACATCAGCACTTTAGAGCATATATGGCAAGTGTGATTAGCCGTCCTATTGTGGGTTTTCAAATGTTGCATCATTCTGAACTGGCTGGAGAAAACTTTGCCACAGCACGGACATAACCCACATGGTGGAGATTCAGGCCTTCTTTCAGCAGCAGGAACGAAGTTTTGTTTAAATAATAATTCATGATGATCACTTAATTCAGATTCACTGTCTGTTCTATGTTGTTTCGGAGGTAAATAGATATCCTGATCTTCGGGTTCCTTTTTACTATCGATAAGAGCTTCTCGGTTTGTTTTGGAATATGACTTAACAGAAATGTTATCATTTTGAAAATCATCGCTATTGGTTTCTGTTTCATGTATGCTGGATGAATATTGATCTATGTCTTCACCGTTGATGTCCTTTATAGTAATTTTTACTCCAGCCAATTTAAATTGATTTCTTAGTATTTTATCACTCTCTATGCATTTACTTTTGAAGTGAGATGATATATTCAAAGTTTTGGAGCAATCTTTGCATATGTGGTTTGGTAAACCATCATTTTCGAGTAACTGTAAGTAGCAAAACAATCAATATCATAAACAGGGCTATCTCTTATGTCTAAAGGTGTCCTTGCGCTAAACCTTCTAAGACAGTGCCTTCCAATATTTTTAGAGTACAAGACAATATTTAGACGAGATGGTTAAAATATCAAAAGTTTATTAAACATACTTAAAATAAAAAATATCTTTAAAGAAAAGAAGGCTTTTAATCTGTACTTTGGATACTGTTTGAATATCTATTTTGAATATTATTTTTTTATAGCTTTCTGAAATATAGACATTCGATAATTACCTCCAATTCACAAAAAGCTTTAATTTTAGAAACTATAGATAGATCACTAAAGATATTAAATTCTGCAGTAGCACACAAACATAACCTGCAAACATTTCCTTTTAAATTTAAGTAACCTTTGTTAAAAGTGATTGTGTATTCGATTGACCCGTTACTTTCTTTGATTTCCATAGCGGAATTTATTCGCTGACACTAAATATTATTTTTATTAGTACTATTGTGGCCAATGTTTTCATGACTGGACGCTCATTTTTCGACAGCTGTCAGATGATAATACTGGTCAGATGTCATTATCTAGAAACCACAGAGAATGATTTCAGATTTTGACCATAGAGCAAAAATATTCCCAAAGTAAAAAATATCGTCGCTTGAGTATTCTAGTCAAACTACTTAATTTAGCGATTATATTAAATTATTGATTTGAGCTATCTTAATATTAAAATCATTTAATTTGATTGCGGTAGTGTCTTTAAAAAATTCAAATTTTTTTTAATAAAGAATTTCTGACAAAAAACAACAAATCTTAATTGCATTAGAATTTTTTTTTGTTAGATAGGTCAGATTCTTTAGCGCGATAAATTGTATTATTATAAATAATATTTTCGAGATTTCAATGAAGACAAAACGTTGCTACAGTATTTGCGTGAATTGTAAGTACGCACTCAATTTTATTGTATTATGACTAACTTCTGCCTGAAGTTTTCTTTTATATAATGTTTTTTTCTTTTAAATAATGTAATCACAACAAATGATAACAGTTTTGATTTTTAAATAAAACGATAAATCTACTATTTACAAAACATTTATTACTTTTAGACGCAGAGTTTGTAGCACATGCTATTCTTATTTTCTATAGTAATATAGTTATAGTTAATTTGTTGGTAATGCAAAGTCAAAAATATAAAGGCCACTGATCAGAAGTAGTCAGAAACAAAAAGTTCATTGACAGGTTTTCAAGGGCTTACTATGTAACAATTATAACATTTTGAACCCACAAAGAAATGCACTTTTTCAACCTCTTTGCACCTTGCTCAATTTGAAAACTGCGCTTCTTTATGACGTTTTATGATGTGACTACGTTTAAGATATCTTTGCGTGAATTTCTTTGGACAAAATGAACAGCTGTAAGGAGTCTCTCCAGTGTGAAGTCTTTCGTGTCCACGCAGTGTGCTATTAATAGCAAAACTTTTTTCACAGAATTTGCAAGTGTAAGGCTTCTCACCACTGTGTACACGAATATGTGTTTTAAGATACAGCTTGGATAAAAATTTTCGATTGCAAAAGTCACATTCATACTTTCTTTCACCTCTATGGACTAACAAGTGCATCTGAAATTAATAATACAAAACATATCATTACTATAGAATAGCTATTAATATATTATCATAATAATTCTATTGCTTTTAATTCATGACAATCTGTATCGTGCATAGTGCAAATGAATATGAATTATATGAAAGTAATATCTAATGATAAATATTACCTTAAGAGAAAACCTAGTTCCTAACTCCTTATTGCATATATAACAGTGAGACGCATACACCTTTTTATGGACCCTGTTAGTGTGATTTTTGAGACTCAATGGACTTTTGAATATCTTGCTACAATCGACACAGGAAAAAATTTTCACATCGGGATTATAAGGGTTAGCTTTAGTGTAACCATTTTGGTTTCCATCAAATCGAATTTCACCAGTATGCCGTTTCAAGTGCAACTGTAAATAAATACAATATTTAAATACTATCTACATGTTAAGTACAAAGTCTTTTTTTAGCTTTGGTCTAAAAACATATATTAACCATACGGGTCAAGGCAATAAAAATAAATAAAACCACTTTTGTGTTGTTCAAATTAGTTGAAAAATTTACCTTAAGACTCTTTCTGGAGCTCAGCTCTTTATGACAGATATGACAGTTTACAGCATTGATCCTCTTGTGAACAATGCCCATGTGTGTATTGAGATGCGAAACGGATTTGAACCGCTTGCCACAAAATTCGCAAGGGTGGTTTCTAACACTGCTATGAACTTGCATATGTAATTTAAGACCGGAGGGCGAAAGGAGAACTTTAGCACATATGTGACATGTGTATGCAACACTTCGCTTGTGAATATTTAGGTGATGACTAAATCTACCTCTTTTAAAAAGTTTCCCACAAAAATAACATAGCCTATTTTCCGGCGGGATAGGCTTCGTCTTATTTATGGTAAAATTGGGCACAAAAAGCTTTTCATAATGATCACTAAGTTCAAAATCACTATCTGTTGTTATATGCTGGTCTCGTAATGAAATTTCAGCATTGCAGTCATTGGTGTCTTCATCAACTATTGATTCAGTTTCATTGATAACTTGTTGATTATTTGTTTTAAAATAATGAATTTTTGTTTCTTTTGTCATTTTAATATTTACATCCGGTATTTTAATTTTGTTTCTTAATATTGCATCGCTCTCTTTGGATTTATTTTTAAATTGAAAAAGGATGCCCAGAGTTTCGTAGCAGCTCTTGCATATATGGTCTGGCAAACCATCATTTTCAAATAACTGAAAATAAAATAACTATGTAAAAATCTAAGCTTATGCAATTACTGAAATGAAAAAATATGCGGCTTAATAAATAAAATTACCTCTAAATCGCAACAGAACTCAATTTTTGACACTGTTAAAAAATCATTAAAAATACCAAACTCTGTTGATGTGCACAAACATAACCTACAAATGTCTTTTTTTGAGTGAAATAATTCATGTTTATGAATGACTGTTTGTTTTTGTATAAATAAACGTTCATCTTTGATTATTTCCATTTGTATTTATTTATAATGTATACGAAAACAAAAACAATCCAAATGTCAATGTCAGATTATAATACAATGTTGCCAGTCATCATAATTGCAGTAAGCAGAAAAATAAATACTAAAGATAGCCTTACACAGGATTCGGATAAATTTTGAAGCACTTTCGAGTTGGGGACTTTTTGGTGGACATCTATTCTAGAAAATTTTATAATAGACTTGATTCGTGAGTTGATTTGGCTTCTAAGAGTTTTTGACTGCATGAAATTTTGACTTCGTTTCGGTCTTCGTGCTGGAACCATCTTCAAGAATTTTTCCCTGATTAGAAGATCACCTTGAAGAGTATATTCTGGCATCAAAGATTTTCGGTTTTGTGTTTACTCTTTGTTTTCCTTATCGAATATGTAAAATAAAACAATCGTGCACTGACATTTTTTTATTGTGACATTGAAAGTAGTTATACATTTTGAATAAATGTAAGATATGTTTGAGATTGTTTAACCAAATAAGCAGATATCAAAATATTTTCTGCTATTTGTAATAAAAAAATAATTATCATGATTTATATAAGATTTGTATACAAACAGTAATGTGAATTTATCAAACATTTATTTTTGATAGCAGATATAACAACAGAGAAATATGACTCGCACAATTCCTCTTATACTTGTTATTATGTAGTCTCAAATTACTTAACAATGTATATATATTACTATTGCTATGTGACGAGCCAGGCTTAACATGTTGTAACTTAAAATGTTTAAAAACTCAGGTGAATTCAGTTTGAACATTTAGTTGAGTACGTTATCACAAATACTTAGATATTCTTGAGTTATTCAAATAAACAAATTAATTGACTCATAACATCGCTGTACTTCAAATAGATTGCTTTATTCACATGAATAAATAATATTACGACACTATTTTTTTTCCCCTTTATGGTGTTTTATTATGTGACCACGTCTTGGAGATCTCTGCGAGAATTTTTTAGGACAAAACGGGCAGCTGAAAGGCTTCTCTCCCGTGTGTAATCTTTCATGGGCCCGCAGTGTACTTCCAATGGCAAACTTTTTTTCACAGAATTTACAGGAATACGGTTTTTCGCCGCTGTGCACGCGGAGGTGAATAACGAGGTACGCTTTTGATGCAAATTTACTGTTGCAGATGTTGCATTCAAAGTCTTTTTCACCCGAATGAGATAATAAGTGCATCTGTAAAATTACAAAACAAAATTATAATCTATGGTAAAATATTTTCATTTACAAGCCTATTCTATTTATTTTTGTCAAATTATTTTTACGTGTAAATTATATAAACCAGGGCTGACCAACCTTTATGTACATTACATGAATATTTTTTTATAATATTTATTAAGTTGTATTGAACAGCTGAAACGACTGAACGGTGAATACCATCAACTGAACAAGCAGCCCTTGTTTATTAAAATATTGCTTGAGTTGGTGGATTATATCCTTTTCATTAAAATTTTGGGGCTAGCAGTATGCAGTCAACATATTATATGACAAATATCAATAGTTTAGCAAGTGCAGCATTATATACTTTATCTCTTCTAGCAGCCCTTAGATCCCAAAGACCAATTCCATTCTGCAAAACTAAATGAAAAACGATATAATCCGTTAACAATAATTATAGCAGAAGTCTTTTACCTTCAAGCTGGGTTTACAGCTCAATTTTTTGCTACAGATATGACACTGAACAACATTCAACTTCTTATGGACTTGTTTTTTGTGTACTTGGAGACCGAAAGAATTCTTAAACTGTTTGCCACAATCTTCACAAATGGCCTGCTGATTGTCAATGCCTGCTTCGAGACCTGATTTTCCAGATGACATCGCATTTGACTTTCCGCCTGATAAGAATTGGATTTCGCCGGTGTGACGTTGTATATGCAACTGAAATTATTCAAAATAAAATAATAATTCAGGCATTAAGTGTTTAATATTCAACTAAATCGATTACTATACTAAAGGTACTCTTAGGTTTACTATAATTAGAAGAAATAAACAAATCTGCGATATTAACTCAAATGTGCATTTTACCTTTAAGCTTTTTCTAGAACTAAGTTCTTTATTGCAAAGGTGGCAATTGACAGCATTCACTCTCTTATGAACGATGCGTGTGTGGTCTTTCAGACATGCAGATGATTTGAATTGTTTCCCACAAATATCACACGAGTAATCCCTGACGTCACTATGCACTCGCATATGTTTGGAAAGATTATAAGCAGTCGACAGTGTTTTGGAGCAAATATTACAAATGTGATCTACAGTTCTGTTGTGAATCTTCAAATGCTTGATCAGACTTTCGCGTTTCAAAAAAACTTTCCCGCAACAGGGACAAAGACCACATTTCGATGTTTCAGATTTCTTTTTGACATTACTGACTGTGATTTTTCGTTTTAATGGTTCATCATCACTAAGATCTGACAAATCATCTAATGATTTGTGTTTTTCTGTAGATCGAATATAATGCTCATTGTTGGTTTTGTTATATTGTTTGTCTGCTTTTATAAAAGAAACATTGGTTTTGTCATCAGTAAGGAAATCTTCAGTGAATGATTCTGAGACGTCTCTATCGGATAAGTATTCATCTTTGTATTCAGATTTAATGTTCTTTACGTTGACTTCAACTTCAACGAAAGTCAGCTCTCTGCGTAATATTTTATCATTTTCTAAGCATTTGTTTTTGAAGTTGAACGAGAGGTCCAAAATCGTGTTGCAATTTGTGCATATTTGATCTGGTAAGCCATCATTTGCGAATAACTGAAACGGTAATTTTAATCAATTATAAAATACCGAAAACATATATTTTAAAAAACAAGAAATATATAGAGTTAACATTGTTTTTTGAGGCAGCAAAATTATTATACAAAACATTGAAATTAATAGATAATAAGTTTTATTCCAACATAATTAGAATTGAAGGTAATAACTTTTAAATAACACATCATAGAACTATATAATCTATTTCAAGTGATATCAATATATGAGTATCGTCATATCAATTAAGCTTGGCAGATTGGACCTACCCAGTTTTTAGCATTTGGAAATGTAATAGCGGTATATAAAAAAGATGTTATAATACATATGCCCATGTCGAATTCGTGAAAAGTCAAAAAACAAAACATGAAAATTCATTAGCATTAATATAATCAAAACCGACTGTCTAGGCCCTCTGAATAAATTAACATTTATTTTGAGTTAAATAATCATTGATAAACAACTGTGAATACTTTGTGAAAAATTAGCCACCTCGTAGGTATATTAATGAAATTCGTGTTAGAATTAAGTGCATAGAAGGAAAAGGAGAAAATACAATTTATAAAAATTACCTCTAAGGTACAACAACTTTGAATCTTTGAAAGTATTGACAGGTCACTAAAAATACATAACTCTGGAGATGTACACAAGCACAACCTACAAATATTTTCTTTTGAATTTAATTTGTTTTTGATATCTTGTTCATTTAGTACGACAGCGTTAACCTTTAAAAACTCCATAATAATAGTATTGCAATTACAACACTCACTAACACAAACAGTACGTTGGGATATTGAAAAATAACACTGTTTGGTAAAAAGTAATGTCTAATGTCAGTTGCACAGATGAGATGTTGGTTTGTAGTGATGAGCGTAATCGTATACGTATAATCGAAAAAGGATTTTTTTTTTAGTAATCATTTAAATCGAATATATAAATCAATAACATATCAATTTTTACTCGATTATTCGATTAATATTGTTAACAATCTATTCTGATAAATCTGGTAACAGTACAAGGAGAAATTGTAGACTCTAAAAAATATTTCTTTTTTTATTAAAGAAAAATTATTTTTTGTCATCGTGACTTAAAATTTCAATTAAAAATGGTTGTAAACCATATTTAATTATGCATTTATCACTTTTAGCATTACTCTAAAAATATTATTTTTAGCATTTTTTTAGTTTTTTTTTGTGGCAACATTATAACAAAATCCATCTGACCTACTTACTGACAGGCGAATGTCAAAACATGTAACAAATGTAAATAATAATATCGAAAACTATGGATATATCTGAGACCAACAATAAATTGTGTAGACTTTGTCTAAATAAAAAAGGAGTACATTCAATATTTTCTGGAAAATCCACGATAGCGAAAAAAATCCAGAGTTATTGTGCTTTACAAGTTAGTAACCCAAAAGCAATATTATATGTCAATTTGAAAATTATATTATAGTTTAACACAAACCGAACAAAAATAAAATTGTCTAGCAGTAAAATTACTTTTAATCAAAACGATTTATTTATAACTAAATTATTTTGTTTCAATTGACATATTTCTATTTAAAATTCATCTGTCAATTCAGATCAAACCAGTAATCTTCTGATAGTTCTCACCACCTAGCTAGAACTGGACTTCTTACAAAATTGAAATAAACCTTTTCCTTTAATTTTTTTCAGTTGCATAAAAATGACGGCTTGCCTGAGTGTATATGTGGGCAATGTATAAGCTCTCTAAACAGAACTGTGATTTTCATAGAGCGATGCACTCAAAATGATAAACTTCTGCGCAGGAACACCACCCACAATCAAGAATGTAACACTCCCAATGCCATAATAAAAAAAGAAGAACCCACATTATTTCATTATCATGATGACATTAACCAAAAATCACTTCAAGCTCTGAGCTTTGATAATAACAGTGTTAAAATAGAAGAGGTTGAAGTGGAAATAGAAAACTCTATAAAGAACACCAGTCTTACAGTAAAGAAAGAAAAATGTTTAGTCATTAATCCTGATGACTCTAATGACTATCATGATTTCTTTGGTGAAAATGAAAAAAATAAGCCGTTAAAGTTGAAGAAAGCTACACTATCTGTGCACTCATTGTGTCCACACTGCGGAAAGGTTTTCAAATCAACATCGCTTAGTGGTCATCTTAAGACACATATTAATGAAACAAACTCTTCGAAGATTCCACTGGGGAAACTGCATTCTGTTGGACAACACGAGGCTCTGCGGCAGTACCCGTGTGAAGTCTGTGGAAAACTCTACAAATCAAAATTCGATGCAAGAGTTCATAATAATCGAGTACATAAAAAAATTAGGGCTGTCTCGTGCAAGGTGTGCAATAAACAATTATCCAACAGGCAAGCACTACAGGTGAGGCAATTTAATTTTAAACTCTTTAACATAGTCACTTTATTATTTGATTTTATCTCTTCTTGTGACATTCAGCGTTACTTATGTACCGATTATTTTTCTCATTTTGTCCAGTTGCTTAATTGTCCATAATTTTGATCTCTCGTCAATGTGAGAGTGCTAGTGTCTTCTGTGATGTTTTTTCTTATGAAAAAATACGAGATATGGGCAATATAATAATAAATATGTGTATTTTTATAGATGCATATGAAGACACACACTGGTGAAAAAGAATTTCGATGCGAAATCTGTAAGAGGACATTTTTCTTTCAATTCAATTTGACAGTTCATTTGCGGGTCCACACCGGAGAAAAGCCTTATTCATGCAAGTTTTGTGACAGCAAATTCTCCATCCCCAAGACTCTTCGGGAACACGAGAGAATTCACACTGGAGAGACTCCCTATAGCTGCCCCGTTTGCTCTAAGGGCTTCTCACAACAATCAAATATGAAGAGTCACTTCAGAAATAATCACAAGGATATTGATTTTCACACTGTATATAATAAATCGAAAAGTAAAAAGTAAAAAAAACCATATCTACTTGTTAATCTACATAAAGACTTTTTAGTGCTTTTTTATACTATCAAACAATACTATGACAGATTAGAAGAAAAACATTGGAATCGCTATTTTCCTCCTACCTTTGTTGATATTACCATTAGTCTTTAGCAAATCTAAATACAATTTTGTGGTGTTCAATTCAATTGCAAATATCATTGTTATTCATTTATTTTTGGTATTGCATTAAGTATATTTATTTTCATACATAAATTGATTGTTTTTTTTTTTTCTAATATACCTAAAAAAAGTTGTAAAAAGTATAAAAAAGAGTGGTGATTCATTACTGCATCTTACGCTTCACACTTTGATGTTACACATTTTAATTTAAAAAAATTATAGCATGCGAAAAATCCATTTCACTATTATTTGAGTTGAGCTTATGTTTTATCGATATTGCGCGTAAAAATTTTTCCACTCAGATCAGAACTTTTTTTTAGTAGCAGTCGCCATTGACCTAATATTCACCTACTTACTCTCTGGTTTACAAAAACACCACCATAGACAATGCTTCAAACTTCAGCTATGATAAACACGGTTGCTGACAAATGTCAAAACACTGCAAAAGTAAACACAATATTACCCAAGAGCATGGATTTATCTATTAACAATAATAAATTATGTAGATTGTGTATTAAAAATGAAGGCGAACTTTCGATATTCGCCAGAGAATCCTCCATAATGGAAAAAATACAAAGTTGCTGTTCTTTACTAGTGAGTATATAAATCAATATTGTTTTCTTATATTTTCTCTTTTCTGTGTATTTTTAAGTTATCTTTTTCGTTTTTGTCTCAGTTTTTTATTGAGCTTTTATCTGGAATATTTTTACCTTCTACAGTAATGTTTTTGTATTTCTTTTAGCTCCACGAAAATGATGGCTTACCCGCCTGCATATGCTTCCAGTGTATGGACACTTTGGACATAGTCAACAATTTCATACATCAATGTGCTGAAAATGACAAACTCATACGCTCTAAATTCAGTCAGATCAAAGGAGATCACATGTATGAAGTTAAAATAGAAAAAAAAGAGCCTCATTTGTATGATGATGACAACAAGAATTTGGAATCACTTGATGAAGAAATAAATAAAAACAGTAATTATATTACTTTGGTCAAAAAAGAAAATGTTTTAGGTGATAATCCTGATAGCTTGCATTACAATGCTGATGGTTTTTATGGCATGGATATTAGAGATAACGATTTTTTTGGTGATAATGCTATAAGTTTTCTTAATAAGGATCCCAAATTACAAAAGAATCCGAAATCCTCAAGCTCTTTGTGTCCATACTGTGGAAAGACCATGAAGTCTGCAGCTACTCTAAATAATCATCTTAAGATGCACGTCAATGACAGACCCTTCATTTGCTCCATCTGCTCCAAGACTTTTCGAGAAAAACCACATCTCAAGCAGCATCATAGGCTCCATATCTGTGAGAAGCAATACCCATGTGAAACCTGTGGGAAACTATTCAAAACAAAAATCGACGCTAGTGCCCATCACTCTCGAATTCACAAGACAACTGGATTATCCACTTGTAAAATATGCAATAAACAACTTGTGAGCCGACAAGGACTCTCTGTGAGTAAATTCATGTTTATTTTTATCCATATGTTAGTTTTCTTTATTGTATTCACTGCAGATAAAAATAAAAATTGTTAACTTTTCAAAGTATTTGCAATGTAGTAATGATTCGATTTTAAATCGCAATCCATATTACTATATTTATATTATACGCATAGTAATTAGTATTATCTTGTAAATAGTTATTAAATTGTGATTATCTTATTTTTAGATTCACATGAAAAGACATACCGGTGATAAGAAATTTCAATGTACTGTTTGCAGCAAAATGTTTTATTTCAAATCCTCTCTGACACTTCACTTGCGGGTTCACACCGGAGAGAAACCGTACTCGTGCAGATTTTGTGACAGCAAGTTTTCTATCCCAAAGTCACTTCAGGAACACGAGAGGATCCACACTGGGGAGACTCCTTACAGCTGTCCTGTGTGCACCAAGGGATTCTTTCAACTTGCCAACATGAAGAGTCATTTTAAACACAACCATAAGGATGTTGACTTTAATGCTGTATACAATAAATCTAAAAAAACAACTAATACCTCAAATAATCCATAGTTCGTCAAGATTATATGAAGTATTTCAGTTTACTTGTATGCAATGTAGGCATAGGCTGTTCTAAAAGAGTGTAAAAATGTTCAGAATTCAGCAATTTTTCTTATCTGATTGGTGAAGTTTTTGTGTGCCCAAAATTCTCAACATGTTTCTCTACCTTGCGTATTAATTTTATTGTAACGGGTAATTTATTATGTGTTTGAATTGTGTGATCTGATAGTCCAGAGATTTGCACTCGCATAGGTCTTTTTTTATATTTTGTTAGTACGATAGACCTCTATTGTGTATGTGCCTTTAAAGTTAATTGTTTTAAAACAAAACTGTTGTTAAATTTGAATAATAAGGTAATAAATTTAAAATTATATTTAAGATGGATGTATATTCTTGTTATTTGTTCTTTATAAATACTTAATCATATTAATGTCAAAAAGTAAAACTTAATCATTAATTTTATACTTGTGCTGTTCATCATAAAATATATTTATTTACTAATTATTTGTTGTCATTTTTTAATTTTAACGGAATTGTTATGTACTCGAAAATTAACACTGCCACTAAAAATTCAATAACATTGTTTGATTTGCTCTGACTTGATAGTTGTATACTTCTTCGTGCCAAAAATTCACCAAACAACAGACAACGGTTGTTAGCAAAACTTTTACCTATCTTATCTGAGTAAATCAAATGATAAGTATGATCTAAGAATAAAGGTGAAATCTATTGGATATATATTTATTTTATTTTGTAATAACCCTTGACATTTTCTGTCAAATATATTGAATATTTAGATAATTTATCTCATAAAAAATATTACTAAATTTGATGATGTCATTTTCAAAATATCAGGTTTTTCTATTTAATTGTATGTGTAAGTATACTTTTACAATAAATACTCTTTGGTTTATTTTTTATGTTTATGCTACCTGGCAAGAAAACAAATCTGACATTAAAAATTTGGACGCGCTGACAAATGTCAAAACACGACACATGAATGTAAATAACATTATCCACAAGTATGGATATACCTAAAAACGACCATAAAATATGTAGATTGTGCCTAAAAAATGAAGGAGAGCTTCCAATATTCTCTGAAGACTCTACGATAGCTCAAAAAATACAAAATTGCTGTGCCTTACAAGTTAGTACTTTGCGTACATTTTCTGTGACTTCAGATATTTCTATTTGTGCAAATAAGTTTACTCTATTACTGTTGAATTACTTATCCATCGCATATTCTTTATTTTAAAATTGTATTGCTAATTTTTAGTATTTAGTATATATTTAAATTTCTTTTAACAGTCGGCTTACTAATATTTTTAGCTGCACGAAAATGATGGCCTACCCGGGTGTATATGTGCTCAATGTATGGGAACTTTAAATACAACTAGTAATTTCATAAATCAATGTACTCAAAATGATAAAATTCTCCGTTGGAATCTCAGTCAGATCAATGGAGATGAAATACCTGATGTTAAAATAAAAAAGGAAGAACCTCCGATCTCTGATGATGATGATTATCATGACTACGAAGATCTTCAACCTCTCATCAGATTGAGCTTTGTTAATGATAATGTCATAATAGAAGAGGATGATAAGAAACAGGTCAACACCAGAAGGACAAGAAATTCTTTATTGTTGAAAAAACGTAAAACTTTGTGTGTTGATGCCAACAATTTGACAACTACATCTTCAAAATCAAAGAAAAGTCCAAAATCTTCAAGTTCTCTCTGTCCATATTGTGGTAAAATATTTTTAAAGATATCGTCGTTAAACGCTCACGTCAAAAAGCATAGCAGTGACAGGCCCTACACTTGTCCGATCTGCCTTAAAACTTTCCGAGAAAAACCGCGCCTCAAGGAGCATTACAAACTTCACAATGCTGAGAAGCAATATCCGTGCGAGGTCTGCGGGAAACTTTTCAAGACTTCCTACGATGCGAGGAAGCACACCAATCAGGTCCACAAGCGGACCAGAGTTGTTACCTGCAAGATATGCGACAGACAACTTGCAACAAAATACGGATTTAAGGTAAGTCCATCTTGTCTTTTTCAAATACATTTAATGTATTTTATGTTAGTCGTTTTGGAACGTCTCTGAGCTATTTAAAATATAATTTTTAATATACACTAAATCACTCAATTTATTCTGATCTACTTGGTATAATATTTGCTTGGAAACCCATCAAAAATAATAATTCATAAGCTCATTGTTTTGCATAAATCTCATCACAAATCGCCATAGTAATTTTAAAATAAAATAGTGGGATAATTATGATTTTTTCATAATAATATAAAAACTATTTATATTATTTTAGATGCATATGAAAACCCACACGGGTGAGAAGGAATTCCAGTGCGAAATTTGCAGCCAAAAATTTAGATTTAAATACAGTCTTACTCTTCACTTGCGGGTCCACACCGGTGAGAAGCCCTACTCCTGCAAGTTCTGCGATGGAAAGTTTTCAGCGCTGAAGACACTCCGAGAGCACGAAAGGATACACACAGGAGAGACTCCTTACAGCTGTCCGGTTTGCTCTAAAGGATTTTCGCAGCTGTCCAATATGAAAAGTCACTTTAGAAACAATCACAGAGAAGTAGATTTCAATGTTGAATACAAAGGTGTCCGGAGATTGAAAGAAGATCTCGCTTTGTAACGGGCCAGAACTTGCGTTTGCTTGTCTTGCCGCCACACAAACAAGTCATTAAGGTTTCATGCTTGTTTAAATTGCCAATGGTTCGAAGAGTTGTCCTTAGATTACGTAAAATAATTAGGTAAGCGGATCACGTTGCTGCGAGACGTTTTATTACTAAATCTGTTTCAATCCTGGTGACAATTATTTTTGAACACATCACACTCATGTTGAGTTTAACTTAGTACCGTATATATTTTTTTATTATGGTTTACTACGACATGAGTGAAAGGTTGTGTTTATAAACTTTGAAAATAGAGATAAGTTAATGGCAATATTCAAATGTGCTATTAAAATGTACTGTTTAAATCTTGGTGGTTTTTGTATAATAAGTTACTAAAAGTATTCTAGGTTATATAGTTATTAATTTGTTGTTATATTTGTTTTAAATCAAACATATTTATGTATACAAAAGCTATGCTATAAACATATAGTTGAAACTATGGTATTCAATTGAATGGCTGATCTTATATAGAAAACAAACCGCACAAGGCTCAAATATTAAAATATCATATGAACACGTACTGCGTATGAGTTCAATCAATTTACATAATAAAAATATATATTCAAGTTAAAGCATACAAAAAGTTATTAAAAGATTATTTTTATTTACGCTTGATAATCACTATTGCTCACAATTGGATTATTAATTTTTAACATCTTAACTGACCTTGAGATGTATTTTATTTAACAGTTATTATTCTTCGTGTCAGATGTTGCATTCGTTTGATATTATTTGACCAATTAAAATTTGATTGCAGTTTATCGTACAAATTGTATCGTTGTTATAAATAATAAAAAAAATACCTCTATTTTATTGGTGCTGAGATTACAAAAAACATTTCTATGTGAATGTAGAAATTATATTTAAGAAACAAATCTTTTATCTATAAATTAAAAATTTTCATATCTATTGATCGACGACAGAAATATAAATTGACATAACCGACGACAAACTCGAAATTGATAAATTAATTTCCGATTAATCAACTGCTTTACTAAAATGGTTGAAAGTTGCATTTTATGTTTGGCAAGTGGTGTGATTTCCGAAAAGATGTTTTTTAGGTTTTTAAGCAAACTTAGTAATGGCTTACTTAGTTTTTAAAACTAAGTCAACTTGTTTGGATTTTGTCTATTAATAATATAAGTTGATCATATTTACCCTACATTACAAATGAATATGCAACTATTTTAAATTATTTTATTTTGTTTGTTTTGGCAGAAATTTCTGATCTGTCAGTTATGTCGAATCGTTTTATATCGATAATATTGGAATAGTTTTAACTATTTATACAAAAATATGTAACAATATTAATAAAGCATTTATCTATTTTCTTAATTATGAAATTGTGCAGTGCATTACTATAATAAATAAGAATGATTGTTGTCTGATTGCTTTTTCCATTATTTTTATTATGGTAAAAAGTATTTTTAACGGTTATTGCAATTTGTTACTATTAATAAACAAATATATATTCTTTCCGTTTGTTTTCATCTATCGCATCAAATATATCGACCCTACGGTCGTGTTCTCATTTTTGTCTTCTCCACATTATCCCGAGAGTTGTGATATCATATGGTGATATTTTTTGTTTTTTTAAACCTGTGAATAACGCAAACTCCGAGATCAGACTTTTTTCGTTGCCTCGCTCGCCATAAGGATACACACTCCACATTCACTGACCACTGACTTGAGTTTCACTACAATAAGAGTTTGAAATGAACTACAACAAACAAACGGACATTCCTCAAAGGAATTTGAATGCCAATATAGTGCGCATTTGAAGTATACGAAAAAATTATAATGTTTGTAGTTTTGTTTTATTCAATTAAATCGATAAAGCTTTATAGATTTTTTGGAATTGTTAAAAATTATAACTAACAAACTGTTGACTGAAATATTTAATTTTAGAGTTACAAATCTATTGAAATCACATACTGATCCAAAACTTGAAAAAAGGGAAACATAACATAAATGTTTGAAATACTTATAAACATACAGCAGAAATAAGAAGTGTAATTTACACAAAGAATATTAAGAAACAACATAAGGTGTGTTTCCCAATAAAACACTACACAATACAAAGGAACTAAAACATGATATTGGAAAGCATATATGACGAAGTCCGTGGAGAGTTTTATTTGTATATTTTAAATAATTAACCAAAATATGTTTATTGAATACCATGGCAAAAGATTGACACCGGGTGTAATTTAACTCAAATAAATATTGCCCCAATCCAAGGACGAATCTCTAAAAACTTCAATAAATCGTGGGTAACATAAATAATCAAGGAGTGGAGATTCTAGCGGTAACTTAAGTACATATATCAAATGTAAGCCTGGAACAGTTATGCCCGAATTCTGAAAAACGAGATTATCGTGTCACATAGATTGAATGAAATGCCGACTCAACTGACAATTCACAATTTTTCATAGATTTAAATTGAAGATAACTTATCACAGAAATAGCGTTTTATCAAATATGTTTCAGCTATTATTTATAAATTATATATAAGCCAATATTGTAAACCAAAGAAGTGTATTCAAAATAGTTATATAATGTAAATATCATTTGCTTCACTCGTATTGTTTTGCATCATAGCCGGCGTGATTGCCAATAACACAAAGTTACAAATGTTTTATATTTTTTACAAATATCAACTGAAAGCCAAAAATAACAATGTCTTAGTAAGATTTAATATAACAAAACGTGCCATGAAGATATTATGACAAGACGTGTTTCTTGACATTGTGGATGATTCACTTTTTTATAGAGGATTTGGTAAAGCTGGTGATTATCGTAATTATGATCAGAGCTAGATTCTTCCTCATGGTTGACTTTTCGGGGCTACAATATGACAGTCTTTGGCCCAGGGCCTCGGAAACTTCCATAGCAGCTGTGTCTTTGATCTTTTACCTCCTTTATTTATATTAGCAATAAAAAAAAAACAATTATAAGTCAGTTGAATTATTTAGTTGACACTCTTTCATATGTTTGAATCGTTTACATTTATTTTTATCTTGACTTGTCTATTTTGTCATAAAGCATTTAAAACAATGCAAATACTGTGATATTATGTCCACAGTAGTAGACCCGTTGCCAGAACTTTTGGTGTGTAAAGTCTGGCCGATCATAACAGAACATGTCGGGCACTTTCTTTTTTTTGCATTATATTGACAATTTGATTTTCATCAGAAGTGTTGAAATGATCCACAATTACAAATAACAGTAGCAGTCACATCCATTAGCAGTTTAAATTACTGACCAAAATAATCTTTATATTTACAAATTTTTAATTTCTATCTTAAAATATCATTAGAAATTAGTTATTACATACAATGTGAATATATATACAATCGACCGCCAAACAGAATCTACATGTAATTTAACATAGAATGCACAATAAATCACGCAGTTATCGGTGACAAACATCACAAATGTTTCTTATCAGGATTATCATTGAGAAGCTAGTTAAATTTGTTAACAATCAATATTAATAACAAAATTGCTTAGTTAAATGATTGTAAATTATGATAAAAATATGAAATATTGATGGTATACTTTCATATTCATAATTCATAAATTTGATAATGTTTATAAGCTGTCGATAGTCTTCTTGTAATTAAGTCTGATGAAGTCCTTAAAAGGTGAAAGCATTCACTTCAAAAGATGTTTCGTAATATCTAAGCCATTTGGCCGAACATATTTATTATTTACAATAGAATTTAACAACAACCATCATAAGAAAATAAATATCATTTCATATTTTTTCTCACGTACGTTTGCTTTACGTTTTACAAAATAAAAAAAAATGCACTTTAGTAAAAAAATATTTCCTCTTTTGCAGGCACCCCAAATTGAAGTTATAATTTTTACCTGTCGGAAAAAAAAATATCAACTACTGTGACATTTTCAAACACGCAATGCTTAGACTGCACACCATCGTAAAAAATAACCAACAATGAATTTAGATGTTTTTCCTTCGCTCCATCCTCAAGCAGGATGTCTCAGGAACACGTCCAACGGAGGTCCATATTTGCCTAATGGATCCTGAGGGAACATTATCATGTTCCCCACCCACGTGAAGGGAAGCAGCCGTTGCTCTATGGTCTCACTCCATGATGGGTTTTCCAATAGGAGGTCTCGGAAGTTGTCACCCGATACAATCACTCCTTTGAATGAGGCCGCGCATTGGACAATATACCTATAACCAATAAAACTTGTTCAACACCAGGACCTCAATATATTAATTTTATCACTACTTAATATTTATTATACTGACCTGTCATCATATGAAGCTATCATTCTCCCTCGGATCTCTCTGGAGGGAGTATAAATGACTGACCCTTCATCATGTAATATATCCAAGAGTCGGGGATTAGAACTTTTCCCTCTTTTATTTCTGAAAGCGAATTATGAAAATCAACAATTATTATCCTAAATCGTACTAAGCAAATTCAATCAATAAATTCACTAAGCAATTACCTAAATCTCGGTACAAACGCCTTCACTTCGTGGCCTTTTTTGGTAAAGAAATCAATACAAATCTTCAAACCTTCCACCGAGAATAGCTTGCCATAACAATGTCTTAAAATGAAATTAAAAAATAATATTACATATCAAATAATTTTTAAAATCGAAAATACAAGCAAAAAATTATGACGACAAAAAACGTTGACCAAACAATACTTACGACATTGCAACGTTACTTCCATCAATGACAACCATTCTGAGGCCAGTTTTCTTAACTTCCCGATCAACAGTTGGCAGATAAATATTGGAGCCTATAGGATCGAGTCTAAAAGATGATGCCCGTCTTTGCCTCTTATTCGTACCAGGTATGAAGCAGTCCCCGAGCAAGGCCTGCGCATAAGTTTCCAAAACGCCATTCTGCATAATCGGTAGGTTCACGGCGAGATTGCCCGGCGTCTCTTGACCTGATGAGCTGTTTCCGGAGCCCAATGTGAGATCAAACGAAGTTTGCGTTTCACGAAACAGTCGAGGTTTTGCACTAGATAATTCTTGATGTGTACTTTTTATTATGGAATGGCTGGGCACAGTGTCATCTTGTGTTAGATCTATACTCTCCGATGAAGTTATATCGATCGTGTTGAAGGAATAGAAAGTGTCATGATTGCTACTATCATCTAGATTTATAACTGTTATACTTGAAATATCATCATCATCGGTGTCTGATAGTCTATCCACAGTAATTAATGAAGCGCTGCTCTCTGTTGTCATATTGCATTGATGCAAAATATTATCGCATTTACTGTCAGTATTTTCATGTTCCACTTCATTCTCTATCTTCAGAGATGTAATAACTTCCTCGCCGGTTTCCAGTGTGCTACATTCAACAGTACCTTTCACAGGTGTTGCAGATGCTACTTGTTTTAAATCATTTCTTGTGGTATTTAAAGAAGTCTCACTTAAATTCTCCACAGGAGAAATTATCAATTCATTATTATTATTCACATTACATTTTTTATATTCTTGACATTTTGGGGTTGAATTGTTCAGAAGGTTACTTCTAATAAACGAAAAAGAACTAAGAAAATCGGGATTTTTTAAAACGGTGATGTTCAGAGAAGTATTGGGTGAATCCACTAGATTAACAAATGACGTAGACGCATCTGTTTCCAGTGTAGGTTTTTTATCAACAGATTCTGGAGAGTCCAAGCAGATAATCTCAGATACTAACGATGGACAATTATCATTTATAGACAGATTTTTATCTGCAATGGGTAAAATGAGAGCTTCACATTTGAACTTTTTGTTCATCGAATGATTTGGACTATGAGCAAGAAGAGGTGATTTTCGTTTTAATGGTATAAAATCTACACCAGAGTTTAAATTTTCAAAAGTAATGGAACTTCCTTGGGCTTCACAGATTTCTTGACAAGCACCGGGAGATTGAAAGCCTGCACCTCTCAACATGATTGATAAACGCGAAGATTTCCTAATTTTTGCTATTTTTTTTTTTAAATGGCAGTTTTTAAATACTGCTGGAGACATAAATTTTGGCTTATATTTTTTTTTTTTTACATTTTTTCTTTTGACTGAAATTGAAGAACACGGACTGCTATTTTGGTATGAAAGATTATTTAAAATTAAAGACTTTGGTTTTGATGGACTGCTATTACCCTGAAAATTAAATACAATAAATTAATCACAAGTTTTTCATTCTCTATTGTTTTAAAATAAAATTAATAAATTGTCTGCATAATTTTAAGAAAACCTAATTTTTTTTCATAGTATGGGGTCAGTCCATACAAATAAATACACAAATTTTGTACAAAATATATGCACTCTTATTAATACATTATATCTAACCTTCTCAATAAGTATTAAAAAAATTGTGCAGATATAAAATATAAGAAAGATAGAAAGGTAGATGTTATTTTATTGAGAAGTTATTGTTAGAATGCAGTGAATATAAAATTAAATAACCTTTTTGTTCTCTTTTCTTATGGGAGACCGACCACATGGGGAATTTTTAACGACCTTTCCCATTTTTGCCTAAAGTAGAACTAAAAAGAATACAAAAATAAACAATTTAAAAGTTATAGGGACCTTATAAGGTAAGGTGCATGGCAGATAAATTAAAAAAAGACATTATTTAATACTATGCGAATATATATATACAAACAAATGTGAATTGTAGTCCCAGTTTAACAATAAATTCTGTCAATAATGTATGCATTATTTTTATTAAAAAATACCTGAATTGTAGAACTGATAGTGGAAAAACCCAGATTGGTAATCCACCACTTTTATAGGCAGCTACATGTACAAGATACCATATTAGTTAAGATGGCTTAAACATATAACATTTGCCTCGAATTTTATAATGAATTGATTCAAGGACTGTGATATTTACAATGTGAAAGTATATGTTATCTAATAATATACAACATCTAAAAAACACAAGTAAAAACAAAATTATTTCAGAAAATAATGACATGTTTAACATTCTAAGTTCGAAATTTCTTTAAAATGTCCTTAGCCATAAACCAACAGCTAACATTAAAAAAAATAAAGTTTTTGAAGATGTTGGGTGGACAATTGCAAGATTCGGTAAGAGTTTAGATATATAATGATCATAAAAAAATACTGTAACGTCGACAGTTGATTTACATATAAAATATGGGTATATAAAAGAAATGAATGTCATTAAAGCTTTGGCAAATCTATTGTAAAAAACGATTTGGAATATTGTTTACCAAAAACACATGGATCGCGTCCGATAATAAAACAAAAACAGTCAACACCGAATAACAAACTACAAAGGGTTAAACGTTGAATTACCAGCAAATCATCCAGAAAAATGAGAGTTTCCAACTTTTTACAAGTACGTTGGGGTATTATTCACAATATTATCGTATCTCTGCCAGTATGTTGTGAACTGTACCTGCTCCCGCTCTTGCTGGCTGTCAGATCTGGTCAGACCGTGGAAGATTTCTTTTGTCTATGGACCACAGACTACTTTTGGCTATGGCCGACTCAGAATCTGAAAACACGCAGTGCTAGTTTATGCTTGAAGTCCAAAACAAAAGTAATTAAAAATATTTTTAAGCTGTTTACTATCAAATTTATTCCTTAAGTATAAAAATATGTTTTATAGTAGGCAAAAACAAAAAATAATCTGACGTATCGCACAACTTTTAAAGTTAATCGTTTTTAAAGCCCTGACGATTCTCACCTGTAGCTTTGGCCCCTCAAATTATACAATACTTTGCCGCGTTATAAAGATCCAATGTATTTAAAGTACGACGGTAAAAAATATGAATTGTTTTCTCAAATTTCCTAAAAATATTTAAGTATTTATTCATATTGCAATTGTTTTATAGGAACAGATAGCGTCTAGTCTATGGCCATTGTACTGTCGCCATCGCATGCATTGTCGTGATCCATTGGCTTTACTCAACAGGATGTCGTTTGCGCAGTGCTACGTATTAGTGCACGATATCTCTGAGAGTTGCCTCAAAGTAAACCCTCATGTAAAGCAGGAAATCCCTGATTTTGAAGATGGCGGCGAGTCTGTCATTAACGAGGTACTCTCCGCGAAGCGCGAGAACGCGCCGGCCGAGGCATCTTTTCCCGGCGCCCCGCCGTTTGACGAGGTCCAAGTAGAAAAGCTCGACGTCGAGAGATCTTTGCCGGAACACGAAAGAGCTGCCTCTTTACCTAGCATAATGTCGCAGTGCTACGTATTACTGAATGATATCTCTGAGAGTTGCCATAAAGTGAACGCTCATGTAAAGCAGGAAACCCCTGATTCTGAAGACGGCGGCGAGTCTGTCATTAGCGAGGCGTCCTTCCCCGGCGCCCCACCGTATGACGAGTTGAAAGAGGAAGAATTCGACGTAGAGAGATCTTTGCCGGAACACGAAAGAGCTGCCTCTTTACCTAGCAGAATGTCGCAGTGCTACGTATTACTGAATGATATCTCTGAGAGTTGCCATAAAGTGAACGCTCATGTAAAGCAGAAAACCCCTGATTCTGAAGACGGCGGCGAGTCTGTCATTAGCGAGGCGTCCTTCCCCGGCGCCCCACCGTATGACGAGTTGAAAGAGGAAGAATTCGACGTAGAGAGATCTTTGCCGGAACACGAAAGAGCTGCCTCTTTACCTAGCAGAATGTCGCAGTGCTACGTATTACTGAATGATATCTCTGAGAGTTGCCATAAAGTGAACTCTCATGTAAAGCAGGAAACCCCTGATTCTGAAGACGGCGGCGAGTCTGTCATTAGCGAGGCGTCCTTCCCCGGCGCCCCACCGTATGACGAGTTGAAAGAGGAAGAATTCGACGCAGAGAGAGCTTTGCTGGAACACGAAAGAGCTCCCTTCTTGGTTCCTGGGCTATTTAATATCAAAATTGAAGAATTCGACGTTGAAAGAGCATTGCTGGAACATGAGAGGGCGCTCTGCCGAGCACCTGTCGGGCTTGAGCAGGTAATATCCCGATCTCTGTACCTCACCTCACCGCACCGGCTGAGGCCGACCCTGGGCATTCGCGGTGTTCAACAACACAAGCGTCAACAAAACAATGGCATAGTCAACAACCACCTGCACATATTGAGTTTTGTGTTCCATGTATGTAAATTTGGAGATTTAGAAATCCTTGAAGTTTGGGATTTCTTGGTTGTTCTTCTCAGTTTATGATCTGAGAAATTCCAACATCTTTGATATTAAGAACTGCCATTACATCTACTATGTCGTGTATTTTGCTTACATACATAATATCCTTTAAATATACTGGGAAAATAGACCTTGCTGGTAGTTTCACTTTAACTTTGTGACAGCAATCGTTGAACTTTCCATCTGATGGTTTTTCTGCTTGAAAATGTAAAGCATTGCAAAATCGACAGGTCACATTCATTAATCCACAATTGTGTGCAGTAATATTTTCTGGGGCAGCAAGCGCTATCAAACGCTCCTGTGTGAGTTGTCTTATTGTTTCTGTTTGTCTCGATGTGGATACACGCACTCGCATTTAAGACAAACGCAGCGTTCGCTGTGCATCGGTTTCTTTTTGTCTTGAGGTCGAAGCACGTACTCAAATTTTAAGAAGACGCTGCTCACGTTTTCCTTTTAATTTATTGCTTGACATTTGTGTCACAAACAACGCATCACATTCACTGCACTATTCTTTATTTGATGCAGTCTATATCACATTCAATTGTGCAATTCTTTATGAATTACGTTTGCTGTGCGTAGACGGTGTTATATTTTAGGAGGCATTTTGAGTTATTAATGATGTGATTAATAATTTCTTACGCAATTTCGATAAAAAAATTAAAATAGTACTTGTGTCAAGCGGACATAAACTGGAAATTTCTAAGAAGCATCAAAATTTGTTTTTTTTGTAAAAGTTCTAAATTTGAAATTCTCGCGGTGAACAACAGAATCATATAATTCGTATATATTAAAACTCGCTAAAGCATATTTTTTTAGTTTTATTAAATTAGTTTATGAATGAAACTATTATCCTATCGTCTTGAAATTCGGCACATAAAAGCGGAAAAACTTACTGAACTTAAATGCAAAAAATCAGCCTTGTATCTTTTAAGATATTCTATAGAGAACCAAAAAATGAAATATACACACACACAATGGATATTATTATAGTAGACTAGAAATCTTGCCCGTCACAGAATGACGTTTTCGGAGGCATTTTGAGTTACTAATGATGTGATTAATAATTTCTAACGCAATTTCGATAAAAAAATTAAATTGGTACTTGTGTCAAGCTGACATAAACTGAAAATTTCTAAGAAGCATCAAAATTTGTTTTTTTTGTAAAAGTTCTAAATTTGATATTCTTGCGTTGAACAATAAAATCCTATAATTCGTACATATTGAAACTCGCTAAAGCATATTTTATAGTTTAATTAAATTACTTTATGAATAAAAAAATTATCCTATCGTCTTGAAATTCGGCACATAGCTGCGGAAAAATTTACTAAACTTACATGCAAAAAATCAGCATTGTATCTTTTAAGATATTCTATAGAAAACCAAAAAATGAAACATACACACACACACACACACAATGGCTATTATTATTGTAACGTGCCGGGGTTCACATTTAAACACTTATTTATATCAACACAGGTTATATTTATTATTTATGTATACAGAGTATTTATTTTCACATTGTATATTTATCTTAACATTATGAGTGCAGTCAGGCCGAAGCCCTCTTTGACACTAATCACAAAATGGCTTCCCCCCTTGCATCTCTAACATTCGGGAGCTCGCGCGAGGCGCACTCCTCGCTTCTCCAAGACCGCGTATCGGCGCTCCTAATCGATGGTCGCTCGATCCTTCCAGAGTCCCTTTGTTTATGGTGTTCGTTTTTCAAACTTACTGCTGGACCGTAACATTATAGTAGATATTATACATGTCATAATTAGCTCTAAACATACCACGACCGGTTAATTAACCGGTTTTGTACTTTGATATAGAAAATGCGCATATAATTTTATCTTTTTTGCACATTTGACTTCATGACTTTTTTATTTTTTAAATACAAGTAATATTCTTATTTTTTTTTTTTTGTATTGTGTATTTTTTGAGTTATGCTTGTAGTATATCTAACACTACCACAACCGGTCAATTGACCGGGAGAACAATTTATTGCTTTATAAGGTTATCGGATCAGAAATTATGATGTACGTGCATTTTCAACATATCGCATTCAGTTAGTTGCACATTTCAGCAAAGACTGTTGCGTAGTTAGTTCAATCAAAATGACTGTGAATCAGAAATTCAAGAATGTGACTAAAATTTTAGATTGATTACAAGTTCTTAGAAGATATAAGTAATATTGACGGAGAGTTTTCGGAAATTGATGAAGATGATTTTTGTGAAAATGAAGATATACAGGTTGAAAATGATCTATTAGTCGAGAGTTTGAATGTACAGTTACTGACGATGAAGAGGAAAATATTGTGAATATATGTCGTGGACGAAAAAAAAAGAGATTACTCTGAAGAAGAGATATAAAATAATGAACAGCATGTTGCGATAAAATACAAATAGGTGGTACACCTGGAAGATCACCACTTCATAACATTTTCAGGCAAGAAGTAGGCCCCACAGGATATGCAAAACGTCATATTATAAAGGGTAAAGTCAAGACTGCATTTTCGTTGATAATTGACCACCATGTTATGAGCCATATAAGAATATGCAAAGAGAGTGTTAGGAACCGATTGGAGTTTACCTCAAGATAAATTAGATACATTTATTACAATTTTATATGCACGAGGTGCATATGGAGCAAATCATTTGAAAGTTTCTTTTTTGTGGAATAACATATGGGGGCCTAAATTTTTCTCAGAAACTATGAGCAGACATAATTTTACAGAAAATCTCAAATTTATCCATTTTGATAAAAAAAAGTGAACGGAGCCAACTTTTGAAAACAGACAAATTTGCCATGATATCTATGATTTGGAATAAATTCATTGAGAATACCCAAAACTGTTATAAACCGGGTGCTAATATTACTGTTGACGAACAGCTATTTTCAACTAAAGTAAGATGTAGATTTACGCAATACATGCCTAACAAGACTGATAAATTTGTAATCAGATCTTGGTTAGTATCAGACGTTGATAGCAAATACATCATAAATGCAATTCCATATCTAGGAAAAGATGAAAATAGGCCCTCTTCATTACCGCTCACTGAATGTGTTGTACTCAAACTCATGGAACCATTTACGGGTTGTGGAAGATCTGTAATCACAGACAACTTCTTTACAAGCAATTCCCTAGCAACACAACTGCTGGTGAAAAAAAAACTACGTTATTGGAACTATCCGCTCAAATAAAAGGGAATTACCAATAATTGCGAAGCAAAAGAAAAATAGTATGGAACGCTTTTCAACAAAATCTATGTCTTGGAGATGGCCTCTCCGAGTATTTTCAATATCCTTGATTAAGCTGGCATAGATGCCTGGATTTTGTACAAGCAAACGACAGGAGAAAATATCTCGAGACAAGATTTTTTACTCCAGTTAGCAGTAGAACTTGCCGCCGATTTTGTAAACAATCAAAAAAAGAAACAAATAGGAAAGGGACATTGCCTAAATCTACTACAGATTCTTATCAACGTAAGACGTGTCAAATAGGTTATTGTAACGAAAATAAAACCATCAAAATTTGTTCTAAATGTCAAAAAAAAGTTTGCGGAAAATGTACAATGGAGACACCTTGTATATGTAAAAAAAATGCCATGAGCGATGAATTAAACATTATTTTTTCTTTGTGTATGTAATAAAAATCGTTCATATACAATTTTATTTAATTATAATAAAGTTACTATGTTTATTTCCTTCTTACATCCATATTTCATAGAAAACACAAAGACCGGTCATTTGAGCGGTTGTGGTAGAAATAGGTATATATCAAGTGCTAGTATGTTTAGTGTTAGATATTTTTAAGTGAATTTTATAGAAAGATGATTATGAAATAATCACAGGAATTCTTAAATTTCAATGCAGCTTAACTCTTCATTTTGTAAAACATTGATTATAGTATGTCATTGTGTTGCGACCATGTTTCGCATACTTTAACGTTATGTTGTGTTCATGTGATATAAGTATGTATCAAAAGTAAAAACGCTTTTTGATTAAAAAAAACCATCTCTTCTGGGAGTTCTGCTTATATTACAACTAAGCATTGTTTATACAGTAACTATTGTAAGAGACTAATGTTGTAATTCAAAATTTAACAGTATTTTTGCTTGTTTCAGGAGCAGCTGCAATCACACGGTGCAGATTTGCAGAATAAAGCCCTCCAAATTCATACTGGTGAAGCCCTCTTTACCTGTGGAAAATGTTCATACACCTGTGGAGAGAAAAGTCTGTTGGTAAAGCACAAGGTTATACATATCGGCGAGAGGTCATATGCTTGTGATCAATGCTCATATTCATGTAATCTGAAGGGAAACTTAAAAACACACAAACTCATACATACCGGCGAAAAGCCATTTGCTTGTGACCAATGTTCATATTCATGTAATCAGAAGGCAAGATTAATTGAACACAAACTCTTACATACCGGCGAGAAACCATTTGCTTGTGATCAATGCTCGTATTCATGTAATCAGAAGGAAAGTTTAAAAATACACAATTTAATACATACCGGCGAGAAGCCATTTGCTTGTGATCAATGCTCGTATTCATGTAATCGGAAGACAAGATTAAAACAACACAAATTCATACATACCGGCGAGAAGCTATTTGCTTGTGATCAATGCTCGTATTCATGTAATCAGAAGTCAAGTTTAAAAAAACACAATTTAATACATACCGGCGAGAAGCCATTTGCTTGTGATCAATGCTCGTATTCATGTAATCAGAAGACAAGATTAAAACAACACAAACGCATACATACCGGCGAGAAGCTATTTGCTTGTGATCAATGCTCGTATTCATGTAATCAGAAGGCAAGTTTAAAACTACACAAACTTAAACATACCGACGAGAAGCCATTTGCTTGTGATCAATTTTCATATTCATGTAATCAGAAGACAAGATTAATTGAACACAAACTCGTACATACCGGCGAGAAACCATTTGCTTGTGATCAATGCTCATATTCATGTAATCAGAAGTCAAGTTTAAAACAACATAATATCATACATACCGGCGAGAAGCCATTTGCTTGTGATCAATGCTCATTTTCATATAGTAATAAGATATATTTAAAACAACACAAACTCATACATACCGGCGAGAAGCTATTTGCTTGTGATCAATGTTCATATTCATGTAATCAGAAGACAAGATTAATTCAACACAAACTCATACATACCAGCGAGAAACCATTTACTTGTGATCAATGCTCATTTTCATGTAGTAATAAGAGATATTTAAAACAACACAAACTCGTACATACCGGCGAGAAACCATTTGCTTGTGATCAATGCTCATATTCATGTAATCGGAAGGAAAGTTTAAAAAAACACAAATTCATACATACTGGCGAGAAGCCATTTGCTTGTGATCAATGCACATATTCATGTAGTCAGAAGGCAAGTTTAAAACAACATAATATCATACATACCGGCGAGAAGCCATTTGCTTGTGATCAATGTTCATATGCATGTAATCAAAGACAAGATTAATTGAGCACAAAGTAATACATATCGGCGAGAAGCCATTTGCTTGTGATCAATGCTCATATTCATGTAATCTGAAGAGAAGATTAATAGAAGACAAATTCAAACATACCGGCGAGAAGCCATTTGCTTGTGATCAATGTTCATATTCATGTTATCGGAAGGACTCTTTAAAACGACACAAACTTATACATACCGGCGAGAAGCCTTTTGCTTGTGATTAATGTTCATACTCATGTAATCTGAAGGTCCATTTAAAACGTCACAAATTTATTCATAACGGCGAGAATTCATTTGCTTGTTATCAATGCTCATATTCAAGTAAACACAAATGGTAGGTACTTTCAAATGAAAAATGTTTGTTTTTTCCATATTTTGGTTTGACAATTTTATATCATTGATTTTCATTAAAATTATAATTTCTTAAAACTTAATAAAAACACTTCAATATCAAATTTTAATGGTTTCTGTGTACTCTACATCCATTTGCTGATTTTTTTGTTCTTCCACAAGCACATCAGCTTAGAGACTGGAAGGTAAGGTATGAGGTTGTAAGGTTCATGGGTTGATGTCAATAGTAGAGTAGATTCTGTCACTTTAAGCATTACTTAAAACCCTAGGAAGAGTGAAAATATTCCAACAAAGCCCTGTTTATGATTGATTCTGGCTTCTGTCGGGCTGTTATGTGTGTTATTATTCAAATTGTTAATTTTACCGGTTCGTCTGCAGAAGGTTTAGCATGATGGCTTAAGTGATTTTTTTTAATCGAAATTATGTTGTGTGGGCAATGGGGGTCACCTGACTCCGATTGCCTACATTGCCAAAAACGAATTTTAATCTTACCGAAAAAGTTGAATCTATAATGGCAAACTGGGTTTAAAATCACGATCTTAAACGCTATGGACATTACATATCACAAGCATAGAAAGAAACACTAAGTAGTTAGAGCCTTACCTTTGGATTTGTCCCCTCTAAAAATTATATTAGAAAGGCGCAAAATCGTTTTAAGGCGCAAACTGAGTGAGCCGTCGACAGGATGCGCTACCTGTGCACAGGTAGCAATTGGGTTCAAAAACATCACCGTCTCTCGTTTGGTTTCTATTAAAATGGGGTGACCATCATTGCCTACTGATTACAATTCCCTACACCCCCTCTACGCTGTTGGATTTATAAGGTAATTCATTGGTTTATATATAGTTTTTAAATTATTATACCATATTCTTTTGTATAAATTGTACCAATATTGTATTAAAGGTTTTTTTACATGAACAAATCTAAAACGCTGTTTTCTGTTTGATTATATTTTTTAATATTTTATTTTTTTAATTTTATTATTTAATAAATATATTATTCTAAAAATATATTTTTACTATTTCTGGCTATTAAAAAGTTTTTGTTTAACACACACACACACACACATATATATATATATATATATATATATATATATATAGGTTCTAGTAAACATTGAGTTCAAAAGGTTATAGAAATTGATAAGATATCGCTTTATAAATTGAAAACGGGGCTACAGCTGTCATATTTACAAAGATTATTTATAAAATACAATTTTATTGATAACTTCTTAAATTAAAATTGTTTTTATAATAATCGACATAATCCAAAAAAATGAAACTATCAGACACCAATGTCACCATAAAAAAACATGTTGCTACAATATTTGCAATATACGATATTCCTTCTTCTTCTTCGTCTTTGGCTTGACAGCGGTACAAGGAAATATATTTGTTCTTTCCTTCGAACGCTTTCGTACTGGCTAGGTGGCGTGTGTCACCATGTAGTTATGAGTTGTGGTGTGTGGGTGGGAGGAGGGTGGGGGGATGGTGGGGGGGGGTGGGGAATACGATATTCCTGTTGCGTAAAAAAAATATTTATTCTGAAGTTACTATATTTACTGTTTAATATGTTAAAAATTTGACCATGGACACATTTAATCTACTCGGCGGCAGTTTTTTGACCCTTAATACTTCAAAAAGTTGTCGCAATAGTTATTGTATTTTTTTATTAAATGAATTAATTTTATTCTTTAAAATATCACAAATAATTGACATTTTATTTTATTTTGTATTTAAATATATTTTCAATTATTTTTAACATGTATAAATAATTTTTTTAAATAAATTAAATTAAATAGCCATTTAAAGTTGTAAAGTGACAACCTTGATCGACACGGGCTAAGCGCGCAGACTTGAAAAACCGGTATAAAAATAAGCAAAAATTGGGTTTTTCATTTCTTTGACAGTGCGAAACTAGTATTCGTCGTATTGGCAGTGCTAGGTATCCGCGGACAAAATATAAATAAACGTTTCAGAATATGCAATATTACTAATTTTTGCAGTCAATAATTTGTTGTCATTAACTAGCTATGTAAATTTGAAAATATCCGTGTACAGAAATAAAAACACTTAGGTAACTGTAACTTATTATATTTTTTGTGATTATGGTAATTTTACCTTGTTTTAATATTATTGATCAATATTGAAAAGATCACATTGACTCTTGATGTCAGTCTAGAAGTTGTAAAATATATTGGTCAAAATTCATTTAAACCGCTTGATAATATCGATTTGTGAAAGTTAGCCCCTCTATTATTTATTCATATATGTGAATCTGTTTGTGGAAACGAAACAATAAAGGTAAACGGTATTTCCTTTCCTGACAGTCAGCATATCTAAAAAATACTTTTTATATTCCACACTCATTATTAACACATTAATAAGAAAAAATACATTTGTTGCAAATATACCTGTATTGTTCAATTTGTGAAATTAAAATAAGTAATTCTAAATAAATAAATTTAAGATTAGCGTTATTGTAGTTCATCCAGATATAATTGCATTGGCACTTAATATGACATGAAAGAGGTCATCTATAACCGACGCATGCATTATAATAATTCTTTACAATGGAATCATGTTATTATTTATTGGTATAATATTTTACTAGTGTTATACTTTTTGTACTAAAATAACAAACCATTGATATAAATTTAAGATTTATTTAGAAGTTCAGTGCTGCCTTTGGGTAGGTTTGATATTCAACAATTATTTTTTGTATAATACGTAATGTATGGTAGCTCTTTGTGATGTTGCTTTTTCTATAAGTTTCTTTTTTATTACCAATTTGCCATTTTTACAATACTCGTAATTTTGGATCTTGTTTTGATGTAAAACTATGAGTTATTTCCGGTCTTAGATATTCTTTTTTTTCTAGGTATTAATTATTATTAGAGCTGTTAAAAATGAAGAATACAGTTAGATTTATTTTACAACTTAGTATTGTATCAACATTTTTTTCTATGTGTTGTTCAATACAAGAGAATGCAGGTATTTGCAATGTTTATACTTATTTAGAAATTATTGTATCTATTTAAAAAAAACCCATAAAGTAGATATGGTCACCTTGCTCAAGTTCTATAAGACTGATCATATTAAACAGTGATTATCATGCTGTCAATTTTTTACACTGGCATAATAGCATGATTTTTATCTGATAAAAATCAAAGTTGAATTAAGATTAAATTATTAGCATAGTAAATTTGTTATATTTATTTTTTTTCCAATTAAATCTCAGATGTTAGGCTGTGTCAAATTTTGATTGAAAATGCATCCACCAACAGAGCTAAAACGTTAAACATCAATCAAAATTAAATTCAAGTCAACATCCAAAAAATTTTTATTAGCAACTGTAAAATCTGAACTAATTTAAAAAACATAAAATTTATAACAATAATAACGCTTAGTGCAGTCTGTGACAAATTAATAACCTTGGTAATTTTCAGAGCTGAAGCGTAAATAGTGGTATTATATTTTATGTTTAGTTTTAGCTGTGGAGGAACCTCTAATTCCGGAATCTGAAGTAAAGCCTTGGTGTGGTAAGAGGAAGACCAACCCCAATGCGCTTTCATTCTTCAGCTACGAAGCTACTTATGGGGACTGGCCCTGGCATGTGTCGCTCTACGTTTTCAACCCTAAAAGAAGGACCAAGTCTTACTCCTGCGGAGCAACGATCATCAGCAATGACCTAATATTGACAGGTACTCTTCATTAAATTTCCCAGGAACTCCCAAAAGTACCTATTTTTCAAATTTATAACAACAACAGAAATATAATAATTTTTATATGTGATTTTCCACATATTTACGCAACTAGTTTCGTCAACTTTTTAAGTTGGCATTTTCAAGTAGAGTAAAATATTAGCGGTGCAAATAAAATCAGGCAGTGTTTAAATACCACCGAGTACTTTCTCACGAAAATACTTGACGTAATATATTTTAAGGTAATTGATTCACACATGAAACGACGAGCCTTACACATTAAAAATTATAATCCAAAAGGTTGTAAATCTATTGATTTGAGTCGTCAAGTTTTTTTTAATATAATAATTTTCTATGACTTTAGCTGCTCATTGCGTTGTTAATAAAAATGGAGAAACATATCCAGCGAGATGGGTAACAGTCGGGCTAGGCAAGCACCACCTCTATACAGAAGATGAACATTCTAGTGAGCTCCAGGTGAGGTATTTTCTTTTCGAAATATAATCTAACTTATTTGATATTTGTATATATATTTATCTGCTATATACGTAGCTTATCTTTTTGTAAAGCTTGTTGCTACAAGTTGTGATATTTGAGTGTCACAACTAATGAATCGATTCGGTCTACCTTATACGATTGATATTAGTTGATTATGATATTAGTATGATTGATTATTAGATACACCAGTATTCTTAACGAAACCCCGTTTGATTTTACAGATTCGTACTATAAATGTCCACAGTGACTTCGCCCCCGCAAATCTTACGCACGATATTGCACTGCTGACTCCTAGAAGGATTATCATGTTCCATGATTACGTCCAACCAGCATGCCTGTGGGTTTCTGACTTAGATAAGGAGAAACTGTATGGAAAGAGAGGAACAGTAAGTACTCAATAATAGTATTTGGTTTAATAATTTTATTTGTAAAAGCATAGCTTGTTTTTAATGAATTATTCACCATCGACTGGATAAAACTGAATAAATTTTATAACACTGTACTTTGGGTTGGACAGTATGCTATGAAGTTATCTTTAATATTGTAAGTGGTCGAGATTAAAAGGCTTTTGGGCGTCTATACTGACTGCTTGTTAAATGACCCTATATTTGTTGAAGGTCATTGGTATGGCTCTGAATGTGAAAAATAATGGTTTTTATTATGTTTTAGGCTGTTGGTTGGGGAGTGGACGAAAATTACTCGGTGACTGAAGTCATGAAAGCTGCCAGTCTTGCAGTAGTTCGAGACATTGACTGTCTAAATTCCAACAGGAAGTTTTATTCGGAGTATTTAAACTCTGACTATCAATTCTGCGTTGGGAATGGACCCCTTAATGGTAATTTTTATTATTTTTCTCATCTTCTAAACACTTACTTCACTGGTCATAAAATTAAAATATGGCTTAAAATTTTCAAGGCATCCAAGCTCTCAATTTGTTGCAACAAAAAATTTTTAAGTCATATTGCCATTGTTTCATAATTTTATATTTTTCTGTTTAGCCACAAACGTCTGCAACGGAGACAGTGGCGGAGGCCTGTACTTCGAAATGACTTACCCAGACGGAAGCTCCACGTGGTTCGTTCGAGGGATTGTCTCTTTGAGTCAGCCGCTCCTTGTCAACGGCAGGACGTATTGCAACCCCACGCAGTACGTCATATTTACTGACTCGGCCAAATATTTGGATTGGATTAGAGAATTTACCGCTACACCAGTATAGAAAGTCTTCTGGTTGCCTATTTTATTGAATTGTTTTTATATATCTATTATATATATTGTTTTTTTATATATTGAAAAATACTTAGTAATTGCTTAAATAGTTTTAACCTATCGATATCTTTTATTTATGCAAAAACCACACGGTTTTATTAATAGCAAATCAGCTAATGGTTAAAATTTTGTCTATGGCCTATGAAAATTGTCTATGATAATAAATATTTTTTGTGGTACTTGCTCTTGCCTTTCAAGGGTTTCTAATGCTCCTATAGCAAGTATTATGAAATTCTACATGACTTTAGGCTTCTTTAAGCAGATATCCTTATTATGAAAGTTTTTTTCCATGCTCGTATTTTTTCAACATTATTAGCAAATTCGACAATCTTCTGATCTGATGAAGCTCTTGATAAATTAAAGAACTACAACTGAAATATTTATTAATCATAAAATATTTTAATTATGTATATATTGTCAATACTTGAAGCAAGTAGTAAGGACATGAGATTAATTATAATGTTCACTTTTGTATGGAAATAATATAAATAAATAGCGTAAGAGACATTAAAAACATGACTTATTTTCCCAATTGATATTAAAATATTTCAGGAGGCGAGAAACTACTCTGCAATTCGGTGGTTAGCTTGCTTGCTTGATAACCGTGGAATCCTGGATTGAAATCCAGTTTGAGCAAGTCCAGTTTTTTTTAATTCAATTGAAATTATAAATTGTTGATAAAAAGAGAAAATTCCTGTGATTTCCATGTATACAAATGTTAGAGATGTTTCAATCTAAATAAGTAACAGCTTTGAACTACTTGCCCCTACTTTTTCTAAATTCCTGACCTCGAATGTCTCCCACTCACGAAGTAAACAAAAAATGTACTCACCTTGAAACAACTCAAAAGATATGAAAAGTACTATACTGATTTATTTTTACATTTATTAACAAAAATATACATTGAAATTTTAATACATAAAAAAAATTATCACAATGTTATCAGTACGAGTTATCTTGGTTAAAAAAACGAAATCAAAAAGCAAAAAATCATTGAATCTGTTGTGTGATAATTAAATACCAAGTAATAAAATTTATATTGCATTAGGAATGTGACAATTGTTTCCGTCAAATTAAAAATGAAATTTGATTTAAATCGATTTTTTCAAAATTTGTTTATAATAATGCACACTGTCATTACATTCGAGCTATGTTATTAAGTAAATGCTATTGTCCGACAGATCGGAAATAATATGATTACTCATTTACTTAGACCATTATTATGCTTTGAATTTCAATGAAAATGAAACTTTTGTCCGAAACTTTTCTGCAACATCGAATACGATATTCATAAAATAATTTCAGTTTTCTGTGTTTCTCTCAAAATCTATAAATATGTAGATTGAAACCCTTTTATGGATATTGTTCCACAGCATCAGGAACGTTTGTAATCAGCTTATAATCATCTTGTAGATATGTTGGGGTCATCATTTTTGAGAAATTATGTAACACTATCTCGTAATGAATTGGCGGCCTGCTCAAATTAACACCCAACTTTAATCAGTTTGAGTTTCGGAGGACAATAGTCGTCCACCTTATATTGTAAGTAGAATAAAATTATTGAAGCTATTATTAAAATCAATTTATCAGCTTTGCAGTAAAATAATATTAGGTTATCTTTGGAAATTTACATTTAACAGAATCGGCGAGCTTTAAATAAATTTATCCCTGTCGTATTTTCAATTATGTTATGCTGTTATTAACATGAATAGTTTAATAAAAAAATTAACTTGCCATACTTCTATAGTATAATTATATATCTAGCATAATTTAAAAACGCTTGCTTAATAGCAAATATTATACATTTGGTATAAGTTTAACTTCTAGAATTTTGATTATTATATTGTTAGATTGTTGAATTATTGAATCTACTCGTAGATATAAAATTCAGGACTACTCTTTAGGAGATTTTATTACTACAAATATTTCTTAAGTATTCATTGACCTGATGTGTTTGATTATTGATTTCAGAGAGCCTCAAGGCTACACAATGGGCAGGATGATCATTTTTGCCTCTTTGGTGATTTGTGTGTTTATAAACCATGCAGAGGGTACGTGATAATGCTGGTTGTTTTGATTGTTTTTAGTGACAAATCACAGTTCGTTGTCAGTTTAGTCACGGTTATCCAATTGTGATTTAGCATTTTTATTTTAGGTCAAGGACCTCCTAGATTTATTAAGCAACCGCCAAATGGAGAAATAATAATGATAGCCAAAAATAATGAAGACTACTTACCTTTTACTATAGAATGTGAAGTCCAGGGACAACTCACCCACACGTAAGTACTTGATCAAAAATATCATAAATTCGATGAAATCTTTCCGATATTCAAAAATTTTCTAATATTTGAAATTTTTCAAATATACACCAAATAATACATAGACTTTTAAAGGTCATATTTTTCTAATATGTATGCTCGTATTTTGGAAAATGTGAGCCTTCAATGTCAAAACTTACATATGCTCAAAATATGTGCTTTGGTATTGAAAGCTCACATCATACAAAATACGAGCATTGACACCAAAAGCTCATATTTTTCAACACAAGAGCTTTGACATTGAAAGCTCGTATATTGAAAAAAATGAGCTTTGACTTTGAAAGCTCAAATTTTAATTATGCCCTGGACTCCTCTCAAATTTATTATAATATTTAAAAATTTCAAATAATATTTCAAAATTTGCTTAAATTTCAAATATTTAAAAACTTTTCAAAATTTCAAATATTTTAATGAAATTTTTATATTTTGTAAACTTTAAACATATTTGAAATTTTTGAAATATTATTTGAAATTTTTGTAGTTTTTGAAATTATTGAATAATTTGAAATTTTTTATATATTTGAAATTTTTGAAATATTCATATATTATTTATAGGTATCTTTGGATGAGAAATGGAAAAAAATTCCACTGGCAAACATACGGCAGTCGTATAACCCAAAATACCGATACCGGAACATTAGTGTTTCACTCACCCGTAAATGAAGATATCGGACAGTACCAGTGCTTTGCAGAAAATATACTAGGAATCGCTACTTCCAACTCCGTTTTTGTTAAGAAAGCAGTATTGAAGCCTTTCGTTGAACGTTCGTTGAATGAGGTGATGGCTATGGAGGGGTTTTCCTTCATGATGACATGCTATATTCCGGACGGCTGGCCAGAGCCGCAGGTCACGTGGATCCTTCAGAGCGCAGATGGTAAAATAAAGGGTATCAACAGTTCAAGAATGACAGTGGATCCCGAAGGAAATTTACAGTTTTCGAACGTTGAACCCGAGGACGCGAGTGATGAATTTTTATACACCTGTGTTTCTCAATCATTGGTGCTCAATAGAATTGAAATTGGCAATAAATTTATGCTTAAAGTTTTTAAGACAGGAATTCAGAACAGAATACATAGCCCGCAGATTCAGTACGTTTCTAAGAAAAATGAAATTGGATATAGAGGGAAGACAGTAGAAATTTTTTGTCTCTTTAGCGGATCGTGAGTAGAAATTTTATTTATTTTATAGCATTACTAAACTATCTATTTATCACCTGAAATATTTTGCAGAATCTCGGCAATATTGTCAGCTAGAATAAGTCATCTGCACTAACAGCACAAGCACTGCTTGAGTTACATAGTATTGGCTAAAAATTTTCAAAAAGATACATAGTAGTAACTTTATAAATTATTGTAATAATAATCATAATCATCAGACAACATTTTATTATAGTTGCATCGGAATAAGTGTTTTTATTTTTACAATAACACCGATCACATTTTTAGTATGTTGTCATGGCTTATCATTTCTATATAATACAAATGTTTTCAGGCCTACACCTTTAGTCGTTTGGACCAAAGATGACGTCAAGTTGGAATGGTCCAATAGAATCATTGAAGGCGACTATGGAAGGAGTTTGATTATAAAAAAAGCTGACTATGATGATTCAGGGATCTATACGTGTGAAGTCGATAATGACATAGGACCCGAGATATCTCATTCAACTAACCTCAAGATTATGGGTGAGTTTATTTAATTGGTCGACCCCGGGTCTAAAGAATCTATTGATTTTTCGCAGTTGCAAAAACGGGTTTAGATTGTCTCTTTGATGTGTTTACATTGTTTAAACAACTGATTGACAAAAATTTATTTAAATTTGTCTCGATTGGGTGTAAAATAATTTTATGTTTCAGGTGCACCGTATTTTACCACCCAACCTGAATCATTTGATAAAGCCAATGCTAATGGACGTTCTGTGGAACTAGACTGTCGAGCGATGGGAATTCCAACACCAGATATAAAATGGACATACAACGGCAAACCGATTGAAGAGGCACCCCCAAATTCACATCGGATTCTTTATGGAACAAACAGCATTGTTATCAACACTCCGACATATAGAGACATCGGAAACTATGGATGCAATGCCTCTAATTATCTAGGCTACGTGTACAAGGATGTGACCATTAATGCTTAAAATTAGACGGGAAATTTAAATAACAAATAATTAAACTGCGAACATAATTCTTTCATTTCATTTCATTTCCTTCACTTTTTAAAATTATTTTATAAAAATGAGTTTTTGTGTTAACCTAACCTATAAAAACAGATATGACATAATCTGTCATTTTTCTGTTTCTGTGTGAATAATAATAAAACAAAAATACAATTACTTAGAATGTATATTTAAGATAAGTTGTTTTCTATCCAGTTCAGATACTTTGCAGAATCTGTGAAAACGGTAAAGTGGTTTGGATCGCAGAGCCTTTTATCTGTCCGAGACACGCTCACTGATATAATTCCTCTCAAAGACCAGCTGTCTTTATCTTCGACATCTTTTTCTGAAAAGTACATCCCTCCGCCGCTGTCTCCGTTGCACACGCTTGTTCCTGAAGCGATAACATAAAACCTATCTAAACGATTTTTTAGAATCACTATTGAGGTTGAGCATGTATAGCTCGGAGTGCACGCTGATATGCCTCTTGATCCCGTAATTTCCCTGAATACAGCAAAATCACAATTCCTACTAATCTATTATAACCTCCTATTGCGGTTGTGGACTCCTTGTTATTAGATTATATAAGTTTGAATACCTCACTCTTGTGAAAATAAAATAGAATAAGAATTTTACCATTTCTTGATCCAGCACAAAACGTTGTGTCATCTAGAAATTTGTCGAAGAATGATGGGTAGCTCCGGAGGCATTCGAGATCTGAAACCACAGGCATAGTGGCCGTCATGAGCTGTTGAGATAGCACATCTCTCTCATTGAATCCCCATCCTGCAACCTGAAAATTATAAATAATCAAGTAATATTGTTTTACTGAAAATACTGATACAAATAAAATGAATTAATTTTTTGATTTGCAAAACTGAGCCATTGCAGTCGAAAGGACACCTTGGCTCAGTATTCGGTGAAGAAAACCAGGGGACTATTCTCGTAGTTTCATGTATGAATCAATTACGTACGATTGTAAGTTAAGCTCATGTACATACACTTCCTGCTCTACCGACAATGACTGACTTTTCAGTTTTGCTTCTGTCCCACAGGCAAATTGGCTGCACGTACTGTCCGTACAAAACTTCAGATGATAACTTCAAAATAGAAATATCATTTTTTAAAAACCTGCTATCAAATTGCGGATGCAGCACGATTTCAAAGACCTAAAAAAACAACAAGTTAAATGGAAATAGCCAAATTTGACTACTGAAACAAATATGGTAATCAACATACTGATTTCTCCTGAGGTTCTATATTGCCTCCGACCATGTTATATTTACCAAGCACAACAAATAGCCTTTCGGGTGTTATCTTTATACCGTTTTCAATAACACAATGTCCAGCTGAAAAATCAATTTCATGTAGAAAAATATTAAAACATAGTGGATCTTGAATCCATAATCTGATATTTTAATATAAGTTTCAAGGTATTGCGTTAATATGTTACAGCAATGTATCAAAGGTTTTTGATATTTTAAAAATTATATATGGGTGCAACCTTATTAGGCGAAATGGTGTTGTGTTGAAAGTACCTGTAACGATTCTCGTAGGAGAGACTAAGCTCCCGCCGCAAATGTAAATCTGCACGGATGAAGCTGTTTTAATTTTATATAGGGCAGAGTGCCAAGGCCAGTCGCCGGGATTGGTTCCCAGAGCATTTGTGATGAGCGCTGTGTGCTCTACCATTTTGCGCCCGCAGCCCTTTTCTGACGTTGGAATGCTCAACGCGGACGCAGCAGAATCTTCATTACCTTTGATGTAACTATCCCATATTCCCTGGAATGTTCAAAATATTTAAAAGATCGTCAAAAGTCACAAGGAGCCGAAAAATGAATGTTCAATTTTAAAATGATATTGTATATTCAATAACGTTATAAATTTGAAAGAAGATGTACAATAATATACGCCAATATATCAATAGTATATTCAAGTTCAACAAAGCTGCTTTATGCAATAACACTAACTAATTTTACTCCTTTTGGACATAGATAGTCTCCATCCAGCACCAGGTTTAGAAGATTGGGAACCGGTTTTCCTTGTCTACCCCTCACAATCATTCTTACATAATCATCGACCTGAGTGTGCACACGAATGAGGAACTTTCCTGGTTCATATGTACTTATGCGTCCATACGGGGAACCCTGGAAAATATATAGTTTTTTTTTTATTTATGTTGCCTAGAAACATTTACATATTTTAATACATATTTTAACTAAAATATGTATTAGAGTTTCAATAGTCGTCAATACATTTTAACGATAACTTAAATCATGCAGATGACTTGCTCTATATCCATATACTACTGTAAAACCATTATAAGTACATGTTAACATGTTAAATTGGATCCTCGTCTTGATTATTAGCTCGCGCCTGTTTTAGTTTGATCAAAGTTGGAGCTTTAATAAAAACGAAGCTTTCAATGCACCTACCAGCGTAATATTAGCTTCGGAATCCATAGTGATGTAAATTTTTGAGTTTACTATCAACGGGCCGGGGTTTTTTAAGTCACTGAGAAGTATACCGAGTTCGTATTTATTTTCATCTTCGGGAGGTAGGTCAGGCTCAAAGACTTCAACAATGGCTTTGGTTCCCTTGCAGGGGTGAGCTCGAGCTAGTGGACTTCCGACGTAAACTCGACACTTTGATGGGCCAATGCTGATGAGCACGACGCTCAATAAAAAGCAAAGGCTGAAATGCTTCATTTTTCTGTTCATTCAAAGACTGAAAGAAACACATTTAAAATCAGATAGTCACATTTAAAGTGTTATTTATTTAATAGATAAATGAAAATAAAATCACGTTGTTAAATATAAAAAATACTTCATTGACTTGTATGACCTAATTAATGGCACTATTATTTTTTTTTATGATAACAGTTGCCAACTATGAGGACGCAAAGTATATTTTTTGATTTAATTTATTTACTCCATTCCTATCAAGTTTTATCTGTCCAATGTCGAATATTCAATGAAAGTGTTTAAAGCAGTCATCAAGACACGGATATTGTGAATAAGGATTATCATTTTTAGATTTTGTATGATCAACAAGGTATCATAATTTTATCACAGATTTAAAAAAAAATTATTTTAGATATAATATCACTATGTCACTTTATTAAAATCATCATAAGTATAGTAATTTTAATTAAATACTAAATAAAAACTCTTGTCTTTTAAGTGGCAAAAACATGTTTATATAAACTTACCTATTTTTTTTCTTAATTATCACAATCTAGTTTATTTTAAAGTATATATATATATATATATATATATATATATATATATATATATAGTTGTGTAGTTATTCTGTCTGGGGGTTGTAGGAGAGAGAGAGCGATCAGTATCGCGTCGTGTTATTTATAGTGTCCTCTATCCCGGGGGGAAACTGCCACTGTTGTTTTTTCCCGAGACGTTTAAAGTGCCATATGGATCAGAGACTACATGTATATGTAGTCTATGACCGTAAATGGATACATTTTTGATTAATTATTTATATATTCTAATTTAAAATAATGATAAACCTATATCTTCCTAACTTTCTTCACTGCTTACTCCGAGAGACTGAATCACAATAACAAAAATTCAATTTTTATTTGATAAGAACATAGTGCCGGACTGTGAGCTACTATTTGATATCAATACTATAAATATACTATATATATATATATATATATATATATATATATATATATATATATATTTATTTATTAGTAATTTAAAACTACAACTAAACTTTGAGATAAAAGTAATCTGTTAATAGTATAATACTTTTGTGTTATTTTAAATAAATGTAAATGAGAAAAATACTTTATTGTTTACAATAGATACATTTAGTTATTATTACAAATAATAAAAGCAATAATTAAATGAAATATTCTTTCAATATAGTTTTGTGTTGGTTAACGCTTATTTAATATTGTTCTCTATCCAGTCTAAGTATTTTGCGGAATCGGTAAAGACCGTGAAGTGGTTAGGGTCACAGAGCTTCCTGTCTGTTCTGGAGACACTAACGGAGACAACCCCACGCAAGAACCAGCTGTCCTTATCATCAACATCCTTTTCGGGGAAGTACATCCCCCCTCCGCTGTCTCCATTGCATACGGCTGTTCCTGAAACAACAACGAAGAAATTGCACTCGAGAAAATACACGAGAGATTCTAATCAACTCTTCCTTGGTTATCTTGGTACCCTTTGCCAACTTAGCTACTGCACCACTGTGTTGCTTATTTTACGGAGAATTTAAATCGTTATGAACTGATGTATCTTTAAACTTTTTATTGAAATATGTATTATACCATTTATCAAATAATAAGAATATTGGTCATACACAGATTGCCTTGAGGATGTGAGAGCTAGGCAATACAAGATTACACTTACCATTTCTAAATCCAGCACAAAATGTAGTATCGTCCAGAAACTTCTCGAAAAACGATGGATAGCTCCTTATGCATTCAAGATCGGCGACCACCGGCATGGAGGCAGTCATAAGCTGGTGTGAAATTGCATCCCCCTCGTTGAATCCCCAGCCTACAACCTGCGTACAATAAAACTAATTGTCAAATCAATAGCCAAGTATTACTTGAGGTGTGCTCGTAGGTTACAAGTTTTCAGTTCCTGCTATGATAACTGCGGTCAACAAATTCTTTACAGACAAACTTACACACATATTTTGTTTCATTGTATGATATCTAATATCGAAAATAATATGGCATTAACATTTCCTTACAGTTCCTGCTTTACTAACTACGGTTGACTTTTCAGTTTTGCTTCTGTCCCACAGGCAAATGGGCTGCACGTACTGTCCGTAAACAACTTCAGATGATAATTTCAATATGGCAATATCATTTCTCAAGAATGTGCTGTTGAATTGAGGGTGCAATAAAATTTCAAAAACCTGAAAAAATAAAAAAAACAACCTCAACAAAAGTATAGATTTCATGGTATATTATACTTGCAGGGAATGTTATCGTACAGATTTTTCTTGAGATTCTATATCCCCACCCGCTAAATTGTATTTCCCAAGTACAGCGAACAATCTTTCAGAAGATATCTTTCTACCGCTTTCAATAACACAGTGTCCAGCTGAAAGAAATAAGAATTTATTGATTACTAATTTATACGTTTTATTACATAGCTTTTTATATAATTTATAGGAAAGCCGTCTTATCTGCTCTGATAAAGAAGTTGTGATTTAATTGCAATAAAGGAGTGCTGGGGTGACTGTACCTGTGACAATCCTTGTCGGGGAGACTAAGCTGCCCCCGCAGATGTAGATCTGAGCCGAAGACGCAGAGGTGGTTCTATACAGAGCAGAGTGCCAGGGCCAGTCGCCCGGCTTACTGGGTAGACTGTTGGTGATGAGTTCCGTGTGCTCCACCATCCTGCGTCCACACTTTCTGTCTGACATCGGGGCCTTCAGCACCGTCACGGCGGAGTCCTCAGTGCCTTTTATATAGTTATCCCATATTCCCTGGAAATAGTAAGCTCAAGCTACATGCAACCGAGATGATGGCCGTCAATACTTTGCTTTTAATTTCATTAGGTATGTATATTTTAAGAACTTATTTATAATATATATATTTAATAAAATATATTCCATTAAATAGTTTATAAAAATTTGGAGTAGCAAATACTTCTTTTAGGTATTAAGTTCTACTTATAACTATCAAGTGGATAAGTTTAGCAAAAAAATAACAAATTGTTCGATTAATCGGAGAACGTAGAATATTAAAAGCATATTATTTAACTTGCTTACTTGTATTTATTACACTTATTTTAAAATCTAGAGAATCCGAGAATCTCAAAACGGTCTACACACGGAGCAACACAGCTGACCCCTGGCCGATAAGTAGTTTATAGCGTACCTACTATGTTTTTTTTAATAGTTAAGTAAAATACGACTCTATTGACTATTCATCGCTCGATTGTCGATTCCGTCATCCCGTATGTAGACCGCTTCAATGAGCTGTTGTAATGCTATGGACTTTACCAATTGAACTCCATCTGGGCAAAGCTCATCTCCATCCAGCTCCAAGCTCAAGAGGTTCGGGACAGGTTTGCCCTGCCTTCCGCGTACCGTCATTCCAACATAACCCTCAACGCGAGTATGTGCGTAGATGACAAATTTTCCTGGTTCATGTGACCTGATGCGTCCGTACGGTGAGCTCTAGAATACAGAAGTAAGTAGACATTATTTGAAAGATTATTCACGACACCAGCGGGACTCGAACCCACACCAATTCAAAACTATCAATTTAAAATAGACTTCATTTCTTAGGACGCATTTTTTATTTATTTAATAAAAACACTGGAGTGATTTGCAATGCAATTGAACTTGATATATAATTTTAAATGTCTTAGATCTCATTTACTTACCAGCGTAATATTAGCTTCAGAATCCATTGTGATGCGAATTTTTGAATTTATGGTCAACGGGCCGGGGTACTTCAGATTTTTAAGTAAAATACTCAGGACGTATTTATTTTCGTCTTCAGGGGGTTGGTTGCTCTCAAATTCTTCCACCACGGCGTCCGTCCCATTGCAGGGGTGGGCGCGGGCCAGGGGGTTGCCCACAAAGCTTCGACCACCTGAGGGATCGACGCTGATGAAGAGGACGCCAAGCAAAACAGACACTCCACCAAAGCCGACTTGCACCATTTTTTAAAGCTTACTTTAAGGCTGCCCTAAAAATTAATTTAATAGTTTGGAGGCTTGAGAATTAAGATTGATTGTCATAGGATTGGGTCAATAAATATATAAGATATATTTCATTATCATTTATACGAATTACATACAAATATCACTCACTCAATATAAAAAAATTACTTTTATCCATCGATTACCACAAACCTTTTTGTGTCCTTTTTCTACCACATTGATTAAAATCTATATAACATAATAATATTTGCAATATTCCTTCACAAGAGACTTGGAGCAACTAAACCGTCAAAGATAAAATTATACGCGAACTTGTAAAGGCCAACAGAGCTGGATCGGACGCACATTTTATTATGTACAAAATAAATTTAATAATTAATAAATAAAAACTAAATAACAATTCTATTATTCTTGAATTTATTGGAAATTGAAATTAAACTTTTAAAACTCTCAAAAAATATTAAAAACACAATTCACTTTTTTTCGTTAATAATGGTACTATTTTTCCATTTATCAAATCGTATTAAATATATAAATTATTTAAATAGTTGTTTTGGGCAAACATAATAAACCTCTCAAATTAAACTCACTTTTTAATAGAATATTATTTTAATGGCCAATATTTATATGCAATAACTAATACAGCCCTGTAAAACAAGTTTCAATGGCCAGATAACTTGTTTGAACTGAAACCCATCTTCTCGAGAAATAAATATTTTCCTTATAAATATATGATCAATAAAAATCCTCAGATGAAACAATTAGACTCAATTAGCAATAGCGTGCCACAGCTTTAGCACCAATGCGAGCCATTTTATTTATGATGAGCAATAAAAAACTTATTAGGTCCAACAAAGGAATAGATTGTGGATTTCCTTTCCAGATATTATTTAGGTGTATGCGGAGTGTGAAGCGTGTATCTCTATAGCAAAAATGAGGCAGTAGAATCAAATACGAGGCTTTCTCAGGGCAGAGTCGATGATACAGACAATGGAGCAGTCTTGGCATTCCAATATCGTCTTCGTGCTATTGGTTTGTTTAATTGTGTATGAAAAGCGAAATCTTTCAGCCACTTTACCATATATACATACTAGTCAATATCACTTCAAACAAATAGGGCAAATGCTGGAGACGTACCAGGACAACATCTTAAAATGCTTTCACGTTTCATTGCCATACATTCTGGCTGAATAATTTCATGATAAATTCTTGAGCTTGAGCTCGATTATATGAACAAAAAACCCAAGTATTATTATGAATTTTGTATTTTTGTATGGTATTGATTACACCGCAGTGGTAAATATTTTGGAAAAACCACATTTATTGAGCGTGGAAAAACCTGACTATGTGGAAATTGAGCAATTAATAATAATCAACAAAGCAAAGTCGGACTATACTCAAAAATTAACCGAATACCTCAACAGCACTGTAGTACAACGGATACAAGTACTTGAGAAATACATATAAAGAAAAAAAAATTATTCATACAATATCATGCTGTTTAGATATGAAGACCTCGTTTACTGATGTATAAATATTTATAAAAAAAAAAGTACATGTATATATATAATATATATAAAGATTTAAATTTTTGGATTAAATTGTGCGTCAAATACTATAAACACAAAAAGAAAATATTTTTTTATTAAGTGTTTTATATCCCCCCCCCCCCCTCCATAAAATGAGTAATAATAATTTTTATTTTTATTTATAAAGCACAATTATATTTTTGCATATTTAAAATACAACTTTTCACATCAGTCTGTTTTATATTATTTGTCTATATTTATACAGTGTGTTTCAGATAAATCTGTATAATAAATTATTATATTCGTAGCAAACAGCTTAGTTCCTATAGTGTGTTTTGAAACCAGTTCATAAAATGCATTTACATTATATTAAAAAGCAGTTTGTAAACTGGTGGTGGTAAAGAATTAAAAAATCGTATAAATTACAAAATATTTTTTTAATATATTTATTTATTATATTCATACTTATGCACAAAAATGTACTTATTAAAATCGATTTTACCGACAGACTAGATTTTCAGAAAAAAATCAGCCGACTCAAGTATATTAAAAATTAATATATTTCTAAAATTCTATAATATAAAAAATAGTATTCACATAAATATGTTCAAAACATGTATAGCTCTTGAAAAATATATATAAATAATTATTAAAATCATATTGATACTCGTATAAAATATTAAAACTATTACTTGCAAAAAAGCAGTATTGAAATGATACGCGAATTTTATTTTTTTATAACATAACATAATTGTTATATGAAACTTGTATTAATTATTAGTCTAATTATTAATATAAATTAGGCCACAAAGATATTTAAACTAGAGTGATAATGAATTAATGAAAACAATCGCAGTTAAAAGTCAAACGACAAAGATGAGAAGGTCAGAACTGTACATGTAATATTTATTAGAAATAACAGATTAAATTAAACATTCAACAATAATTTATCGGCATTGTATTTTTGTGGATGCTTGTGTTGATTTAATTTTGTTTTAAATAAATTAAACAACATATCTGTTTCAACAGAGTTGACGCCATTCGGCTACAAGGTCTATTTCGTATATTTTTCATTTGATTTGAATAATTATTTGATTAATACTTTTGCTTATTTTCCAATAAAAAATCGAAATAAAAAGGAGCATTGGAAGGAGGAAAGTAATGCGGAATTTTTGCCAGCCTAATTAGTAAGACTGGTCCAAGATAATTATTTGTTCAGTGAACCTCCTCCGAGGACTTGAAATACTTGAAGAAGAAGTATCATTAAGCTTTAAGTAATCTGCACGGTACTTTGAGTAATCCGCAATCTTCTTGTGTTGTGTTGTGACTGCAATGGATGGGATTGTTGGAGTTGCCTTGATGCATGGATGATTTTTATGCATGATTTCATGGATGAGTTTAAGTTTCTTGTTATAAATGGCCTTGAATCCAGTCCAGGTACTTGGCGGCGTCGGTGAAGACGACGTAGTGGTTGGGGTCGCAGGCCGTCTTGTCTGGCCTGTTGACGCTCAGGGAGACGATTCCTCGGAGGAACCAGCTGTCTTTTCCATCCTCAGCCACCTGCCTGAAGTACATGCCACCCCCGCTGTCTCCGTTGCAGACGCTGGTCCCTGAAAAATATAACAACAAGTAGATTTAATCCTTAAGGGCCTAGTCTGCATAATCGAGTTTTTTTGATCATTTTCTAGTCCGTTTTGCGAAAAATCCACTGCACTAATCGAAAAAATTTAAATGCAAAAAGTTTGATACATTCCTTCTTCCGAATAAAATATATTTTTATTTCTTATAAATTTACTATTAATATGATAAATATGTGTTTTTCCGATTGAAGTGTAGGAATTTGGAGATTCATCTGGTCCATTTTACAAGAGTCCTAAACATTTAAAAGTTTTTTTTTAATTGAAATTAAAAGATTAAATATAAACCATGTGCGCAGTATTATTAAAAAAATTAAAAAAAAAAAAAATCTTTAACAAACTTTGGTTTTGAAAAGTCGTCATTTTATCCAATTTTTCAACATCTTCAAGATTTTATTTTACCCTTAAAATGGACGTTAATTAAATAATATTTTTAATAATTTGCATATAAATTTTTTCGATTGGTGCAGTGGATTTTTCGTAAAACGGACTAGAAAATGATCAAAAAAACTCGATTATGCAGACTAGGCCCTTAACGCAAAACCAATAAGAATCTTACCAAAAAAGCTCAATTTTTATTTTAAAGCAGCTTTGTGGGTTACATAATTTCTGTGCGAACAATCTGACCAGTGAGATAATAACAATTGACATTTTTTCGTTTGTCGGTCCATGTCTTTGACGTGGCGCTCCTAAAAATGGTACGACATACAGTGGTTTTAAGTACCATTTCTGAACCCGGCACAGAATGTGTTATTCGTGAGGAACATGTTGAAGAAGGTCGGGTAGCTCTGGATGCAGACCAGGTCGGTGGCCACGGGCATGGTCGCCTGCAGCAGCTGGGTGGAGACTCGATCCTCCTCCGTGAAGCCCCAGCCGACCACCTGAAAAAATTAACATGTGCCTGTATGATCATCAAACGAGTCTCGCGATTATATTCACATGTGCGACCATATTAGTCTTCCACGACTCCAAGGGGCAAAGCTTTTAATTTAATTTATTTATATTAATTAAAATTGCTTTTAAAAGGCAAATGCAATAGTTATTTCGTTTTCATAGAAGGAGTGTTCTTTGGGGTAGTAAAAATATACATATGCCTGTATGATCATCAAACGAGTATCGCGATTATATTCGCATGTGCGACCATGTCAGTCTTGCACGACTTCAAGGGGCAAAGCTTTTAATTTAATTTATTTATATTGATTAAAATTGCTTTTAAAAGGCAAATGCAATAGTTATTTCGTTTTCATAGAAGGAGTGTTCTTTGGGGTAGTAAAAATATACATATGCCTGTATGATCATCAAACGAGTCTCGCGATTATATTCGCATGTGCGACCATGTCAGTCTTGCACGACTCCAAGGGGCAAAGCTTTTAATTTAATTTATTTATATTAATTAAAATTGCTTTTAAAAGGCAAATGCAATAGTTATTTCGTTTTCATAGAAGGAGTGTTCTTTGGGGTAGTAAAAATATACATATGCCTGTATGATCATCAAACGAGTTTCGCGATTATATTCGCATGTGCGACCATATCAGTTTTGCACGACTCCAAGGCGCAAAGGTTTTAATTTATATAAATTAAAATACAAGATTGGTTTGCTTCAATTGCTTTTAAAAGGAAAATACAATAGTAATGTCGTTTTCATAGAAGGAGTGTTTTTTGGGGTAGTAAAAATATACATGTGCCTGTATGAGAACCAAACGAGTCTCGCAATTATTTTCGCATGTGCGACCATATCGACTCCAAGGGGCAAAGCTTTTAATTTATTTTATATATATTAATGAAAATTGCTTTTAAAAGTTAAATACAATAGTTACGTCGTTTTTATAGAAGAGTGTTCTTTGGGATAGTAAAAATATACATAGGCTTGCTTTAGATATTTCTGTGAAAAATAATGAAGTGCTGATTTAAAAAATATGTTTGTGTATATTTTTTTTAACTTACCGTCCCGATTTTGTTGAAAATCGTAGATTTGTCAACATCGTTATTTTTCCACAGGCATATTGGTTGAGCGTATTGTCCGTATTTCACTACTGAAGATAGTTTCACAATGGCGATGTCGTTTTCCAAATTATTACTTGCAAAGTCCTCGTGCACGATTACTTCATACACCTGAAAGACAAATAAAATAGTGAATCGCGTCCTGAATTTTTTAAAAATAATTTTCTGAAGTCTTTATTTTAAATAAATACCCTTTTCTCCTGCGACGCAATATCTCCCCCTACGAGATTATACTTCCCGAGGACCGCGAAGAGTCTTTCAGGAAGGATCTTCACTCTGTTCTCCGTCACGCAGTGAGCAGCTGAAAAAGGTTACATCGAATAATTATTAGTACCTTTACTCGAAATTACTGTCAATTTTAGATATAATTGTCATTCTCAAAGACTACCTCTTCACTATAGATATACTTATTAGAGGAGGAGTTATATATTTGAAGATTTTCTGAATAAGAAGTCTAAATATTCCTACATAGTTAAGGGTTGAAATCCGAGAAAAGGTGCCTGGTTTAAAAATCAGTTTCAGAGTATTACTGTGATAGAGTTAAATTTCAAAGTTCATTTGAAAAAATATCAAATTGCTAGAAGCCGTTATATTGTATGCCCCGTGGTTCATCCAAAACTCCACAGAGCTTCAAAAACGAAGACGATCCACGAGTTCATCATTGACGTCGCCCAGTCCTTCCAAATCTCCACCCCCTTAGTCCCAAACCCATCGATCAGTTCCCTCCTCGAGTATACTCTACTACCTCGAGGACTGCCTCTTCAGAAAAAGGCCAAAAGCCATTCATCCACCCCTCCCCCACCCACCTAAACCCAATAACCCCATGGTGACACATGTCACCTAGTAAGCTTGAAGGCGTTTAAGGAGGGTCATGATATATGCGGATTGACATAATAACCTGTCAAAACTCTGGTCATCGTCAGAAGGCTTCCTCCGCAGATGTAGTTCTGCGCGGTGGCCTTGGACATGGTCTTGTAGAGCGCCGCGTGCCACGGCCAGTCCCCCGGCCTGGTGCCCTTGGCGTTGGTGATGAGCTCGTTGTGTTCCACTTTCTTCCTTCCGCAGACTGCCGTCTCCGGAGCTTCCTGCATCTTCTCCGTCTCCTGAGAAACCCTCGGCACCGGCGTGACTACTCCGGGAGCTCCCACCTCCCACTCGGCTGTCTCCATCTCTCCCACCACGAACCGGTTCCAGAAATCCTGGTTTCAAAAAGACAGCTTTACGAGTTACATGTGTTATGGTGTCTCAGTTCTTCTTCGTGAAGTTGGACTTGTTCTCGAGGCTTCGAGTAGCTTCCAGCAGGTACCTTCTCCACGCCGTTGACGCAGAGCTCCCTGCGGTTGACCACCACGCTGAGGACGTTGGGGACGGGAGCATCAGGCCTGCCTGTGATCTGCATGGTCACGTAGCTGAACTGCTGCGTGTGCACGTCTATGCGGAACCTCCCGGCTCCGGCCGAGGATATGCGACCCCATCCGTGGTCCTGAAAAATAAAACCAACTTCAGTTGCTTTTTTCACCCACCAATAATTTCTTCATCAAATCCAGCTCAGAAATATGGAGTGCTTGGAATTTGCTGAAAAGTCGACTTAGAGATTCAGGTTTCAGGAATCAGGGCCACTGTAAGATTAGTACTATGAATTAAATACATAGTCTTACAACCCTCAGACCATGTTTGAAAGATCCTTTTACACTATAATAATGCTCAAGGAACAATACCATCCTTGATAAACCAAGATCCCAAGGACACTCCTTAGACTTTATAGACTCGAAGTCACTAGCCTGAATAGCTGAAAACCATGTTACTTTATCATTTGCTTGACTTGATCAGGGGAAAAATTTTATTCTCATGGGATAATCAATACATATTTTTCAAATAAATCCTTGATTTTCTTAAACCACTTTGTTTCAGCAATTTTTTTCAATACCAGTGGTAACTTTGTAAATTTATTTCATCAACGTCTTACGTGACCCCAATATATTAATATTGTATGAGAATTGTTATTGAAGACATGCAAATAAAATTAATGAAGATTTCTATCAGCCAATACTCGAGATAGAAAATAGTAGGGTCAAGATGTCAGGGGAATTATACCAGACATGTATCATTGAATATTTGATTTATCTATCTATCTATATATTTATATAAATCTCGAAAAAATACTGGAAAATATGAAACTACCAAATTCTGAACGATTTCTTTAGATTTACTTGCTATTATCAATATCCGCATTTTTAAAGCTATAAATTGGTTTTAGATAATATTTTTTTTAAGGGTGTTTCAGTTTGATTTGGTTTCATGGGTTCTGAACTTCGACGTTTGCTTTGCTGGGACCATTAAATCTACAGACACCCCTAAGGCTGTTCCACCCTTACCAGCATCACTTTAGTCCTCGAATCGACGGTCACGTATATCCTGGAGCCTGCTGGCAGCGAGCTGGGGGGCGGCATGAGGTCAATGTCGATGGTCAGCCAGAACTTGCTTTCATCCCCAGGGGGTTGATTCAGCTGAAACGTCTCTATAACACTGTCCACCCCCACGCAAGGGCGCGCCTTGAGCTCTCTGCCTTTCTGTGTGATCTCAACACAGTCGCACCCCCATACTATCACAGAAAAAATAACAAACACCCACCCACACTTATACCCCATTTTTAACAGTATTACTTTCACCTATAATTTATTAAAATTTCATTTTGAAGATAACTGCTATTCAAAAGCTTGTTTCGCACTAAACAAACTAACGGGAGTTTGATTTACTGTTAACAGATCACTGCTAGTATTGGCATGATTCCAATACTGTGTCTTGCTAAACTTCCCGTCGTTTCGCTTGGAGCATGGAAACGCAGTCTGAGGATGTCTCGGCGATTGCTTCGTGAACAATTTTAATTTATTGTAAAATAAAAACTCTTTATCGCACATATCCTGGTCGGGTACTAGACGTTACTGAGAATACTCAACAAAATATGCCTTATCTCACGTTGGTAGAGCTCTTTCCGTTAACAAACACCGATTCGCAATTTATTTATTTTTAATCTTTTAATTTATTTACAAGTCTGAAAAAAAGCTTATGTTGAGATATACTACTATACTAGATCACTCGCGGAGGTTCTGCGTTAGGTTTAAAGTATGCTCGGTGTTTATTTGCAGGCTCCAAAAAATATCGCAATCGAGGATTTGTTGGTAAGCTCACTTAGTACTACCAAAAAAATATCTTGTTGCTTTTAAAATGGACTTCATTTGTGTAGCTACGTCTACTAGACACAATCTTGACATTGGATGATGTAAAACGACAGTATCAATTAAAAAAACCTGTCTTGGTTTTTTTATACCGATTTGGCTATTTTGCAAGGTGAATCAGATTGTAAAGTAAATATTTATTAAAATATATAAAATCCTATTTTACAGACTACATAATTATTTATAAATAAATTTTAAAAATTCCAAAGTCGCTGAGCAATCTTAAAAAAACTCTCATTTTCGTTTTGTTTTATCCAAAATAATGCACGAATATTAAATGAGGCATTTATTTCCGCCTTTATTGTGTTTCTTAATTAATTTTAGAGTTCTGGGAATGAATGCAAATTTAAGCAAAAAATAGGTAATTCATGTCGTCGTTAATTTTAAATAGGATGTTGCAAAGATAAGATCAAACTTCGTGAATTTTTTTTCAGATTTGAGATTTTAGATATGCATTGTATATTTATATTAAGATTGAATTAAAAACGAATATTTATAGATCCTGTAACCTGAAAAATAATCGTAAACACATGAGCTTACGTTTAAAATGTTCTATCTAAGATATATTTGTGAATGCAAGTCACAGGTATTTATTTATAAAAAAAACTATGTCCATCCATAGTCTCGTCGTTTCATGGCTTCATCATTAATTAAATAAATGAAAAATTGTATGAAGTCTGCCAATTAACACAGTCGCAATTATCTTCTTACTGCTTGCCTACCTGAATCGTACTTTTACAGTGTGGTTGTAGAATTTTTCTTCTAATATAATCTTAGCTTAGATGTCTCCCATTTGTAAAATAAATATAAAAATATGTATGTTTAAAAATATTGTATTTAATTGGTAACATTTTATAAATAATGTATTCAGTCTAATAAGTGTGTTTATATGATTAAAAAAAATATTGCATAATTCATTTTTATTTTATCACTGATCACTGTTGGAATATATTTTTAATAAAATTTGAGGTAATATATATATATTTTTTTTTATTTGTTACTGTTTATGAAGTCCAAATACTTGGCAGAGTCCGTGAAGACCAGGTAGTGGTTGGGATCGCAGACATCCTTGTCTATCCGCGACACGCTCACGGAGACGATCCCCCTGATGAAGTAAGTGTCCTTGCCGTCCTGCTGCTTCACCGGAAACACCAGCCCACCTCCGCTGTCGCCGTTACAGGCACTCACCCCTTAAGAACAGTCAATCACAACCCCTATTATTAAAAAAAAAACTCCAAAAACACTCTTACATACAAGTATTATCTTCAACATCGAGCGCCTCTCCTCAGAGGAGGTTGGCGATCACTTTGAGCATATACTCATGCTGAGCCAGTGTTCATGGTTTTCTAAGGGGAAAATAGTGTTGTGTAGTCATGGGATCCTTCTATACCGCAGTTTTATATTGTAAAGAAAAATCTGCGTATTGCTGCTGCCCAATAGCATTATTATGAAATCCATCCTTACGAAGCCCTGGCGTTTAGATCTGATACTCATTCTGCAGCAAGCTCTGTGGCTTTCTGTAAGCAATAGCAAATATCCCTACACAATCACTCCAAGTCCACTACTCCATTACCGATCCTTTACACACGCTCAAGGTACTTAAGCAATTGAATAATTATTATTTTTAAAGATACGTAAAAAAAATATTCAAAGTAAGCCCAAATTAAAAACCACTGTGCGTATAAATTGACTCTATACAGTTCAGACATTTTTATTGAAAACTTAATAATTATATACAGAAATTCTGCAGTACTATATACATATTTAGATATATATATATATAGTGTTTATATAAATTAATATACCTTTTAAAGCCCCATAGATGCTCCCAGTACCTTGATCAAAAAATCAGACCCAGTACCCAAGATCAATGTAATTCAATATTTTTGACAGAGAGTACTCGGTGAAATTCCATTTTAATATTTTTGAGAAAAACAGACTCTGTTTGATAATGCCAACGTGAAAGGTTGGCGAAACCGGTCACAAATAAAAACGAACATTTGGAAAATCACTCAAGTATTTTACTCAAGAATATCAATGTAAATCTTAAAACGTATATTTTCAAGGTCACTTTTTTATCCTGTCAAACAATTTTTTTTTTGCAGCAAGTTATAAATTTAGACTATTTTAGACTTACCGTTTCGTCCCCCAGCACAGAATGATTTTTCATTGACGAATTTCCCGAAAAATGAGGCGTAGCTCAGCAGGCAGTCCGCGTCCGGCACCACCGGCATCATCCCCACGGTCAGCTGCTCCGAGAGGGTGTCGTTTTCGTTCAACCCCCAGCCGACCACCTGGTACAGTGAAATAAATTCCTTACCAACCATGGAGCTCAGGGTTTGAGCCAGTGTCTTGCGCACCGCAAGGGCGTTTCACCCATTTTCGAGTTTTTTTTTGGTAATTTTAGAAAATATTTTGCGAAAAATCTGCTGCATCAATAGAAAAAATTTTAATGCCAAAAATTAGATACACTCCTTTTTTTACATATAGTATTTTTTTTATTTATTATAAATTTATTTTTAGTATGATAAATATGTGTTTTTCCGATTGAAGTTTAGGAATTTGGAGATCACTATGACAAGTATTTTCAAGACATTATTTGACCTTGAAAAATAACGGTAATTAAATAATATAGAAAAAAAATTGAGAAGTAAGTAAATGATATACACAGATGGCATAGTTTTATTGAAATAAATAATTTTATAATACTTACTGTGCCATCTTTGCCGAATATTTTGGACTTGTCCGTGTCGTCTTCAGGCCACAGGCATATTGGTTGCACGTAGGGGGTGTACTCCACTTCAGTTGACAACTTCAGTATAGCGATGTCGTTCTTCAGGTTCTTGGTGGAGAACTCATCGTGGACGATCACCCTGGAAACCTTAAATAAAAAAATCAACAAACCTGTGATCTTAACTGCGGTATAAGCACCATAATTGTTGTTAAAGTGAAGGTATCAATAATGATTAAGTACATTTTTTCAAATATTGAAAATTTATTAAAAAAACTCTTGGTATTCGGTGATTCGTTGGTATAATTGGTAATGCACCGGCCATGTAAGCTTTGGGGGTGTGGTTTCAAATCCCACACAAATCATGATGATATTTTTCTAAGAGTTTCTTTAATCAATTTTCAATATTTGAAATAATGCACTTAATCATTATCAATCAATAAAACCTGTATAGACAAAATCGTACTACCTGTGAAACGGTCTTCACAAAAAATCAATAATATATGTGGAAGTATTAGATAAATTAATGAATACTTAGTAAATAATACTACGTTCATACTTGTCTTTCCTGAGAGCCAGGGTCTCTTCCTTTGAGGTTGTATTTTCCTAATATAACAATTAGGAGATCACTAGAAATCACTTCCCCTCTAACAGTAACGCAGTGCGCGGCTAAAAAAATTATTAAATTATATTTTGTATTGGACGGATAATCATTGATTTTCAGTGATTTTGCTATGTACATATAATTTTGATTGCTGCAGCTTTCACCTGTGACAATTGTAGTGGGCGATACGAGACTCCCTCCACAGCGGTAGGTCTGCGTGTTCTTCTGCTGCAGGTACAGGGCCGTGTGCCAGGGCCAGTCTCCCAGCCTGGTGGGTAATCCGCTGGTCACCAGCTCCGTGTGGGAGACCTGCTTCCTTCCACAGTTTACCGGAGTCTCCTTGTCGAAGTTTCCCACGGCCTGATCCACCACCCCCAAAAATGTCGGCTTCCACTGAAAACACCTTCATCGTCAATATCAAGGTAATCCATTTGGGTGTATTTAAATTGTATCAAAATAGACTTCAACCAACACACAGTGAAAAAAAACTTTAAAAATTCAATGCGATGAAAAATCCCAAACCAATTTCAGAAAAATATGATTAGAAATATATAAAATGAAGATTGATAATGATTAAGTACATTTTTTCAAATATTGAAAATTGATTAAAGAAATTCTTATAAAAATACCATCGTGATTTCTATGGGATAAGAACCAACATCCCCAAGCTTACATGGCTGGTGCATTACCAATTATACCAACGAATCACTAGTACTAATCCTATAAATGTAACAACGTAATATTGTCATATATCCCACACAAACCACGATGGTATTTTTCTAAGAATTTCTTTAGTCAATTTTCAATATTGAAAAAATGTACTCAATCATTATCAATCAATCAAACCCTGTATAGGCAAAATCGTACGTACTGTGAGACGGTCTTCACAAAAATCAATAATATAAAATGAAGATAATGATAAACCTTTGTGGGTTTTTTGCAGACACGCTGTCCGTTGAGGGTGATGGAGGCTACATTGGGAAAGGGTTGCCCCTTTCCAGCCTTCACGACGAAATTCAATTTTTCAGGAACTCCAAACGGAAATACCCTGAAAGTTGTCTCGGAGGCGTAGACTCTTGCATCTTCGGGATCCTGAAAACACACGATTTAAAACTTAATTCATCACACCCTTGCCTAAGAGCAAAGTCTTCTCATGTATACGCTTATTCTGGCAGGTGATTGTAACAGGTGAACCGTTGTAATATCAAGTTTATACTTGCGATTTTCAATACGGCCGGATTATCGAGCGTCAAAGATATCCTCGCTTCTGTCAAGTTGGAGTAGTCGCCGAGATTGAAGGTTCCATCCCAGTAGTTTTCCTCGGAAGGGCGTCTCCCGATCTCCCTGGACATGAAGACGAAGCCGTCGTCACACGGGTTGTACCCCTCCACGGCCAGTCCAATGAGAGACATCTGGTCTCCACCCTCGGGTCCATCATCCTGCGGGAGAGCTCCAGACACAAGAGCCAGCAACAAGAAAAACTTAGTCGCTGTTTTCATTTTTCCTGTAATATTAAAAATCGCTTATTATACTGTATATCACATAATCACTTGTTCGAGCGCTAATACCTATTATTATAAGTTAAACTGTGATCAAAAAGCTGTTAAATATATCAAATAGATTACTTACACATTAACTTATCAACTGTGCGTTATTTTACCGAAATAATAAATTACTAATCATTCAAAAGAGAATAACTTTTAATTTTATTTGTGAGACGTATTTATAGCTTGATAATTACTATTCAGTCTTATTAGACTTTTGGAACTTGGAAAAATATATTCAACGTATTATATATAAAAAATTAAGTATACTGTTTCAATTGTATATTATTTAACGAGTCTATTAACGCATGCGAGAAGAATATTAAAAACACAGGGAATTAATAATTCATTGTGTCTATAATATATCGCATTGTTGATACATAGAGCAGTGGCTTTCAACCTGTTGGTTGTATTAAGGCCCTAGGGGGGTCACGTATTCAAAAAGGTTGACAAACAGTGCAGAGAATGGTTCTGAGAATCAAGGAAATGTTTGGTTTATCGAGAAATTAGTTTTTAAGTCGAGGCCACTCATAAAAACTTACTGAGAAACTATTAAATAAACTGACTGTAAAATTTACACATTAAAGAGGGAGTACAAATTGTTAATTTGATATAATAACAAACACAAATAGTTTAAATTTAATTAATAAGAAATTATAAAGATTATTAAAAGCTTGCGGATTGTAATTTAGAGTAGTAGACAAAACATTTACTTAAAAAAAAACACACTACATGCATGTAATAAAATTCGGAATACATAAATAAAAAAAGTAAGGTTATGTGTTATAAGTAAGAAGAAACAGACTTTACTCACCGGTTAGGTTAGGTTTTGAGAAAATAAATTGAACAAAACTGTACTAATGTTCCCAAATGTGTTATAATATCAATCAGACTTTACTCGCAGGCTCGCCGGGTCTCTAAAACTAAAGACCCAAGCGCAGTGGTCTGAGTGGTCTCCAACCACAGACGCGATAATGACTGCAGCCAGTGGCGGGGAGTCCCAGGCCAGAGCTGAATCAACACCGAACAATTCAAAGCCTCCTTTACCAATAAATTATTTAATCAATATTAAATATTTTTTTATATTTAATATTCAAGGCAATTTATCAAAAGTAACTTGATTATCAGAAATAATAATTATTTTAATATATTCTATACAATGCAAATGAATTTCTGTTTATGGGAGTGATTTTAGTTTTCACATAAAAAAAAAACTTGGAACACTCAATATTTTCAGTCGGACTGAAATTCTCACCATTTGAATGTCGTAATCTTCTAGCCATTTAGCTTTTAGTCTTAGCTTTTATTTATAATATGTTTTGATTAATAATTAATGCGCCTCTGCATAACCACAAGCGAAAACCTGTTTTACTTCTTCAGCATGCCTTGAAAATCTATATATCTACAGTGGAATGACAAAATGTATAATAAAAGTATATATTTTTTATAGTATAGTATTTTATTAAGTTTTATTTTCGTAGTTTTGGGTCACAATAAAAAAAATTAAAAAACTTAAGCTCATCAAAGATATTTTTAGAAAGGGATGGCTTTATGATGAGGCACAGTGGATAGAAACACAGAATGGTTGATTCTGCAAGGTGATTTACTAAGATATACTATTTATTTAATAAATCCACATTTTTCATCCGTACAGGTTTATTGTGTGTGTGTAATACACTCCAACGGTGTCGTGGAAAAAAATTTCGATGATTTTACACGTCGTTTCATACTCTACCTAGGCAAGTCAATTTTTATGCATTGATGTGTTTTATTTAATACGTAGACATCGTATGTAAAAATAAACCCAAGAAAAACTTTTAAATGTATTTATTTTTATCTTTTAATTAGTAAGGTCGATTTGTAGTTTCCCTTGTTGTAGTTTCCAACACTAAACAAACAAGCGTTTAATTATTTTTTTATAATAATAGGGGAGAGGGTGAAATTAGACATTGAACCAATTATGAGTTCTTATTCCGCTGTTTAGTGGATTATATATTTAAATTATACTTAATTAATTATTTTAAGATATTTGTATTTATTTCATAGGACAGGGCTGAATGAAAGCATTTTTCTGTTTTACAATTTAAAAGAAATAATCGTTACAATCAAGTCATTTTAAAAGTGTTTAAAACTATTTTTTTAACTCAGATTAATATATAAAGTGTTTATTGAGTAATTATTTTTTTTCCGCTGTAAAACTTTCATAAATTGGCATTGATTTCACTTTGAGGTCCAATATTATATTATTTGATTATTCGACATAGAAGACAAATATAATATTTTTTATAAAAATAAATCTCGAATTAAAATAGCATTAAACAAGGAAAAAAATTACTTCAAAATGATAAGTAAAATTTTCATTTTTTCATGCAATAAATAATCAATTCACAACAGGGTTTTCTCAAGTCAAGTTTTTGATAATTTAAACAATTAATTGTTATGTGTTTATATGGGGAAAACAATGGTTTTTAAAGATGCTTAATTTTTATTCACAGACTGAGATCTTTGAATTTTCTAATATCAGAAAAGTAAATGAAAAAGGTTGTTAGATCAATAATAATAATTATGTTTATTCGTGTCCACTTCTCCTTACCCATTCTCCTTTCTCCTACTCCTTACCTCCTTAGTCCACTTCTGTTAGTGTGGGTATTAAAATACCGTGAAACGGTGGATATAATATCACTTGGTGTTTGAATGATATCTTATCAAGCTACTCTTACCAATTCCAATCAATACGCGTGTTTTGTATAAAAACAAACTTCGTCTTTGTCCTGTTTCAGGAAATCGTCCATTTTAAAATATGTACTTAAGACACTGAATAAATTTTACTTAGCGTTTTGTCTGCTGAAAAGTGTTGTACGGGTTGTATTAAAAAAAAAATTAAGTGTTTTCTTAGTCAATAAAAAAAATGTCTAAATTAAAAAAAATATCTGTAAGCGTTATAGTCCCCATAACTTTATTCAACAGAGACGAGTGCGACAAGGAGAATTCGTACAACATCGAGTATCCCATGAGACCGATCAGTTTACCTTTGTACATATTCGCGATGAGCCGCTTTCTAACTTCCAAACCCAAGAAGCTCTTCCATGGGGTTTTGGCGATAAACGCCATAATCGTTGCAGGTGCCCTGAGCGTGTTGGGAAGGTCTTACACCACATACACGGCCCTCTCGTTCTCCTTCATCGTGATAGACATCATCAACCTGCTGACGTTGATCGGCACAGTCGTCGGTAATATCCTCGTGTCCTGCTTTCAACCTAACTCGACGTACCGCTTATTTCTAAAGAGACAAGCCTGCATAGACAGACTCCTCGGAATCGAAGCAGACGCAAAGTACAAAAACGAAAAGACCATTGCGATCAAACTTATATTCATAACCACTGTGCCGATACTCATCATAACTGCCGCCAATATGTATCAGATAGTAGCGTACTTCGGGTCGGACATATTGGTGACGTATTTAATAAATTACTTCGTTTATTTTCTGAACTCTTTGGTCACTGCTCAGTTCGTGCTGAGCATGTACTTCTTGAGGTCTCTTCTGTACTCGCTCAGAGTCCAGCTTGAAATCTACGATAAAGTTAGGCACGGAGACATGTTGCCGCTGTCGACTGGTTTCGATGTGAAAACATCGTGGCTGACCAAGTATTTGCGTGAGACTGATGTTATTTTCCACTGGAGAAAGGTTGCGAGGAGCAGTCGAGATGCTGTATTTGCGAAAGGATTCAGCTTAGAGAACAAAATGAACGCCTACATCAAAATATGCGAGCAGGCCGAATTCATTAATACTTTCTTCGGGTTGCAAGTAAGACTTAAAGCTTAAAGCTTATGCAAAAAGCTTTGATAGGGAGTTTTCGCAAGAAGCTATAGTATGCTTATTTATTTTCAGAATTTGCTCATGGTTATTAACGACATGGTATCAATAATACGCTCTCTGCAGATCGCTTCATCTTCAAGCTTCGGAACCGAGGTAGCTATTTATTAAATAAATTTATTCAAGGGACACAGGTAAGACGTTATTTTACCTGTGTCCCTTTTAGGTCGACTGAATTTTATCATTGAGTTATATCATGTTTCAGGACCAATTCAGTTTCAAGGTGATCGCTATAAGTCTCACCATAGTGAGTATGGGGCTGGCCGTGTACGACATCGTCATAATATTTTACACAACCGCACTGTGTGTACTGTTAACAAAAGAAGCAAAGCAAATTTCTAGTATTGTGGATACATTTCTTTACAAGAAGCCTGCCAATGAATGTGTGTATTGTATGATTTCCAAATATTAGTATTTGTGGGGTCCTTATGACGTTAAAAGTGTTTTGTTTACTTGCTCGATTTTCAGTCCAAGGTGATCGACTCGAGCTGTGGTCTCACCTGGTGGCAAGGAAAAACCCCTGCTTCACGGCTATGGGGTTCTTCCCCATGGATTTCACCCTGGTCTACAGCATGGCCGGAGCCATCTCCACCTATCTCATCATCCTCATGCAGCTGAAATAAAAACCACGAAGATGAACAAAAAATATACATTCATTATTTTAGCAGATCTTATGCACATTGTATTAAAATAAATTATATATTTTAGCAAATTTTGTTGCTGGTCTAAATAATTATTATTATTGTTGCTTATTAGAATTTTATATTCACACGTGATTTTCACAGTATAAAGCAGTATAATTTATTATTTAAAAAAATATATTATTGAGGTATAACGTACATTGAAATTAGACTCGAATTTTTGTTTAAAATTTGAGTTAAAAAAATTGAATACTTTCAAAGCATAAAAAATATTTTTTTACTTACCACATAATTACAGCATATACCGACTACGCCCTGAAAGTTAATTATTAAAAATGTTAAGTATTGAAAACACATTTTTTAATATAATTTACAAAAAATATATATAATCGTTACACCGACATCGCGTCAAAGAAAACAGAATAAAAAAATATTTCTATGGATTTTTTTTTTGAAACTACAGGGTGTCCAAAGAGAGTATCGGGTATTTGTTAGTTCAGTAAAACAAAAACTACTAGTAATCAAGTATTTTTTTTTATTGTTGATTATAAGAATACAAAATGGACAATTATTTCGCAAAGATGATGTTATCCAAATGGTGACCATTACGCTGCTGGCACTCTTCTAATCTGGAACAAAGATTGCTGATAACACGCTGACACATAGCCCTCGATATTGCTGCCATTTCTGACCTGATGTTTTGTTTCAATTCCGTTAGGTTCGTCGGATTATTCTTATAAACCCTACTTTTAAGGTATCCCCATACGAAATAGTCAAGAGGGCTAAGGTCGGGGCTTCTGGGAGGCCAGCTGATGTTACCTCTACGTGAAATGACCTTATTAGGGAATAATTCGTTAACAGCTTCAATTGATTGATTGGACGTATAGCAAGTGGCCCAAGTCTTATTGGAACCACGTTCTTGAGTTGAAACCTTGAAAATCCTGCAACTCTGGGCCCAAAAATGTTCGCAGCATATCGCAATAACGGTCACTGTTCACATTCACCCGATACACTTTTTGGACACCCTGTATAACTTGCTGTATCACCCTGTATTGTAGTTCAAGTCGCATTTCCAGGGGATGCCGTGACTCTAGAGACACCGTGTAGTTACATTAATCGGACATAAAACATAAAATTATTTCCCATTAAAATTCAACCAAGTGGGTAATTTAAATACTCTTGAGGTTAAGCCGTTATTTAGGCTTAAATTAATTAATAAATAAAACATGTTTTTACTGTTAGTAAAACATTTCACTTTAATTATATTAAGTGTTTTTTGGAAATTAATTTCGATACTTATGATTTTCGCATGGTTGTCAATTTTTTAAAGATAAAATTATATTATATAAAAATGTTTTTTTTTAGTATTTACAATTAGATGAAATGCATGAATGTTCAATTTAATCAGTGTTTATCAATGTATACAATGTTTAGATAATAAATCGTACATATAAAAAAAAACTTGTCGTTTTTCACTTGTATTGTTCAAAAACCTGTATTTTTATTTTTTATTTATAATTAATTTAAACCAAACGCCTATAGTTTAAAAACGCATAATTTTAAACCTTTTTAACTTTTATGAGTATAACGAAAACTATCGATTGCCTGATAATGTCTGATTAGAATTGTTATAAATTTAATATTATTGATAATAAAATACACTGGGATTTTTTATAATATATAAGGACTAGTAACAATTTTTTTTTCCCAGCAATTTATTATTAAAGTATTAAAATATGAACTTTACATTGTACATTTGACGACGGTTTCTATTGATAATACTTAACTCATAATAATCGAATAATTTGATACAAAATTCCGAAGCAAACAACGTTGTAACTCATAAAACGACCTGAAAAATAAACAAGAGGGAAAATGCCTTTCGAGGGCATCGTCACTCTCCTTGAGTATATATTAAAAATACAAATATTACAAATTTCAGTACATCGTGGATTTATTTCCAAGTCCACTTCATGAAACGAATTATTTTTTATCTACTATTGCTTTCATTTTTTTAATTTGTGTATTATTAGAAACTTTTAGTTTTGCCTTTATTGCAAAATGAGTATTTTGTGTAATATAAATAAAAAATTGTACCAGCATTAATCAAAAAATCATTAAATGGCTATTCCTGAAGATACACCTGTAAACAATGCATGAGGCTGCTATGAAAGTTTCAAGTAATTTTATTAAATTCAGTACTGAATTAATTAGTCATAAAACATGAATATTTTTTAATTGATAAAATTAAATTTCATGCAGAAGCATTATATTGTTTAAAATCAAATAAAACATATTTTAACTCCATAAATGAGCTTCAATGAGGTTTGCACAAAACGTATATTAGATTTTTTCTATGGTCTTATATAATATTATAGTATATACATATTTTAAAAAATAGCACTTGCAATGTTTTTCTGTCCCACGTTTAAAGTGAATTACTTATTCAGCCCTATTATTATTAAAATATTATGGGTTGACGAAACAAAATAATTACTGTAAGTGTTTGTGAGACAAATTAGTTGAAAAGCTTAGGTCAACTGCGTTTAATACCTGCCAGCTATCTGACCCTACAGTTCCCTGGAATAAAGCTGTGATAAAAATATTTTATATGTGTTTTGACATCAAAAAAATAATATAAATAATAAATACAAATGTTACTTAATACTTGGCTGTGATAATGAGCACATAAGCCATTGAGTGGAGTAACTAGAAGTGCGATTGTACATCATCCAACATGTCTTATTTTTCTAAGAAAAACGAGCAGGCTGTAGCCCCAAACAAATCGTACAATAAATACGAACACGAAAAGAAAAATGGTTACGATTTTGAGTGCCCCATGAAGCCGATCAATTTTCTTCTTTCAATTTTTGCCATGAACCGTTTCCCCACAACCAAACAATACAAGAAGATTTTACACGGAGTTATCACGATCATCATATTGATCACCATTTCTATAGTCAGTATAATAGATAGGACCCACTCGAATTATATTGATGCATCACTATCGTTCGTCTTGATAGACCTAATCAATAATTTGACTCTGCTCAGCACGGGTGTATGCAATATTTGTGTTTCGTGCTTTCAGTCCAATGCTTTGTATGAAACTTTTATTGAAAATCAGGCACTCATAGATCGCCTGCTGGGATTCAAAGAGGGTAAATTCAAGCACGCCCTTATAATCGCGATCCAACTCATCCTTGTAGCAACCCTTCCTGCTATAGTAATAGGAACAGCCTACGCTTATATTGTGGGCTATTTCTTCGGGATTCGCTACGTTCTGTCTTATTCAATTAATATTTTCTTCTACTTGGTGAATTCCATAGTCATGGTTCAGTTTGTGCTTTCGTTGTATTCGAGCAGGATGGTCTTGTACACGCTGAAAATTCAGCTGGAGCTTTACGAGAAGATCAAGTGCGGAGACTCGTTGGACTCTGCGGACAATGTGAGTGTGAATTCATCGTGGGCGACTAAATACTTTGAGGACAAGGAGTTCATTTTTCCATGGAAAAAGCTTGGGCAAATCAGTCGCGATATTGTTGTCACCCAAGGATTTGATTTTGAGGACAAAATGAATGCGTACATCAAAATATGCGAACAGACAGATCTAATTACCTCGTTTTTCGGATTGCAAGTAAGTATACTAATATTAAGGCAGTTGCTTCCAGCCTTTAAATTGCCTCTGTGATTTGATTAATTTAATTGTCACTTGATTTTTCTATGTCGAAAGTTGATTTTTTTACAGAGTATTTAAAAAACTTTAAATTATATTTAACTATTTTTTTATTATTTAATTAACGTCCATTTTCAGGGTAAAATAAAATCTTGAAGATGTTGAAAAATTGGATAAAATGACGACTTTTCAAAACCAAAGTTTGTTAAAGATTTTAATTTTTTTAATTTTTAAATTAATTTTCTACAGAGGGTATATAATTAATCTTTTAATTCCAGTTAAAAAAAGGAATCTTAAATGTTTAAGATTCTTGGAACAGGTAGATAACGAAACTCCAAATCCCGACACTTCAATGGGAAAAACACATTTTTATCATATTTAAAGTAAATTTATAAGAAATAAAAAAATCTTCGTTTTGGAAGAAGAGATGTATCTAACTTTTTGCATTTAAATTTTTTTTATTGGTGCGGTCCATTTTTTGCAATAGGTACGAGAAAATGATCAAAAAACTCGATTATGGGACCTAGGCCCTTAAGAAATATGTATATATATATATACACACACACATACACTCACACATATAAGTATTGATAGATAATTGCCCAAGCTAGAATATTTTTTTGTTATTAGAGTCACTTCAGACTGAAGAAGCCTTCGAAAGGCGGAAAAGCTCACAAACAAAAACTATATTAAACTAAAACGTTTGGATATTCACATTTTTTAAAGTTCAGGCAACCGATGGCTTGTGATCAAGCTTGGGTTAATTTATCGTATCGTGTACTTTTCTACCAGTGGCGTGCAGTATATCCTAATTCAAGGCAAGCAGTTTTGTTCACACAAGAAACCGGAAAAATCTCGCCTACAAAAATATCACCACAACATTATCAACGAAAAGGCGTAAATTTGCTATATTTGGGCACCAATGCCTTATTGCTTGCATGGACCGCACGCCACTGCTTCCTACCTCATACATTTAACCAAACATAAATTAATATTAATATAATGATATATTTCCAGAATCTACTTTTGGTTCTCAATACTATGGTGTCAATAATACGCTCCCTGCAAGTTGTTACTTCTTCAACTTTTGGCACGGAGGTAACTCATTGGTTTATTTTATAAAAAATATTTTTAATACATTGAATCAAAAAAATAATTTTTTCTTAATTTCTCTGTATATGATATGTTTCAAAGAAATATTTGTTCCAAAAACAATATTTTTTTTTTGCTGTCTAAAAAAATATATATTCCAACAGCTCAGAATGAGTGCAGGTTGAAATAATTATCTATGCGTGTGACTAATCATGTGAATGATTATTTTTCAGGTAATATATGAGAATGAAGTGTTTTCCATTGGCGTGATGGTGGTGTGCCTCTGCTTGGCACTTTATGACATTTCTATGTTGCTGTGTGCGACGGCCCTGTGTGCAGTCACAACCAAGGAAGCCAAGCAAATTTCAGCCATCGTGGACTCGTTCCTGTACAAGAAGCCTTTAAAGCATGGTAGGTTCATGGATCACCTCCGTAGCTTCAGCCATGTTGCTGTCTCTACCGCAGACTCACCAAGATCTCCCCCGGTCACTTTATGAATACAGTGTTTGTGTGATTTTGATTATATTTTCAGGTGAAAATGAAAGGCTAGAGCTCTGGTCGCACCTGATAGCAAGGAGAGCTCCCAACTTCAACGCTGCTGGGTTCTTCACGCTGGATTTCACCCTGATATATAGCATGGCTGGAGGCATCTCCACTTATCTCATCATCCTCCTACAGTTGAAATGAAGAGCTTAGGCAAACAACGAAGAATGAAAAACTTCATGCAAAAATACTTAATCTTCATTAAAATATTTTAACCTACTTGCACTTTTGTTAATGTTAAAAATCATATAAAACAATTTTAAAAAAAAATACTGAGGTTATTATTAAACAGAAATTTACCATCCTCTTTAAGTTTAAGCATTTAGCTTAAACTTTGTTTACTCTAATTTCAAGCTTTTAAATACATTTAACTGGGAGTCTTAGAAACATATTTATTATTGACAATCTCTTGAAAAAACTTTGTCTTTAATAAAGAGAAAGCTTTTAATTTTCCTATTTGATAAAACTGGAAAATTTCAAGGTTTTTTCAAAAGTGTTTTGACCTGGCATAACTATATATTACACCGCTCTCCCCGTTATATCACTTGTGCATGTTAACCATTCTGTGCCCTGAGCGTTGTGTAATGGAGTAGTAGACTTGAAATGATAAAACTGCGGTGTAGAAGGACTCGGGGACCCACTACACTACCTAATAAAAAAAGGCACATGAAGAAAAAGAATAACTACATTGAAATGAAAATGTTGTTACTATATTATGGTAAAGATGTAGATGTAATTCCATTTTCTATGCGTGAATAATGATTGAGAAAAAAATGTTTTTACTAGATTTGATACGTAAATCAATAACAAATGGTAAATGCTTCAAAAATAAAAACTTCTTCATGAAAAATCATCGAACTTTCTTTACAGAAATAACTTCAATTTATTAATTATAAATTGGCCTAATTATTTACACCTTTACTTATGAGTACAAGAAAAGTTTTCTTTCCAAGTTTAATTGTTCAACTTTCAATATCGATACACTAATTGTTAGCTTAAAATTTTATTATAAAAAATTGATGAGATATATATTTCCATAATGACACATTGTTGGAAAATCTAAATTACAGAGTATAAACTTCTTAAATTAAATTGATTTTACTCTATTAAATTATTAATTAAAAACCTGATAGAAAAATTTTCACCTCCGAGCACAGAGCCACATTGAAAATTAACTAAATCGTATCTTCAAAATCTATTCAAAGATATTAAAAATATATCTTTGATTATTATGAATTTAATTTTAAGTTCATTCAGTTCTGAAAATTGAATAATTGTAAAAATTAAAATGTGTTTAGATTTTTTTTCATGTAAAAATAACTTCAAATAGAGGGGCATATTATTATTTTAAAGTCATCAAAACAGAAAAGCAGTAGAGGCAATATCCGATTTGTAACGTTTCAGGAATTCATGTTTAGATACAAAAAAATACATAAAAAATTTTATCCTTTAAACCTGAACACAAAGTGCAGCTTAAAATCAAAAATAAACTAAACTTACATTAAAATCTCAGTAGTCTCGATAGCTTTTATTGGGTAAGTGGTCTAACTCCAAGCTCTGAAATTCGTTTACAATGCCACCCTGATTCTGAAACTTATAAGGAATAATAAATATTGAATATAGTCTCAACGAATATGGTGAGAATTTAAGAGACTACTTAAGGAAAATCTATTCAATGTCGGCTCACATTTTAAAGCGTGCTTAGCTTATTTTAAAACAGTTTATTATATTATCTTTTATTTTATTAATCCTTCATTTTTCTCTTTCCTGAAACCTCAATACCTGTAGAGTAAAAAATTAATCTACGCCTTTAAAACTTGTAATAATATAATTTAGCGACAAGTTCGTTTTATTTATATATACATATTAAAATATATAATAAAGATTACGACTAAAGCGTCATAAAATAGTTTAAATATTTTACAATTCAAATCAACATGTCACGATTTTTACGGCAAAACAAAGGGAGTATAATACCAATAAGTTTATTCAATAATAAAAAAGATGACATCGAAGTTTACAACATCGAATACTCCATGAGACCAATCAGTTTCCTTTTATCTATCTTCACCATGAATCGTTTCCCGACTTCAAAGCCCAACAGGCAATTTTCGTACGGAATTATCAATATTATAATATCTATTGTTCTTGTAATTCTGAGTGTCATGGCCCGAGTCAACACCTCTTATAAAATCTTGGCATTTGCCTATATTCTGATAGACTTCATCAACACTTTAACCCTTTTGAGTACAGTCATAGGAAACATACTGGTTTCTAGCTTTCAGTCCATCCCCTCGTATCGCTCATTCCTGAAAAGACAGACATGCATAGACAAGCTACTCGGTATCGATACTGATAAATACAAACAAAATAAAGTCGTCGCTTTGAAACTAGTATACATAACGACACTGCCTATTATTATTAGCGCCGTGGTCATAATTTACCTTGTAACAACGTACGTTGCATTTGAAGTGATCGCTGCGTTTCTCATAAATTACCCTATTTTTCTACTAAACGCTTTAGTCACAGCTCAGTTTATACTCAGCGTGTACTCTTGCAGATCTCTGTTGTATACGTTGAAAGTCCAACTCGAAATCTACGATAAAGTTAGATACGGAGACATGCTGCTGTCGTCGGCCTGCATTGATGTAAAATCGTCGAAGATGGACAGGTACTTTAGGAATATTGATTTTTTCTATCCCTGGAAAAAGCTAGAAAGGAGTAGTCGTGACGCTTTGTTCTCCAAAGACTTTAGTTTTGAAGACAAAATGAATGCTTACATTAAAATATGTAAACAAACAGATTTTATAAACTCTCTGTTCGGCTTGCAAGTAAGTATTAAACAATTTATTTTTCCATGATAATCTAAAAGATATGACCAAAGAATACTTTTTATCTAAATATATTAATTGTATCAATTTATTAATATATATTTTTGAATATTTGCACACATTTTAAGTTAATGTTTTTTCTCAGAATCTCCTGCTTGTTTTGAACGATATGGTTTCAATTATATACAATATTCATATTGCATTAACTACAAATATTGAAACGGAGGTAACGTTTTTATGAATTGTTGACTTATATATCTTCATTCTGTATAATTTTTGCTGTAAAAAAATATTTAAATTTAAATTTTTAAGTGCTAATGTCTTTCTTTTTTACAGTGTGAAACTCTAAGTTGTGTTTTAAAATTCAGCTACATATTTTTTTTAGATATTTTCCAACGAAAATTTTCAAGTATACAACATTAGCGTGGCAATAATAGGAATGGGTTTGGCCGCATATAACTTTGGCACGTTAATTTTTGCAATCACACTTTGTGTACTGACAACGAGGGAGGCAAAGCAGATATCAAATATTGTGGATGGATTCTTGTACAGAGCCTCTGCAAAAAGCGGTCAGTTAAATCTGTATATATCAACTCACTTCTGATATAATCATTATTGTTATGTATATAAGTAGTGAGTGTTGTGCTTTTTGGGGTTTCATTACCCCGACGTTTCGCTCTCTGTGCTGGGACCAAGAAACTAAATCAACTCTTGACAACAGCTCGCAAATCTTATGAACATACCTAAGAATTCGTTGTGTTTATGTTGTATTGTTGAAATTTTCTTTTATAGACGAGTACGAGAGGTTGGCGCTCTGGTCGCACCTGATAGCAAGGAAAGCTCCGTACTTCAGTGCGCTGGGGTTTTTCCCGATGGACTACACCCTGGCATACAACATGGCTGGAGCCATCTCCACTTATGTCATCATCCTCTTACAAATAAAATAAAAAAAACGTGTTGCAACAATAATAATCTACTTTTCAAGTACGAAAAAACTATTTGTATAGTTTATATTCGACGATACTAAAAAAGGCACAAGCCTAATAACATCGATTGGAAATTCGCTTGACTGGACTTGGTTTAGCCGACCAGCTAAATAATGTTCGTAACTAAAATAAAACGGCACGAATTTAACGCAAATGTATTTTAGTTTGTAAATTAAGCATTGGTTTTTTTCACTTGTAAGATCACGTAATGTAAATTTTCAGTGTGTTTTCACAATTTAGCATATTACTACTGTTTGTTGTCTTTCGTGTGTATTTCTATGACTAATTGCTTAGAGATGTTCAAAATATTATATTTAGCCACAATACATGCTTGTTTTACGCTTATAATAAAAATATAAGCTCATCTCCTGTTGACTCATCGTTTTAGTACTGGCATATGTAATTTTTTCAAATGGTAAAGATCTAATTTAATTTTATATTATTTATTCGTTAATATTGTAGATAAATCATAATAAATATTTTACAACAGCAAATTGTAACAGTAATGTAACAAGAAATAGAGTTTTTTGTCTCTGGAAGAGATATTAGGAATAAACATCAGTTATAAAGATAATATAAATTAATATACATATATATTTATACAATAGAGGTAAAATCGTGCACCTAATCACTAATATATTGTAGGTGTCATTTTAATACTTTTTTTAATAAATATTTTAAATTTTAGATATAATCATAAATGCACAAGTACAATATTATGAAAATCAATGAAAAAAAACAGTATCGCCGGGTTCTCAAATACTAATTAAATTGAACACTGATTACCAAGCCGATAAATGCTTCGTATAAATTTTATGTAATTTCATTAGTAAAATGTAACGATTTTTAATACTCAGATGTTTTATCAGTAAAAAAAGACAGTGGCCTTGTAACGCATTTAACAGCAGGTTAATCGTTGTTTAATTTAATCAGACTTCCAGAACTCGAGTATATTAATATTGTTATTTCAACATGGCAAATATACTAAACATTTCATTATCATCAGTACAACATTTTATAGTGATAACAAAATAAAATCCAAGATTATTGAAGTAGCACATTGTATCCAGAAGCACACTGTATATATTAATGCTGTATTGGTTAAATATTTGGCTTGATTTTTTTATTGGTATTTAACGTATCATTTTATATATTTAACACAAACCCATATTTTATATTGTTTACATTGAAATATATGAAAGTATGTAATTATCTTTTTAGAATATATGAAATAGGGAGAAAAATATTTATTGAGTGTTCTTTACATAGTGAAGTATTTTTTTTTTCTCTATATATAACATCTTGTTAATATTTTAAGCAATCAGCTTTTCTTGCTTTATCCTCGTAGAGCTTATGTAAGACATCAACGTCAACAATACCACAAGATCACAGTGCAATATTTGTAATTTAATTGTTAAAACCCGCACCCGAGTTGATCGACTTAAAAAAATAATTTGCATACAAATAAATATGCAGGATATAAATGTCTCTAAATTTTCATTTAAAATATCCAGAGCGAAAATAACAACTATTCATCAATATAAGCCTATTTCAAAATAAATTTTGTGTGTAATTTAAAATTGAGGTGTCAATACTAAAAATAATAAAATAAATTTTGCATCCACTATTTCATATATTCACAAGCTTTTAAAAAATTCAGATAACATGAAAATAGATTTCTTGAATGATACGGTTGAAATAAATATATAGTACTTATTAAAATATCTTTCTAATATATTAACGGGATATTGTCTAACAAAGTATTTTATTTAAATATGTTTGAACACACTTTTATTTGGAAAAATCTCTAAAATATACGTTTTATGTGCAATTTGGCTTTTACATTGACTAGGAAAAAAATTCAGCAACTTTTTATCAGAATTAATTACTTTCCTCGTTTTTAATTATTAAAAAATATTCATACATTAAATGATTAGTATACTGCATAAATGGTGTTCATTTATCAAGTAACCCAGATTTTTCTTAGTATTGATATTTTTTGCACTACAATCTTATAAATAAAAACATGAAATTTTACATTTTTAATACTCAAAAAGAAGACATTAATAATTTTGATAATAACTTACAGATGGTTTCAAAAAAAAATATTTTATATACATTTGGTTTATAAGTAGCATACGGATGAATATTTGGGATCAATACAATCAAAATATGAATAATAAAAAAGTATATATATATATATATATATAATAAACTATTATTTTATCACAGAAAATAACGTTCTTTTTCAAATTGACATCGTAATAGCTTAGGTTATTAATATCGTTAGACATCAAATATACAAATAATAACGTCTTGGTATTTTTAGTTTCATTCCCAATGTATATATATATGTAATCGTTAACAAGTGACCAGTCTCGTCTCAGCAGTCGTACGATGAGAGAACTGGAATAGGCTTTTGGTTTTTCGGTCTGAAAAATTAAAAAACCATAATTGAATGCATCATTTTCACAATCTACGGAAATCTTAGTGTTTTTCTGTTTTCACAATTGTTTTTAGTTTAAGTCCGTGAACGGGAGACTTCCAAGTAGTCCTTAACTACACTTTAAAGTAGTCCTTAAGCATTTAGGCAGAATAGAAATCAATTGCAGCTTTTTCATATGAAAACCTGAATCTGAGGGTGTTTTCTCGAGGGGATTGTCCTCGGATGCGAAACCAGTACCCAATTGTTGGCAACCATATGTGCTAACACTGAACCACATTTATTTTTTAATAATTCATCTCAAAGATTCATGATGATTTTTATAATGCTTTCGCGTTTATGCCTCGTGCTTATAAGATACCAACCTTAATTCTACTCCATCTGGGATATCCTGATGATCGGGTAGGGACATAATGATCTCTTCATCAGAGTCAAGGTCAAAGCGATCTGAATCGGGAACGAATCCAGCATTGTGCTGTCCCGCCTCCACGTCTTTATCTAAAAACAGGCAATGCAATAAAACAGAAGAAATTATAAAATTAAAAAAATGGTTTAGCAATCAGTCGTTTAAAAGTACTGTGTCTGACTTTTTGCTACAAAACCGTAGAATTTATAATCTTACACGTTTGTTTCTTATCGTCTTCGTAGTGTGGCGGCAGGTCGTCGTCTAGCCACGTGCGCTCTTCCATGCCATAGGAGTCCTGACCAAACAAAGACGGCATACTCTGATGCGGCATTGGATACAGTTCCGGGAGGCTTTTCTTATTTGAAACGAGACTTTCACGAAGACTGGTTGAACTGTGAATTTAAAAAAAACAGTTACAGTTAATGTATATTGTTGCACAGTATTAAAGATAGAAGTCAACACATTATAAAAGATAAATAGATTCACAATTTTTGATCATTAATGAAGAAAATGAACTGACATTTTTACATTTATTGAATATATATTTTTGAACAGCTTGAAATAATTTAACACCGAAATTAAGAATTCCTGTATTAATCATTGGTCAGTGAGTTTGACAAAACCTTCAATCATTTTAACAGTGTCGTTACAGGTTGAAAGAGCTCTCACTGAATAAGTGATAAATAGCAGGAATCCTATAAAGCATTTGTTTTTTTGCAGTGGAATTCGACGACTTTATTATTAATGCTATAAGGAAATAAACTAGTAAATGAGCTTGATGTTTATTGCTATAACTTGTAGAAACACATAGTCGCGATTTATTATATTATATTTTATTTACGTTCTCACCCAATTTCCTGGAAGCATCGGCATCTCCAGATTAAAAAGAGGACAATCAGGAACCAAAGGATGACTCCACACGATATCGAAACCCATATTGTCACTATTCTCGCGTCATCTGGGTGCTGATATACCTAAAATAATGAAAAAAATATTGCATGGTAATGTAAATCCTTTCATGTGCTTGTTTCACTCCCTTTGAGAAAGTCTTTTCTATAAAGTATCCCATTATCTAGGAAAGCATTATTTGAAATCAGCTTAAAACAATAATAGTGCTCACCCCTAATCCCAAGGAAGCCAGATCTATCTTCGACGAGTGAGTGTTCCACATGTCTTCAAGATGCTCCCGGGTGAGCTCGTAGACTTGGGTGTCATTGTCCAGGTTTATGGGGATGGAGTAGATAATCTCTATGCAGGTGTCGCTGTCGGGCCAGTTGATAGTGCAGGGAGCTATGCGATGGTAGTTAACATTTTCCAAACTGCACGAGCGTCCCCAAAAAAACAAATAATCAAATTGCTTCACATAACAAATCGATCATGCAACACGGTGCAAATACAATTATGATCGAGAAAAAATAAATCAACAGTAAAGAATCATTTGTACTGGATTATTGCCCTTTTCAATATTTTATTTAAACATTTATTACAATTTTAGAGTATGAAATGTGTGCTTTTCAGTTGTTCTTTGAAATAAGTCATTCAACGTTATAACACTCATGTGAATGTTAATATATACAAGTTGTAAAGCTAAAAGATATGTCATGTGTTTACATTCTCCATAGAACCATTAAATTCTAATTTTACTATAAATCCTTTATTAATTATCTTCTTTGAAGGAAGATTCTTATAAGTAAATTATATGTATACTCGAAACGATATTGACTTGTATGCAAAATAAACGTGAATGTTCTTCAAGCCACACACTCATATGCCATATGATAACGTTTCCTTTCTGATATAACTTTTAATCGAAGTAAATTTTCCATCCATTTGCTTCTTTTTACTTTACCTGTCCAAATTAAATCCAAATCGTTTAATTTTAGACAATACTTTAGTTGGTGCTCATTTTAATTAAAATATAATACAGGCGTACATTTTTTGATCAACATCAAATCGAAATATAATTTAAGAATTTACATTTATAGAATAATAATTGATCCCAAAATATTTTCACAAAATAACAATAAAGTAATATTCTTCTATCATAACAATTTCATTGTACTTTTTAGATTATATCAACGAAACGCAGTGCTGTTTTATATATAATATAATACTACAAATTTAAAGTTTGAGAAATACTGATATAATTTTTCTAGTCTTTAGAAATCACTACTGACACCTATAAAATTTTGTTTACAGTAGAAATTACACTAATTGAATAGGAAACGCTACAGTTAAGACTTTATAAATTCTAGCAGATTCTAAAGGACGGAGATCAACACAAAAAGCATCGAACAAAGTCATTATCTTAAATAAAGATAACTTGACTACACTTTGTGCTATAGAAACTTTATTTCGCCTAAGTTATTTAAAAAATTTACTATAAGACAGGTATAAATATATACCGAATACTTTACCAGGAATGTCAAAAAACACAAATGATTTTAAATAATATTTGTTAATTAATTAATTAAGTATTTACTTCACAACTTAATGATGCCGAATTCAAGTTAGGCATGATGTAAAAAAAATTATTCAAATGTGTCGACCGCATTTCCTAAACACGCCAGACTCCGAGAATGCACAAATCAGATCTGTGCTTCAAATCTACATTAAATATTAAACTATTGAAAGAATACATTCAACAGAAAAAATAGGTGAAAGTATAATTTTGAAGGCTTTACTCATACGCTTTATTTTCACTTCAACAGCGGGTCAACACCACAGGCCCCCGTTTTTTATAAAATTTATAATCACTCCTGAAAAATAGCATACAAAACTCTATACACATGAAAATAATAATATTATACGAATACATAAATATATTTTATTTTAGCCGATATGACGTCATTACTTTTTAATTAAAAATAACGAGTTTAGATTTAATTAACTCTAATGAAAAACGGTTTTTATTTATAAACGCTCGCGAGATATGATTTTACATTATATCTATGATTTCTACATTCAATTTACTCTTCTATATATATGTTTCTCTGTTTTAGTTCACACTTTGTCACATAAGTTAATACTTTTCTATGTAAAATGCCTCGTAAATCCCTTGACTATCATCATTTATCATTTATTTAGCATCTATACAAAATCTAATAGTTAATTTTTTTTATACCTGTACCATACTAATTAAATCAAATCAACCTCAGAGAAAGTAACAAATTTTTCAGCTTCTAAACCATTGATTACTTTGAGTAGTTTTAATTTAATCTTAATACATAATCTGTTCTTAACAATAAAATAAAACCAAATGGTTTTGGAGACTACGTTTATTTTGCTTATAGCGAGAGCTCTTTCGCCGAACACGGCATCTTCAAGACTGATTCTATATAGAAAACACGAGTTTATACATAACAAAATCAACAAAATTACATGAGTCATAGATATTACAAATTTATGTGGAAAAAATTGCTTCTATTGGGTGCTGTGAAACCCCATTAAAATGACATTAACAGCAATAATTTTAATACTAAGTACTTAAATAAACTATTTTATGATGATTCCTGGCTGTCCTGGCCGCCACCTGAAAGCAATTAGTTTGGAAGCAGAATCACATTGTATTTTTAAAAATATTAAGAAGGGGAGAATTATGGTTGTTAAGTTGTTCATTGATCAAAGGGAATTCTAGATTTTGGTGCTTAATTATTTCTAATTGCTCCAAAATATTAAGTCTATAGCCTTTATTGGAAACATGAAGGAGACTTGGCTTATTATCAACATTTAACTTATGTTTACTGTCATTAAGATGTATTGCAAATTGTGAATCTAATTTATTATTTTTAAAAGAAGCCAGATGCTCTTTGTATCTTGTTGCAAAACTACGACCTGTTTGACCAATGTACATAGCTTTGCAGTCATCACACGTTAATTTGTAGACTCCACTCTTTTGGAAGGCATCAACTTTGTCCTTACTATTTTTTAAAAGTATTCCTAAGTTGCTTCTATTCTTAAAGGCCATTTTAAATTCTGGTAATTGTTTGCAAATATCAAGTGAGATTTGACCAAAATATTCAATGCATCTAAACGGCTTCTCTTCATCGCTACGGCTAACAGGGTATATCTGAATAGAGTTTTTTGCATATGATTTTTTAATAAGGATTTTATCAATAATATTATTTGGGTAACCATTACTTGCTGCAATTGATTTTATTATTTTTAATTCTTCATTGAATGCTTCTAATTCTAGCGGTAATTTAACTAGCCGGTGTACCATGCTATAGTATGCTGCTAATTTATGTGACCAGGGGTGCATGGATTTATGATGTATTGTAGTATCAGCGAATGTCGGCTTACGATATACACTAAATTGGTGACGGTTATTTACATTTTTAATTGAAAGATCTAAAAAATTTATACTCTTATCAACTTCTTTCTCTAGTGTGAATTTAATCCGCGTATGTAAAGAATTTGCAAAATTTACAAATTTGTCCAATTGTCTCTCTGTTCCACTCCAACAAATCAAATCCTTATTAAAAAATCATATGCAAAAAACTCTATTCAGATATACCCTGTTAGCCGTAGCGATGAAGAGAAGCCGTTTAGATGCATTGAATATTTTGGTCAAATCTCACTTGATATTTGCAAACAATTACCAGAATTTAAAATGGCCTTTAAGAATAGAAGCAACTTAGGAATACTTTTAAAAAATAGTAAGGACAAAGTTGATGCCTTCCAAAAGAGTGGAGTCTACAAATTAACGTGTGATGACTGCAAAGCTATGTACATTGGTCAAACAGGTCGTAGTTTTGCAACAAGATACAAAGAGCATCTGGCTTCTTTTAAAAATAATAAATTAGATTCACAATTTGCAATACATCTTAATGACAGTAAACATAAGTTAAATGTTGATAATAAGCCAAGTCTCCTTCATGTTTCCAATAAAGGCTATAGACTTAATATTTTGGAGCAATTAGAAATAATTAAGCACCAAAATCTAGAATTCCCTTTGATCAATGAACAACTTAACAACCATAATTCTCCCCTTCTTAATATTTTTAAAAATACAATGTGATTCTGCTTCCAAACTAATTGCTTTCAGGTGGCGGCCAGGACAGCCAGGAATCATCATAAAATAGTTTATTTAAGTACTTAGTATTAAAATTATTGCTGTTAATGTCATTTTAATGGGGTTTCACAGCACCCAATAGAAGCAATTTTTTCCACATAAATTTGTAATATCTATGACTCATGTAATTTTGTTGATTTTGTTATGTATAAACTCGTGTTTTCTATATAGAATCAGTCTTGAAGATGCCGTGTTCGGCGAAAGAGCTCTCGCTATAAGCAAAATAAACGTAGTCTCCAAAACCATTTGGTTTTATTTTATTGTTATAAAATGGAGTATTACAAAATAAATACCAGTTCCATTAATTAATCTGTTCTTTATTATATGAAATCGTAATTAAAAGGTACTTTAATTTAAAAAATTCTGTAGTCAATTGAGTTTAACAAACCGGGGTAACGTAACACCGCAACATTACTACGAGAATGTAACGGCAGATTCCTCCTTCCCACGTTACTTTATTATAGTGATTTAAGTTATAAGGGAGCATTGTAATAACCAAACTTGTTAATCATTATTATAGCTTTTGATTTATCAATACATATCGTTCTAATGTTCGAGATATAAATAGATTATAATATAAATATCTAATATCGAATCGCTTTACAGTCCAAATACTATTATTTTCGTTTGATAAATCTAATATGCAATTTGTTTCGAGTATATCTACATTAATACTAATTTTTAGTACCACTTTGGGAACGTTACCTTCTTTGAAATAACCTTATTAGAAATTTCAACGGGTAATTACCGTCAAATTCAAAAACATATACACATTTTTTTTCATACGAAAAACAAGAAGTTTAAAAACGCAACTTTTTCAATCATTTGATATGCAAACATGAAATTTTTCTATCAAATACGGATTCACGAAGCATAGTAATATATTTGTAGCAGATTAAGTCCTTGAAATTTGCAACAACAAAAACATAATGTTACATTAAAATTATTAACGTAATATTCATTAAAATTTACCATTTTCAATATATTTATGCCCAATTTCTGAAAAATCGATAATATTGGACAGCGATTGAATTAAAACATTATTATTTTGACAAACGATCTAAAATTCATACAAAACTTTTGATAATGATAAATTGATAGCGTTTTAATTCATTCACATAAATCGTAGATGGTTAATTGATAAAATAGTGTGTAACGAAATCTATATTGTGAATTTAAAAGTTTCGTTGAGAACTTAGACGTTAACAATTGAACATGTAACAAATCGTATGTTATTGACTATTTTATGTTTTCATACTAAAAAATCTACCTCAATTATTAAAATCATTGTGAATTTATTTTATATGAGAACATACACTTTTAATAGCAAGGAAATCATTTACAAATATCTCACTAATTGCTTGCTCATCTTTTTACACAGTAAATATTTGCAACGAGTACTAATGATTTTGATATTCATTTTCGTTTTACGAGATCTATTTAAAACAATATAGATATGATAGATGCAGTCATACAGTCTGTTAGTAGATTTAATAAAAATTATTGAAAATACAAATTTGTACATAAAATAGCTAAAATATTCTTATTTATCTGTATGAAAACATAGCGGAGAAAGGCAAAATATCGCAGCCAAGTCCTGAAACAGTAACGACAAGAAGTGAACGATTGGTGAGTTTATTTTGTTATTGTTCGTATTATGAGACATAATATAACAAACCTCAGAGATGCAAGAGATTCACGACTTAAAAGATCTGATACTATCTTGTTCCGACTTTGCGAGGCTGCATGATTTATAAACTAGCATTTTATATATTACGTCATAGATTCTGTATACAAGAAATACTAACAGTGAAACCGTTAAGTTTCCATTCTATTTTTCGGTAATTAATGAAGCTTGGGAATTGGAAACGGTCTATGTTAGGTAATTTGACAAAAAAAATTGCATTAAAATGTACAAAATAATTACTGTAACAAATAAACAAAGAATTTACAAAGGAAAGTTATTTTGGCATCTACAAAGAAGTTGCAATTCAGGGTTTTTTGTTTTATATATATTTAACAAAGACCGTTGCTTATTCTTGCACTTTAATTAACTAATGTCTAAGATATCGTTTAAACTAGTTTTTCTTGCACGATCTTCGAGGTGTTTTCCTCAAATTCCATTTTTTCGTGAACATCCTTAAACAAATTGACATGATTTGCGCTGATTTTATTACTATTGTGATTTCTACCCGGTTCCTTCTTTTTCTTTACGCAGTTCTGCATAATTTCATCCACCACCATCTTTCTGATTGGCGGTGTCATTGTGTTGGTCGGAGAGGGTGAAGGAGCTCCTAATCACAAGGCTGTAGGAGTGGAACCTTTAGCGTCCTTTCTTCCCGATGCAGCCACTTGATCGTGGCTGCAGAGTACTAGCTAGGTTTGCGATTGGACCATGGATATGCTTGTGGATTCGGTCACGGTGGCGGCTGAAGTCTTCACGTAATCGCTGAAATCGTACAGAGGAAACTCGCAGCAGAGGATGAACTTCAGTCCTCGGGGAACCTCCACGTAGATCGCAGGAGGGATCGGAATCAACGGAGAGGTAGACGACTTATAATACCTGTAATCTGCATTGTCTTTGTGCTTTTCGTCCGATGATCTTTCAAGCAAAGGAATACCGGATAGAAACAATATAATCAGCGTCGTAAATATGGGCGAGAGAATTGCAATCCATTCCATTCCTTGAATGACGTTCAGTGATATAATAAATATACCCCACCACAGCACAATCTCTCCGAAATAATTAGGATGTCTTGATAACCTCCAGAGTCCATCGTTGCAAAATTTTCCACTATTTGCTGGATCCATCTTGAAGGAGAACTTTTGCAGATCGGCATACGTTTCTGCGAGTAATCCAATGAAGAATATTCCAGTTCCAGCAGAGTCTAAAGTTGTCATCGTTTTAGGACTCTTGGGGAAAGAATGGTGCGGGGAATTGATGATTATGACAGGCAAGCTGACGATGTACACCCAGAAAGCTTGAAAGGTGTAGAAGACTCCAAATCGCACAACATTGCTCTTTCTGTCCTCGAACTGCTTGTCTCTTCCGATTTGAACGATCCTGTACAGCAAATAGCCGGAGAGTCGAGCTCCCCAAAGGCAAACAAAAGCCGTGACCATCAGCTGCCTGCTGTCGTAGCTTTTGGCTTGGCTTCCTCCTTGTCCAAGAAAGAAGGTGATCAGAGCTATTATAATGAAATTCGCTCCTCCGGTAAAATCCGTCAGTTTATCACACTGAAGCGACGCAGCTATGACAAAAAATATAACTTGCATCACAAAAGTGACCATAGCACTTATAGCCAGGTTATTCTTATCGAGTAAAGGAATCATGTTGAGATTTTTTCTCTTGTGCACATTTATTTTTCGAGCCGTCCTCTTCACGTCGAGTCAAAGTTGGCACATTTTATTGACCAAAACAAACACTCTTTCTCGTGGTTTTCATTTGAATGCCGGCGTATATTTTAGCTCCGGGCTTTCGCTCGTGAATGGCCATGTTTACATCCTCCACTCGAGATGTATACATCAGATATTAAGTTCGCTTCACGCCGATCGATAACCATCCCGCACACTGCAATGCCGCATTTCCATCCGACGAGCAGTGCGCAGATCGTTCAACGACACATCCCACAGAAAATGTATTCACAACCAACACAAAACTGATCGCAAACAACACAACAAAGTGTCATTTATAAATATTTTTTAAATAAAACTTTAAAATATAATATTATTTGACACTACGACTTGACAGTTGGGCGCTCGTTTTCGTGCACGGTTTTCGTCATTTTCGATACGTTGTTGAGATGTTATTTATTTTGCAATTGATCGCGGGGACGCTTTTATTTTAGAAATGTTTACTTCTTGCTTGTTTGAAGGTTATAAAGCCAATATATTCAACGCACAGATTACACACAACGGCAGTGAGATGGAAATAGCCCGTTGCGCTGACGCCTGCGTGGGAGAAGATCCCCGATGCTGCCACCAAGCAAATAGACGCTGCTCAATCATACAAAACCAATTTTTAAATAACAAATATAAATATAATCACATAAACAAGTCATATTTTCTACAGCTAAATGGTTATTACATTAATATAACTGCGTAATATCTACCCACGCGCGCACACAAGATAAACGGTCTCTGAAAATGGAGAAAAGCGCTGAGCTTCTGAAAGACTCCAGGTACGTTATTTGTATTTTAGGTGACTCTTAATACAGTAAATAACATTGAAAAATTATATTTCAATTGCAAAAAAGCCTCTGTGTAAATATTTACGTAATATTAACTTAATATCTACCCACACGCGCACACAAAATAAACGGTTTCCTCTGAAAATGAAGAAAAGCGCTGAACTTCTGAAAGACTCCAGGTAAGTTATTTGTGTTTTAGGTGTACAGTAAATAACACTGAAAAATTATATTTCAATTGCAAGAAAACCTCTACTTAAATATTTACGAAATATAAATTTAATAACTACTCACACGCGCTCACAAAATAAACTTTATTACCTGAAAAAGGGGGAGAGCGCTGAGTTTCTGAAAGACATGACATCCAATACAGGAAAAAGCATTAGCAAATTATTTATCAATTGCAGGAAAGCCTATTTTATTTTAGATACTTTATTACAGTAATATAAATCTAAACCCACACGCACACAAAATAAACGATATCGCCTGGAAAATTAATTAAATAATGAAATAGTTAGCAGACATTAAAATATGTTATTTATGTATTAGGTGACATCTAGTACAGTAAAGAACACTAATTAATGGTATAACAATTACAAGAAAATCTTCTGCGTGAACTTTTATTTAATATACTTTATAGGTTGATACGATTGATGACGTACTATGAACTTAAATTCGGGGCATGCGGTAACCTGAATAGAAATATATACTCAACAAAATAGCTAAATCAAATTGTAAAATAAATCATAAACATTTTACTATCGCCCACTGTAGAAACATGTCGAATTAATAGATATTAATATTTTTCCCTTCACTAACTTAGTAACGAAAATATAGAAACCCATGTGCGCTACCACCTATGCCACAAGTTGTAAGCCCCATAACCTGCGCCAGGATCAAGATATAGCCACACACTGTATTGTAAGCATACCACTCACAACTATTGTAAATTAACATAAAGTTAATAAAAAATATTTAAATTTAATATAATTTTTTTGACAAATATTCATTACAAACGCCCTCTTTGGCCAGTTTGGAAATATTGTTGAAACTCTCTAAAGCTGTATTTTAGAAATGTCCTGTGCATGTGTAGCAGATAATATAATAACTTACACTGTGATATTTTCGTCGATTGTGATGTTGTTCTCCTTGCAATAGTACTCCGCCACTGAGGCTAGCTCTGATCGGAACCCCTCAGATATGTTCAGGAACTGAGTTGGAGTCATGCCGGATAAGTAGAGGGTGGACTCTTCCTGAGGCATCACCGTGACGGGCGGGGGTGTGGTCGAAGGCATCTCGGTGGTTGTAGGGTGAATTCCTACATTGGAGAGAACATATCAATAGAGTCGCTGAGTTGCAAAACCTCCTCTGGAAATATTACTTCTTGAGACTTCATCAATCATAAAAAAATACCTGATGGTTACTAAATTACAAAATTCCCAAACGTATATTTATATGCTCTCAGAAATCATTTAATTCTAACATCTAGTTACATTTTAAGTTCATGCATTACTAAGTATTGAGTTTAAATATTAAAGATCAAAAAACTGTAAAATTATGTAATATTGTCAGAACCTTATTTTTTTAATTACCTCAATTATTTATTTACTTACCAATTCTTTTGACGTCAATTTGAAACCCCTTGCGCGTATTAGGGGTAGTCTTCTTGAAAGTGACGAGCGTCACGGACAGTTCATCCAAATGCAACAATCTGTACTTTCTCTCTGTTTTTAATTGCCATGTGAACATTATTTTCTTCTCCGACGTCATATTTGTATCACCTGAAATCACCACCTTAGCATCAAAACCAGACTACACGTGTCTACTGTTAGAGATACACGAGAAAATTGTTTAGACATGAACAATTATTTGACTGCAATGACTTCATATTTTCACGATTTTATAAATTAAATTATTATAAATTTACTATTTTTTATCATTGTATTTTATTCATGGAATTAAAACCATATTTGTTTTTATAATTACACATAAAAAATTGTGCGTATGTGCTGTTAGTAATTTTACTTTACTTTACTTTAAATTTTATATTAACATTCATAAAATAATACAATACTGGTTTTAAAAATAAATTGTTTTATTGAATTTTGTAAGCAGTAATTAAAAATTCATAAGTTTTTTAAAACGGCTAAATAATCTCACATCAATAATTTTTAAAAAACAGTCGTGATTTTTGTAGAAATTTTACTAAGTTTTACTTTTATTTTGATCTTGTATTAAAAAAATTAAATCATGTGTACTATTTATTTTGTATTACCCATTATATATTATAAATTGTGAGAGTGCGATCATGTAAATCATTTAAATCTTGTTTATATACCTGGACTAATCAACAGGTAGTCGTTCGTCTTCCCTTCCAAGTCTAAAGATCTGATAATCAGCTCTACTCCAAAGCCTGAACCCAGTCCTATGATCCATTCATAACTGTGCTGCTCATCGGGGTACGGCTCCGGGAAGTTCATTGACTGTATGGTCGTGTATTCATCAAATTCAATGGGGACTTCCACCGGTGGGTCTTGAAGAGTCTTTGATACTTCAGCGTGCAAGTCATCAATAACGCTCAAATCCTCTGTCATCGAACTGAAGATATTATCCTCGTTTTGATCATCATCAGCTATGTCATTTGGTTTCCCAGTTATTTCTTCGAATTCGTAATCGAACGACGCTGCAAAATTGTGATCGTATTTTATTTATTTTTCCCTTTCTTTCAAAAACTGCACAACTACTATTTGATATCAGGTCTAATTGAATTTTAATGACAAAAAAAAACACTTGATTATTTATTTCTACTTTTAAGTCAAATGGTATAAAACAATGCAAAATGAAATTTCAAGATAAATATAATAACGTTTTTGGTATTAACAATCAATTATATGAATCCATACAATCATAAGAAAAATACTATACATTTTAATGAGTATTTTAAATTAAACTAGTCTGCTGTGAAAGAAAATTCTAATATCCAAAGTATATGTGTAACAATAATAAATACAGCTAAATAAATTTAGCCTCATAGTAACTCATTTGTGTTATTATGTATATTTTTCATTATTGGTAAATGCTTACTAATAACAAGCCCCACATTTTCATATGAATACCTCAGATAAAATTCCTTAATTGGCGTTGTTCCTGATAAAACACCGATAACGTTCTGTCATATATTCATTGATAATCTCTTCAAAGATAACATAAGTTAAACAATATTGTTGCACGCTCTTCATACATTTAAAAATCCTGTGGATGCATATGACTTATATCTCTATCACATTTTTCATTGTTAATATGATATGATTTCTTACAATATACTTACTTTGTTTTGATATTTCAAATTAGTAAAATATTTTAGTGTTTTTTCCACATATAAGTTTTTTTTTTATTGGTGACCGGTTTCGCCAACCTTCACGTTGGCATTATCAAACTGAGATCCGCCGAGTACTCTCTGTCAAAAATGTTGATTTTCTACTTTGTTTTGGTTAAAAATAATGGCGGTACTGACAAATAATATATTTAATATCGGAAAGAGCCCAACTCCAAAATTCAGTTGGTTGATTTAGCAAAATATTTTTTTCTTACTAATAAATATAATTGATTGATTGAAAATCGTATTACATTGTATAATATATCATAAAATACCTAAAATTGATGAGTGCAAAAATTTTTACCTACAAAGATTATACCTAGCGTAATATTTTATAAATGAAAACCATTTTTTTCAGTATTCGTATGTAAATTATAAAATATTTTTTTTATCAGTTCTCGAAAATATTTATTATCATTTTCAATATTAAAATATTTCTTCTATTTCTTCCTCTGTCTATTTTGTGATTACTTGATCTTAAATAAATGAATTGCACTTATTTTAAACACAAAAAACGATTTATTTATTTTGAAAAATTTTCAGTTCAGATTTTGGTTGTGCTTTTACAAAAAATACGTTATTTTTTATCCATAGTGTGCGCCAACCATTAATATTTTAATTTTTAAATTCTGCATTCACCTGAGACTTGCTATAAATATTATTTTATTATAAATAGGTGTATTATCTCGTGGGAAAATACATTTTTATAATAAAATGGCTGCCAGTAAAATAATAAAGCACGATTTATTTACCAATACTACAACAAATTATATAAAATTTCACTATGGTATTAACTTAATGATTAATTAATTTAGTTATTTCAAGATTATGATAATCAATAGTTTCTTGTGTTATCAATTTTAATATAACCTTACTTACCTTTAATTCCAGCAATTAATCCCAAAAGCACTAACAAAACAATACATTTTGGATTCATTTTCACTCCTGCAAGTTATTTGATCTCAACCTGCAATTTTGACACCATGCACTCTTTATATAATTTTTTATTAACTTAACTGCTTAAGAAAAAAAAATTGATTTAATTGTCATTATTCTCTAAAATATCACACAGATACTAACATTTTCTTTATCGTACGAGATAAGTCTCATAATCTGTATGATAAGACAATGCATGACTAACAATCTTTGTTAAAAAAAATTAAAAATCATAACACTTGAATATTTTAAATCTTACTTCAATAAATAAAATATTTTTTTGTTCAAGTAATTAAAAAACATTAACTATATGTCATAAATAAATTCTTGCTTAATAAACTTTTTGCAGAAATTAATAAAATATATAAATATTTTACAATTACCGTTACTTACAAATATAACAGGTAGCGTAATCAAATTCAATCCTGCCGAAAAACATTTAAAACGTTGCAAATGTTGTATCAAAATTTTATTTATGGAAGTGTGTTGAGAATTTACGTTTCTGGTAGGTCAGAATTTTCGTTCGAAGAATTTAACTTTTCCTTTGCTGTCTTAGCATCGCTTTGGCTATTAGAATTTCACCAGCAGCTATTATGCTCAAGACGTCAGATTTAGTATTGTAGCGTATCCGTAAATGTAGGGGAGATTTAGGCAATTGGAGTCAGTAGGCAATGGTGGTCACCTTATTTTAACAGAAACCAAACGAGATAGGGCGATGTTTTTGAACTTAATCGCTACTTGTACACAGGTAAGGCATTCTGACGACGACTCACTCAGTTTGCGCCACGCGTTAATATGTAAAACATTTTGGCGCCCTTCTGATCTAATTTTTTGAGTGGACTAATCCAAAGGTAAGGCTCAAACTCCTTGGTGTTTCTTTTTATGCTTGTGATATGTAATGACCATAGCATTTTGAATCGTGATTTAAGACTCAGTTTGCCATTATAGCATCAACTATTTTGGTTAGATTTTTTCTTGTTTCTGGCGATGTAGGCAACCGGAATCAGGTGACCCCCATTGCACACACAACCTAACTTCAATTAATAAAAGGTACTTTAGCTATCGTGCTAAACCTTTTGCAGACTAATCGATCCTATTGATACCGGATAATCATTTTGCAGGAATCGAATAATACTTCGGAGGTGAATACTAATGACAATCATGCGAAAGACCTGGTGACCAGTGTCTTGTATAATATGCGGCGAATTCGGACAAAACAATGAAATGTGGTTTCAGTGCACTTTTTGTGGGCTTTGAGTTCATTCAGATTGCACTGGGTGGAACTCAGTCCTCATTATGTGTGCGACACGTGCCGACTACCATTGCCCACACACTGATCACCATTGCCACCAATGTGGGCAATGGTAATAAAACTAGGTTTTTGTTTAGTTATTATATCTCTTAAACTATTATGCCAAAACGATTAAAGGTGATCTCAATTTTTAAGTTAGATTAGTGAAGTTTATTATAGGGCTAAATCAATAAATAATTAACCTATAGATTACAGAAAACAGTCTCGCAACAAGAGACATTCTCTTCATACTGAACGACTTCGAAACCCCAAAAACGGCAGCGGATTTGTTCAGAGGCAATTTTTAACTAAACAGAGTCGTGCATTACAGGGGGTTGCATCTTGAATTTCTTCATTGTATTTTTCTTTGCATTATGCAATACATGTGAAAAGGCCAGTTGAATCTAATGGGATATATATTTATTTTAAAGGTTCAGCAACGGCATAGCGGGGTGCAAGTTGTATAAACGCACTTTAGTAAAACTAGGAGTACCGAGTAAACAGAACTCGCGTGAGCTCCTTGCCCCTAGCCTGCATTGTGATGATTAAAACTAAGTGAGCAATAATCAAATAAGCATAAATTGTCAGCATTACAAACGAGTCAAAGAACTCCTCGAGCTTACCGAGAGTTGCTGGATTCACAGCACTGATCTATAAGTCTTACGATGAGCCTGACATAGGTCAAATTTCCGGGTTAACTGAACCCTCAATCCCTTTCTAAGCATTTGTTAACTAAACATCAAACAAAACAAATACATATTGTATTTTATATAACATACAATAGGCATGACGAAAGATTTTCAAATCCTCTTCCATAATGGGGGTACACGTTTACTATTTACGAAAAAAACTTTATTTCGGTAAAAAACTAGAGTTTAACGAAGTTTAAAGCCATTTTTATAATATTTTTTCAAAAGTGCGCGAAAACGCTCGCAGGTGTCATCGCGTCCGCTCTGACGTCACGCCTCCTATTAACTATCATTGTCAACTGGCGTGCCATTTGTTTGCATTGAAGACCGTAGACCAATTTGAATACCATAGAGTTGTTTACAGACGTCATGCGCTGTGATTGGTGTTTCAGTCAAAATGGCCGATTGCAGCATTTTAACCTTTTAATTTGTTGAAAATCTTATTAATCTTAAATTTTTAAATAAAACTAAATCAGTTTTTTAAATCCTTTTAATATGTATTTTCCCTTAAAATAATTATTTCTTTGATTCTTTGATACTGTCGTCACGCCTATTCTCTTGTAGGGGTTAATACCTACATCGGAACACGTGTCTTACGGCCTGTTGGAATGTGACATTCGATCCTTAATCCATTAAATATTTTATTAGGCTGCCATTAAAGTAGAACATAATCCCTTAGTAATTAGCGGTCAGTCAAAGGCGATCGTATTCAGGCGAGATGTCCTCGCTATGAGACACCCCCGATACGTGGGAATCTTCCTGTTTACGCCAGCCACAAAGGCAGCGGGACCCTATATAAGCGGCTTCCCCGCGCCTCTCCTTAGAGACCTCGCGGCATCGAACTAGTAACCACGTACTTTTCTAACAAGTGTAGTTATACTAAATAAACTACGAATACGCAAATATTTCGCCAGCCTTCTGATTTCCAACCTTACATCAATCCTGCAACCACATCATCTGAATCTTCAACAACACACACTCAACCTGCGGCGAATTGGTGACATCATAATCATCGGCGAAACTCTTATGCTCCCAGAGTGAGGCAGAAGATCTCATCAATGCAGAAGTATTCTATTTCTGGTTATCTAAAAGTACAAACCTCATGCCTTGCTTCTAGAGATCATCACGTATAAAAGGCATCAAGGCAGATAATAGGACAGTTTCTTTGGACTATATTGGCCAAATTCATCATATTTTCGCCGTTGATGTTATGTTGATTATTGATTATGAATGTAGATCAAAAGGCTGGCGAAATATTTATATGAATTGGACAAGACAGAATAATACGTGGTTACTGGTCGAGTGCCTGCGTCTCTCTATGGGGTTGTTGTAAAATTAGAAAGTCTCTATCTGCGGTAGGGCGGAGCTTAACAAGTCAAATATTGTAGCGGTGTATTTGCACTAACCGCTACAATATAAAGAATAACAGCCCACCAGAGGCCAGAATCTATCACAAGCAGAGCTTTATTGGTTATTGGCATATTTTCACCATTCTAAGACTTTTAAGCAAGTTGCAAGTGACAGAATCCACTCTACTCTTGACTTCAAACCATAAACCTTAAAAAAGGCCTGACTCAGGTCTGAGATCTCTGAAACAGCTTACCTTCCAGTCTCTAAGCTGATGTGCTTGTGGAAAAACAAAGAATTAGCTAATGGATGTAGAGTACAACATTTGATTTTTAAGTGCTTTATTAAATTTTAAGAAATCACAATTTAAGTGAGAATCAATGTGAAATTAAATAAACTGTTATGTGACGACCTAATCACCTCAATATGTTTTGTAATCATTCAGTTAAAAGTTCTTTGTTGCTTATAAATAAACATTGTACAAGGAAGTGGACTTCGCTCCGCTTCTCAATATCAATTAACTTTTGTTAAATGCATTTATTTATCCTTGAGTAAATTACAGTTTCAAAGGAGGAATGTCTTTATTTATTATCGTGTCTTTGTTATTACACCTTTTATTAATAAGTAAACACAACCATTTAGTTTCAATAACATTTTTGTGCATTTATTTAAAAAAAAAAAAAAAAAACTTACCTGACCACCGACGAGACGAGACGCTGTCTGTCTGTGTAATAAATATCATAATTAAAGTATTGAAAGTTGTTATCATTTATAAACGTTTATTGAAAGTCCATCAGTATTATGCCTCCGCGGAGCCACATGTCAAGCTAGTGACGTTCCGAGAGGGGCACATAACAAAACATTGACTAAAATATGAACAAAAAAATTCATTGAAAATACATCTATGTTAATGTGTGTCTTAATAGAGACCACATGTGTCTACTTGACCATGAGCATTGATCATAAGCAAATGGCTTCTCACCGGTATCTATAAGTTTGTGTCGATTTAACTCTCCTTCAGACTACATGAAGACGAGCATTGATCACAAACAAATGGCATCTCGCCGGTATGTATGAGTTTGTGTTGTTTTAATCTTGCCTTGAGACCACATGAATACGAGCATTGATCACAAGCAAATGGCTTCTCGTCGGTATGTATGAGTTTGTGTCGTTTTAATCTTGTCTTGAGACTACATGAATATGAGCATTGATCTCAACCAAATGGCTTCTCGTCGGTATGTATGAGTTTGTGTAGTTTTAATCTTGTTTTGAGACTACATGAATATGAGCATTGATCACAAGCAAATGGCTTCTCGCCGGTATGTATGAGTTTGTGTTGTTTTAATCTTGCCTTGAGACCACATGAATATGAGCATTGATCTCAACCAAATGGCTTCTCGCCGGTATGTATGAGTTTGTGTTCTTTTAATCTTGTCTTCCGATTACATGAATATGAGCATTGATCACAAGCAAATGGCTTCTCACCGGTATGTATGAGTTTGTGTTGTTTTAACATTCCCTTCAGATGACATGAATATGAGCATTGGTCACAAGCAAATGGCTTCTCGCCGGTATGTATGAGTTTGTGTTGTTTTAACTTTCCCTTCAGATAACATGAATACGAGCATTGATCACAAGCAAATGGCTTCTCGCCGGTATGTATGAGTTTGTGTTGTTTTAATATTCCCTTCAGATGACATGAATACAAGCATTGATCACAAGCAAATGGCTTCTCGCCGGTATGCACGAGTATGTGTTGTTTTAAATGGTCCTTCCGATAACATGAATATGAGCATTGATCACAAGCAAATGGCTTCTCGTCGGTATGTATGAGTTTGTGTCGTTTTAATCTTGTCTTGAGACTACATGAATATGAGCATTGATCACAAGCAAATGGCTTCTCACCGGTATGTATGAGTTTGTGTTGTTTTAACATTCCCTTCAGATGACATGAATATGAGCATTGGTCACAAGCAAATGGCTTCTCACCGGTATGTATGAGTTTGTGTTGTTTTAACATTCCCTTCAGATGACATGAATATGAGCATTGGTCACAAGCAAATGGCTTCTCGCCGGTATGTATGAGTTTGTGTTGTTTTAACTTTCCCTTCAGATAACATGAATACGAGCATTGATCACAAGCAAATGGCTTCTCGCCGGTATGTATGAGTTTGTGTTGTTTTAATATTCCCTTCAGATGACATGAATACAAGCATTGATCACAAGCAAATGGCTTCTCGCCGGTATGTATGAGTTTGTGTCGTTTTAACATTCCCTTCAGATGAGATGAATACGAGCATTGTTCACAAGCAAATGGCTTCTCGCCAGTATGCACGAGTTTGTGTTGTTTTAAATGGTCCTTCCGATAACATGAATATGAGCATAGATCACAAACAAATGGCTTCTCGCCGCTATGTGTGAGCTTGTGTTGTTTTAAATTTGCCTTCAGATTACATGAATATGAGCATTGATCACAAACAAATGGCTTCTTGCTGCTATGTAGGAGTTTGTGTTGTTTTAAACTTGTCTTCTGATTACATGAATATGAACATTGATCACAACCAAATGGCTTCTCGCCGGTATGTATGAGTTTGTGTCTTTTTAAATTTCCCTTCAGATTACATGAATATGAGCATTGATCACAAGCAAATGGCTTCTTGCCGGTATGTATAACCTTGTGCTTTACCAAGAGACTTTTCTCGCTACAGGAGTATGAACATTTTCCACAGGTAAAGAGCACCTTGCCAGTAAGAATTTGGAGGACTTTATTCTGCAAACCAGCACCATGAGGTTGCAGTTGCTCCTGAAACAAACAAAAATAATGTTAAATTTTGTATTACAGCATTAGTCACTTACAATAGTTACTGTATAAACAATGCTAAATTGTAGTACGCGTGGGACTCACAGGCAAGTTTGTTTCTTGTAATTCTAAAAGCATTTATACAAATATTACTTATAACACATGAACACAACATAATATTTAAGTATTTGAAACGTGCTCACAACACAATGACACACTATAATCATTGTTTGAGAAAACTAAGAGTTAAACTGCATTGAAATTTATGAATTCCTGTGATTATTTCATAATCGTCATCTTATAAAATTCACTGAAAAATATTGAATTATGAAATATAAAAAAAATAAATAATAAAGCATTTCATATGCCTAGCCCTCCTGAAGGTTAAGTAAGGGAATAAAATATTTACCAAATAAAGAACGACAAATGACATATTACAGGTTATGGCAGTACTTTATATCAAAGATGATGGAAATTCTGAGGTGATAAGATGAGAAGAACACCCAAGAAATCCCAAGATCATCTAGCAACAAACCCACAAACACATTTACATACCACAGAACACAAGTACCAGAGTAGACGTGCCAAAGCTCAATCTATGAAGGTGGCTCTTGACTAGTTATGCCATTATTTTAATCTGACTACTTGTGGGTCGCGAGTGTTGTTGAGGACCTCAAATGCCCAGGGTCGGCTTCAGCAGGTACGGTGAGGTATAGAGATCGGAATATTACCTGCTCACGCCCGACAGCTTCTCGAGAGAGCGCCATTTCATGCTCCAGCAATGCTCTTTCAACGTCGAATTCGTCAATTTTGATATCAAATAACCCAGGAACCGAGGAAGCAACTCTCTCGTGTTCCGGCAAAGACCTCTCGACGTCGAATTCTTCTACTTTGACCTCGTCATACGGCGGGGCGCCGGGGAAGAATGCCTCGCTAATGACAGACTCGCCGGCATCTTCCAGATCAGGGATTTCTTGCTGTACATGAGTGTTCACATTAAGGCAACTCTCAGAGATATCGTTCAATAATACGTAACACTGCGACATTCTGTTTGGAAGAGTGGCAGCTCTTTCGAGTTTCAGCAAAGATCTTTCGGCGTCGAATTCTTTTACTTTGACCTCGTCATACGGCGGGGCGCCGGGGAAGGACGCCTTGGCCGGCGCGTCCTCGCGCTTCACGGAGAGTATCTCGCTAATGACAGACTCGACGCCGTCTTCAAGATCAGGGATTTCCTGCTTTATATGAACGTTCACTTTAAGGCAACTTTCAGAGATATCATGCAGTAATACGTAGCACTGCGCAAACGACATCCTGTCGAGTAAAGCCGATGGCCACGACCTTAACATCACAACAATGCACACGATGGCGACAGTGCAACGGCGCGAAGGGCCATAGACTGAACACTTTCTGTTATGTGAATAAATACATAAATATTTTTTTGTGATTTTATAAAACATTTTATATTTTTTTCCGTTTTACTTTAAATACATTGAATTTTTATAACGCGGCAAAGTATTGTATAATTTGAATGGCCACAGCTACTGGTGAGAATCGTCACGCCTTTAAAAGCGATGTTTTGATAACGCCATTCAAGACAATTTTTTTTTTAAATCTCAATAACCAAATGCAAGTACCGGTTTCGCCAACCTTTCACGGTTGGTGAACCGGTCACTAATAAAAATTTACATGTGGAAAAATCACTCCAGTATTTTATTGAAATATATTAAAACGAAAATCCACCAAGTACTTACTTTCTGTGAAAAATATTGAGTACTGAAATATTTAATCTGAAAAACAATCTAATAGTCGATTATTATTTTTTAAATATGTTTTAAAAAATTGAATTTATTTAATGGAGTAGGTATAAAATAAATTTTATAGTAAAAATGTATCATATCTTTAAGTACTTTAATTTTCTTTATGAAATTACGAATTGAATAAAAAAATTATATTTTATCGATCTTTTCGATAATACTGATTTACGATTTAAATAACAATGAAGAAATTTATGTGAGGTGTTGTAACAATTTGTGTTTTTATGCAAAGTCGATTTGAATGCAGAGATAAAAAAATAATCACCACCCGAATATTATTATAACAAATAATGTATGGTTTATATCATATTTATATTGAAACAATTAAAATATATTTTATATAAAAAGAGAGAATGTCTTATTAGCAATTAATATTTTTCTGCTATGGCAATAAAATATGCGCTGTTGTTTTTAATAAAATAGAAAAAGAAGACTCGGAAAAAGAAATCGCTAAACTTGGAGAGAACTGTCAATTAATTTGTTTCAAGTATCTGTTTTATGGGATGACATCGTTATTTAACTACCCCGTATTTAATACGACTCTATTTGACGAAATATTTCGTCATATATCCGAGACGTCCCACTTGGTATACGGATTTATTACGTCCAGCTTGTCATCCGTGGCCGCCGAAGACTTGCAGTCTTTAATACCAGCTGTCACTTTTTACGACTCATTCGCTCCCATATTTTATTTCGATGATTTCCAGCTCACTCTTCTGAAGACGTTTCTTTTTATGCAATTCTTCACCCTTCTTTTAATATTCTTCTCCTGGAGAGTGTACGGAAAGAGGATATCGGAGCGTTTTATGAAACCCGGTGAGTCATTACACATAATCGTAATTGTTATTTACTCTATGACGTTATATTATTTCACTATTCATTAAAATATCACTCCGTTTTTAGCTACGTCCAAAGCAATTCAAGACCTGAAAGACAGCGTTTCTAGATTGAAACTACCCAAGGAACACACGCCAAGGATATAAAAAAACTTCAGTTTTGTTTTGTATTCAGTTTATTTTGGGCATAAATTCAACTTATCGCAAGATGGCTGAAAAAATTAAGAAGTTTTTTGCTAAGAAAAAGACGGATGCCAAGTTTAAGCTGGCCGGACCTGGGAGAAAGTTGACCGATGATTCGAGAAGCAAAGAATCATCTGGAAGTTCAAGGGATACTGTTAAAGCACCTCCTAGGAAGGATATGTCCGAAGAAAGTAAACTCGCAGCCCAAGCAGCTCTCCTGAGGGTCAATGGGCAGCGCAGAGAAAATTCTGCTTTCAATACATCGTTATCTGCTATTCAGGTGATTTCAATTATATTCTCAAACACTAGCTTGTCAGAAATACTTTAGATCATTGTTTATATGAAATCTTTTTGCAATATATTCAATCTAATAAATCTTATTTATGCTAATCATTGATTATAAATCATAATTAAGTACTATTAATTAATTTTACAAATGTGCAATACTTAAATTTTCAGTAGGATTTTAAATAAAAATATTAGGATATTTTTACTATAGTCGAATGCAATTCTAATTTGCCATCCCCTATTACAAATATTTAATCAAGGTTTTTGGCCTTGATTATCAGTTGCGTTAAAATATATTTTTAATTTCAAAGGCACAAGTCAAGAGAGAACTCGAAATGGAGAAAAAAATACAATTAGAATCAAAACAGTCCGAAGTTCAAATCAAGGAGCCATCGGAAGTTTCTCTGGAGGCCTCTCCACACCTTGCAGTGTCCGGAGTCTACTTCAGGTGTGTTAAGATAACAAATCGTGCCAAGTTTACATTTAAATCCAAGGAATTTGATGTGTTAAATGTTATTTTCATAGCCTGAGTTGATTGAACCTCTTGATAATTTTATAAATGTTACTACAATGTACAGTGAAGAGATACTCTTATCTGATAAACATCAGACAACAGCATTTTAGACTTTCTACCGAAGGGTTGTATATGTGTAATGTGGTATTATTCCAAAAAATTTACAAAGCCTTTGTCAGTTTATGTCATGATGAGCCGTGATTATTATTTTTTTTTCCAACCTGTGCTATTATTTATCATGCTATTGTTTTTACAGATGTCCAATTATTGGCAATGACATATTGCCAAAAGAAGAATGGAAATTGAATATTAAAAATTTCCTGTATGAACAACTTATAGAAGAACCCGGGCTCACTGCTTGTCTCATGCTTCAGTCGTGCAACGCCAGCAGGGAAAAGGTACATCTCACACATAGCCCAGTTTCTTAAAGATTGATTTACTGGTAGAACGACAATTGGCCAGCTATCAAACACGTCGTGTGGGTTGCATTGAGTTGTCCTGATTAACTTTTTATTATTTAATTATCATATTGTTGATTTTCTAAAACACAACTATTTGTATTCCTTATACACAATCCTAAGATTTATATTAAAAAAATTGACGAAGCAGTTATTTCAGTTTTTATCTAAACATGTATTTGATAACACACCACTGTTCGCTGTTAACATAACAATTAACATGTTTTTTTATATTTGCCATAGATTGACGCAGGCGTGGAGACACTATGTAAATACCTAGAAAATATAATAACCCACCCTGAAGAAGAAAAGTACCATAAAATAAGAATGTCAAATAGGTAAAAATGAAGCTATATAAATTGAAAACTGTGTAATAACTTTGAGCCATTTTAAAGTTGTGCGTTGGGTATTTGTAGAGTTTTCTGTGATAAAGTCCAGCCATTGGAAGGTGCCATGGAGTTGCTGAATGCAGCGGGGTTCAGGCAGCAGACCATTCCTAATAGTGATACCGGAGTTGAAGACAGCTTCTTAGTGTTCAATGTTGCCAATATTGAATCTATTGAAAGTTTAACAGTAAGTTAGTTTTGTAAAATAAACTTCTCTTGTTGGTTTAACAGAGTTAAGTACATCATTCCGAAACCTAATATTTTAATATGTTCAGTTGAATGTACCTCTCTAAACAAAAAGTTGATTTTTGAGCGCAAAAAAAGAAAACGGTGTTTACTTGGTTTTTGTTATATTAACATAAAATTAATAATAAGATCTAGGTGGATTTGTATTGTACTTAAATTCTTAATGATTTTAGTAAGTTAAATTTTTCGTGACTACAATTGTTTGCATTGTAATTAAGATGCTGATTGATGCCCTGCGGACGGCTGAACCGATCCAATTAGAGCTGGACAGGAACCTCCAAGTCCTCTTGCCCTCGCAAGCCGCTAAGAGAATGGACTTACCCCAAGCTTTCTACTCCATCTCTTCGGAAGAAATGAAAAAGGAAGTTCAGCTACGGTAAAATCATTGACCACTCAATCAACCACTTTCTCATGGTCACATTATAATCTGCTTCGCACAATCTTTTATTGAAACTATTGACAGAAAGTACTCGGAATTTCATTCTAATAAAAAGTGAGAACATTGTTAAATATTTATTTTAATTAAAAATAAACGTTTCTTTTTTGTACAGAGCTGAATTAGCAGAAAAAAGTCAAATGCTTCGGACCAAAGCGATGAGGGAAAAGGATGAGCTCCGAGAAATGAGGAAATATAAGTACGCGCTCATAAGAATACGATTCCCGGACGGCATACTCTTACAGGTAAAAATTTTCAACGAACTCAAATCTTTTCTTTGTTCCTTGACGGACTCGGGGTAATTTAACACCAGCTCTGAGGGTCTAGGCTTAGAAGATTGGAAACTTACAAAGACTTGCTACACAAGTGCACTTACTATAATAGATCTTTAAAATAATCAATTATTAATATTGATATAATTTCATTCCAAACCCCCTCTTGGATCTTGAATTCACTTTATTCATAAAATATTATTATCAGTATTGGTCTTCGATTTTTTTTCAACAATTATTTTCTTTAAGGGCACGTTTTCTGTTTACGATAAACTAAGCGAGGTTCACAACTTCGTCAAAGAAAACTTGGAGCACGAAGGCCTGCCCTTCATCCTGAGCTCTCCCACGGGAATCAGAGTTTCTTCTGAGGAAGAATGTGACAAGACTCTGGTGGAACTTCGCCTGGTCCCGGCCACCATACTGATATTTGCTTGGGACGCTTCTGTTGCTGAACACGTTGCGAATTCCCAGCAAAAGGATGTATATTTAAAACCCGAAGTAATGGTTCTGGTACAGCAGGTCTAAATAACACACATATTATTCCTTGTATAACCATCAATGGTCTTTGAATTGTTTGTAAAAATAATTCTAAACTTTGATATAACAAAAATGAACTGTCTTAATTGTTGTGTAAATGCTTGATTCCGTAAACCCTGAGCGTACACATATTGGGTATGAAATTTAATATCTAGATTTGGCTTTTAATTGTTTTCATCGAAGCTCTGAAGGAAATAGTCGGTGTTGTAAAGTTTACTTATATTTTGTATTAAAATTGAAGAACGTTGAATGCAATCCAATATTATGGAAATAATTTATAGATATACTGAATAACTAGCTTGAATTCTAAATTGTCAAGTTTATCTTGTATGTCACATTTGGGACTTATTGTTGTGAACATCATATTAATCCCAGTCTTTTTTTTAATTTAAATTATAATTATTGTACGCTTGCATACCTCAATAGCACTTTATTATTTAAATAATCAATAAAACACCGATCACACAATATTTTTGTTTTTTATTAACTTACAAATGAAAATTAACATTTATTTGAAAAAATCTGAATCATCAATAAAATAAAAGCGATTTTCTACAAGAATTTTGATTATGCCTAAATAGTGTACTTGATTGCACGACTCGGGCTTAACACAGTCAAAAAAAGTTATCAGGCTCGATTATATTGCTGTCTAGCGAACCTGACAATTTTTACATTTTCGTAAGCGAGCGGAGCCAAAATTACATATACACATTGTTAAAAGACAAATATTTTTTATATTCACTTAACCTTTTCATTATTTTAATCTAAAGAATAGTAAATTAAAAAGTCATTGCCTTTATGATAACAATAAATATACAAACTCAATCATCGCGCTTGTGGGATATTTATATTTCAATATACTCGTTGAAATAATTTTTTTTTTAATTTTTATTCCACGAGTGGAAGAAGTCCAAGATAATCTGAAAACGAGGAGTTTATAACCACGCTACTCTGTACAAGTAGGGGCAGCAAGGTAAGAGACAGGGAGTAGATAATTCTTACAATTTTCTTGTATACAGGAAAACTACAAAACCTGCATTGAAGGGTTCCCTTTCTTTTTAATCCGGAGACAATTGGTATTTTTAACAGAATTGAAAATACTGAAAACCTAATTACTCCACTTGGATTCGAAACCAGGAAAACTTGATGCGGTCATCATCCGTCATATTGTTTATATTGTATTCGTCTTATTAAAAAAAAAAACATTTATTCTAATCCAATTAAGATGGTCACATTAAAAATCTGATACATAAAATATCTTACCTATTTGTAAATGAATCTGAAAAAATGTTTTTAATTCCAAGTTATATCCACAGCGGACTGGCTTAATTTATAATACTTAATAATTGAAGTATGAATACCCAAATGGTTTGGAGACTACGATCAGTATCGTAATCTAGTTATTTGGCTATTTATATTTGTTGAATATGAATTGCAATCGTGACTAACTTAATAAAAATGTATATGCCTAATTCATCACAAGATATATACTTATCAGTACACTCTTGTCCATAGTTATAATGTACAAAAGATATTCAAGAACATATCTTTTTCCAATTTTCTATACATTAATATTTTAATCTACACATTTTTTATCACAAACACGAGTTTTTGCAGAACTAAGAGTATACATTAAGGATTAGGTATAAAATTACATGATTTTAACAGTGACAAAACAAAAAGAATTTTTTATACTTTCGATACATCAATCAAAAAAATATTATGCAATATATTTATCTTTCGTATGCTTTACTAAACTACTTTTTTGAGGTAAGAAGAACTTTGCTCATATGCAATAGTTCATCACGAGAATACAGTCGACTATACGTCATAAATTTATTTGTTTGCCTGTTGATCGAAATTTAAAAGCATTTTACCATCTTCGTTTCATCGGTGTTTTCATCCGATATTATACCAATCAAGAAAATGGCATTTCTTCTGTATTTGTGAATATTTACCGATAGTGATTAAACAGTTTGTAAATCCGCATTTTCACTCATATAGGCTTATTATTTAATAATAAGTAAACAGTTCACATGAGAGAAACGACGAGAAAATTCCAGGAAAAAAATATTGCACTTGGGTTCGGGCCAAAAATCTTCATTTCGTGAACCGAAAACATCCAAACTCAAATAATCTGAGAGCATGGATGTAATAACTACACTAGTTTCTAAAGTAAGAGGCAGATGACTTTATACATTCCTGCATTTGCCATATACAGGAAAATCACAGAAAACCTTAATAAGAGAAAGGTTTTATTCTTCCTGAATCCAGAGATAAATTATAATTTTAGCAGAATTAATAAAACTGTAAAATCCAATCGCTTTTCCTTGATTTGAACTCAAAACCCCATGTTCGGCAAGCAAGTACCCAGGCACTAGACCATGAGATGGTAGTCGTTAAATGTATATCCAGTATATATATTACACACTGGTTACAAGACCACGGCGGCCAAAAGGATTGATAGCTGGAGGGTATGCATTCAAATCCCACCTGTCCCGAAAAAAATTGAGGTTTTTTCTCGTCAGTTAGTGTGTAAAAATTTGATTTGTTTTTTGATATAATTATGGCTTACGGAATATTCATATCAAAGGTGTGCATAAGTTTATGTGCTTTAAAAGGTGCCATTTTGTTGGTAATGTAACTACACTGGTCACAGGAATACGGCAGTTCTCTGGTATGTATGAGTTTGTGTCTTTTCAAATTGTTCAGGCGGCTACACAAGTAACTGCACTGGTCACAATAATAGGGCTTTTCTCCGGTGTGCACCAGTTTGTGTTCTTTCAACTTTCCCTTTAACTTGCACGTGTAACTGCATTGATCACAAGTATACGGTGTTTCTTGACTGTGAGTGGTTTTATGCGCCTTCAGGCTCCCCATCCGGTTAGACGAATAGCTGCACTGGTCGCACGAAAATGGTTTCTCTCCCGAATGAATGAGAATGTGTCTTTTGAAATCGCTCATTATATCGGTGGAAAAATTACACTGTTCACATGAAAACTCTTTTTCTCCGGAATGAGTGGATTTATGCGCTCGAAATTTGCGTTGGTTTTTGCAGCCAAAGTTGCATTTATCGCAAACATATGGCGTTCTTTCGATGTGAGTTAACTTGTGTCGTTTTAGATTACTTAAAAATGCTCCTGAAAAACTACATTGATCACAAGAGAACGGCCGCGTTTTAACATGAGTACCTTTGTGAATTTTTAAAGCACCACCGTCTTTGAATGAACAATCACACACTTCACAGAAAAATGATTTCTTTTTTGAAGTTGAAAGCTTTCTTGGCGTTTTCCCTCCTTCGTTGTGGCTTGTTTCGGCACTGGGTATTTCAATTTGAATCTAAAAGAAAAAAAGGTACTTGTCTTTTATCCGACCACCAAAAAACATTGTCCTATTATTTTGCTTTTTTTTATTGGCAACAGTGTCTATTTTTTGCTTCTTTTGTTGGCAACAGCGAGTCTCGTCATAGAAATGAAAGTTTTTTTTCAATTTTGTATCATATATTTTACAAACAATGAAAAAACGGTTATCTTTGACGGTTAGGTTAGGTTAATACTTTAAATTAAATAAATAAACAATACGTGTTTTCTCGCCAATAGACACTGTTGCCAACAAAAGAAGCAAAAAATAGACACTGTTGCCAACAAAAAAAGCAAAACAATAGGACAATGTTTTTTGGTGGTCGGATAAAAGACAAGTACCGAAAAAAATTATATATGATACAAGTTATGTTTTTATAATTTAAATAAGTAAAAATGTAAACAAATGATAGTAAGTAAAAGATAACATATTTTGTTACATAAGAAATTAATAAACACCTTAGTGTAGAAAAATCACAAATATATTTTTACATTTACGCTAAACAACTATTTTTGAGTTTATAGTTATTAATTAAATAGGTTGTTTTTGTGGAAACTTCAATACAATTGTTTTGTTTTGTAAGTTCATAGTTATTCATGTGGATGTTGACTGAGAAAAATGAATACAACGCAAAGACTTATTAGAACCAATTTACCTAATTTATTTTTAATACATAACTTTACTTGACCACGACTTGAGTTATAACGGGGACTACAATTTTACACATTGCAAATACATGCAAATCATATTTTAAATACTGTGAATTTTATGTAAAATTCACAGCAATTGCTTATACTCAAAATAACTGCACCGACGAAGCACATGTAATCACAAAATATTGGAAAAATTTAGTCAAACCCAGAAATAATACAATGGCTTTGAATACTGATATCATTAAATAGTTCAATTAAAAACATTACCTGGCCACAATCTACGTCTGCAGACTCAGAATCTTCTTGTTCCATTCGTATTTTAGCCCGATGAAACTCTTCAACTTTGATTCTTTCATGCGCAAATGTCTTCTGTTCAGTAGGAGAGTTTGTTTGATCTTGGCAGAATTCAACACTAACATTATCAATGGATATATCTTCTTCGATCTCAACTATCTCCTGCTTGATGTGTGTCTCCATAATAAATTAATTGGGTATTTTGTAAATTTTACAACAGTTTTAGGCTATAACTTTCAGTTCTACGATAATCCTGAACGTCTACACTGCCTGAAGCTTTTTTATAGGTAGAGTGGAGTGCAAGAATTTTTAGTATAACCGGGTCGGTATTCCATAAAATTGGATATAACGATTGGCAAATCAAAGAACATCATTAATAAATCATGCGTATGAGTTAATTTATGAGTTAATTTTAAAGTTTCATATAAAAGTAAGATGTTTTAGAAAGCAGACTTTTTGTTATGTTTTGACAGATGACAGATTAACGAAGGTCGATGATCGTATTGATGGTCGAAACTACAAATATATATGCTATTATCTTTTCACATCGCCGAAAAACAGAATAAATAATTATTAAGAACAATTTAATTGATTTAATATAATCTCTTCTAAGGTTATGGAAATAAATATTCAATTCTGATACTAATAATTCACAAAAATGTATTTGAAAGAAAAAAAATCAAGCTGCATTTAGATTTGAGACATATTTTAAAACAATAAATTATTATACCATAAGTATTTTTAAATATTTAAAATATTATAAAGTTTTAGTGCTACTTATAGTTAAATTGGTCTGATCTGACAGCTTAAATTTTACACCAAAAACTCTGACCAACAGCATTTTAATAATACTACACAGCTTTTCACGATACACAAAAAAAAAATTTAATACGAAAAATATAGAAATAATAAATTAATGAAACGACGCAAATGTAACAGTTATAAAGTGTCAATTTACTTGGATTTCATTATTTGAATTTTTTGAGCGTAATTTTATTGGCCAATCAAACACCAAAATTTTAGGCAAAAACTATGTTTTATAAGTAAAACAGCATTTTATAATGATCAATGATGAATTATCAGTCGTTTTGATTTTGAAGCAATTTTTTTTACAATAAAGTTTAATTAATTTTCTCAGTTGGTTTTTTAATAATTCTTGAGTGGCAACACTGGACATACTATTTCTTATGCAGTGAGAATATTTTATACGATGGTGAGTGATACAAGTGAACTGCAGTTATCTGAAAACAGATAGTGTAATATTTTTTAAATTTCTTTAAGGGATTAGTATCTCGTCCTCGATTAAATTTTTTAGTGCTCAGTGTGAGAATATGGCTATAGGAGTCGATGAGACCTTAAGAAAACCACGAAAAGCAAAGGGAACTCCGTCACATTTTATTCGCAACAGAATAGCCTCTGGGATTCTTGTCATTGGGATAGGATGCGGTTTATTATTCGAGTAATTTAATTATATTTGTTTATAAATGTATGTCATTATCATATTTTCATATATCTTTCCTTTCAAACTGCATAGCTGATATTATATGAAAGGTTTCATGTGTACATTAAAATTCACAGAAGATAAATAACATTTCTAGTCTCGGGTATTAAGCCATATATTGAATGTATGCAACAATATTTAATGCGAAATTTGTTATTTCTTCATTACTTATTGTGCGAAATAAGCAGTTTGTTCGGAGAAATAAATGAAAGTGTATTTCTATGCATTTTGCTTATTGAATGTTGTATATTTTAGATTCATCCCTGGTAACAAATCTTTTCGAAATGATTTAATGGCTTTTGTAATTGATTCCGATGAAGCCATTGAACGTAGGAAGCACATGAGCATTTCAGCTCCATCCTCAGTGGCGACTTTAAAAGAACATCTTAAAATAGCAGATGATTTCTCACAACCAGACCAGTGAGACGATATCCACTAAGATAATGTCCAAACTGAAACTGAAAAAGAATCCAGCAAAACCAACATGGTTTGTTTTACATACAAATTACTTTATATTAAGATAAATAATTGTTCCATTGTACATAACTACAATAATATAAACTTAAATGGTTATCCAGACATCTTATTTTAACAAGTTAATGAAACAAATTTATTAAAGGCTATGTTATATATTCCAGTTATTATTTTGTCAATCTGATATTTTGAAAACCAGATTATGGATATTTGCTCATAATTAAATAATAGTCTAACTTACCGGTACTTATTTTAAAATTGGATGCACTGAAACCATGACTGTATATTTTTTATACGGTCGATTTATTACTATGTATATCGAGCATTTAGTTTAGTATTGTTATTATGTTAGTTAAATTTTATGTTAATAAATATTTAACCTATTTGTTTGTTTTATTTCCCAGTTCCAATAATGACTTTGAAAACAGAAAAGATATCACAGTAGACGTAGACAATAAAGCGCAAAATAGTATATTTACATTATTTTCAAGTAACTCTGACAAGTGTCTTGAAATCCACAAAGAAAAGGATGGTCTTAAAAGTAAATATTTTAAAGCACAGGAAAGAGACTTAGAAGACAGTGTCACCGACTTTCAACCTGAAAAACAAAATACAAATCCTCTACCTCAAACTAAAAAGAAAAAACCTACCAAAGCGAAAAAAGCTCCTAAAAAATCTAAAGACCAGCATGACATAAGAAGTATATTGAAGAAAAAGCATGATATAGTTGAATATTCTAAACAGTTTGAAAAAGTATGTACTTCTGAAGGTATAGACGTGGACCCGGAACACTTGCAGTTGGCCATAGCGTTGTCCAGGTCAGTGGCCGAGCTCCAAGGGAGCCAACAGGAAAGTCAAGAGTTCTCCGATAGCCAGGAATACCAAGTCAAAAACGAGAGAATCAAGAGTATCAGAAAGACGTTGGATCAGTTCGGTTTTAAAGTTTGCTCCAACAGGATTCCGACACAACAGCCGAAAAAAAGAGGAAGGAATAAGAGACTTGCCGACTATGTGTTGATCACATCTACGGCAGATGAAAAACGCCAGAATATTGATAGCAAAATTTCTGAAATATTACTTGAAAGTGTAGTGAAAACTGAATGTGATAAATCTTCTGTGCCAGATTTTCTTAATAGCTCTCTCCTAAATTCCATTTGGTGTAAAGATTGCCCGGTATTTTCTAAATCAAACCTTCAGTATTCGGAGATGGTCAAAGAGGAAGAGGTATTCTATGTAGAAAAACTGATTTCTCCTTCCACATCTAAAGTCGGATGCCTTCTAAAAGATTGGAACAGCATTTCAGGTAGAGAAAAAAGTCCTGAAAAGAACTTGAAAACTTGTGATAGTAAATATGAACTAACCCCTCAAAAAATAGATGCGATTCTCAGTTCCAAAATGGCTGGATTCTGTAAGGAAATTGAACCAGCTCGTATGGATTTGAATGATGATGAAGTTTTGTTATCAAATAATAAAGACAGTAGTGGATGCCTTGTGAAGGATTGGAACATCGTTCTTGGTAAAGAAAAAAGTCCCGAAAAAAACTTTGAAACTTGTGATAGTAAATATGAGTTATTCGCTAAAAAAATAGATACGTTTCTCAATTCCAATATGGCTGAATTTCGTAACAGCTTTGAATCAGCTCACATAGACTTGAATGAAGATGAAATTTTACTGTCAAGTAAAAAAGATAGTGGTTCTGTTGAAAACAAAGAAGCTTTTCTGCCATCAAAGACTATTTCATTTGATAGCAGTAGGTGTTCTCCGGATATATTTGATGAAGACATAATTGAAGAAAATTTTACATATGTGAGGATGAGTAATGTCCAAGAATCTATTTCAAAAAATTGCAAGGCTGGAGATGAATTTACAGATAACTTGGCTTCGTTAGATGATGAACTCCCTCGGGTTTCCATCAGTCAAAAACCACCAATGATTTTAAAAAAAAACCATGAAACTGAATGTACAACTTTGTCCGATGAATCCGTGAAGGAAGTGTCCCAAAGAAATAATTCTAATAGATATTCATTTTTAGAAACGTCATTAGATGGAACAATCACTTCTTTGGTTAAAAACGATACAGAGAAAGCAAAGCAGAGCCAGAGTTTTGTGGATATATTGGGAGATGGTAATACTTCAACAGAAAACACAATCGATTTAACTCATAATTACCAAATAATTGAAGAACCGGTATCGGTAAGAAGGCAGCAGAGTAAATCGTTTGATAGTCATAAAGGTTCAAGGACGGATGTCTCGATAGATTTAACTCAGTGCGAAAAAGTAATTCCGAGTGGTAATAATTCATTTTGTGGCTTATCGGAGAGTGAAGAGTATAGTCAAATTTACGAGAGTCAAAACGGTATAATACACTTTGAATCTTTTCAAGAACATTCCAGAAATCATTCTAATACAAGTGATTCCCCGGTGAAAAAAATATGTACTCCTGGAAGTCGTAGCATAAGAAACATAAACGAGCTTTCTGCTGACATCAGCGTAGAAGACGATTGCTGTTCATTAAAACGAGCAAATGAAAAGTCTTTTAATCACAGTTTTCAAGCAGACGTCGACAATTGCGAGTCATCACACTTGAGTATTCTTAAAGAGAATTGTGAAATAGATGATGGAAATAATCATGTATCTGATGAGATAGACTTGACTCAGACTTCCAATAGTTCCGCTTCAAATTCCATTGTACCATCCCAGTGTTCACAGATTTCATTGAAAGATTCGCAAGCCATTGATGATATGCTTACAAAAGATTTGTCAGCGAATGAAGTACAAAACGATATAAGTAATAACAAAAGTGAGACTTCTGGGGAAAATGATGTTTTCATCATATCTGATGAAGAGTTTAACTACTCCATCGGTACACCTTGCAGAAAATTTTCCAACACAAAGACTAAATTAGAAAACACTGAAGGAATATCATTTATTGATAAATCTAGCGTGGAAAACCATGTGATACCAAATGATATACCAATTAACTCTCCGTATAACAGAGAAAGTTGCCGGTATGATTCAAACAGATTCTCTAAGCCATTTAAATTGTATGGCAGCTCGTTCTTTGATAATATTCCATCCTGCAATTCAAGTCTCAGTAAATCCACAAAACAAAGCACCACATTCACTCCGGAATGTTCCAAACTGCAGGAAAATATAACAGGTGAATATTCAATCAGTGATTTACCTTCTGTACATTTAACGGGAACCAAAGTCAGCGAAATACCCAAGGCTAGAAATGATATCAATGCTAGTATACTAGGTAAGCACTGCGCCGACACCGAGAGAGCACAAACACCAGAAAACTCTAAATACTTTGTGAAGACGGATAACGTCACTCCAGCGCAAGACTATAGTTCTATGGATACTCCGAAAATCCACAAAGAATTGCAGAAATTTGGATTGAAGCCACTAAAAAGAAAAAGAGGTAAGATTTATCAATTGAATTTGTTTGTGTCTTCTTGCTTATGTAGTTTTTGGGTGTCATCGTATATGAATCAATGTTGTAGATATTGATATTTAGTTCTCTAAAGAAATGTAGAGTTAACCCTTTGCGCTCGAGACCGTTTCCGCGCGGACTAATCAGCAACTCGAAGCGTTTCGTATCACTTTCGGTGAATTTTTTACCTCTAACTTAAAATGTTCACACACACAAATTGACACATAATTTTTTTAATTTTAATATTTAATGTATATTTACATCTTTACGAAGATAGGTTCGTAAACATAAGTCTTTGTAATTTTGCTTTGTATGATATTTCATGTAACAATTGCCGAGATGCATGCCCGGCTTTTCGGGACAAGTATCACAAAAGTATGTCGTTTGATGTCTTTTGCCGGGTTTATTTTTTTGAGAACAGACTTTGTAATCCTTCCTAACTCCTGTTAGAATGTTATGCAGCCTTCCACTTAGGCGGATTTTCGGAATCGCAGGTTGAAGTGAAGCTCTAGCACGTGTCTGACGAAAATCTCCAGTCAATTGCCGAACTAAGGTTTTCATATACCGCAAGTGATTAAGCGGCTGTTCTCCTCTCAGCTGTTTAGTGAGATACACATTATCATAATATTATTATATATTATAAAGCAAACAAAATAATGGTACGATAAGTGAATGGAAAGGTTATTGATATTGTGAGGGAGAAAAAAGTCTATTCTTCAGTGCAATATAAGTTTAAGCAAATAAGGACCCTCAAATGAATGATTACGATAAGAAGTACAAGCAAAAAATATATGGGTTGATTAGGTACACGTCTAGTCATTTTGCCATGGCTGTTAAGGTCAAACTGAGACCAAAAATGCAGTTCGCTTTAAGGTGCCGCACTAATCTTGGATAAGAAATTCTAGCGTAGTTTGAAAGGGGGATAACATGATCTTTGTAAAATTATATGGGCAGTGCTTAGTAACGAACTTTAAAGAACAAGATCACATAAACATAAACAAGAAATCACCAGATAAAAAACCATAAATAGTTATCACCGCACATCGAATTTCCGCACCAAGCAAATTGGTGCGGAATCCGCACCTCTCGAGTTGCGGCATTACATCGTGTGGTGCGGAATCCGCACCTCTCGAGTGCAAAGGGTTAATGAGTATACTTCGCTCATGAGTTTCACTGATGTAATACTTTTTTTAGCTGTTCAATTATTAGAGCACATCTACAACCAGACCCACCCAATCGTGAAGGCAAAGTCTTTTGAGGTTAAAAGTAAACGGCAAAGAATATCTAACACCCAAGAAGCCGTAATATCCCCTCCGGTCTCTGCTGCAAAGTTTGCCCGATCCAAATCGTTCAGCCCGCGCAAGTGGAATTTCAACTCTGCGGCCAAAGAAGGAAACGAACTGCATTCTCAGCATATTGAAGACACGGATATTGGAATGCCTACACATACCTCTCCTCCGAGTCAAATCGAAGAACAATCAAAAGAAAATATATACTTGCCAAATACCAGTAAAATTATAATAAAAAATAATTTGAATAGTGATCCCGAAGATTGGATCTTTCAGAATAAAGAAAGTAAAAAGGTGTGTATAATGATTTTTTTATAAATAGTAAATGATTTCAGTTATAATCCTATGCGTTATTTTAGTGCACGATTACCATATTAGCCATATAAGCAATCTTTTCATTTATCTATAAGACTGATACATAAAAGCAACCCTAAATGCTATAGATTACATTATAATATATAATTAAAAATAAAACATTAAATTATCGTAGAAACCTGTTTTGAATCTTATATTCAATTACAAGCTAAAGAATAATATTTTGTACATTATAAAAACATGTATATATTTCTAATATCAATAATGTAAATATTTTCATTGATTCATAATGAATTCGAACTGATTAAAAATGACCATTCACTCGGAAGAAAGTTTAGGCTACGATTTATTATAAATTTTTGATTTGCAAAATGTAATAGTTAGTTAGTGTAATATAATAGTTGAAATTTAATGTACGTGTGAAAATGCATGTTTAAATAATATATTTTTATATGTCTATGTGTATAAATTAACATTTATTTTTTTCAAAAACACGCGAAACTGATCGAAGTACAAAACCCGTTTGTTTTTAGATTTCAGGGTGTCGAGTGCCACTTCACATAGCGTTCCACAACTATCTGTCCGTGAGAACTAAGCTGAAAGACGCCATACTGAGATACGAGCCCGTCAATATAGATGACATACACCGCGGACTAGCTGCCGATGGCCATAAATACAATCCTAAAGTAAATAAGATTTAACCACTATTATAAGTACACAATGAACCATTGAATATTTAAGTAAGTTAAATTTCATTTGATCGGTAGACAATCGGTACAACCTCTCAAAGAAATAAGCAAATGAAAACTCTAGCAATGCTTTTACTAGTAAGTGACCTTGAAATTCTATTTGATTGGTCGGAATTTTTTGTGATCATTGAGCATCGCTCAAATGATTTTATTTATTGTAGTAATTTAAAATTCCCCAAGGTAGTTTTACAATTGATGATTTTTCTTTAAAATATAACAAAAGAATGTTTTTTTTTTAGGATTTGTTTCAATTTTTTGACAAAAAATGCATCACAATCAAAACCACGGATAAGAGTAACGGAGCAAATCGCCATAAAAAATCTGAGCGAGTCAAATGATCGACTGCTCCAGAAATCTCTGACAAAAGCCGGCCATGAAAATCGGGGACCGGTGCAGAGAGAGGAATGGAGTCCAAGGCTTGTTGTAAGCTGCAAGTATAGAATTTGAAATTCTATTAAGTAATAATATAATTATACAAAAACGTTAAAATCTTTTGTTACAATGCTTGTTCTTATCTATAAAATGTCTATATTTTTACTAAGCAAATTTATACAAGTCGTGCCTTAGAATGAATTGTATTTTATAAAAAAACGTATAGAATATGAATGTATAAAATAGTTTTAGATATAAATGTTTTTTTTTTTTATTTATCGAGGTAATTTTTTTTATTTAGTTTTGTTAAATGCTATTTTTGCTCTTTAAACAAGAATGAAAAAAAATCATGCATATTTTGATATTTTTACTCTGTAAGAACCTTTCTTATACAGAAGTGTGTATTGTTTATTAAATTAAATTATTAAAATAAATGTTTGAAATTTTTAGTTTTATTTCTGCACCAAATTATGCCATTGCTGCAACAAATGTTGGTAGTAATATTTGCTTTCTTCAACAATTGGTTGTTGTTCACAGTTTTCCTGCACAACAACGATGTTGAATACTCATTGTACCTCACCTTCTCAAATATTCTTTTGTTTCCTGTTAATTGAAAATAAAACCATATCCAGAAGGAGTAGCACTGAAATTTACACAAAATATTGACTGTAGAATCAAACGTCAGTTACAAATATCCAGAATACGAATAAAAAAACAGTTTTGGTAACAACTTTATTTGATAAGAAAAATAAAACGCAAACATTGTAATAGGAATGTTGTGAAATAAATCTAAATCAACTACACACATAGTGAAAATAAAATTATATAAACAATATGGCACTTTGTTTAAATGCAAAAATATAAACAGCATTAAAACTAACCGCCCCCGTATAAACTATTGTTTTACAACACAGTATTTTCACAGGTAAAAATCTGACCGGTGAGATCAGAGCAAGTTTAGACTGTCTTAATCATTATGTGTACAACTATATTTTTATACGAATATAGTAATGTATAATATATTAGTGGTTGTACATCAAGTATAGATTATTGGTTGCGGTAAGTTTGAACAGATGAATATATACATAAAATAATTTTTAAAGGTTAAGTCTTAACTAAATGATTACATTGTATTTAAGGTCTAACTACTACTGTCGTATATTTAATGAATTTTTGGTAACGTAATATTCAACATATATGCAAACTGAGCATCAAAGCTGATGTCTTTTAGATGAGGTGTTCTCCTTCGCGTCTTCATTATCATACACGAAGACATAGCGCAAGTACTTAATATCAGTTAAGACTGTATATAGACCTTGAAATGGTTAACTCCTTAATATGATTCGTTGCCATAATAGCTTTGTCTATTCGCTGCTTGGATGGAATCCTTCGAGACGATGAGGATATTGGTTTATGAAACTTTTGAACAGTAGGAATGGTCTGTAAAATACAAGAGCTTTATCTCTCGGAGGTAAAGACTCAAGTAGGATAATTACTGGTAAAATACACCTGCATGCGTTGACCCTAATAGTGAGTATATATGTTTCATTTCCAAAATACTAGTATAAATATATATATAATATTTAAATAAAAATACCGTTTGAGTATAACTTAAAACTATAAAAAAATAAGCAAAGGTATTAAGTGTCATTTGATGACATTTTGACGCAATTAAAGTTTTATATAAAAACAAATATCAAGGAATTTTAATACGAAGCATAATAATATATAAAAGTGTATCACATTAAAAAAGTTAGGCTTAAAACCAAATGACAAAAAATGCTATTGTTATATTTTACACATGTTACTTTTATATATAACATACTTACATATATATATGTATATATATATATATAACATACTTACATATATATATGTATATATATTTATATAAATATATACATATATATATAGATATAATTATATATATATTAATTTTTTTATTTAGACATTAAGAAGGCAGTATCATGTTATCTTAATATTATAAGTGAAGGCTTAAAATCAAACAATGCTATCTGCAAATTTTTATTATAGTTTTATTTTTGTTAAACCTCGTAGTATCTGAAGATCGGTTTGATAAATTGTGTTAAAGATAACAAAGATAGATAATATATATATATATATAGATAGATGTTATACTATCAACAATGGTATCATTACCGACCTGGGGTATATAATGCAGTTCAAGCATTTCCAAGTTCAGCTTTGAACTATCGGAGTAATTAAAAAAATATATTTTGAGGTTATAACAAACATATTTTTTAAAAATAGTTTATTACTTTTGATTTTAAGCCCTCTCAGAAGTTACATCCGAAATCAAGGCATAATTGATCACAATTATTTTAGAATATCATAAAACATACAATATTACAAAAATTTATATCAACAATTCTGATCACTCGGGGTAAAACTTTTTGACGGCAACAATAGTATATATAATAAGCAATGCATGCTCTTTGAACTCGTAAAAACCCAATGATCGGATTATTGAAGATTGGACCATTGGAGAAAAGGTAAAACAATTTTAAAAATTCAGAAATTAAGAATAGATTTTATTACGGTGAGTAAAGTCGGCGAAGAATTTTAGAATGAGCTGCAAGTATACAGTCTATCTCCAATATTCAGCTCTGCCAAAATAGACTGGCTTAATCGTTTTGCCCCCCGGCGAAAGCATCACGTATCAAAAACTTTTAATTAAGAGTATGTATAAAAGTAACGCAATTATTTTTTTTATGATTAATGGCTTTTGCAAAACAGTTTTACCTGGAGTTTTCAGATTTCATTATCCATAATAAAGTTGTGCATTGATCTCCTTTATGGAAAGAAGAAAAAATATAAACCAATACCAAGTTACAATTAATAAAATAAAATTAATATCTGTAGCGCTTGAATTTTGAAATAGAAATTTTACCAATTACACATCAAGCTCTGACAAATTATATATACGATGGCTAGACTGATCATGTCTTCCACAGATCAAAAAAATACTATAGATAAAGTTATATTGGATTAGGTAAATATTACAGAAGAAAAAAATACACCTTGAACTACCATGATTAATTTGTTATAATATAGAAAATTATTCAAATTATTTAAGATAATGTTGAAGTTAGACATTACGCTGCAATTATTGAGAATTGTGTTTAGGCACCATGACACTGGATTCAACAGCTTCCTGAAATGGAAACCAGCATTAATTGGATGTCATGAAAACCCAGATCTGCCTGAGCAACTCCCGAATGTTGCCAAAGACGAAGAGCCAATATTCCTTAAGTCAAGTAATGTAAGAAAATGTAAAAACTCAAAAACTTGTCTAAAAAAGAAATGTGAAATTAACATGTACCTTCAACTCATTGATAGTCTCGGTCCAGTCTTCAGCTGCAATGATGGTAACAGCCTCCACCAGAAGGAGCTTTACCTTCTCAACGTTCTTCTTGAACATCTCCATGACATCGCTAACGCACACTTTGTTTCCACAATCACGCCAGCAGTCGTAGTCTGTAGCCAGGGCAATCGCAGCGTAACATAAGCCAGCTTCCTTTGCTAAAACCACCTGTAAATAATATAAACACATAAAAATGTCATAAAATTCACTGCATTACTACCCACGATATCATAAATAATTGTGTGTTTGGGAATGAATTTGATTTAAGCGGGTGATTAGGCTAGAAGATTACGAACCTCGGGAACGGTCGTCATGTTGACAACATGTCCTCCCCACTGCCTGAAAATATTGCTCTCAGCTTTGCTGGAAAAACGCGGTCCTTGGATGGTGACGCAGGTTCCCCCGTTGCGGGCTTCAAAGCCCAGCGTAGCGGCGGCCTTCAAAAGCACACCACGTGTACGAGGACAGAAGGCGGGCTCCATGGGTAGGTGGCACACGCCTGTTGGGGAGGTCTCGCGACCATCATAGAACGTCTGCTCACGACTATTTGTTCTGTGGAACGAAATACACTTTATCTGTGAAATACACACGGTCCAGTGGTTTTACCAATTCTACTGTGCCACTGTAACTGACTGAGAGTTTAAATTTTTTTCTGACCATTTCACGTGTGAATTGATTATCTAAAAACATATTTTATACACAATAAGCCTGTATGAGTAAAGAAGGCAGATTTATTAATAATTTTATATGAATCATTATATTTATGATAGTCGTCCACGCTAGTCTAAATTCTTCTAATGCATAATAACTGTAATATTACCTGTCAATAAAGTTATCTAGCACAACAAAACTGCCAGGGGCGATGTCTTCTTGCAAGGAGCCGCAGGCAGTGGAGGCCAGCACGTGGGTGCACCCCACAGACCTCAGGGTCCAGATATTGGCTCGGTAGTTAACATTGTGTGGGCAGACGGAGTGTTTGCGCCCATGCCGAGCCAGGATGGCGCACGGGACTCCTCGGATAGTGCCCTCGATAATGCTATCAGAAGGAGTGCCGTACGGAGTGTAAATCTGCCGCTCGGATTTGTTCTCCAAAATTTGGGGGTCCCCAAGACCAGACCCACCGATGATGCCAATCTATGAAAAATATTTAAAGCTGTAGGTAAACATACATTATTACATTTATTTACTATAAATAGCACTACTTAAATTTCCTATAAACACAATTTTTCACTGAACGTGAATAATTTTAATGAGCAAGAAAAGGTAAATGGTAGATTAAAGCAAAAGCAGTTGTATCGGCCTATAGCACCTGCGCCAAAATAAAGACGACTCAAAATAAACAACCACAACGTTTTTAAGTGGTTTCCACTGCAACAAATGTACGCAATTAAGTTGTGTATGATTTAAACTAAACTATTAAAAATGGTATGTTGAAATAACTTATATTTTGTCAATTAGTAAAGAGTATTTTGTACGATGCGTGATGTCAATTTAAACACCACGGTAATCACTATTCAATAAAATCAATGTTTCAGAACTTAGGCATGTGTCAATCCAATCGATTGAGTAGCTAATCTACGAAACTCGTTCTGGATGTAGTTCACAGCGTATCCCGATTTCAAATAACAATGTATAGTATGTAGATAAGAAAATTTGAGAAATTCTTGTGTAATAAATAATAAAACAATTAGGAACAATTGAAACAATATTTAATTTAATATATTTATTTAAATTGTTATTACAGCCCAATAACCTAAGCACAACAATCTACCTAAAATAACAAGTTAATGGCATGAGGTAACAGTAAGAAATGCCTTATGTAGGCTTTTATACTTTATTCACATATAAAGTTGCGAAACTAATTACAAACATTGACATCTATGACACAATGCAACGCATTCCCAAAATATCAATACAGCTAAGGGATGCTTCATAAAAATATTTATTTTCAATCTATAATATCCAATTTATATTTAAGGAATCTGGCGTGTAAAATGCATACTGATAAATTTATTAATTGTATGTCAAAATATTTGAAACTCTTACAGTGTTGATTTTACTTTTGACAATTCTGTTCTATACAATCTTTTCTTTTGTATTTTTCTCATTTTATAATGCATTGTAGTTTTCTCCTTGAAACGAACAAAGATGCTCGAAATGAAATCAATGAGTTTTATAGATTGCATTATTATAAGTCATTTTAACAACCACAACTTTTCTATGGTTAATCTAAAAATATTATGAAAGCCCTTGTTGAAATTTCAGCTCTTCTCTTTCTTTCACTAAGTTGTCATACATTTCAGTGGCAATCTTCTTGTACTTATTTGCTAATTCAGCGTTCTGAGTTACACCGTCTCCTTTTTGGTACATTTGGCTAACATTTGCACAAGCATACATATTTTTTAAATCGCATCCTCTTTCAGCAAACTTAAAAGCGTTGGCCATGTTTTTAACGACTAGAAATTTAGGTTCTTCACTGTTCTGTTTATAAACCGGCCCGTTAGGCTGATTTTTTGCTTTTTCTACTGCAGCCTCAGGATTCTTTACACCGCTAATGTACATACCGGATAGAAAGTGACATGCTGATGCATTATCTAGAGAACAACTCTTGGTTAGACACGCTAGTCCTCTTTCGACGTCATATTTGATTTCTGTAGGAGGAATCAGTATAAGACCAAAGTTTAAGCAAGCATCAGGATCTCCTAAATTGCAACCTTTTTCATAATATTCAGCAGCAACTTTGCTGTCGCCTTTGGGCGCATCGGTGCCCTTACCGGCGAGTTGATAGTTGCCGTATTTATAACACGATTTCCCGTACTTATAATCATCGCAGTTATTCATATAAACTTTTGCCGCTTTTTGAAAGTCTTTTTTAATTCCTTCCAGATAATCGCCGAGTAGATGGCACACATCGGGCTTCTTTTCATGAAAGCATCCGAATCTGTACTCGATTCCTAGATTTTCAATGTATTGCTTCACGTCTTCCTCGCTTTTCAAATCATACGACATCGTGGTTTTATTTTACGACTATTCACTGTTGAAATTACATCAGATGACCGATATTACAATTTTCATCATCCAAATGTCAAATGCACGAAAAGCAGCAAGCACGAGTTTTACGTAACGACCACCGGATACAAGTTAGAGTAACCAAAATTTAAAAAAAAAATAAAATGACATTACCTTTATTTTGATTCCCATTTTATATTTACTATATATAGGTTTGTGGCGGGATAATATATGAATAAAAAAATGTTTAAGGCTATCTTCAAGAGCGCGACCAAAAATGATAAAGGCTGGCGGCAAAGCAGAGGTCGGCAGTGAATATGAATGACAGATGAAATTCTGACAAAAGGGACGTCCAATATGATTTCGATATATTCTTATAAAATATCGACTTGGTATTCTGTCGATAGGGTTCATGGCTCTAAAAAAAACCAGTTGAGCAGAATTGTAAATTTATAAAAAAGGTGAACGGGAAAAATTTATTTTCAAACTTTTGTAATTATCGCACTGTCAATCCAAATAGAACAGGAACGTCTATTACAAATATTTTATGAAGAGTGTTTTCTAATATTCTGATATCGATTTTACATATTTGGTTCTTCTAATGCTATTCCAAGATCAAAAAATACTAAAAATCTGCTTCGCTTTGAATATTGATTCCCAAACTTTGATAAACGCAAAATTATAAAAAAAAAAACATTTTACCATTTTTATCAAATGATGATTTTTTTTATCAATTTAGTTACTTTTCGTATTTTTTCGTTGATATTTACGCTTACGTTACGTTTTTTCTGATGCTATTTCAGCTGTTATTCTAAAATTTGACTATCTGAATTATCAGATAACGCTTTGCTAGAATACTAAGAATAACTGAATAAATTACCAGTTTCTTTTAGTAAGTACGATGGTATATTGTTTTGTCGATATCACAAGAATATTTTACATCCCTATGCATCTTAAGTATGACATTAGCATCTAGCATCAATAAGACTCTTTTGTCTATAGTTTCCTGCAACATTTGAAATATATTTTATTATTTTTAGTCAATAAGAAGAAAAAAATAACAAAAAAAGGTTAAAAATAAAATTAATAAAACCTTTGTTGCCTTTAAACATCCTGAAAGTAATTTTGAGTTGTCACTTGCCGCTGTGCTGGATATTTAGTCCCATGGCTTGCTTATGGCGATTTACTTTTTTTTGGCTCATTATTTTTCATTGTCTTTGAACGCGTCGAAAATCCATGGCGGTGTGTTGCTCTTCGCGGAGATGTCACAATATTGAATAAAACACAATTTTTAATCGCCAGGAAAACTGAGGTCGGTCGCATTTTAAGCCAAACCGGTAAAATAACATTTAAACTACGTGTGTGATAAATCTTATCTGGAGTTGTTCAGTAATTTCGCGCTGAGAGTAGAAGATTTATCGATCTTCTTTCGCTATTCAACATTAGAAATTAATCAACATTTCACATAAAATACGGTACCGTTAATTTTGCGATTGTTACTCCTAATTGCATATACGGTCTTGGTGCAACTTTGTGATGTTTGCGTGTAAATATTCTGCGAAACAATCACAACTAGAAAGTCAATTAGCCGTTACACATATGCAAATTGCTAATTTATTGATTTTTTTAAAACAAAATAGACATTTAATTGCCGTAGCCGATGATGCTTTAGTTTTGTTCAGTTACGTGTAATCATCAACGTGAACTAACCAAACAGTTTTGTTTCATATAAATAAAAAGCGATCGAGTGAATTCCTTCTCGAATTAAAATAATATATTATTTTAAAGGATTTAATTATTTCGATTTATTGGTTAAGTTGTTTTATTTTTTAACTGTATAAAATTAACCCTACTTGACCTTCCATTACAGAAAATAATATGTTTCGTTAATTACATGTAATTAGTAAAATAACAAGCATTTTTCTAAATAAATACAAAGTTTTATATTAAATGTAAATATATTCGGTACATTTTATCACAATTATAAAATAAAATTAATTATTATAATTAGTTAAAAATATAAAGAAAATACGTTTGTTAAAAGGTATATGATTGCTTAAATAAATTATTATACATATTTGCAAACCTTTATATATGATTTGTATGTAAGTTAGATCTGAATAATTTGGTATAAACTTAATTTTTTTTACAGAATGGAAAAAATGGACGCTGATGAGTCTGTTGTGGATTTGAGTGTTCGGTGAGTTCACTTATTAATTTTTTAAAAGTATATTTAATATTTTTATAGTTAGGTTACATTTGGATAACATACGTCAGAATTGATGGATTATACTATTTTAATCTAAAAGCCTAATTTTTCAGACATGTTTTGAACGTGCCATACATGGTAATAATATTAATCGTTTTTATGTTGATTTTTTGCTACTTATGGAATTAAGAAAGGTCACTAAAAAGTTAAATTTTTATTTTAAATGCAGTCATATTTACAACTCATATATTTTTTAAAACGAGCAATGTGATTTACTCATCTTAAATTATGTGTAAACCTGTATCATAAAAGTACTATCACAATCTATAAATATTAGACATTGTGTTTGCATGAATATAGGAATAATAATTTGATTACAAAAAGATTCATGATTTTGTCTTGTAATTCACCAAAAAGGTGCATAATAATTAAAATACATATGGGTGCACATTTAGTGTCATTTATTTATAAACAAATGCCTTATTGATTTTATCTTATGAAAACGCTGAGTCAACAGTTACCCTTAACAAAAAAATAATTATTTCAAAGGGTATGTGGATATTGTCGCTAAGCTTTGATCTTATTTTTGAAATACAGTTGTTCACTATAATAACTTCTTGTAAGTTATATTTATACCTTAACAATGATTATTCATAACATGTACCTAACAAGTAAAATTCATTTGAATTTGAAGTAACTGAAGCTAGCTATACCTTGTTCACTCTGATATTGTATTGTCTCGCAGGCCGCTGCCCCCAGAGCTGAGCGAGCTGCGTGCGCTCACAGCCAGTGGACTAACAATCACCCCAGCACACCCTCCCCTACACCAGGTCAGCAACACCACATTTATTTCTGCCATCATTTTGAGTATTTTTCATTATTTTACAATTGGAGAGTGTTTCACATTATTCTACAAATCTGAAGAACTTGACTTTTTTACTATGAATTAAACTCATTCAGGTTCCTCAGAGTATCCCAGTAATAAAATTTTCATCACTCATTTGTAATTTTTATTCAGTTTAGTTTGTAGTTAAGAATGCTTAAAATTGCCAGAAAAAAAAGCAAAAATTAATTTATTAATTTATTTCACAAATCAAAAAGGCATCTTACATATTTGACTTACTCCCAGAATAATAATTAAATATATATATTTATTCGTAAAACTGCTCAAAAGCAATTCTAGACTAAATGAAAGTAAAACCACTTAGTGATTTTAACAACAATGAATATATTCATGATCCTTAAATCTCTACTTTTCGAGGGTGTGATTTAGGCAGTCGTTTCTTTATTTTTTCATCTCTAATATGTGTTTTTAAAGAGATAATTTACTATGAGATACTATAATTGTATGCTCTTGTTTTGTAATTTATTTGTGATCACGCTAACGCACATGATATTTTTGACAAGAATCTACCATTCAAATGTGGTTAACCTATGTGGTATTTAGTTCCTGATATTATCTTATTGAAATTGCAAAATTTCAACCTGGAAAAATAAATAATATTTACTAAATAATGATCATATATTATAATTTTATAAACTTCAACCAAATTGTTTTTTTCACCCATGCTGCTTTGTCACCAAAGATGATCCAATTGACGTGAATGTCAACCTTGATAGTCAATCTCAGTTGTAAAAATTTTAATGATTCATACAGATTATATGAAAGTGTTTTGCTTTGCACTTTATTGATCTACATGAAATTTGGTTGCTCGTCAACCATATATAGTATTATATATATTTTATTAATCATTCGAAAATTTGACATGAGCAATTTTAATATTTTTCAATGTAGAAAAATTAACTTCGTAAAAAAAAAAACTAGAAACTTCTCAAAAAGATCAGGCTTATTTTTTAATAGATTCTGCTACTCTGACCACCTCAGTCAGCAAATACATGCGTGTATTCTTTGTTTGGGGATATGGGCATCGAGTGGAATCGCAGTTGGCATAATTTCTGAATGTTATTTCAGGGAGGAAGAAGGGTTCTCCGGCCGCGCACTGACCAGAGAAGCTATGCGGAGTCGCCGGATATCGTGTTGCTTCCTGCAAAGCCTCCGTTCCCTAAGCCTGGTGAGTTTCAATTTACTACCTGAGCATTCCATATTGTTTTTTTGTCTTTTTGTTTCATATGTTGTTCAGTTTCTTGATTTTGTAATGTCACAAAAACATTCTCTGATTGTTCATCATTACAAAAGATGAGTTCAAATCGATTTTACTAATTATTAATGTAGAGTCAACAATGATATGATCTTTCCCCATATCAGTCAAAGCAATCTCAATAATTAGAAATTATATTTTTCATTATTTACAAATCTGGATCAATATTTCTTGAATCATTGATCAGCGCTAGAGCTATTTACAATATATCATATGATTCATATTCATAACTGATATTGATTGTATAGATTGCATATGTTTCATGATAAACAATGTTTCTACTTACGCATAGCAAGGTAACTAGAAAATATCCTCATTATCTTTCAGGCGGTTAATATTTTATATGATAGTCTATTTATTAACAGCAAAAAGGTAAAAATACTGCTAACTTCTGCAAAATTACTCTTCGTCTTCGTGCATTTATTTATTTAATTTTATTCAAATTTATTCACTCTTTTAAATATAACTCTAAACATCTCGAATAATAGTTGCCATTTCGGAGCATGTTTGTGCACAATAAATTTTCTAAGCACTAGAAAAATAATTTATCAAACTTTTTGCATCTAAATTATTTTTATTGGTTCCAACCGCATTTTAAATATTCCATGCGAGTAAACTAAAGAAAATTTTCAGTGATTACCGGTCGAGTCTGCCGGGTTGTATTTCTCTCTGACCCTCACCGGGCTTGTGAAAGAGAGTTGTGTTTTTTTTAATTCATAAATTTCACGATGATTTGCACAGTATGAACTTACAAAATATAAAAAAGAAGTATGTCATATTTCGCAGTCGAGATGTCAATAACAAATTGTAAACACACTTTACAAAATTACCTCGCATGGTGCTAACAGGCGCTATTTCATGGCTATGTTTATTTATTTTTAAATTTTTATTTTGTTGATTTATGAATAATGCTGCTTGCCCGACCGCAACTCCAATAATAATATAATACTTTTCTGTTTAATTTTAATGCACACTTGTAGCCAATGGTGCTTTTTTAAAATCCTTTTGACTTATTTATTTAGAATAAACCAATAAAAAGCTCTCAAAATATAAAAAAAGACAAATTGTTGCAAGTTGTGTCGATACATGTATTGTCTGCTTAAGTACTCGGGCATTACTTGGGTGAGATGATTTAAAAAATAACGAATTTAGAGTTTTGAACGGAAAGGTATACATCAAAACACCCAGTTTTTTTTAATTTTACAGTAGTTTGTTGTCACGGCAGCAAGTTATTTATTACTTGAAAAAAAAAAACTCTGTTCAATGGTTTAAATGACCTTAATGCAATCCAGTGCACCCTGAAGGGTGTCGTTGGCTTCGGGACCCATAAATTCTAGTTAATGGGCGCTTCGATGTGTAGAAGTCTGGAAATGCGGACTTCAAGGTTGTAGCCATAAACCTATCACAAATAATTACTTAGTATTGAAATGTTGCAGTAGCCAAAACAAAGCCCCACACTAGTGTATTTGGTTTTATAAAAAAAAAAAAAACTTTTAGTGAATTTTGGTTGTAATTGAAAATTGTGGTACATTTGTGAATTGTGTTTATCAGGCAATTTTGTGTTGATATGGTTATTTTATAGTGTTCAATATTTTATGAGTTTTATGACTGTTTAAACTGAAAAAGTTTTATGCAGATTTGTATTAAATATTAACTCAAAAGTTAAACATGTTTTGAGCTTTTATTTTTTTGGTTAGTAACAGCGACTGATATTGTGCTTGATCAGATTTGGAGCAGTTGGCAGTATTTTTAACACAATTTGAAAATTTGCACTTTAGAAAAGTGCAACGAATTTGAGTTTTTTTGTTGTTGTTGAATATCTCTCTTGCTGGTTTACAAATGGTGGAATGTTGTTTCTGACAATTGTTTTGTGGTTTTATTTTCAAGGTTACCCGAAGCGATGTTACGATCCGTCACCCGATGCCAATAAAATTAATCTCATATGGTCAGGTATTGTGCCTAGTCCTTGAAATTAACTTGATTTTCCGTCTCACGACCGTCTCTGCTCGGATCATTTCTCTCTTGCAACCATTTTCCTGTTTGGCTTTTGACCTGTTGTATTTGGCCGCTCATGAGCTGGTTTCCCTTGTACAAACATTGCATATTCAAGTTGCACAGAATTGTCAAGGTTGGATTCTCAAATATCTTTTTGTTACTTATTTTCAGTAAGTAATTTGATATAACGGACATCTCCTACAATCCTATGTACTCTTAAGTATAACACACTTGCTATGTATCAATTTTTAGAATAATAGAATTTCTTAGGTTAAGATGTTCAATTAATTATTAATATATATGTATGCGCGTATGTATACATGTATGTATATAATAAACTTATGCAAATTCCGAGGTGTTGGTATGTGTTGCTATTATATGAAGAAAAAAAATAACTTTGATTCTAGTAAGTATTTGCTAGATCAATTTTTCAGTGATTTGTAGTCAAGGCATACAACAAAAGACTCCTAAATCTTAAGGTTAAAGTGAATGTATAATTATTAATTTCTTGCTAAGAAATTTATGCAAATTTTATCATAGTTGCAAATATATCAAACATTAAAAAAAATCCCACTAAAGAGGAGCATAATATTGTTTTGTTGCAAGTGTATTTTTAAGGCTAGCTGCTTTACATCCAAAATGGTACACAATGACACCTTTTTAAAAAAATATTTAAAATAGTATACAAGATGTTTTAATGTGTGATAAGAACTCTTATAACTTACTATCTTAGATTTGATTCATTTTTGATGATTCTTACCATCGAAAAACATAGTTGGCAAGCGGTCAAATATTTCACATGTATTGTATTCAGTACTATTTCCTTGATTGCAATAAACAATAAGTAAAATTGTAATCAGCCCTTTCAACATTAAATCCTTTAGTACAACTGCTGTCTGTACTCAACGACTCGCAGATATCGTTGTTGTTGATCAGTCATCCAGAAACTTGAAATAAAATTTGGTATAGATTTAAGAATTCACAAACATATAGAATTCCCATTTTTTTTTTACACTGCAAGCCTTTACCGCGTATCACTGAAAAATATAATTATATAGTGTTTTAAAAGACTCACAGTGTCATTAGAAAAAAGTAAGACTTAGTGTCATCTCTGAACAACAATTTTTATTTTCTTTTAAATTAATGAGTACGGCAATCTCATTAATGTTGTGATGGTGGTATTTTTTACTGAAAATCAGGAGAGAAAAATCAACATTGAGGTGATCAGTCTAGAAGTTAGCAAAATTGCTCATCAACATGAGGCCCCAAATTTGAATCCGAGTGAATTGTTTTTTTAAAGGCAGGAAAAAATATTTTTTCATACAGGTTTTGTTCCGACAAGGCGGTTCCGGAACTGAAATTAATCTTTAGTTTTTCCGCTTATTGCAGAATTGGGATGGTACACCATTCATGTTATCGTTACTGAATTATTATATTTGAAAAAAACTTTTTACTCTAAGTTTATTATTTTCGTTGCTTGTAGATGTTCACCATTCAGTTCTCTATTTTATAATGACATTGTGAGGTTTGAAACACTATTGTACCATTGGTATAGTTGCTTTTGTTAACAAACATTATTGTATTGCTAATCTTACCGGTAGAATATTATAAATAATTTATTTCAAACAATTTACATGCAGTAATCCTTCTGCAGAGCTGCCAGTGGATCTCAAAATGTATAACCTTGTAGGCATAATATAGGGGATTTTTTTTATGGAAATGTTAAATCAATATTGTGGATGACATATATTAGTAGCAGATACTGACAAAATCTATGAGTTCCCATATAATATATAAAAGTTCCATTATAGGCACGCCCAAGTTCTGAAGTACCGATTAAATTTTAACAGTTCAATTACCGCACTGTCAAAAGCTTCACACAATTTAGTAAAATGCTTGTTTTTTTTTTTTGACATTCTGTCAACTAAGTCAAAAATGATTTTTTTATGAAATAACGAATGCAATTCTGCAGCTCGGTAATCGGTGCTTACATAACTTTGGTGATAGCATTCTAAAAGGCATGACGGGAGGCTGGGTATCACATTTGGATCATATGTAAAGCTTTCATTTGTTGTTTAAATCAGTTTGTTTTGTTTATTTTTAATAACTTTTTTATTTATAATGTAATACAGTTTTGTTTCTTAAGTGTCAGCATTAACGATGCCAGCCTAGTTTATCAGTCTCTTCTAAATGGACTAAACACATTTAAAGTTTTTATTTTTATGTTGTTTTGGAAAAAAAAAACTGTGCTTTTTTGTTGATTTAGAGAACCCATATTTTTCACTGGTCATATTTAAATAATATTTTCTATTCAATTCCATAATGTGTATGAGAATATAACGGTCTAAATCAAAAGTGCACTCATTCATCGACAATGAATGTTTTCAATTCTGGCTCCATTCTCTGCGCTGATCAGTACTAGTCTGTCGGGTGCGAGAGTGTAAGGGTGCACTTAGCTCGTCCAACCCAATGAAAGCAATTGGAGGGTGCATACACTTGAATCGCATTTGCCAGTCTCCGGGAACATGTGGGATCCGCGAAGAGTGTGGAGTGTGCATTGTAGTCTAAGACGGGAGGGATCTCAGAATAAAATAGTTTAAGTTAGTTCTGTGCGTTCACTGCTTAAGGGGGAAAACCAAAAAATATATTATCCGTGTTTTGTGTCCGTACAAGCAGAAAAGCAGTAAATACTTTATAAAATTATAAAAAAAATAATTAATGCTCAGTGTTGATTTTCAAAATTCACAACTGATAAATGCATTGAATTTGAAAGATTTACAACAAAGTAAAATTTATTTTTAAAATGTATAAATGATTAGTTTTCTGTTTGAATAGACCACATACCATTAGTTAATAATATACAGTAATATATACCTCATAAATTAAATATTTTGGAGACTTGTTTATAATTTAGTAATCACTTATCATTTGTAGTAACGCATTATCTTTGTTAGTCATTGGTCAGAAGTTTTTAGGCACATGAACCCGATCGTTCAGATCATGGTAATTTAAGTATCTTTTTTGCATCGTATTAACAATTTGGTTTTCGCTAACAGTGAATATCTATATATTTTTTTGTTTCTGTTAATAATGTAAGATTTTATTTAACACATTAGATAAACATTTTAACTTCTGGTCAAAAGAGACTATTAACACAAAACAGTCCCTTGAGTATATGAGAAATTTATCTCCATTAAAATGGGGACAAATCAACTTAGACAAAATTTTTGTAATTATATATAGTAGATAATTTAATGTTTTAAATCTAATTTATATATATGATTTTTTAAAATTTGGTTCTTGAGGTATATACTATGTTAGAGAAACACATGTCAGACTGGCTCATAATGTTTAAAATATTCAGTTCATGCGTTTGGGTGCATTACACATCATGCTTATTCTATTCCCGTGCACAACCTGCTGGAGCAACAGTGTTGCTTGCACATCGAGGGGCTGAAATGTTCACGTGTAAAATTACACTAGCCAGCGTGGTTTGGGTGTGTTGGAGGACAAATAACACCGAGTGCTTTTGCGCTTTCAGGAGACTTGTCGTACATGCGGGACTCGCCAACTAAGAAGTCCGACGCCACCAGCACCCAGGCTGCTGAGAAGATGGACACCGATGAGTTCTCATCTGATAATGAGACAGAGAACGAACCTGTCCTGCTGCCAATGAAGGTACGAAAAACATAAACAATTATATAGTTTATTGAGTTGATCTCTTGATTTGATAATTGTATTATTTTTTCATAAGTGCACGTTACAAATAAATATTCATTAATAATCCAGGAGCTGTCATCTGCCGAGATCTGGGAGAGAGAGCGTCGCCTGAGAAAACTGCGGGAGGATCTGCGTGCTGAGGAGACGAAGTTGGTTCTGCTCAAGAAGTTGCGTCAGTCACAGCAAGCCACTCAGCCCGGGGCCCCCAACAAGGTACTCACTCGATCACCAACCACTGACTTTTAACAAATTCATGAAAAAAATTTTGTGTTCTAGAATTCTGTTTCTGTCACATGAATCTTCTCTTATACAGTTATAATTTAACATTATTCATAGTCATTAAGAATGTTAATAATCTATTGAGACTGTTAATTATGTATATAAAAATGTAGAATCCTTATATTCATATAATTGTTTTGTATTGCAGGAGGGCTTGGCACTCACCGCCAAGGGGCTGCCTCCTTCCGTGACGGTCACGGCCGCACCCGCTCCCGCGCCTCCGCCTGCGCATTGCCATCGCCCGCCTGCCACGCCACCCTCCCATCACAAGGTAATATTCTTCATAGAATGGAGTTAAGTAAAAGAAAAGTAAATATTTGGACTATTGTAATGTTGTATTTTCATTTATAGAATAATGGAAATGAAAGATCAGGCCTCCAGCGAGTGCTGGGAGGACTTCCCTCTGGGTCTTCTCGCTCCGCCAGCCTTCCCGGAGGTGCCACTCTCACTCCCGGAGGATACACCCACAAGCATCAGGTATAATCATCCGCTTTTCAAACTATCTTACTTGAATTATATTGCTATCTGTAAATGTAACAATCTCACAAAAACTTTCAAAAATCCAGCATACATTCTTATCTTTGGTAAACAATATTGTTTACTTGATGCCTGTTACTAAAGATTGTATGAAATTGGCACATATTGAGTTGTAGATATCGTTATAATTTTTGGAATTATGACCTGCGGTGTGGTTTGGTCTTCTCCTAAAAGATGCGCCTGCAGTCCCTTCTTAGCGCTGCTATTTCCCAGTTCATCAAAGCACAGCAATTCTCGGTTACACCACCAAACCTTTTCATTTTTGATCTACCCACTCTCCAAAGCTCTTCGAGGTTGCTGTAAAACGCTTTCTTACCCAGTTCCTGGATTACTCAACGAGCTGAGTCCGTCAATTCTAATCAACTTTACTATTATGACATTTTGGTACTAGAGTCTAGGGTTGAAATGTCTGTTTAAAGTATTTTTTTCGCAATTTTCTTATTTCCGAGGCATAGGTAAGCATTGATATGCGAATTGTACAGTATGTTTTTGTATCTTCAGCAAATGAATCCGTACTTCAATTCTCGTGGCAATTCAAAAAGCATCCATCACCCTTGAGTATACTCTCGGATATTTCTTCTCTCGCATTGTTTGTGCTATTCATAAGAGATCTTAAGTAGACTAAACATTTCACTATATCAAACGTATAATTGTCAACACAGATTGACATGGATTGTCAGGTAGGTATTTTATTTTATGTCTCGTTTTGTGCACATTTTTTAATATTATGGATACATTCTGAGCTATGTGCGTGTTGCAGAGCTCCATGGGCGGCCGCAGTGGAGACCTTCCTTCTCCGACTGTGTCCATCACTCCGTCAGTGACCATCACCCCCACCACAGTCCCGCCTAGTCACGTCAGTAAGGTGAGTTAGCAAAGTTTTACATCTTGTCCCATCAACCCTTTCAGGCCTAGTGCCAATATACAGTTAGTCAAGTGTTTGAATTGTTCGATTGATTGCCGATGAAATACACTTTCGCATTCGGTAATATCTTCTTGGATACACTCATTCTCACTTAGTAATATCAAGTGTTCAAAAGGGAAAATGACATACACAATATCTTTAGCAATATCCAATATTCAAAATCTTATTTAAATTGAACCTTCATTTGGTAATGAGCAGTAGCAGATTTTTTTTAGGATGGTCTTTCAGTCTCACGGTTCCATTTATTCAGAATTTTTGAAGTGCACGTGTAACTTATGCAAAATTATATTAGTTTTTACACTTGGGGACTACTTTTGCAGTACAGATTTATTGACTAATAGATGATTATAAAAGCTAATTCTTTGAGCAGTTATTCTTATTATTGACTTTAAACTCATTCATATATTTATTTAATGTGTGAATATGTTTTTATAAGGCGTTAACATAGCCCATAGATATCAATCTGTTTCTGTAAGTGGTTGTTCAAATTGTAAAATGTGAGAAATTTTCGTATATTTAATCAAACATTTATGTATGATGATAATCACATGTGTGATTTCTTAAAAAAAGGTTATTTTGAATTTTTATTTACGTTGCTTTGGAGTAATGGAGTGATTGTTTGCGGTTATAAGATATTGAAGAAGATTTAGTACATTGGCTATGGTTTGTTTGTTTGTTTGTCGCAAGCAGACCCAGGAGGGCACGGGCCCCAGCGCCGAGCAGGTGAGGTCTCCGCCACTGTTATACCGAACAAACCCGTAGCTTCTACATACGTCTACTAAAGCTTCATAAAAAGTTCGACGACTGTCCCTGGAATACATGCTTGTGCTCTTGAACCATCCAATGACGGAGTGAGACGGGTGTACAGGCTTATTGTCTCACTCGCTGCGATCTTCGACTTTCAAGAATGTCTGCTTCTGCTAGCTTCCATACATTTATACATGAATGAATTTTTATTTCCATTTTCTGCAGATATCAGATATTGCATATATTCTGTCTTGCATACAAGTTATCTAACACATTCAAGGATACAAAAGTTGATAAAAAAATTATAGATAGAAAAGTAGTCCAGTGGTTAGTATACCTAACTTAACCGATCACTGGGTTCCGAGTTTCAGGTGAATCAATAAGTTTTTCCAATTCTGTTAAAATTATGCCTCAAGGCAATCTCACAAATCTATCGAGTTAGATACAGTCGCTATTGCCTCTGATCAATTCAAACTGCTCCCTTATCTGCTCTCTCCCCTGTTGCTCTCTACTCTTACAGAGTAGTGTGGTTAGTCTTCGTTCAGATGATTTGGTGCATCTCGTTTGTGTCTTGTTAGCTGAAAAATAATTATTTTATATAATGTTTAATAATAATAGTAAGGATGCTTTGGTCCTGTGAATGTGTTAAATGAGATCTTTCAAAAAACGTACTGAAAAAGGCAAAACGTAAATATATGAATTGATTTGAGCATATTATTTGAAATTCTTGTATGGGGCTGCGCGGGAGTAGGCACTCTTAGCCAGATTTCAGAGGTTCGAATCCCTATCCATTCAAATTCAACATGGACTTGGTCGGGGACTATTTGTATTGACATTGCATGTGTCAGTGCAGAATTATTTTAGTATGAGATGTTAGTTGCCACCTCCGTGACCTTCCGGCTAGCTGGTGTGAGCTAGTCGCACTTGATGTACTCCTGGATGCCTTGCAGCGCTTTTTGTTGTCTACTTGCATCTAAACCCATTGGCTTGATAATACAACTATTTTTCATGATCAATCTATTCTATGTCGATTATTGCAAGTAGTTTCATCAAGACATGTATTTAAAAGAAATTAAACATGCAAGCAAATATTTACGTAAGCTGCTCGATCTGAGCAGACCGTTGCTGAAATCCTAGTTCAATTTTTATTTTATTTATAGCTCTTCAAAAAGTTAGAAAGCTTGCTGTGATGTAATTAACGCATGGTTTACATAAGCGCTCTACACATGGCAACAAATTGCGGCAAACAGTTTTTTGTGCTATTCTTTTGGTTAAGTCAGGGAAATAGCGCAAAAATCGGGTGTTTTATTGAAAAAAAATTTATGAAAAGATGTCTAGGGTCGTTTTGTTGCAATTTGTTGGTCAGTTGTGTCGAGAGCTTTAGATCTGCTGTTTAACAGCTCGCGATTCTGTGTTGAGCTGTTGTTTACGGTTAACGTTTGTTCCTGACTTCTCGATGGGTTAGTGAATCGGAATAGAGTGCATAGATTATTCATCTACTTAGAACAGTATTGAATGCTTTTGATAATAATTAAAACGTTGCCTTAAAAATGCAATTCAGATTTTCTTTCAGAAATAGAATATATCGGAATAAATTGAAATAGAGCCTTGTTTGGCAAAAAGTGAACATATGCTATTTGTAATACTGAGTAGCTGGTTGTACAAGATGTTAACACGTGGCTCACCCATGTGATTTATTTGACACTTTTAACTGCTTGCTTCTTCAGTTCTTCTTCCAGTCTCCGCTTGTGGTTAATGATTCTCAATGAGTATTGGGTCTGAATTGCAAAAGACTGAAGTGTAGAGTGGCGCATGTCCTCAAATATTTTCTCACATTTGCATTTTAAAAACATTCCTTTATGTAGCAATAGTTTCTTAGAAGCCATTGACTGAATTGAAAATAAATATTGCAAATGTTGCATTATCTGGGTTCTAGTGTTTAGTACTGTTCTAGATAGATGCCGTGTAGATGAAAGTAAATGCCAAGTTAGTGAGGCCGTGTGTGTGTAGCTATATTTCCTGTTTGTTTGCAGACCTCTCGCAGGGAGGAGGAGGGCCAGAGCCCGGCGCAGCGCCAAGCAGCTGCCAAGCTGGCACTCCGCAAGCAGCTGGAGAAGACGCTCCTGCAGGTCTGTGCAATCTATAAAAATATGACTGCTTATTACTTCTGAGAAACTATTGATACCCACTGTGGGTAGTTTTCGATAGTTTTGAAATTATTAGAAGAGGTGGTTACAATCAAAAGATTTTAAATTTCCTCTTGGCTTTCTTTATTATTACAAAAAATGTTATTGACAAATTTTTTAGTGTTAAAAAACAGTTTTGTGTGCTTAAATTAAATTATTGACCTTGTTAAATGATAGTATTGGTATTTATTTTTTAATATATCAGTAGTTTCTCATCTACTAGCATAAAATATTAAACTAAACAAATATAAAACTTATCTTTACATATTTTTTAGGGATTTTAGTTTCGTTTGATCGTTTCGTTTCTTTCCTTCACTTTTTTGATGATTTTTTCTGACTTTCAAAGCTTTGTGTAACAAAATATTAAAGTAAGGATTTATTGCAGATCCCACCTCCCAAACCTCCGCCGCCCGAGATGAACTTCATCCCCAACCCCAGCAATACTGACTTCGTGTACCTCGTAGGCCTCGAGCATGTGGTGGACTTCATCACCATCAAGGACAAGTGAGTGGAACAGTCTGCACACGTCGAGTGCCCTTGCGGTCTTGTTTGAAGAGTCAATGAAGTCGAATTTGAATTTTATTGTTAAAAAATAGTTTTTAAAAAACTCTATGTTATCTAAAATAGAAACATCAGTTCAATTGAAATTCTTGTTCAGTTGCAAAAGCCATTTTGGTTGAAAGGATCAAGGCTGCGGTAGTCGACATTTCATGTGTGAACAGTTTATCTAAAGAACACTGTCTTTTAAAATTAGGATAAATTGCAAAATATCAAATAAAATATATATTTTATAATACTAAATATACTATTTCCAATTCGACTACTCAATGACTCTTGAACGCAAAAATATATCAATGGATGCACCATACTAATGCAATGAAGGGATAAATCTGGCAGGGGAGCAGGTGTGGGCGCGCCCTTCAGTTGCGCTCAGTGTGGCACGGACTTCACGCCTGTCTGGAAGTGGGAAAAACCGCCCAACCGCAAGGGACAGTCTTCCAACGCCACCTTCCACAACATCACCGGTGAGTGCCGCTCCTGTCTTCATACTTCTTTCCCTCTGTTATCATATCAAGAGAAAAATAGAGACTTGGAGCATATAAGACTCTCGATGGAAATAAGTTTTTGCTGTATTAAATTTGTGCGGAGACATTTCATTGATGTTCTATGGCAAATATTTACTATCAAAAAAAACTATTTTAAATACCGGAAATGTTGAAATTGTGGGCCATTTTGTGATACTGATTGTTGCAACACAGGCAAGGAAGGCCGTGTGGTGTGTGAGCAGTGCGTGACGTCCAACGTGAAGAAGGCCCTGAAGGCGGAGCACACCAACCGCCTCAAGACTGCCTTCGTCAAGGCACTGCAGCAGGAGCAGGAGATTGAGCAGCGGCTGGCGCAGGTACCGCTTTATTTGGCTAACTCATATTAAAATCAGTCCTTGATTTGCTCTGATATAATTAGTCAGATTCTTTAACAAGAACGTCTATGATAGAAGAGGTCTTGAATTTTTGGGACTGCCGTAAATATTTTGTTGATAATTCCAGGTGTCCTCACCGTCGCCCACGCCGGCTGCCTCGGAGCCGACCCCTCAGGTCACCATCAAGCAGGCTACTCCGGTATGTCAACAAACTGATTTTATCAGTAATTTAATTTTAACTTATTTCACAAGTTTGGTAAAGTCCAATGTTTTATTGCAAGCAGCCTCTGGAAGGGGTCACTCCGAGTGCTGCATTCTTACAGGTATCCAGTCATATAAATATGTTCTGATATTTGTTTATTTCCGATCCATACTTTTATATTTATGTGAAATAAATTTGTTTTTATATATTCTCCCGGAGCAATGTTTGCTTCCAGAGTCACAATAGTTGTATATTTTAAATTTAAAAAAAAAATGTTACTGTCAGAACTTTGAACTTTAATGTAAGTTGTTGTAGTCTAATGAGGTTGTTGCGTTTCAGTCGGTGCGCTCCTCGTCCATGACGGCAACGGCCGTGCCAGAGTCCCTGGTGGTGTCGCGCCACACCGCCCGCCCCTCCAGCAAGCACCACCAGCCCCCGCCCAGGTGGGTTCCTCGCCACAACGCATACCACACTCCACAACACAACACCCTCTACAACATGTAACACAACACACTTTTTACTCTCTTACACCCTCACGTGGCACACACATTTTACACACTTATGAACATCTGACATGGCGGACTCTATGGCTTAGCAAAACAAAATATCTACAAAAATCCATTTTACAGAAATACGAAGTAAACTTTTTAAATCAAAAGTTCATTGATCTATGTACGTATATGTTTTATTAATGTTTTTAGATGCCAAAAGGCTTATACGATTCATGCGATTGATATCAATTCACACACATTAGTGTTTATTGATATCAACAATGAAATTGAAAGTCTTTATTTTATCATATTCATAGTGTTGTTAAAGTGAAAATATTTTTTGTGTCTAATGAGATGAAACACCAAAAATATATATAAAATGTTAAATAGTTTTTAAAACCTTACATTAATATTTTTACATTTTATAAACACTGAAATGATGATAAATAATATGAAGATCACAAACAATATTTCAAATTTTTTTTTGGATTCAGAAGTTTCACCCAAACTTCCCTCTTGAGATAGTATCACGATTTTAAGGCACGGTGTGTAAAATTTATCCAACCATGTGGAATTAAATCAAGTATCGCTAACCAACTAAAATAAAATATTGAAAAATTTAAAGTTATTTTTTTTTTAATCTAAAATAGCTTGTTTCACATTTAGGTTTAAAAAAAGAAAATTAAATAACTGAAAGTTTTCAATAGTTAAATGTGAACTCGTACTAACAATATTCATAAACAGAAATAATATAAAAATGTTCCATAGGCACGAAAATGGTTGGCGGTCTGAAATCATTAGGGTTGGAAAATCAAGGTAAAGCTCTTCTCACATTCAATCCTTACGCCTTATGCCTGCCCACTTCGTGTTCTGAACGTGCGCTTGTATTCCAGGCACAGCTCGTCGCGCCACGACAACCACGACCACCGAAGCTCCCAGCACGACGTCAGGTGCGTTCACTCCTTATTTATCCTCCTTTGTCATCAGGTATTTTCGATCCCGATTCTTCTCTAGCCTTGGGCCCTTCAAAAGTTTCCTACTCTATATTGGCAGAACAACCTTTAAATTATTCTTCTAAATATTAACTATGCTAGCTATTTGAGACAATACTAACAATCATCGATCAAACCTTTTATTTTGTTCCTGCAAATTTGCAAAAGGATACAATGATGAAATTAGGAATCCCTTGTTAAAGCCTATCTGTAATGATCTTCAAAAAGATCTATTTAAGCTTCAAGGGTTTCCACATATATATTTTTGTAACAGTTTGTGCCTAATTGTTCTGATGCTAAAATTATTCTCATAATCTTATTACCTTTTTCTCACTCACTTTAGCAGATGATAATTCAATTATTATTTAAATAGCAAGTTACCAGCAACCAGTGGGTTTGCTAAGGAAAGTATGAAATTGAGTTTTATATATTTTATCTTATTTATATTAAAAGAAAATTAATTCATTTAAGCTATATGCTTAGGTAGTATGTCTAACTTTTTAAAATTCAAATTTAATAATGACCATCATTTTTCTTAAAAGTTATATTTGATACTTATAACGTAATTAATGTATTTTCCAACTTTACATTTTTAATAACTTGAACATAACCAAAATATATATTTTCAAATACACTAATATATTTTGAGACCATGCAGTGTTTCAGTTTATTCGTCGCAGTTTTGTCAAAAACGATTCAAATAATCATCGCATGTGTTACCACAATTTGTATTTTTATTTTAAAGAAAAATTGGCGCCGTCTCTCAGACGGTACTGATGGTGTGAAATGATTGTGGTGTTATTTATATGTGTATTATTTTGTTTCAAAGAGTTCCAAACGGCAGGACGCACTCGGGCAGCAGTCACGTTTCATCGCCCGTGGAGCGTGAATCCAGCGCATCGTTGGCTGCGCGCGCCGAATCCCAACAGATCGCCAATCTCACACGCGAGCGTAGCAACAAAATGGGTACGCAACCTTAACTCACCCAACACTCAATGAAGTCGGATAATCTGTCTATATTTTAATTGAAGGAAACGATAAAGTTATGCTTTCATCCTATGATTTTGAAATTTGTGACATTTTCAGATTGTACACTGTCCAATGTTAATACATTTATTTAGTAATAGTAATATTGTTGATGATGCCCTATGGCGTGCAGGTCACAGTTCCGGCAGTAGCAAGTCTCGGGAGTCGTCGTCCAGTCAGCAGCAGCAGCAGCTGATGGCGCAGCTGGCGGCAGGCAGCTTCGATCATCACAGCGCCGCCGCCATGCAGGCCCTGCAGCACCAGCTCTTCAGAGGTTGCTAACATTATTTTTATTTCACAAAACAAGTATTAACGCTAATTAGCAATTTCTATTTCAAACTGATGATTTTTGATAACAAATAAGCTTTTTCAATGAGCATATCAAATATTTTTTGCAGGCAGCGCCTCTTCCCTTTAAGATTTTTATCAAATTCTTGAAGACTTGAAAGGCTCTCATTCTATGTAATAAATATTAAATGAATAGATTTTATCAAATTGTCAGTTGCCTTATTTGTTCAATTCTGCTTCTATGACCCTTTTCAAGAATACAATATAAAATCTGGTTCTACAATTTAAGGATGCAGTATTGATACACTTTAGTGCTTACATTCAGAATCTTCCAATCGTTGGGCTTATTTATACTGAATATGTTGAAGTCCTTTAACATGAGATCCTATATTGGTCTTTCAGTGTTATTTTAGCAAGTGGAAAAAGAGAAAATATATTCTATACATCTGTACCAAATACTTTTCAAAATATCATCTGTATCATAAGACTGGACCTTGATAGTCAGGTTGGACAGTTAACTCCACAGTTGCACTAAAATTGAAATAATATATTTAAATCCCGCAGGCATCTCAGCGGCCGGCGGAGTGAACCCAGCTGCCCTCATGCAGTTCTCTCCACTCCTGTACCCTTACCAGCTCGCCATGGCCCAGGCTGCTGCAGGACTCAGTAAGTACCTATCACTTCATCTGGCCAAGCTAAAATGATGAGTATCTCGAGGCACAATCTGTATGTCTGTCGCAGCGCCATGACAGACACTATGCCAGGGTGGATTAATATCATGACTGGTGAGACAGTCACTGTCTCGGCCGGAGTTTTATTAAGTTATCAATTAGTAGTACATGGATTGAGATACGGTGAACTCCTCAGCGTCAGGTGGAAAGGGCGGCCTGTCTATGTCGGAGCTGCAGCGCACGGCGGAGCTGCAGCGGCAGTACCTGCTGGACCTGCTGCCACAGGGTTCGCTCCCTCTGCCCCCACATGCCCCGCGGCCCCCCTGGAACAACAATTGAGGACCTGCCAAAGTACTGAGAATCCAACCCCTCACTTAGTGCTTCGGTTGTTCAGTTTCACTGCAAGATCACTCACTTCACATTTGACAACTTTCACGGGCGAGATGAGACAAACCATATGCGAGAGTTTCCTGAGACTGAGCGTCTCTTTTGGACCACCAAAAATACTTTTTTTTTATTTAAAAAAGTTTAATTTTTGAAAATTTATTATAGGAGTATTTATTCTGTAGTACTCCATTATATAAATAAAACAAATTAAGCTATTATAGTATCAATTTTTATTATGACATTGAGAGCTCTTTAATCATTCAAATGCTTCATCAAACTTATTGTATCGATGCCTTTGAATGGCAAAAGAGTTCTCGCTCTCTCTTGGAACTATAACCGCTTAATTTATTTTTTAAAAATATTTATTTATGTATAAATTACATTTATTGTTGTTTTTATTAAGTCTCGTATCATTTTTGAAGTGAATTTTTTTTCTATCTCACTTTTCTCAGCTAGTAAATCAATTCAGTAAAGTTGAAAAATATATAATCTGCCAATGCATTCTCGATTTTCGAGAAAGTAAAAAAATAAAAATTTCTTACTACTTTATTACAAACGCTACAAATTGAAAATCTTTGTAACCATTAAATCATGTTTTGTATTTTTAACTTTTATATTTTACAATTTTTTTATCTCCTCAAAAAAATCTCATATGTGAATTGAGTGGTTTTTAAATTGAACTGACAATTTACAGATATTTGTAAAGTGACAGTATTTTCATGTTTTAAACATCACCCGTCTTACTATCGCACCTTATGCGCGGTTTAACTACACTCCCTTTACCCCGTCTGCGTGGCGAAACCTTGCTTGAGATTGGCGACAGTTTCTGTAATCGTTTTCGCAAAACTATTGCATTTTGATGTCAAGAGAGAACGGATCACATATTGTTGGTAAAAAGCAAAGAAAAATCTGAATAAAATCTTTTTTGTGACTATGAATCGATTTCAGTATTTTTGTCGGTCACGTCCATTTGCCTTTTGACATGTCGGCTAACTGGCATTAATCTATAACAACGTTGTATTGACTGCATTTGATCTGTTTTTGGTTCTTACACATCTATTAGTTGTCTTTGTAAGTATAGAGACTAAAGCGATCCGAACTAGAAAAGACTGAATGCAGTTTATTTCACCGTGTTCTGATATTACGAAGTACAAATTTCAACACGCAAATGGATAATTTTTTTCCAGCTTTATGTGTAACTGTTAAAATGAAAATGTCAATACTGTGACTTGTTCCTATAACTGTTACATTTATCGATACTAGGTACTGTTATATGCAATGCGCTTCGAGGGTTTCATATCAGAGTTTAGTGTAATTTTTCAATTGCCAAATTTTCTGCTTACTCGGAACGTTGACAATTTCACAAACGGAGTGTCTGTCGACAAGAGTTCTCGATGTTTGAATCATACAATGAATAAAAGTAATCATGTGAAGATAAAATACAAAACTGTGACCGCTTAGAATTAGACTTGATTCTCTCTACTTAACTAATGGTATTAGTTAATTAATATTTTTTAGATAAACTTAAGACCTCCCATGCTCTGGTAACTCTTAACCAAATAGTTGATGTATATCTCTGATTAATGGATTTCACAAAAGCTTGTTGCATTCAAACTCTCGCCGTAAAGAAAAGAGTAGATTAAATAACAATCAGTATTTTCTAACAGGTTTGAATGCGTACAGTGTTTGCAGAATAAAACCTAGTGTAAGTTTTTAGTTGACCGAATTAAAAAGTGCGCAAGCTTTATTACAATACAATGTGCTCCATTTCACTTACTAAAGGGGTTTGGAAACGTTGCTAGTGCGCGGGAGGGAAAATGAGAAGAATCCATTGTTTTCTGAATGCAAGTCTGATTTTAAGGTGTGAGAAATACGTAATTTTGAAAGTTTTGATATTTTGAATTGGCTCGGAGGAGCGGAGACTTTGCCCGGAGAACGACTTTGATCGTGAGGACATGGATCATAGGTTTTATATAATTCGCGGGAGAGTGTATTTTGAAAATTATTTATGATTCGGCTAAATTTTTACACGCACAAAAACACGGCTTCTCATGGGGCATTATAGATAGATATTAAATAAATATTAATACATTTATATAATTTTATCGCGTTTTATCAACATGTTGAATATTTATTTTTTTGAGGTATAAATTTAATTTTGGACCGTTTTGTTATTTAAATGGGACGTTTAAAAATTAGCAATAAGTGCTTTTGGGCAGTGAATTTGACAGAAAACGTAAGCGGTGAGATATTTGACAATATTATGTGAAACTGCACTCTGATTGTTATTACCTGGTGTTGAATAGAATCCCCGATCGTCTGTATCCAGTTTACAATATTATTGGTGCTTTAATACTATGAAATATGAAGATTGATTGCTTTCCGATTCTCAAAATACCGGTGAGTTATTTTTTTACCTTTTAGTTGGTCCTACATAATTATTGTATTTGTGCGAGGAGTTTTAAATGTCCAAGAAACAACTTCTAGACTATGTGAAAAAGTATAGGTATTTGGCTGGTGTAATACAGAAGGGAATCAAGCGAAACGACTATACCTGATTGATTTTGAAAAACACAAGTCGTGTAGTATGATAAATCTTACTCATTCGGTTTCGTGAACCATATTTTTCCTTTCTGTATAACATCAGCATCATATTTGTTTAACTGTACGTCAGAGATAGATATCTATTAATCTTGAAGTGCTGCATCAGTGTGGCAGTCGGAGAACTTCTCTGTATGCAAGCATCGCACCGGTGTGACGTGATGGTTCTTCGATGCCAGACCAATTTTAATACATATTCGATGAACAATGCTCATAACTTTTCAAAACATGTTTTAGCTAACACGATTTAAAATGTATAAATGACAAAACGGCTGTCACTAATACAGATTTTACCCCGTGGTTCACATCTTGTCGGCTCATTCGTTCTTTGTCCTGTGATGACCCTGACTGTGTCCGACTACACATGAATGCATTAATATAAGCCTACACAATGTAAATTACGGAAAAAAACTCTCCTGATTTTTTATTTTATAACATTTTTTATATATTCACTCAGTGTATTCACTCCGCTGCTTATCCTAAGGATTACAAGTTACATTTTCCTCCAGCGGTTTTATTCAAATTAATATATACAGTGTGAATTTCTGATGAAATACATTCATCAATACATACTATGGACGATCTTCTACCTTAAATTTAAAACCTTATATCTCTTTTACGTATTTCTTCTATTGGAAGAATAATCTCAATTATTGCAATTGTTTATTTATTGATTATATGAAAAATAATAGTTAGTAAAAAAAAATTATTATTTACATCATTTTTTAATTTTTAGCGTTATTAAAGTTTGAAGGTTTTATTTTTAAAAAAATTTAGATCTTTTGCGATATGTATTTGAATCTTTGTTTACATAATATTATTTCCTTTTTTTCTTTTCCATATTGTTCAAATCAAAATATGATTTTTAATTTAGCCAACGTACTACACGACACAAAACCAAAACAACATTTTTGTCTCTTTAATCTTGATTGTATCCTCTGAAAATGTTTTATAAATATATTAGTACTAACAGTACACACTATGGACGTCTCAAACACTTGATTTTGTAACAATGGTTGTTGAAAAGCTTTGATATACAAGTTCACATTATAATTCGGTCGATGGATGATCAGACCGAAATCAGTTATGTAAGGAATAACATCCAATTTATTTTCTAGTGATCTTACTTTTTAATTATTATTATTCCTGCTATGCATTATCACAATCTACTTAAAATAATGGTCCTCGGTCGAATACAATTATCTATATTTTAAGGCTAAAAGTGCAAGTGTTTCTCCCGGGGCATGATGCATCATGATTTTAAGTAAAACAGTTTTGCTATTGAATCATCTTGCACGGGATGAAACAGTTTGCGACCGTTTCGCCGATGATGAAATATCGACAAGTGATGTGGGGATTCCGTGCGGCTCGTCAGGTTTAGTACTCTTTCATGTTCATTAGCTTGTAAATAATGAATTCGTGTTTTCTGGCATATGTCATTCGTTCAACTTAGTAAATTTGTTATATTTTATAAAACATTGTACGGACATCAAACAGCTGCAATTGAAATTTTGTAAGAACTGTATATTAGTCTGTAATAATTACGCTAAGCCGAGCGGTGGACACAGTGGACGTGAGCGGCGTCACCCTGTAAGTGACAAATATTTTATGAATACCTAGTTATAATCTTTACTTAGGTCGTTTCTATGTGGTAGACAACTTTTTAGCATACTTGTAATAACATTAAATAATATTTACGTGGGTGGGTAAAAAATAATAATTATAAGCATTTTGTAAGTCCAAGCTGTCTTTTAAAGTAAGTATGTTTGCACAGAGTGTCTCTTTGTATTAAAATTAAATGCTTTTGAAATAAATCTGTTGTTTTTGTATTTGTAACCCTGAATTTTTTCAAAACCTCGGATGAAGTGTTTTAGGAAAAGAACTGCCTTTCGACTTTAATTTTCAGGACATATAAGAACCTGATGCTTCGAAGAAGGTAGTACAATGTCAACATAAATTCAAAACGTTGGTAGCTGTTTTGAGATGAGTAAGAAACATTAAACGTATCATCGAATTTTTCCGCAGCTTGTTTTCTTTACAGTTAACGCTAATGGCCAAGTTCTGAAACGCTGATTGTATTGAACAGTGATCGTGGAGTCGTTAAATATGTCTCATTAACATTAAAAGTCAAAATAAAACACAATTTCTTATCAAACATTATTTAATAAATAGTGTTACATAGTTTATAAGCTATATTCATAAACAGCAGAAATTAAGTATGATACTTTAATTGGAATAAAAAAAAATATTTTTCCTTATTAAAAACAAGTAGGTATATCACAGATAAAAATAGTAAGAGTTTTATATTCCTTGCACTCAAACGAAAAGTTGTTAAAAAACAAGTATCGTTACGATATAATCATTTATACCGCTGTATCTAAAAATTGAGACTGGGTAATATTTACAAAACAGATTTTTTTAAGTTATTAAAAAAATATTTGTATTTAGTCTAGTATCATTTTTATAGTGAAAATGTTTTCGTATCCAATTTAGATTTTATTCTTTATATCTGAAAAAAAGTGATAGTATTGGACCATAAAAATAATACTGGATTAAAAAACATTTTTTAGTGTGTCTCGAAGTGACTTCAGACACCAGGTTTTATCACATAGGACGAGTGGATTTCAACCTTCATCGTTGAGTGACGGCCAAAGAAGGTTTTCTAAATATAAAAAAATATATGAATATTTATATAATATGTTTCATTGGTAATTTGGTAACGTAACTTTTTGGTAACTATTGAAAGTTATTTTAAGTATTAACAATAAATTAAGAGGCAGGACCTTGGACTTAATCTCATACACTTATAAGCCTGCAACACTTAAAACGATTTTTCTAATTTTAGAAATGTTTATAATAAATAGAGAAACTTGAGATTAAACTCAAAATTAAGTCTTAACAATCTGATGCAGGTTTTTAATTAACGAGACTCAATTCTGTTATAAAGCTGGCAAACATGTGACTGATTGTATTGCTATGCGATTAATATAAAAAAGAACTATATTTCATAGTAAATCACAGATAGCTAATCAGCGAAATAGTGTTTGACGATTCTTTGTTGGTTAATTTTACAGATAAGCAATGAAATACAAATCAGACGGCAGCTTGTTTGAATATTTTTTATCACTAACCTTGTGTTCAGTCTCTAAATAAATTCTGTTTGAATTTGTAAACATAAGTTTCTTTTAATGGTATTGCCCTTAAGTAATGAAAAAAAAATATCAAATATGCCTCTGCAATTGCATTGATATAATATTTTCATACATCTGTAAATCGTTACGCTATTAATTTAGCAGCGAGCGCTCAAAGCAAACAGCATATTTCATTGCAATCCCAGTGATTACTACAAAAGCCAGTCAGAAACTTAAAAATATCTGACCTCGCAGACAACAATTGTTAAAAGTAAATGTTCCTTTCATCACAATCTGATGGTGTTTCAAAGCATCTCCAAGAAGTAAATGGCCCCAATGAAAAGTAGAATTTGTAACCTATTAAAGAAGTACTGGAAGTAACCGCTTTCTTCATCTTTGGTTTCTTTTTCTGCGTTATTACGATTCAACTCACTTTTGGACCGATCCGAATCGTGGTTTTCTAACCTCAACGAGAAAGTTGTAAGTTTATTAGTCGCATTCAACATTGAAATCTCATCCGATATTGATACGGGTAACTTATCTTTTGTGAAATCTCTGCCAAAAATAGCAAAAGTAAGAAAGTTGCTAATTTTTTTAGTTGTTTTTAATTCAATGCTCTTATTTTCAATATTGTTTTCCACTGTTGCTTTATATTCGTATTCACTAGGCCTCAAAGGTAACAAGTTATATCGAATAGAAACGGGGAATTGCGTCGAGTTAATATTTCTAAATTCTCCTGCTATGTGTATATTTTCAAATTCAACAATGTCTTTAACCGTTGTACTCCTGTTGAACCTGAAATCCGAATAAACAGGTTACTTAATGATATTATTGCTAGATAACTGTATACTTGCTGTGAAATATTAATTTTGAAATCTTACGTCTTCCCACAAGAGGAGATATGGTCCCCTACGCATGCTATGATGCCGCACGATTGTACTCCACCGTAGGCTAATCCACTGTATGTTCGTACACCGTCATACGCTACTGCCATGTATGTGTACGATTCACCCGCTAAATGACCTGGAAATATATAAAACATAACTTTATACTGCTACGATTACGTATTTTTTAAAGCAAGAAAGATAATCGATGATGTTTTTCTTTTATATTCACAATCAAAACCTAATGTTTGTAATTTTCACCTACAAACATAGCTTCATTTCGTTCAATGATATATGCGTGACATTAATTAATAATATGTAAAAAATTATAGTTTTCGTGGCGTAGAAATACTAGAAGTACACAGAAAGAAGAACCGAATGATAATGAAGCGCACCTTCTTTTTTTGTTGTTTTAGTAGATATTGAGCAGCAAAATTCTCCGTGACAGATATTTAGAGAATTTTCATTTCCAGGTGCAGTATCAATTTTTTCCCACGTGTATTCATCTAAGTTATCTCTCAATAACTTAAGGTTATGAGAATTCACAGTGTCTATTTGAGGCTCAGTACCGGCACTATCATCTGAAATAAAATAAACAATTACTTGTGATATATACTTATTTGTAAAAATAATAAGCTGTTTAATCATTTAAGTTACTTAAAGACCTATTTTTCCGAGTATAAAAGGAAATTTAGCAGTGATTTAAGGGTTTTCAAATGAAGATATCTCGAGTCTATCCTTGTTTAATTATATCAATGGTCTGAGATATATACGTAAAACATTTTTCTCATAATAATGATAGAGTTTAAGTTTTACCATTCGCTACATCTCCATCGAGATCTGCAATAAGAAGGGTAGATTCTGTGTTTCCATTGATGACGGCAGTTCGAGCGCCAAGTTTTCCGGAGTATATTCCACTTCCGCCGGATCCAGTTCTGGGACTATTAGCGCCAGCTACCAGGAGGTTGGCATTGTTGCTGTATGCCCAAGACTCTTGAAATTGAACAGCTGAAAAAAAAAAAAAATTCTGTCTAATAATTGATAGCTTTGATCAGGGGTCTTCATTTTATTATCACCGATGACTTTATTTTCACATTAGTTCAAGGTTCAAGGAACTTAAATATTCAGGATCGGTAACCAACCTGTCAGGAAAGGTAGTTCCGAGTACCACATCATGGGTATGAGAAAATTCTTCACTTTTTTTTCCTCCAAAAGTACCGCAGATGGATTGTTGAACATCAAGTCAAAACATATCAGATGTCCGAATGTAACATTGAAATCGGTGGTGAAGGTTTCTGCTTCTGCTAGCGTTGTCTTGTTGAAGTTGGTTTCTCCGAATAAGTTGGTTTTACGATATCTTTAAAATAAAATAAAAAGCATGAAGTGGATTGAACCAGAAAGGCTTATTTAGTTACTGCCCGGTTATAAAGTGCATTATTGATTCTAGTCACTATGCTTGTGTGTGATGATGATTATAAATAACTTAAAAATATATATCACTAAAATTAATACTATTTGTGATATCTGTTTGTTTGTTTTGTTTATTGATCAATAAATTATTCGGAATATTGAAAACCAAATTTATCTACTGGTTAAATAACTTATTTTATGTTATCGTTGATTTGTAGAGAAAGTGCAGCTTTTCAAATAAGTATTATCATTAAAACGACACGTAATAGCAAATTAAAAACTTTGAAACATCACCTCCTCAGCAGTGTGATTAGTTAGATTAGGTAATTAACCATTAAAGTACAATCTTTCTCTCATTAAAAAATGTAAAATTGAACCTTTCTAATTACAACGTGAACCGTTCATCTTCGTCAAATTGTTATTGTACCATTTCTTTGGAAATATTTTCCCACAGGCAGTACAGTATTATTATCTTTTTTGTCAACAAGAGACTGAACATTTATGTCATTAGGCAACTGAAAAAACATAAATATACACCGTGTCTTTAAAGGTCATGGTATCAAGAGAAAAAAGTCTTATACTTTTTCCAAAAAGTCTTATAATTTTATAGTATTTATTAATTATGTATTAATTCAGTATATAAATATAAAATGTCTGTACGACAGCTCTCTTAACGCCTAAGTGAAAATGTTTATTATTGTATTTAAATTTATTGTTATTTTAGTTGAGTTTGGAGAAATAGACGAGTTTTGATATTTTGAATGTTATAAAAAATATTATTGTTTCAAAAACACTATAAAATTATACTTTCCTTTTTCAGCATAGATGTTGTCACTAAAACGAGAATATTTTGAATATATATCTGTATATATTCAGAGAGATAATGTAGTTTATATTTACCGAGATACAATGGTGCCACTTCTGTCAAAGACGACGTTAGTATTGTAGAGATTATAGCCATCTGGTGAACAATCACTCTCGTCTAACTCGGAAGAACAGAGTTTCTTTTCAGATACATTGATGACGGAATACAGCTTGGCAGACCGAGTTTCACAAGACAGCTTGCGGAGAATCTGAAAAAGAAACAGCTCATATCATCGTACTGAAAAAAATATTCCAATGTCACTACTGTAGAAAAAATTTGTTTACTGAGATTCAAGGTCGGAAATTCTACCTGTATATCTTAGTCTTATTAGAATAAATGCTTTTTAGTAACATGGAAAAGTTTTAGGACTATTAAAATTTTGGTTGCTATTAACTCCCATTAAAAAATTAGAGGCTCGTTTATATATTAATCTAAAGGTTGGATATCATTACTGTAAAAATTTTCCGATGAATTGAAATACTGATTAAAGTAAACAATGATTTCTAAACTATGATCATACGTCATTTGGATAATTAACCACTTGCGACTATTAGGATCTTAATTACAGATCAGAGAAATATAATTTTATCTGTGAAATCAAAATGTACAATAAATGTTTTTCAGGAAGTCGGTAGTTTTAAAAAGCATTGCTTGTCATTTTATCAAAAGGTTTTGATTAAATATGAGATTATTAAATTATGGACAAGAAAGGTGAAATAGTCATTTTTGAATGAATCATGCATTGTTTACCGATTGCAACGAAACACCTGTGCTAATATTTTTAGTGTATAATCGGTATTGTCATATAAGAGATATTTATAAAGATGTATACTATTCATATTTAAAAATATATTTTTATTTGCACAATTCAACTTTACTTTTTCTACTGACAATTCCAATCTTTTCACAAACACTTAATCTCACATAAAAAATATCAGCTGTTTTTTTTTGTTGCTAAGCCTGTTGTTATTATTGGAATGCCGAGTAAAAAATTTCACCTCTCCGTAGTGTTCGTCATCGCATGGAGTTATGACTTCTTTGGGATCTGGTAGCGAGAAGGCGTGCTGTATGACCTTTTGGCGGTCGCTCGAAAATGCATTATTCAGCGTAGACTCGGGAAACACCAGTATGTCCACATTCTGGAAAAAAAAAGATATAAGGTTCGATTCTGACCTAAATTGTTGTATTACAACTACTTGAGAATAAGTACTCTTTTGCAACAGTATAAATATTTTCTTGTAAGACAAATGTATTTTTTTATAATCCTTTTTCTCAATAGTTTTTAATGAGTATATATATAAAGAGTTCAATGGCTAAGAAAACAAACAGCAGCACAATAAAGTATTAATGTGTTTGGATAAGAAATATCAACAGTGTTTACGGTAAGTAAATTTATCTCATTCAAAACAATAATTCAGTTTATACTTTTAGAAATGAACACGCCGGATTGCATAAGCTGGAGACTAAGCCGCTCGTGGATACAAGATAAAAGTATTTGGTAAAAAATAAATTCCCAGATAATTCTTAGAGAGATAAACACGACATAAAAACCACAGTCAAAGATAAAGGCAATAAAAATAAGCTGGCTTAGTAACTTTAATCAGCAGCAATCAGTCAGATTATGAATGGATTGAGTGATTATATATATATATATATATATATATATATATATATATATGCATATATATTATTAAATTTTGCTTAATATATATATATATATTTCTCAGTTAGTTATTTTATAACTACTTCAATCTCTATATATAAATATACCTTTTTATAAATTAAATATAATATTAAAATTATCTCAACATGCAATCCATGAAATGATCCCACGAGTATTTGATTAACAAATGAAATAGTTTCCAGTCATACATAAATTATTGTTACAATTAGCATCCACGGAAGTATATTCTAGTTATTTGTAATAAATTTACAGTTGTGCATTCATTTGCATGAAATAAATAATCATGACCTCAAAGAGCCTGAAATCTCTTTGTTTTACTTAGGAGGTAGCTAAACAACAACTCTTGTAACTTATACCGATGTAAGAACATCGGCTTGTACCTTGCTCGGGTTGTGCTAAGAAGCACAACCCGAGCAAGGTACAAGCCGAGGCCTTCGGAATACTAACAATTCCCACATCTGCCATCTGAAAACTATTTTAAAAGAATGATTGTATAAGTTGGAAGATAAGATGATATACATCCTGCTTAGTTTGTGCTTAGTACATACTTGATGATTATATTTCATAATTGGCTTTTTAACAACTGTAAATTAAGGATATATCTATAGTGCACTGTAAATCAACAACTAGATTCATCGTTTTGCAAGATATATAAGACATCTATACAATATTTTTGTCAGAAAGTTCAATATAATATTTTTAATTAAATAAATATTTTTGCTTGAAGATGCCAACCTAGCATGTTGGCGAAACTAGTTTTGTCAAAAAATAAAAAAAACTAAAACAATCATTGAAAATATTTATTTAAAAAAAAATATTACGTATACAAGTGTGTTGATAGATGTATTAAATGGTCTGCTGAATTCGCTGCAGTATTCACAAATAAATCAATACAAAACAAACATTTGATTTAAAAAAATATATTTTTAGTACATTTCGCTACGTGTCTGTACATTTGCCACAATCGTGTACGATTGCAAACATTATCAGTTACTAACGGAGATTTTTTAAATCAATATTATCAGTTGTATTGACCTGTTGAACTACGACACCCTCTGAGAATAGATATATTAATAATCATCATCGTTACTCAAGAATCACTCTGATATAACGTGCCGTAATCCCGAAAGGGCAAGCGGTTTATTGTGTTCATTAATACTAAAAAAATAAATAAAACAATTTTTTAAGTTCACATCTAGTATCGTCTAATGGCTTACTTGCTGTGAGGCTTTCTTCATGAAGTAAATGTAATTCTCTACATTGGAGCTGATCTGCTCTTCGTTGTTCGATGTGGGAAACTTCACAGCATAATCCACCACCGCCGCTTTGTACGGAGATTTCTGTAAAGAAAGAAATAAATTCTTTAGAAGCTGTTTAGGCCGCTGTAGAGTATTAATGCACTTATGTAGATGATGTTTGAATAATTGGACTGCATTGTGCTTGCTGTGGTGCTTGCCGACTTGCCAGCTTGCAGCTTGCTTGCTGACTCAAACAGGGAAATATAAGCGCTTTCTTATAAGTGTCTATATTTTTAAGCTCAGAGGAGTTTGGTGAAAATATCACTTAACATGTTTGTCTGTTCATGGTTTTCTTAAGGTAAATAGTGTAGTGGGTTATATTATTATATAATCGCATTAACAATAGCATTTCCGTAGAAAGCTTTGGCATTTAGATCTGATATTTCTTCTGCAGCAGACTGCACAGAATGGCAGCCATGCACAAAAGCATCAGAATACGAAGACCGAAGAGGTCATATCTTGTAGATACTTATTCATAACAGCATAAAAATATGTGATTACGAGAATCAACTGAATTGCGTTTTAGAAAAATATGCTTGCATCCAAAAATAATACAGAATTCATAAGAAACAAGAAGTTTGCGAAACATCCATACAAAAAATATTTTGAGGTCAATAACCTTCCTTGTTGTGAAAATTTCTTCTAAAAGAACCAACGATGGCAAAAATAAACATGACAACACGTTTAGGATACTTAGCATGCTTATGTAAAATGTCTTTAGTGTGCATTTTTACATTATTAGATGATTTGATGAGTTATATCATTCAAAAGATATCAGCGGTGAAAATGCTTACTCAGCCGAAATGGCATGTTGCACTATTTTTATACGGGACTTATTTTATACAATTCTTTATATAGCTAATCAAATAGTATCCTTTTTTATTTTTTGATGAATCCCCAAAAAGTGAAAGCGATTGAGTAATAACCGTTCAGTTGTCGGTTGTGTTGCGACGTGTGTAGGCCGCTTTCTAGTTATCATGCTCATAATTAAATATATAACCTTTCGCAATCATACCGATTTTTTATTGATTTGCAAAAATCTCTACATACAATAAAAAGACTAATAATATGTATTGTTATACAAGGTGTTTCAAAAACCACCCAACCTGGGCCCCTTGATTTTTCAAATATTTAAATAAATATATTTTTTATTTTGGTTGCTTAAAAACATAATTTAATTTGAAAAGTTAAAAATATGGCTTATTGCTTTAAAGTACGTAAAAGAAATGTTTCCGCGTAATTATAAAAGGATATTGAATAACTGAAAATTACACTCATCCTCTCTCATTGAGTAATACCATGAGTTTTTAAACAGCATGAGTATGTCTAAATAGACAAGCAAATCTTTACAAATAATAAATATGTTTATATTTCTGTGAATTTAGAAATTATAATAATGAAATATGTATGTACATAAATATATATATATATATAAAAAACAATGTCATTATTTTTTATTATTTATTGAAAATATTGAATATATTTACGTATTAGTTAAAATTTATTTTATTGTTTATATTTAAAATCTCTTTGATGCGAGATTTACACCTAATTTTTTCATAGGAATTTAATTTTTTTTTCGAAGATTTTCTCGTCGTTTCATATGTTAATTGTGTTGCCTAAAAATAAGCATTGTATACACGATGCACTTGTATGTGTAAAAAGTACGAATTTATTAAATATTTAATAAAAATTATCGGTACGTTTCCATTTCAGGCAGAGCGATCCTAATTCTGCCTGTAGATGCCAATCATTAATTTGGCGAAACCAGCAGCGTCAAAAATATTAAAAAAGCGTTGAAATAACACTAAAATAATTATTTTTTCGATGGTGAAATTTTTAAGTTAAAAAGGCTGAGTTATTATGGCTTGCGTGGCAAATCTTTAAAGACTATGATTATAAAAATTTTCACCAAGGAAAAATTGTAAAATATAAATAATAAAGAAGTAATAATATAGTTTAATTTTTTTAATACAAATATTTAAAAAAAAACTAGTGAAAGTGTGTTGTTACTTCAATTTTAAGCTAAGCATATATATTTTTTATAATTTTTTTTTAAAGAGAAAGACTTGACCTGAAAGACAAAGGTGATGCCTTTTTTCTGTTTTTGACAATGTGCCAAATCGATTCATATCTGAAAACCGACCTACAAAGCTGATAATGATAAAATATATCATAAAAACAATTAATGATACTTTGATTGATACTTATATTAATTTTTCAGGCCACTCGCAGAAGATATCACGAAGAGTCCAAAACATCGTACTTGCCAAGAAATGGTTTGTGGGAAAATACATCTGAAAATCGACTTCGCAAGTTTAATGGCAGAGCCTTAAAAAAATCAGTTACAACTCTTAAAAAAACGTCAATTTATTTTAATCTGATAGGCCAAACCCTTCGCACTAAAAAATACCTTAAATAAATTACTAGACATACTGAACGTTTTTAAATTTTGTGTGTATTAGTAAGAATTTATTATCTTGACGAAGTATCAACTGATTATTTTCTAAATGAAAAATATTACCTTTTTTTTGTTTTTATAAGGTTTTAAGTTTATTCGTTTTTTTTATGATTAATTCTATACATAAAATTCCACGAAAATGACTATAAAATATGTTTTTTGAGGATTATAAACAGTTTATTGTGTAGATAGACTATGCACTTGTATTTGATACAGTATTAAAAGCCGTCTCTGAATAAAATTTTTTATTTTTTTAAGCAATATACCAAAGGATTCTAGACATGTGTTATCTCTACAATAAAAAAAATAAAACAGACTTGTCTAAATTGATTTTTTTTTTAAATATATATATATAATAATAAATAACAGTCTTCTTGTCTGCTAGAATCGGTTAGTCTCGCCCACTGAATCAATCAAAATATCGGCGAATTAGTCGGTTATGTCGAGGCGTGTGTAGTGCGCAAATTAAATAAAATATATAAATAGTTATAAATTTATAAAAACATAAAAAGTATGTGTAAATTTTAAAATATTTTATTTTCTTGGTTGTAAACAAAAAAATTTCAATAAAATACATTCTTTGAAAATGATCCAGAAAACATGATAATTAAGTTTCAGTCGTGAAAGTTCAATAAGCCAAAGTACATTCAATTGAATTCTTTGTTGGCAAATTTTCGTATTAAATAAAAAAAGTGATTAATTCATCAGTCAATTGATTAAAATTATTTAAATAATGCGGACAAAAAAAACCAAGCGATAGACACAATCCATAATTATCATTGCAATAACAAAATCGGATGCATTTATTGCTCGCGGCGCAGACGAGGCAAAAAATTCCGATCGATCATATTTATGGAATAATTAATGGGGATCTGCATTTTTTTTAATCATACGGCTGGAATTTAAATTATGCGGTGTGTATTTATATAGAAAAGCGAAAAAAAGCCTGCGTTTACTGGCTGATAAATTTTTTGTGATGTCTGAAACACGGGACCGTTTTATTGAGAACAGTCAAATTGTTACTGACCCGATTAATTTCATGTTTAGTATACAAAGATACTTAAAAATTTGTTATTTGATAATAAGTTATATTTTTTTGTATATATATATATTTATTTATTTATTTTAAGGCACGTTTTTGTGCTGGAGGTTGCCATTTGCCCGAAAGTGTGGACGTGCCATTAGTACTGTAGGTACTTGGGCGAAGTATTATATCATCCGATTGGTAACAATAATACCGCCTTTGTTTTTAGTATAAATATACATTTAGCATTTGATTTACGATATAGTACAATATTATCAACATTGAGCAGTTACAATGGTTTAAAAATTTAAATATTATATCATGCGTAATGAATTTGGCAAACACTTATAAAAAGGCTTATAATGCTAATGTAATCACGATTCTTATATATTTTAATTTATGAAAATAAAATAATAAAAGACATTATTTTTTAAAACGATGTAGTTTTAAAGGAACCAGAATTGCGTATATTATTAAGAAAAAAAAAATTATTTGAATTATGATAAAAATGCATCGTTTATACTTGTGAGTGAAAATCGTAAAATAATTACATTATTATAAACTATACATAAATATATATAACTCCTCATGATTTTTACTTTTGAATGCGTGAAATTGTTTTATTTATAATTAAATTTTATGTCTCAAAACCTTAACGAAATAATTATTTTAAATACATTATCTCTTTTCCAAAACTCTGCAATAACAAATTAATCATTCTGCGGTTTATTCAACTCTTATTTTTAGTTTCTACATTAATTCTCACGTTTTTTATTACATAGAAAATAACACTTTTACATGTTTACAAAATTAACAATAAACTCACTTTAAAAAACACAAATAATAAATATTATCAAAATTGGCAAGGAGATTATTGATATTATTTTTTGTGAGTTCTTTGGGGCTTCCTCGAGTCGAAAGTGCTTGAAATAAAATAACTAGTGAATTGGTTTCGGGTAAGTGTGGAGTTGAGGAGTATTACAAATTAAACCAGTCGTTTTTTAAACCTTCAAAACAATTAAACCAGTCCTTCGTGGATAAACTCACCTGGCTAGACAAGGAGACGGCCAATGCCGCGAAGACAAACACTGAACCGGAGTAACGACCCATGATTGTGGTTTGATTAATTAATAAATAATATTTTTTTGCGATTTGATTAATTATTATAATATAATTATTAATAAATATTAATTTTTTCCGGTCGGTGTGTAAATAATTTATACGTAACGGTAATTATTTCACTGTGGCGCGTCGGGCCAGAGTAGCGACCGGCTTCCAACTGGAGACCAGCAAATGGAGTGCTTCGGCCTCATCGAGCTAGAGATGGGCACAACCGATCGGTCTTGATCGAAAAACCGATTATTTTTGACGAGAATTATGACTGAAACTATAAGACTGACCCAGGATAAAAATATGTTCAGCGAGACGGTCACCGAGTTTTTCTGAAGGGAATTACTCGAAGAAGACGATGAACGCATATTCTGATCAATGACTAATTTTAAATAAATGAAAATTAATTATACCGAATTTTTGAACAAACATTCTTATAATAATACTATAAATGAGTCTGATCACAGTTCGGATATTCGATCGATTGCCTCCTAGAGTGATTTCGGATGGTGAAACGATTGATAATTGATTATTAAGCTTTTATGAATTGAAGTAAGGAAATCGGTTTAATATATTTTTAATTCGAATAAATCCGATTGTGCTCCGATTTTTCCCATCACTATGTGCGACTCTTCACACAACTGTTCCCAGCGAATTGTTTTATGCAAGTGGCTTCCAAACGGTGGGTCGGAGTAATATTCTACCAATTGAAAAGTATGCAATAATAAAAAAGTTATTAAATATTATAAAATTTTCCATAGAAATAAAAAAAATATTTAAATATATAAAAAACAGGTACAATAAAAGTATTTTAGATGCGAATAATTTTATTTCAGCGCGGCTTAATACCTATGAAAAGTTTATATACAAATGCGACTTATATTAGAATTGCATTGAGTTTGGAATTTTTATCTGAGATTTTCTTTGTCGCGGAAAAGCTTAAAAATAAAAACTTGGCACACGAATAAAGAGTTTTTTTTTAAATGATAAATGTGATTGAACTTCAGGTCGTTGGTAAAATGATAATTTACTGTAAAATATGCTTATTGTGGTCCTTTACAAAGTGACAATGCTTAATATAAAAAAATATTATTATTTATAAAACATATTTAGGTTGCTTACCAGAAATGGGGTACAGTATAAGACATTGAGTGCTAAACGTATACATTTTTTAATTTTTAGATATCCATTATTTATTAAGAATAATTGTTTTTTTAAATATATTATTAAAACTCAGAAGCACACAAAGCTAATGCCGGAGACATATCAACACTGCATTTTACTTCTTCGCTTGCATATTTCTACTCTCACACTTGTGGACACCTCGGTATCTGAATATTTCAGCTTAGATGAATATTAAACTATTTTTTAAATTAATTTATATAAAAAATAATAAGGCATAAATATTTGAATTGCTGAAAAATACAGAAAGGATATCAGTTCCTTATATATATTTTTTTTATATATACTTAAGCTAAGTAAAAGCCGTACAAATGCCCACTAAGGCGTATTATGGTGTCTAGACTGACGTGAATTTATGTAGGGAGTATTTTTTAATGTTAAGTTAATAAAAAACACATTTAATTTGATTTAATAAAAAAATTAAATAATATGCATGCTAGAAGAGTAAATATTTATTAGATGTATAATAAGTTGGCAATAAATCCGATTATCAATTACTTTAAACGAATTTAGTAAGGTTGATTTTCTTCCCAAGACCATCTCACTGTACATTTATCTTTTCATGGTTTTCTTATGGAGAACAGTAAAAATGGTCCCCGGGTCTTTCTACACCGCAGTTTCATATTCATAAGAAAGGTTTGCGTATTGCTGCTGCCCAATAGTATTATTATTTAAACCTTTATACTCCATAAACGATCCTTCATATACCCTCAGAGAACACAATGGTAGCCATACACAAAGTGGGGAGAGCGGGGAGGATTCAATCAAACTAAAATAAAATTATAATATACTTCAACCAATACAATACAATACAATCTTTAGCGTGTCATCTTATGCATTTATATTGAATGATGAGTCGATTCGTATTTAGTCAGATTAGGTTATTTTTATTGAGACATTTGAATGAATTTTTCGATATAAAAATAATTATTTTCGATAATGCTGTCAAATGTAAGAAATTGCAATTATTGTTGAGATACAGGTGATTTATAAAACATTGACATTATCTTATCTCTAGTCTGCTGGGGGTGACCTCTGAGATAAGCGAATTGCGTTGGACGAGAAAAACGATAAACGTCCAAATTAATTATTATTAAAAATAATAATTATAATAATATCACAAAAATATTTTTTTTTGTTTTCGGGTATTTTTTTATAAACAATGCGCTATTACAGTTCAGCGTTCTCAATAAAATAAATTTAAGCTCTCTGTCTACGAGGGCGGTCCGATAAGTACTTGGCCTACAAAAGAAAAACAAAATTTTTTGAAAAAGTGGCGATTTATTTCTCAAAATAGTCTCCTTTTAGCTCGATACACTTGACCCAGCAATGCTCCAACTTCTTTAACCCATCTGAAAAATACGTTATCTCGAGGTCTGCAAAGTAGGCCTCCGTGGCGGCGATGACCTCCTCATTCGACTTAAATTTCTGCCCGGTGAGTGACCTTTTCAGTGAAGAAGGCTTAAGTACATAGAACAATTATTATTTTATTGCGAGAATCTATAATATTAAGATTATACAGTGCTTTTTTTTGTATGGATCAAAGAATCAATAATTTAAAAAAAAATGTTGATTGATGTTATATTTGTTTGTTTATTTTATGGACTTGAATATTATGTAAAAATTGCCAATAGAATAATGAAGAATTGTGGAGACTTTGTGTGCTGCAATTTGTGTAGATCTTGTAATACCACAGCGTAATGTCATTGAAGCAAGTCTCAGGATATACAAAATCTCCTTCCCATACAAATGACTTAAACTATGTTATCATTATTTTAAGGCAACAGCTCTTCATCAACACTGAAATTTACGATAGTTTCCTTCGTAGGTTTTGAACACCCTTAAAATGGTCCACAGCACAGATGAAAAGGAGTGGGGCAGGTAAGGTTAGGTCCCAACTTTGCCTCGAAAATAAAAAGTATCGGGGACTCTCTACACTGTTTTGTTCTTAAAAACCATCCACCATAAATGTATGCTTAGTAAAATCGTTGCCAACCTCCTCTGAAGAGAGGTATCTGATGAAGAAGAAGAACCACGTTTGATGTGAGTCTACTAAGTATTTGCATAAACGTTGTTATAATAATAAAGTTATAATAAACATTAATAAATAGCGTGCTCTCTTGCTATATAAAAATTTAAATTATATTATTATAAAGAGGTGCTATTGGTTAATTGCAAATCGGTTGCATGTTGTGTCGCTGCGTGTGTAGTCGGCTTTACGAATGCCGCCGGAATGGCGGCACACGTTACAAGATTGTGAATTATTGAAGATAGCTTTTATATATTTTAAATAATCTTATCTTCAAAATAAATACTTGCGATTGTAAAATTTTAACCGCCATACTAAAAATCCTTCTTCTCCTAGTGCCTCTCCTTAGAGAAGTCGGTGACTATTTCATTTAAAATTTTATGTGTAGTGGTCCCAGGATTTTTTTTATATTTCTGCTGCCCGATAGCATTATTATTATTTAAAGATTTCCTAGCAAAGCTCTGGCATTTCGATCTGATATAGAAACAGCAGCAGCCCCCAACTCTACAAAGTATTTCCAGAGCACATCCTTCCACAATCATTCCAAGTCTGCTATTCCATTACCGATCCTCTACATACGCTCAGGGCACAGAATGGCAGCCACGCACAAGCAACGGAATGGGGAGAGCTAGGAGGAGCTCAGACGGTATAATCTTGAATGTTTAAAAAAAAATCCTTTCCTAGTCACTGGGATATCAATTAGCTGGCATTAATTAAATAAAAATGTAGCGTGTATTTTATAATTTGCAATTTAAATACTTTATTATAAATAACGATGTTTAAAATTAGTAAGTAAAAACAATAGAAATAAATTCAATAATGCTGGATAGAAAAAGCTAGAAATTGTAATTATAAAAATACTTTTATAATTATGTTTTTTAACAATCTCATTTTTATTTTACTCAAATTATAAGATTAAATATTATTTTATTTAATAAAGTTAATTGTGATTATTTTCAGTTGACATTTTAATAATGTACTATTTGAAATAAATTTTAAGATCGGATGTTGCTAAACGGTTTTATACAAAAATAATATTTTATCTTATGTAAAAAAAGTAATATGAGAATAAAAAGTTTAAATTATATATAAATTTCATTAAGCAGTTGAGAGTGAGCCAGGGTCATGAAGCAGTTTAATTAACTCCTCTTACCACAGTTCTGTCCGTGTAGGTGATGGTAACGGGAGTCACCATCATGTTGGGAGTCAGGAATTCATTCAGGGTAGTCACCCCAGTCCTGGGAGTCCTGTCGAAAGGATATCCCATGGACCTCCTGTCAGGGTAGAGCCTGTCCCTGATGCCGCAGAAGGTATCGGCATCGTTGCAGATGCCGGCGGTGTCCTGCTCGATCCTGTCATCGACGTAGTTGGAGACCATCGCGAACAGGTCCATCTCCATCCCCTGCTCGGTGCCCTTCGGGATCAGCATGTGCTGCGGCCACCCGCAGCCGCAGAAGTTGAATGCCTCCAAAGCAGGGTCATTGTTTGCAGGGCGGCTGTTGGTGTCCACGTTGCGGAAGGTTCTCTCGTAGGGGATGGTGACGGAGGATTCGTCGGAACGGCGGACGATCACGTTCAGCCCTTGGCGCAGGTTGATTCGGAACCTGTCGAGTTCGATCATGAGCAGGCGCTGCTCGTTGAGCACCATCGGAAGACCGCGCTCGTCAAATCTGGGAGCCATAAAGATGCGCACAGTCCCCAGCAGCTGGTTCGGAGACGCGTTGTTGACCTGTATCCTGTAGGTGAACGGGGTGTGTTGTAGATGCGTAAAGCGGACGTAGACGTTACCGCGTGGCCCGAAATCCATCCCGCGACTCAAGTTCAGGTCACTCTGTTGCCAGAAGGTTTGGAGACGATTGGGCTGTCCTCCCTGAACATCGATTTGCAAGCTGGTCACATTCACATTTTGGTAGTTCAGCCTGGCCGCAGTGTAGCGAGGGAGTCTTCCCTTGTGCAGTTGGAAGAGATCGTCAATGAAGGCGTGCCAACGGTAGAATACAGGGTCTCTCATGGCTGTAGCGGAATCTCCCATCACCGCCATTCCTTCCAGGAATCTACCATCGGGATCGTGGCAGTAAGCAAACAGCAAATGTCCCATATTGTGGATATCTCCATAGAAATCCCTATTAGGATTGAGAATAGAAGATTCCATGATATTGCCGAGGATATCTATACCGCCTTGTTCCGTCAGCGGTAGTTGCCTACCAGTGGCGTCCACAACGAATCCTTGCTCTATGGCTGCTCGGAAGCGATCTCTCCACAGGTCCAGGTCGGACAAATCCTGACGCAGCTGGTCAGCAGGGCGGTTGATGTCGCTCAAGGGGGTGTTGGTCAGTCTGGGGGGCCAGTCCCTGCTCGCGACTCGCAAGTTCAACTTAGGGAAGTAACCCTCGGCGACGGGCTGGCGAAGGTTGTTGAACCTGTTGACCCTCGCGAGGCGGTTGCTCAAGCGTTCCGCGTTGTACCTGGCGATGATCTGCTGGTGCATGTAGTAGAAGAGCTCTCCTCTCCTGTCCTTGGCGACGATGGCGCGGTTGTCTGAAGAGAACGGGTACACGAGGTGCCAGTGCCAGTGGTGGAGGTTGATGCCAATGTCCTCGCGGAAGTAAGCCACGCGATGCTCCGGATCCAGGTCGGTGGCGGTGAAGTTCCTCGGGATGACGATGGGAGCCCTAGAGCCGTCGGGAACGACGGTGGCCAGTTCCCTCGCCCTCGAGAACACCCCGCTATCCAAGTACTTCGCGGGGAAAGTTTCAGCGAAATTGGGAAGAGGGATGTTCCTCGTGTCCGGCCTGTGCAATAGCGCGACAGAAAAGGCGTAATTGAAGAGATAGGGGTTGATTCTATCGCGACAATACACGGCGGCAGACTGCAGATCCTCGATGTTTCTCATCCCCAAGAATATGTCGACAAGCTTTCCGGCCATTTTCCTGTGATGGGGCAGGAACAGAGAGAAGTTTTGCCTTCTCCCCAGCTGCAGGGGCAGGTCCAGGTTCGGCAGAGTGATGGGCTTGATCTGGATCTTGGTCCCGGCATCTTCCCCGAAGCGATCCGACAGGGCGGAGACGAGGGGGCGGTACTTGTCGATCAGGTAGTTGTCGGGGATTTCGAAGATGGCATTGTTGTCCCCCTTCTGCATGAACACGGGCTCGCTCGGCCGGAAGAACAGCAGCTGCAGATTGCTGGCGATCGAGTCCATTTCTTTGCTTCGTACTTGACTCGACTCAATCAAAAGAACAAAGTGTGTCTTGTGCAAGAACAGACTTGGATGTGACTCTCGAAATCAGAAGCACCCTTATAAATACCCGGGACTAAGAAGGGATGAAGAACCTTTAAAAAAATAATTCAAGCCAGATCCCAGCGTAAAAATAATAATAGAGTTTCATTCATTGATTTCAGTTTATTCAATTGCAAATTATTAAATTCAGCAAAAAAAAACTGTACAATTTTTCATAGTAAATTTGAATCTTTTTTATTAAAAAATAAAATAAAATGTGACTTGGTTTATTTCTGTGGTTAGGTTAGGTTAATATTTAAACAAACATAAAAAAATACACAAAAACTTGAAAAAATTTTTTGGGAATATTCGTGAAAAATTGAATCGGATTTATTACAAAAAAATATATTATTCAGAAAAGGTTGTATATACATGTTAAGGGATGAAATTCTCACAAAAAAAAACTTTTTAATATGTAAAAACTGATAAGCAGTTCCCACCTTGTCTACCTATCGACATTTTCGTGTTTTTCTGCGGTTTTGTTATCATATATTGCAGTGGCGTAGTGAAAAATCATTACTCGCCACATTGAGGTATAAATTTAACCAAACAAACAAATAAAATTAAATATATACCCATAGAAAAAATATTTTTGAATATGCAGACGACGTATTAGTCACTGGCGAAAAAAGTCGCGTCAAAAAATAAAAAGTAGGAACATTACTGTACATTTTTATTCAATGGAAATATAATAATGGAAGCTCGCCAAAAAAAAAAGTGGAACTTTGGTCAAACGGTATTTGATAAGGCAGAATTTGGAATTAAGATAAGAGTAAGTTAAGTATAGTTTTATTGATTATATTGCATGATTATATAAATAAATATATAATCATGCAGTCATACAGCACAAATGCTTATAGTGTGATACCCCGAGCCTGAATTCCTCGCACGCTACTGGTGTTTTTAAAGTTTTGCATGAGCTTTCAAAAAACGCGTCACCACAAGTCAAAAATCAAGATACACTTAAAATAATATTATTTACAGCGATAATAAAAAAATATGCAATATCTTGCAGTACTGAAATGTTATAAACATGTTTTGCATCGTGGGAATTTGAGAAGTTTAAACACCCCCGAGGTTTGAAAACAACGATTGTGCCGGCAGTGGCGTGACGCAACTATAGCTGCAAGGCAGGTCCTTAAGATTAAAATCATACAATAATTGATTTGTTAACACATGTTATTTTATTTCGTATGCGATATCTTAATATATTGGATGTAAGTATATCTGTTTGCTGCTATCTCAAGCGTCCTACGCGCGAGACAACTCAACCGACAGGTTCGCAGCTGATATATATTTTTAATAATGTTTAAAAAATTTATTAATCAACATTTTTAAATGATAAGCTAGGTTTAATTTGTGTCATAATCATCATTTTTGGCGCTGCAGCCAGTTTCCCCAAGCAAGTGGGTTTGGTGGAAAATTTTACACACCATAAATGAAACCTGTTGCCTATAATCCGGTTTTCGAGAATATCTATAAAAAATTCTAATAAGCCAAATGATAGATACTTCGTGCATATATATGATAGAATATTTTATTTTGAGAATATATACAGGGTGTCCAAAAAGAGTATCGGGTGAATGTGAATAGTGACCGTTATTGCGATATGCTGCGAAAATTTTTGGGCCCAGAGTTGCAGGAGTTTCAAGGTTTCAACTCAAGAACGTAGTGCCACTTGCCATACATCCGATCAATCAATTGAAGCCGTTAACGAATTATTCCCTAATAAGGCCATTTTACGTAGAGTTAACATCAACTGGCCTCCCAGAAGCCCCGACCTTAGCCCTCTTGACTATTTCGTACGGGGATACCTTAAAAATACGGTTTAAAAAACATCAGGTCAGAAATGGCAGCAATATCGAGGGCTGTGTGTTATCAGCAATCTTCGCTCCAGATAAGAAGAGTGCCAGCAGCGCGTAACGGTCACCATTTGGATAACATCATCGTTTCGAAATAATTTTCCATTTTGTATACTTATGATCAACAATAAAAAAATACTTGATTACTAGTAGTTTTTGTTTTATTGAACTAACAAATACCCGATACTCTCTTTGGACACCTATATATATATATATATATGAAATCAATGCCTTGTGAAATATTTACACTCACACATACAACGTTCAAAAAAAAAAAATTTTTTTTTTTTTTTTTTTAATTTAAGCATGGTGTGCGTGTGCGTAATCGCCCTGTCACTATTGATTGGGCATTGATTGGGCATTGATTGGCGCCGTGGAGCCGCCCGCCCGGCCGGCAGTCCTCGCGCGACATCTCGGCAGAGCGGCCGAAGAGTCCTCCCAGGAATGCTCGACATCCTCGCCTCCTCCTGCTGCCTGTGCTCCATGGTGACGTTACTTTCATGTTTTGAGGTTAACCTCGAACGAGTGCCCCACCGTTTCTGGGTGGAGTTGAAAATCTGCCGTAAAGTCGAAGTGTTATCGCGAGTTACAAAATGAACGGTGTTGGACATCTTTGCTGACACGGTCTTGGTTTTTTTTTTTTTTTTTGGTTAATTATTGTATTACTAAACGATTTTGACATTCGCAAGTGTAGTTGGGTTATTTTTTTTCAATATATAAAGTTTCGCATTACACGTTTTTAATTTACATTAAGACCGGTTTTTGGAAGAGCAACTTATTTCCTTAAAGAAGTTTTCGGAAACTTCTTCGAGGAAGTTCAGAACCGGTATTGTTATTTTATGCAACATATATACTAAAATTTAAATTCAATAATCGTTATTGAGCTCAATTTAAACTTTTAGAGACTTATCATTTGGTTTTTGGATAATAAGTCGTGTTTATTTTTTTCCTCTCCGAGTCATAAAGATTTTAATTTATTGACCGGACAAGTTGAGAGTCCAAGTTTTTTCGTTCCATAGGAATTATCTTTTAATTATTGATTTGCAGATGATGTCGGTATTGAAGATTGTGAGCGCTCTCGTATTCATATGGATAGGCATTAAGATCTACGATGTCTTCTATGCGGTTCCTCCGATGCCGAATCTGCCCAAGGACCAGTACTGGGGGCCCAAGAATGATGCTGCCAAAGTAGACGAAAGTGTCCGACCCTTCAAGGTCTCATTCACCACTGAGGTAAGCGCGACATCAACCCTGTACTGGTAGATTATTTTATTAAATTATGATATTGTATATTTCAGATTTGTGAAAATGGTCCCACATATTGAATAATGTCAGTGCAGATCAGTTTTTTCAACTCTTAAAATCTATAAGCCACGTCCCTTTCTGTAAAATCTCAATGAAAACAAGATAAATTATCAACTCCAGCCATATGTACAACACGCCTATCTAAAAATAAATTTTTTGGAAGTACTCGGTACAATCTGCCTGTTATCATACTCTAAACCAGGGGTGGCCAAAGCGTCGACCGCGTAACCATTCCTAGTGCCCGCCTGCCTGATATGTACACATCTCTGATGCCCGTCCCGCAGAAGCATTAATTATTTTCTCGTATTAAAATTGTCTATTTTAAATAAAACTTGTTTTTGGCTTTAAATAACTACTTTTTTTATGATCACTAAACACATAAGTTGTTGGTAGATTGCTGCATATAATTAAAAAAAATAAGTCGGACATAGTGATCAAAAGTTTGGCTACCCCTGCTCTAAGCAAACTATGTATCACCTTTGAGCAAGGTAGAAGGATAATTTTGTGTATATAGGCAAAATATATTATTTCATTTATTACGTTTTATTTCGGGTCTAGAGACCAGTTTTTTCTTTTTTAGTCTGTCTTACCAAAATAAATATAAAACGCTGCATATACTTAAGTAAAGTTTTATTTATGGTAGTCAGAATTTAATAGCAGCATATATAAGCTTTGATTGAATGTATTTTAGATGGTTGCCGATTTGAAGGATAGACTAAGACGAACAAGATATACCGAGCCGCTCGAAGATGTTGAATTCCAGTACGGATTCAATTCAAAAGCCCTCAAGCCTATTGTTGAATTCTGGATGAATAAGTACGACTTTGTTGAGCGAGAAAATTATCTCAACCAATTCCCTCAATTCTTGACTCAAATACAAGGATTAGACATTCACTTTATCCACGTGAAGCCAGATGTACCCGCGAATATCCGGGTGCTGCCAATGTTAATACTTCACGGATGGCCTGGATCTGTTAGGGAATTTTACAGAATTATTCCTATGCTAACAACACCGGTTCAGGGACGCGACTTTGTCTTTGAGTTGATTGTTCCAAGCCTTCCAGGGTTCGGTTTCTCTCAGGTAAATATATAAAATACAAGGCGGTTAAATATATCTTAGACGTCTCGTGCTCTAAGAATAAAGATAAAAAATAGTGTAATTATGAATTTTAGGCTTCATCAAAGGTGGGTCTTGGTCCCTTCCAAATGGGGGTCATAATGGATAATCTGATGGAGCGAATCGGCTACAGCAAATATTACATCCAAGGCGGAGACTGGGGAGGGATCATCACCAGCAGCATGGCAACCCTGCTGCCGGACAAAATCATTGGCTTTCACACCAATTTTGGCGTATTGTTATCGCCTCGGTCCATTTTCAAAGGTTTTCTTGGGAGTCTGTGGCCATCAATGGTTGTGGAAAAGAAGTTAGAGCATTTACTGATGAGCGGGAAAAAATTGGCTGACTTGGTGGAAGAAACTGGTTACTTTCATTTACAGGCGACCAAACCAGATACTGTTGGTGAGTAAAAACTTATTTCAATTAGTTGCATAAGATTTTTGTGTCAATAAAAAAATCTGATAGCTGGATTTATAATACCGGAAGACTGCCGCTACAGCGATCAAGAATGACTGCTAAAAAATAGGAAAATCATGTGATAAAAATGTCGTACTAAGTTTTGAGGTTGATTCCTGTAGCCAATTTGCCCGTAGTTGTTTAGCTCGAGACCATTGACTCTTTATGCAAATATCTGAGTACAGATGTCGACATATCGTAAAGCTATAAAAAAAACTCGCCTGACATGATTCTCATGCACATCGTAGTAAACCAATACTGCTTTCCTACAAATCATTGAACTTCATCTGGATATTTTGTAGGTGTTGGTATAAGTGACTCTCCTGCGAGCTTGGCTGCATATATCCTGGAGAAGTTTTCAACTGCTACAAACCCAGCATTCAAGAAACGCGCCGACGGAGGACTGACAGAAAAGTACACCTTCACCGACCTTATTGACAATCTGATGATATACTGGGCCAGTAATTCTGCCACCACAGCTGTGAGAATATATACAGAATACATGACTGCGAAGAACCGGGCTTTGAAAGTCGACTTGTAAGTACCAAGAATTTTTAATATATTTTTGCTTATCACAAGATGCTACGCTGGGCTGGGACTTTAATCCTGAGCACACTGAAATTTCGACGGATTATTCTCGTCCATAATTTTTATTAATTCTTTCATTTGGATTTATAGGATCCCAACTAGAGTTCCGACGGCGGTGGCGCGATTCCCCCTTGAAATAACATACAGCACCGACTGGCAGCTTAAGGATAAATACCCGAACCTGGTTCAGGCATCAAATTTACCCCGCGGTGGCCACTTTGCTGCCTTAGAGGAACCGCAGCTCTTGGCTGATGATATATTCTCAGCAGTTGTCAAATTTGAGGAATTCCATAGAAAGAGAGATTAGCATGGCTGATATTGAAATTGACTTGTTAGTATTCATAATTTTTGTTTATTTTACATTCAGATTAACCTACGTCTCAAATAAGCTTCAAACCATTGAAACAATGTAAAAATATATTCAGTTTTCTATGATATGATTGGTTAGAATTTTGCATCCTGAAAATTGAGGCAGGTGATATTACAAAGAGCTCTCTGGAGCTCTTTATATTAAACATATTTTCTATTAAACTTTGCCCATAATCACAATCATAATTAGTATTGTGTGTTTACTTTTATAGATAAACTTATATCCAGTGCAATATCAGTTATTTTTATCAGAACAGCACTTAAGCTATGGTTCAAGATATATTTTTATTTTATATATTTATTTTTTGTTATTCTTTTCATTTTTATATTTTTGTTATAATATACATTTTTTAAAAATATTTTAATTTTTTATTATCTTATTCACCGTCGCTTAATTTTAAATTTGTTGGACTGTAAATATTATATTTAATTTATTTTGCACTTCCATCTGTTGTTAAAAGCTGAAACTATTTACTTATTTTTTTTTAATATTTATTTTTGCCAAGAGATGTCACTGCAATGCAATATTTTATTTTAACATAAAAATATCTCACCTATTGTTTATGTGACATTACTATTTTTATAAAAATACAATATATATATTTTTAAATTTTCAATAAAAGATATCGTTTATTAAAAATATACATTGTCACCAGCAATGTTAAAATTATAAGGTCATTTTTTTTAGTCTCTATCGTTGGCCATTCATTCGTGAATAATAGCAGTCAAGTTTTTCTATAGAAATACCTGCCAAGATACTATTACCTTCCTCAGACACTAACATCTTCATTTCTGGATTCTATTTATAGATAAAGAAATCGCCTCTCCTATTTAGCACAGCTTGTGTAAAAAGTGCACAATGCCTATTGAAGCTTCAAATAAATTAAATATTTTTATTAAAACAAAGTGCTCGAGTCTTCCAGATACTTCCACCATAGCTTTCTCTGGGATTTAATATTTTCGACTGACCATATAACGTTAGATTATTGAATATTAGAGGACACGCTGTGCAGGAAAAAATCACCCAGAGCGATGAGTTTGAAGCTATTCGTATCTGTATAATGCTATCTATAAATTTATCTAAGAATAGACTCTGACCTAAAAAGAGCACCGTGTATAGTGGCCGCAAGACTTTTGATGAGATGATTATTACGAATTCTCTATAATCATCTGTGCCTTGTTATGTTTTTTTTTTTTTTGCTGCATAGAATGAATAATGATCTATATCCGCAAGATAAAAGCCTTTTTGTAAAAGAAACATCCGATCGCCCGTCTATTGTTATATTATTTTTCTTAAATAAAAACAATTCGCAATGAAGGACCACGGTAGAGTAAAATAGAAATTTGATGCAATTGAAATATACCTTTTCGTATGCAATATTCGTACTAACTCGGATATTTTTTTTACTATTATTAAATGTAATATTAAAAGTGACAGTGTTGAAATAAAATTATTTAATTATATGCATTATAATTATTAGAATCCTTGCTTAGTTACAGGGGTCGCGATACAAATATATGGTGTAAAGTCGAATTTCACTTATGACGCGAATTATTTTTTCGATGTACTCTTATGATATTAGTAGATATTTTGAAATATATATATATATATATGCTATATATTTCCCTTTATTCGGAAAGCCTTATTCCACTTGCTGTAATAACACTGAAATATGACTTCCAATACGTTCTGGGTCTCGAGCCAAAAGGTCTTCATCACACACCCTCAATCCATTATAGGTAAACTGAAAGACTGAATTCATTAATACTGCTTTCCTGAAGTATTATATAAAATCACATTTCTTCTGAAAATTGTACGAATTGCACATTCAAAAATTAATTTCTCTACCGTCCATTGATAAAATCTATTGAAATGACTTCGTAGTCAATTTACATGCTGTTGAATACAGCGAATATATTCTTTGGGCCAACCGTTGTTATTAAGTGATATTAAACGTTTCAGTCTAGATGCTTGGGACCATCTTCATCTCAAAATCCCCGAAGATGATCCCAGTATCGAAACTGCAGCACAGCACCAAATATTTGCAGGCTTTATTGCCTAATAGATACTTCAAATATTTACACATAATCTTCAGTAGCATAGTGAGAGGAGAAACGAAAAGTGTCCAGCTGCGACGTGCCACTTCCGCCGAGAGGAAAATTCCGTTTCTGAAGAGAAACTGAAAGTGATGTGTCACACCAACTCTATTAACTCTATTCAATTCTGGTTTGATTTGTAATACTCCATGCTTACAGCAAATACCATGAGTGCTCCTTTAACCTTTGAGGATTTGATTTTGTTATAATCTTTGTTGTGTGTTATCGGTTGATTCAATTACTTGGGTATATATTCTTCCAGGATTCGATCCATGTGCTGGGGCCGTCTCAAATCCCTGAGGAATATATACCATGAGTAACCAGATCAACTCATTTTACTTGCACAAAACTAGAGTAATAATTATTTCAATATTATATTTCTCTAGGTTTGAAGGCAAGTTATGCTCTTCGAGATAAACCTCCCTGAAATTCCAGAGACGTTGCTTATCCACACTTTTCTCTTCACATCTCTTATTTCCAAAGTTGCGTGGTTAGATTATCTATACTTGAATGCTTAATGCTCTTGGAATAAAACAGAAACGTATTACTCAAACGATGCTTGTATTTTGATACGTTTATTATCAGCAATAAATATAGAAAAAATATAGAATTTCACTCCCACGTGTAGGTTCTCCCACTTTGGCAAATCCTTTTAAAAAATACAAAAAAAAACTTGCTTAGATCTCCATTAAGATTTCCAAAGTATGTATATAATTTATTGAATGTAATATTAATTTATAGTCTACCTTAAGTAGATAAACAAATCTAAATATTCTTGTCAAAAAAAAAACATTTTAACTACAAACAAAAATACATATTGAAATTTGGTTCTCCTGTATTTTATAATACATTTTTTCTTATATAAATACAACTTATCTAAATAAATACAAATCGTCTCGAGTCCAACTGCATCATATTAAGATTTACCTGACAAAAACTGAACCCAGGATTTCTCAATCAAGAGTCAAAAATTTAATCACTGAGCCGACATTCAACCAATAATCACATTTATACATAAGATATAGATTTAAATTAAATGAATACTTAAAATATGTGGGGGGTCTAATTTATACTTGTTTATATCCGCGTCTGCATCTTCGAAATAATATATTTCATAAATAAACTAACAGAGCGACACGTGCATCGACGGGTTTCCGCTGGCAGCCAACGCCGTATTTTGAAAATATCGGCACCCAAAAAAAACTGACTCGTCCTTATACACTCTCGATTTTTTAATAATAAAAACTGCAGAGACGCGTCGTCGATTATTGGCTGAAACATTCGGAGGCTGTTGAATTTTCTCTTTCCGCCCGGCGAGTCTATTAATTTAATAAAAATACTTGCCCGAGCGATCTTTGGCGGAGGGAAAGTAGAATCCATGGCTGATACAAGGCTGGAGTATTTGTCCGGGTGTGGCCAGAGCGATAAATGCGTGTATTTTTCAGAGCGTCTGCCTCACGACTGGCAACACTGGCGCGAGAAGCCTTAACAACCCATAAAAATATTATTAAGTATCCATTTTTTCATTTAAGGCTTTTATACTCTTTCAACGAGGCACTTAGGGTTGATACATACTCGTATTTTAGACCTTTTTTTGTACTATTCATAGCAGGCATGGTTCATAGTTCATACCTCCCCGCTCTCCCCGTTTTGTTGCTTGTGCATGGCTGCCATTCAGTGCCCTGAGCGTGTGTAATGGATCGGTAATGGAGTAGTGGACTTGGAATGATTGTGATGTGCTCTGGAAGTACGTGGCAGGCTCCTGCTATTGTTTTTTTTGTAGCTTGCTGCAAAATGAGTATCAGATCTAAACGCCAGTGCTTTGTAAGGAAATGATTATGTAATAATCATTTCAATGCAAAAACTGCGGTGTAGAAGGACCCGGGGACCCACTACACTGTTTTCCCCATAGAAAACCATGAGCACTGGCTCAGCATAAGTATATACTCAGTGAAATGATCGCCAACCTCCCCATAGGAAAGTCACTTGATGAAAAAGACAGTAGGCAAGGCTTGGGGGCGAAATTGAATTATTTTCATAGGTTTTAAGCCGCAGCATGTTTTTATTATTAATCTGTCGCTTTAGCGTTTATGCGTAATAGCATTTTGTTCTGGAAATATAACAGTATCGGTGAATATGTAATGGAGCGTTACTGGTCCGCGTAGATATTTATTTACGGATGTTGTTTGAGCTTGGAGACGCGATAAAAACCGGTGCTATTTGGCACGTGAGTGTAAATTACTTTTCAAATACGTAGTTTAAACTGGCCTGTGTATTTGTACAGATAATTTAAATTAAATAAAGCATTAGTGTTTGATTCGCGAGGCAGTAAGAATAAACAAGTGATAAAATATAACAAATAACTCCGCGCAACCTGCTGAAAAAAATTTAAACAAAATATACTTAAAATTTTACTAATAAATCATTTATAGGAATAAACGTTAAAAAAAAACGTAAAATTATTATTTTTATTCTTATAAAAAAAATCATTTTGCTTGAAATAATTTATTTAAAAAATAAAAGACAAAATAGAAAATATATATCATAATTATTTTTATATTGTCAGGTTATCCATTGTATTAAAAAAAAAAAAAATTTTCTTTATATTTGCGTTGAAAATTTAATTTAATTTAAAATTAAATTTCTAATAAGTAATTGTATTTTCATTCGATCAAACATATTTGCTTGCTCGAGATTTATTCGCCCCAACGGGGATTAAACGGATGATCTATTATTTAAGAAGCAGCGGTTCTATCAACTGGACCAAACCGATTAAATTATAAATTGTACGCCTCTATTTACAGAAAAATAAACGTTTCAATTTAGTGTGACATTAGAATTTTAATTGCGACAGTTATTTTTAGACCGGTGCATGAAATAACCGCGGATTGAGGCACGGCCAACCTTTTTCAGTCCAGGGCCTTAATAATCAAAAAATATACTAATACGTGCTGATTTAGTTGTTATATTTAAATTTAAAAAAAATTATTAATTAACACAGGCTTTAAATTCATATTTTTTAACTCGCCTGGTGCAGTTTTAACTTATATTAAGCCCAATCAATATGATAGTTACAGTCATTCTTCCATTGCTACGAATCACTCCTTGATAGATTGGCTGATAGTTTTAATATTTTTTTTATTGATGCTAGGCCCAAACAGTGTGATAGTTTGTCAATAATCATGCGATTGTTGTAACAGTCATTCTTCCATTGATCAAAATTATTTTTTTGATATAATGGCCCACAGTATTAATATTTATTGTCAGACGTGTGATAGTTTGTCAATAATCATGCGATTGTTGTTACAGTCATTCTTCTACAGCTCAACATTATTTTTTTGATATAATGGCCCACAGTATTAGTCTTTGATAGAAAGGCCGATTGTATTAATATTTATTTATTTATTGAGGTTTTTAATGCAAGATCTAGGCTCTGACAGTGTGATAGTTTGTTAATAATCACCCGATTGATATGATAGTGATAGAATGACCAACGGCTTTAATATTTTTCGCCCGCGTGCCAGAGGTTGCCCATGCGAGGTTTAATTTATATTAGGCCCAGATAATGTGATAGTTTGTCAATAATCATCCGATTGTTGTAACAGTCATTCTTCCGTTGCTCAGGATTACACTTTGATGAAATGCCCTAATTCAGCTTGAATTATAATCTAAGCAGATGTACAATTACCAAATGTAATATTTCAATTTATTTCAAGTTTTACAACCGAAAAAACGTATTTTATTAATAATTATGATTGCGTGGATGTGCACACCTAGATTGCTTATTAAATCTGTCTTATGCTTATTTATTAAATTGGCCGCTTCCTCCGTATTAGTATTAAAAAAAACCAATGAGTTTTTAATTTTTTTTATTACTTACTCAATAAATTGTTTTTATTTGTACGCCAGAAACCGGCTTTACTGAATTATTCTATAAATTGATTTTATTTGCAGGCCAGAACGGCGCACATCTCAGAAGCCGGCTTATGGACTCGAGGACTGGATTAAAGAAGCCTCAAAGGGTTTGTGAACAAGGTAGGATGAGTTTCATTTAACTGATTGAAGCTCCTCTTAGGTAGGGAACTATAGAAACCTTGTCGGAGGAGTCAGACCACACCCTTATCCATCTCATTATGCCTTCCGATTTGTTCATCGTCATTTCTAATTTTATCTTATCTAACTTGTCATTCACACTTCCTGATTGATCGTTTTTATAACGTGCGTCATAAAGTCGTTTAAGAGTTTCACCAATTGTGGGTGCCTGAATCGTCTTAGGTGTCTGTGGACGCTGTAAATAGGGCATAAAACGAGGAGATGGGTCAGTGTTTGTGACGTCATCGTTTCTCAGGTGGAATATGTGAAGGTAGTTTCTCGTCACCCCGTGCTTCAAGGCTAGTAGTCGGCTTCGGGTTTTGTTATAACGTGCGTCATAAAGTCTTTCAACGGTTTCATCAATTATAGATCGTCTAGGCATAGACCTTTCCGCCATCATTGGTGTCTGTGGACGCTGTAAATGGGGCATGAATCGAGGAGATGGGTCAGTGTTTGTGACGTGGATTTATCGCTCGGGGAGACGTTATCACTTCTCAGGTGGAACCTATGAAGGTAGTGTAGGGATTGCTACCTAAAAGTACCTACATCGTAACACGTGCATACGGATTGATGTATGGTTGGAAATCAGAAGGCTGGCGAAATATTTGCATATTCGTAGTTTATTCAATATAACTACACTGGGTAGAAATGTACGTGGTTACTGCTTCGATGGAGAGGCTGCCTTTGTGGATAGCGTAAACAGGAAGAATCCCACGTATCGGGGGGTGTCTCATTGCGAGGACATCTCGCCTGAAATTCGATCGCCTTTTGACTGACCGCTAATTACTATGGGTTTATGTCATATTTTAATGGGCCGTAAGACACGTGTTCCGATGTAGGTACTAACCTCTACACTGTCTTCATAGATAGTAAGTAACGAATATCAGAGACGAATAGAAGGGAAGGGAGGCAGACTGGGGAACAGCGAAAAGTGCGCTCCCTGGGAAACCCCCATGATCATTGTATAATAAATATAAAAAGACCAGCTGTCGGAAGTAGTACTACAGCGCTGCCCGTGGCCGACAGTAAAAAAAAAAAACGGTTAGAAGTCGGGTTCGGGCCAGAAGCCTGGTCCGGGCTAGAAGCCGGCTTCAAGCCAGAAGCTGACTCCGGGCCAGAAGCCGGCGGCGGTGGGATATACCCTCGCCTCGCATAAGAGAGTCGCCGGCGAGATCGCGCCTTCACTTTCTTTCCGACGGCCGCGCGAGTCGCACGCCAGTCCCACCAGCCCAGCAGTCCCCAGGCCCCAGGCCCCCCAGGCCCCCCTCAGGCCCCCCTGGCCCCCATAGGCCCCCCCCAGGCCCCCCCAGGCCCCCAGACTCAGGACCCCGCATGGACGATGTTGTGCTTCGGTCGGTTGTGAAAGCTCGCAGTGTGATTCGAGCTTTTTGACTCGCCGCCTGTGAGAACTGTGCGCCGCCCTCTGGACTAGTGTGAATTTTTTTCTTGTTGAAAGCATTCCCGAGAAGAGGTCGTGCTGTGTTTTCTGCCATGTAAGTTTATGAAATTTATTTAATAATTATAACTGCACGTTTTTTTCAGTTTAGTTGTGCATCTGGTGATGACCCAGTGTTTTGGGTCGAAATAAATGCAAATAATTTTAATAAACTCCATCATTATAATAATGGATCTTTGCGAATCAAATGCCTTGTCCCTCAACAAGATCATTATAAAAAATACATATTTACTAACTAATTAAAAAATGTATAATTACTCAGAATACATAAAAAAAACCTTCAAACGTTTTTTTTATGATCGAAATTTCTAAATTTTATGATCCGTATATGAAGCAGATGATTTTAATGTATTTTCTGTTGTATCCGTTGCGTTTGAATTACTCGGAGGCTTTTTAAAAATATTTTAATTTATAAATTCAATAAATTCATAACACATTAATATTACAATTTAAAATATCACTGTGTGATATTTTGAGTGATTTTTTACATATAAATATTTTAATATTAAATCAAACTGAATCTGTTCTAAAATACGTTAATATATTTTTTACGTCTATTATTATTTTTACGGATTTAAATTATTTTTTATTTGTGATAATAACAACCGGTCTCAGTACTTGTGCTGTAAATAGTCCTATTTAGTTAAAACGAGAAAAAATATTTTATAACTATACTACGTCTATAAAAGTAAAAGACCGCCAGAATACCTACAGATAGGCCACTAAAAGTAAGCATTAATAAGTTATTGCGGCTGTGTTCTGGTTGATATTTCTCTGGCCTTGCTGTGTGCAAGAAAATCGCATAAATACTGTACCATAGAAAAATTATTAAATTTGCAAATATATATTTATTTTACACAATTAAAAAAGCAAGTTTTTACTTTTCCCGGATTTGATACTGGTATTTAATTATAAATAATATAATTTATTAATAAGAAGGTTTTGAAAATTTTTATTTCACTAATTACAAGTGTTTGCTGCGGGGTTTTAAGGGGGCTATCTCCAAAATTGATGTTTTTTGTAAATATGCTGCGTTAAATCTACTGCATCAATTAAAAAAAAAAAATGCAAAAAGTTTAATGCATTTCTTCGTTTACACATAAAATTATTTTATTTCTTGTGAATTTATTTTTAATTGAAAAATATGTGTTTTCCCGAGTGAAGTTTAGGCATTTTGGAGATCATAAAAACTCACGTAATTTTTTAACACATATTTCTCATATTAAAAATAAATTTATGAGAAATAATTTTTTTTTTGTTTAGAAGAAGAAATGTATTTCACTTTTTGCATTTATTTTTTTTAATTGGTGCAGTAGATTTTTCTTAAAACGTCGATTTTGGAGGTAGTATTAAGTCAATAAGTTGCATCATGTCTCTACCCGGATTTGAGCTCGGCCGGCGAGCAAGCGTGCTAACCACCAGACCACGAAGCTGTGTTAATAGTTAGTTCCATGATGAGTATCGAGTGCCGAGTCTCATCATGCATCATAGAAATCTCGCGTGCCTTTCCGAGATAAACTCAAATATGTGAGCAGAAAGAAAGCTGGTGAGGCGCAGGAGGCGATGGTTACCATGATCGGTCACCTGGAAATTAATAACGAACCGAGCAAAACAAAGATACACCTGTAATTGAGGAAATATTTGATTCATTTATTACAACAACAAAAAAAAAAACCATAATGGACGGCTAAAAACAACATCAAAACACTTTGGAAAAAACATATTTTTTTAAAAAATCTTCAATAATTGTAGCTCTAAAAAATCCCTTTGATTTGTGAAACTGTGAAACACACAGAATAGGTCAGACATTTTGTTTTAAATCATTTTTATTTATTAATTGAGAATTTCCAATTGTTATAAAAATATTATTTTTTTAATCGTCTTATTATTTAATAAATATTTTATTAATACCTGAAGAACTATTTACAATCTAATTTCATTATCCGCAGATACAAAACAGGTTTCCTGCACATATTTAATTAAAATCTTCCTTTTATTTATTTTAATTATATGAATTATTACAAGTGATTTAATTTATTAGATATGCTCGAAAAAGGATTTATATAATGTTTTCAAATATACTCGTAAATTTTATGTTGATAATAATAATTAATAAAAGTGTACATTCTAATATCGGCATATTTTAATAATGCTTATTTGAAAACGTGTTTGCATACTAAACAAGTTTTAAAATAATTAAATACACTTTTTTAAAAATATAAATATAATGCAAACATATACATTTAAATGTTATAACTGTAATTATTTTGATCGCATGCAATTCTGAAACACAAGCCTTCAAGCTGGTCAGGTTTTGCTGTTTTTTTTTTTACACAAGCAGTTTTAAATAATCCACAAGATATAAAAATATAAAATTCTAATAAAACGTTTTATATTATTATTTGTTTTTAATTAAATTAATATCATAGGTTTATATACAAATCGGCTCGCCCTTTTACTAAAGTCACACCACTGCACTGGTGCTGATGCGATTAAGTACTTTTTATTTGTGAAATATTTTTAAACAACAATCAAGATGCTATCAAAAATTAATTGAAGCTTAAAATTAAATTAATTTAATCTGAAAATATGCATAAAAATAACTTGAAAGTAATACATAAAGTTTCAGTTTCATATCACTGTAAAAATAAATCGATTTGATTCCCTACTTGGGAGGCTGTGTTGTTATATGTATTGAGAAATATTATTTTATAAAAATCCGAAAACATTTAAGTTCACATCGCCTACTTGCAAGTGATTAATTTAACATAAAAATCGATAATTTCTTTCCGAATTTCTCCGTATGATAATGCAGTTTTTTCGATGATCGTTTTTGCAGCCATTAAAAATGTAAATAGTCGGAACAATTATATTTCAGTGTCGAATTTCTCTTTGATTTTTTCGTGGCGATTTTGTAACGCGGCTAAGATACGGTCTGAAAGGCAAATAGATTGAGAATAAATTACCCGAAGCTGTCTGTGGAAGCCCGCGCTTGGATCTCATAGCCGAGAAGCCTCCTCGGCACAGACCTGCAGGTTCCGGTGGCAATATATATCTAATTACCTGAAAACATCACGATAACACCTGTTTTTTTATGTCTATATGACAGGCTGGATTATTTTGTAATACTTCAAATTTAAACATGAGAGGTTTTATACTTCAATGATAGTCAAGACTTTTACTGAATCCCGTCTTTTTTTTGTTTTTTAATAGGTTTGGTACCTTGCTTGTTATGTACAAGGTTTGTCATCACAATTGGGGAAACTTTCTAAACTAGTCAATCGAAATTGTGCTATATATGGGAGTGACTGAAGCTACACCCCCTGGTTTATTCGTTGGTTATGATGACACGCTTCAAGAGGCCATCCAGTGACTTCATCATCTGTGGGTGTCTTGCCACTGACTTCAGGTCATCCTGTCGGCATTGGCTCTCCAGTTGGTGTCTCTGAAGGCCAAAGATGGGGCATGAACCCTCAAGGTGGATCACTGTTTGTGGAGTAGTATCATCACAAGTCAAGTGGAACCTGCGGAGATAACTTCTCATCACTCCATGACCCGTTAGGAGCTGGGTTGATTCAAAGCTAATCCCGCAGGTATTCCTGTATACAGAGTTAAAGAACATCTTTGTTCCCGAATCCCGCCATTGAAAAATACACTTTTTGTCAATAAATTAATTATGCAACATATTTAATACAACATTTGAGATTCTTCAGTAATCTTCTTGGCACAGTAGACACGATTTTTCTCCGATGATTGTTTGCATGCAGTGAGGCAGTGGGTCACCAACACCGCCGACCAGACCGGCTTCCGCCATTGTCTATTCGCGTCATTATCCATGGGCGTCTCGTGACTCCAGCCCGACTGCTTGTGAGACGTGCCCCCCCACGAGGCGTCCTTCTTCCAGGGACGACACAAAACACCTTAACCTTGTTTCACCCTTCAGCTTCAATTTTTGTTTTATCTGTTTTCATAAAAAAAAATTCACATTAAAATTTTTAGTTAAAAAATTTAGTTTTTTTGCAAAAAGTACTTGGTGGGATTCCATTAAAAATATATTCTTAGTGTTTTTCAACTTTTTTTCTATTTACTTGTTACACCAAGCTAGTATATTAGCAAAACTAGTCGCGTCAAAAAAAGTAGTAGTTTTGGTAGTTTTTGTTATTGACTTTATTAGATATTGTGCTGCGTTGTGTAATGAGACCGTTTTCACAGATTTTGATGATGTTGAAGTCCTTGAAGACGAGTCCAGTACTGGGACCGAAACACAAAACCCAAGAATGTGGATTTCCTATCAAGAAACGATTGTCCTTGGCTTGATTGAATGTCATAAAATAAGCAAATTTAAAGTAACCGAATATTATTACAGCGTGTTTTAATACAAAAAAATTAATGAGTTTTGAATTCATTTGTGTGTGTAATTTATATATGAATTTATAAATAATAACCTTTTCTTAATTCATGTGTAAAGGCAGTGTTGTTGCGTGTATTTAAATGAGCAATAAAATAAGTAGATTACCAAAAATATGCGTTGTATCAAATAAAAGCATAACACTGCGTATTTATTTTATAATCAAAGGATAAAAAAATAATAATATTCTTTAGTCTTAGTGAACGCTTGAACGTATTTTTAAAATATCGACGCATTTATATATTTTTTTTTATGTATGCAATAATAATAATGCCAACCGCAACAAAAACACTTTAAATGCGCTTTGAAAGTCAGAACCTGGCCGTTGGCTTTTTTGTCTGCAGATTAACAAACGTTTTTCGTCAGTCGTCGTAGACTGCATTATTCCGTTTTGGCCTGGCCTAGATGGCTCGTACGACATTCCCCGGGTATCTAGATGAAGCCGGGTTTTTTTTTTTGCACCGGAACAAGCCGCAAAAACGGACCCTATTCGTCAAATTGGAACTTTACGATTGTTGGCCAGATAATGCGCTATCGGATGCTGGACAAATGTCTCCCTGCTGACGGGCAATTCTGTCAATCTGAACGGTAGCTGGCTTATATAAAGGCACAAAAACGGATCTAATTCGTCGAATAGGAACGTACAGATATGCTTTCAGTTTAAGCAGCCTACACATATTGTGGCATAGTCGATATGTGATACAAAGGCACAAAAATGAATTGTATTCGTCGAATAGGAACGCACAAATATAGCGCTATTAGATGAAAGACAAATGCGTTTTGTTTAAGCTGCCTACACACATTGTGGCATAATCGATATATGAACGGTAGCTGGCTTATACAATGGCACAAAAACGGATACTATTCGTCAAATAGAAACTGTACAATTGATGGGCAAATATAGCGTTATCGGATGCTAGACAAGTGTTTATTCGCCGACAGGCAATTTTATTTGAGCTGCCTACACAAATTGTTGCACAATCGATATATGAACGTCAGCTGGTTTATACAGAGGCACAAAAACGGATCCTATTTGTCGAATAGGAATATACAAATAATGCGCTATCAAATGCTAGACAAATGCTATTAGTTTAAGCAGCCTACACACATTGTGGCACAGTTGATATATGAACGGTAGCTGGCCTATACAAAGACATAAAAACGGATTCTAATCGTCATTAAAAACTGTACGATTGTTGGACAATTATAGAGTTATCGAATTATTTTTTTTGAGCTGCCTACACACATTGCGGCAAAATTGATATATGAACGGTAGCAGTTCAATACAAAGGCACAAAAACGGATACTATTTGTCAAATAGGAACTGTACGATTGTTAGGAAAATATAGCGTTATCGGATACTAGACTTCTAGGATTTCTTCGCCGATAAGAAATTTTATTTAAGCTGCCTACACACATTGTGGCACAATTGATATATGAACGTCAGTTGGTCTATACAGAGGCACCAAAACGGATCTTATTCGTCAAATATGAACGTACGATTGTTGGACAGATATAGCGTTATCTAATATTGTCTCCGCTGAAAGTCAATTTTGTTTAAGCTGCCTACACACATTGTGGCACAACTGACACATAAACATAACTGGCCAATAGCGTCTTATTTAACGTTGTTTACTCTAAGCAATACCTAAAATAAAAACACGCTACTGGCCAGTTACGAATCGGTTCTCAGTTGTGTTGCAATCTTCGATAATGAGGTCCAGCTCTCGTGGCATTGGTATTTCCAGCTGTCAAGAATGTGACCTTGGGTTAGGTTAGGTAACAATCTATGCTGGTACAGCTCACACCAATAAAATAAATAATAAATTCTTCTTCTTCAAGTGCCTCTCCTCAGAGTAGGCTGGCGACCATCGTACTGAGCATATATTTATGCTGAGCCAGTGTTCGTGGTTTTCATATGAAAAATAGTGAAGTAGGTCCTTCTACGCCGCAGTTTTATATTTGAAGTAATAGTCTGCGTATTGCTGCTGCCCAAAAGCATCATTATACAATCATTTCCTTACAAAGCTCTGGCACTTAGATCTGATACTCCTTCTGCAGCAGGCTGCAGAAACAATAGCAGGAGATTGGGGAGGATGAAATACATTTCAGTGTAGTTTTATGGCAAGCCGATATATTTCTTCGGTGAAAAGCGACCGAGTGCATTTCGATTTTACATAATAGAAGACAAGAATGATTAATGTGGCCATTGTTCGCTTGAGCTTCCCACGGCGAATGCGGAATACGAGGTGATAGAAAAATTGATGGTTTTTGCACTGAATAAGCCATGAGAACGCAGTGACGTGCCGCTCATTGCAATGCGAATAAGAATAAAAATTATTTGTTAATACAAAAATACACGATTTTATTTTTGACATGTGGTAAGAGGTTATTTTTTAGCCGTGCATATATTGATCTGTAAAATACAATCGATACTTTTGGTAAATATTTATTATTTTATAGCGAGGTAACTCATTTGAACGAGAGAAAAAATCTGATAAAAGTGCGGTCAAGTTTATATTTCAGGGCCATGGGTTCATTTCTATGGAGAGCAATGAACAGTTTTAGAAATAAACCTTATCCGATACATGTTATCTTTGATTTCACTGCCTTATTTGCTTGCGGTTTTATATTATTTCTGGTTTTAATTTATCGATTTATCCCGTTTGTATTAACACAAAGTATAAAAAAAATATTATTAATTATTTAAAAATCATATTTTTTCAATATCCAAAATGTGGCATCTTATAATTATAAACACGTTAAATAATAATATATATCAATGCTTTAAATAACTTAAATATGTTATCTTAAATAACTGCTTTTTATTTCAAACCTCTTTATTTTATATAAAAAAAACGTTGTTAAATAAACACGGTAAGATTTATAAATTTATGCATTGTAGATTCATCAATCATGTTTCGGATGTTATTGTTTGATAACAAATAAAATAAAACACGAAATGTTATTTATTCAACCGGAAATAGGCACTTCTTCTCCATTGACCTACCTTATAAGTTATTACTATATATCTTGTATTCTTTAATTAACAAGTATATTTTTATACATGTATTTTTTTTACATTGTAACATGGAAGCACTCTGAAACAGCCAACACTTTATATAAACGTAATTTTTTAATCTGTAATCTTTAAGTAAAAAGAAAGTTGTATTAAAACTTTCGAATTTATAAATTATTTTGTTTTTTTATTAAAACATAATATTTATCTTCAAATTTTTGTTATAAATCTTTGCATCTTGCGTCTATCTTATATTATAGATCAAGGCATTTACAAAATATTTTCTAATGTTGACCTTTCGATGTATATCTAAAAAATAATGTAAACGATATGCAAAATTAACTCAAACATTTTGGGATACCGAAATTGAACTATTTCCGGAAAAAAAATTAACATCTACTTAAAAACTTATGAATATTTAAACTTACAGCATCCTATAACTTTTTATGTAATAATCAAAACACTTGTTGGAAAAATGATCTTTTGAGTGTTCTGATATTTTGAGCGTACAATTTCATATTTATAAATATTGCTTATAAAATTTATTCAACTTAATTAAAAATAAACTCAAAGAATTTTAGAATATTTATTTTAAAAAAAGCATTAAAAATGATTTAATTCTAAGTAGCACATATTTTTGATGTATCAAAATTTCACGTATGAGTATCTTTTCATACATAGCTTTTTACAGTTATAATTTATCTTCTTAATATTAATTATGCTAATTACGGCAGATAACTCTCGCCCTGCGCGTTGCTATATTCATATAAAAAACCTTTTAAAATATAAACCAAGGCAATTAACTGTGATAGACGGTCGTGGCTCTGCTTGCGAAGCAAATTAAAATCTACGAGAAACTTTTAAATGTAATACTGATTTCTTTGAACTGAAAATAATCTCTTTTCATAGATATCTAAGCTCGACACTCTTAAAGCCTTCTACACACTTTGTAACCGACTTGTAATTAACTAATAACGTCCTATTATGCATTGTTTACACTTAAAGTAAAAAAAAAAAACACTATCGGTTAATGCAGCGTGTGTAGAGGAATTAAGTTTTAATCATTGAAAATGTATTACGTTTTCGATGCAAGGCCGCGGTTTTAGAAACTTTAAAGCAGGCTTTCGACCGAGAAAGGTTGTATTATTTACAACTCAAAAACACTCGGGTACAAGTATACTTCACTCACATATTCTTTCCATTGAAATCGTCGACTCAGCAGATATATCAAAGAACTCTCAAACCGAAGACCGAAGGACCGATGAGTGGGCTTTGAACCGGTTTTGAGAATCTCCTACCCACATGGACTGAGTTATAAATGAAACAACTCTTGCTTTTGTCGGTAGCTAAGATGAAACTATAGCAGATAAAATCATAAAATGTTAATCCTTTATTTATCTGTAGAATGATTAGATATATGTATAATCTGCATATCCGTCTTACTTGAAAAAAGTAACGTTACTTTTTTTTTGTTTCGAAATTTTAATCTCATCGTTGAAAGGTTGTAACTTTCTCTATTGAACTTATACATTCGGATCTCAAGTGACGAGGAGTTCTCTTTTTTATTACGATGCATCCAACATTTTTCAAGGCATATTTTTTTTGATAGTTATTAATTTAAAATTGGCATACAATATATAATTTATATGTAGGTGGCAATAATGCAAAAAAATGCGACTGAGGAATTTAAATTATTGCTTTTCATACTAATCAAAATGGACATGCTGTATTCGCCAACGAATACTTTGAATTTAACTAATGTTTTTATTTTTTTTATAGACGATGGGCGGTAGAATAAAATAAACGCTGCAAAAACTTACCAGCTTTAAATCGATTAATTATATTAAACACGCAGTTTCCGGTATTCCTAAATAAAAATATCTATAAATAATGTTGTTTTTAGAAATATACTGTTATATATGATTACACTAATGGTTTTTAAATATTATAAACAAGTTTAAAATATCTCTTATTCAAATTATCAACACTAACCTAATAAAACGCGTGTAAAATATAATAAAAAAGATACAACCGTCCGGTCAGCCCAGAAACCTGTTTCTCTCACAGGAACTCAAATTCTTGCTGACACTTATAAAAAAGGGAAAACGTAACATCTAGATAGCTGTGAGGCTTAATCCATGCCCCTGGAGCTTCCAGGTATAAAGCTCAATGAATCTGTGTTACCTGAGAGCATGGGAGGGCGGATATCAAAGGCTGGGAATATAAACAATAGCCACGATTTTATCACCACCTGTTGAGCAGGTGCCTGTGATTTTAACCTGAAATTTGTGGTTTTAGGGTTGAGTGAATAAATAATGATGGATGTTTTAAAATATTATACATCAAGCGTGAACAACAAATAATTTATTATAAGTAAGACCTACCTTTTAGAAACATATGTGTCTGCCACGAAATTCAAGAATATTTAATGTGATTATATCATTCGTGGTTTATAGGCGACACCACAATGACGTTCATGCTAATTTATTTGCCAAGTATTTTGCCATTTAAAGGTAAATGTTGCATTCCTAAATGTCTTCTCAGCGTAGGAGCACTATTATCTCACATTTTACAATATAACAAATAACACATTAGTAATCAATAATAATAGTGTATCGAACTTACGAATATAGGCAGTATAAGATCATTGTATTATGATTCAATATAATAATGAACGCCCAATGCCGCCATAGAAAAAAATTATTACAATAAAGTAATTAAATATTCATTTTAATAATTAGTAGATATTTTTATTTGTACCATGCATTATTAAAGATACCAAAAACACTTAAAAAATAACTGTAGAAAATATTTTTATGTTGTGTAAACAGCAACAGATTAGCAATAGTACGTAAATTATTTATTGTTTCTTTTTCACGACAGAATGAATGCAAGTCTTTTATTAATTAAGTCGATAATTAAGTAGGTAGATAATAAATTTCACTTTATATAATAGATACTTGCGATCGTGCGTGCTATCAAAAAGATCCGCATTAAAGATTAAAAACAAAAAAAAAAAAAACGACATCGACAAGAAATTAAAATAATTGTAAACAAAACCCTTTCACTTTAATTGGCAAAACGCACGATTTATCACAGCGCCGATAGAACCTTTAAATTAACCACCAAAGCCTCCGCTGAAAGTAACCAACCCATTGTTCGTGAAAATTAAGCAGCCATAAATAAACAATAATAAAAAAGAAAACCAAGGCCTTGGTCATGAGCAGAGACAAGAATTTAGTATTCTTTGAACCATTGTCTATGGTGTATTGTCACGACAGCCTTACTGTGGCTCTATCCACCCACCATGAGTGATTGTCAACCTCTTGGGTGTGGGAAGAAGCCTGCAGCTGTTTCAGGATGACTCATACGTTTTTTCAGACAGCTAATCATTCATTAAACAACGATTTGTAAACAGACCTTTCTCGTTAAATAAGCATGTCATTGTATAATGTTTACACAAATATAAATATAAACGAAGATGAAGTTTCACGTTAAAAATATAATATTGATAAAGGCACAAATACTACTTTCACTGAAAATGTAAAACTGAATATCATTACTTAACATTTATTATGACTTAAATATTTCGTTTTCGTTATTTGAGATTTTACGAGTTGTGTTCTTATTAAAACAAAATAAATATATTTTTTAAGGGTAGCACATTTTGCTTGAAATAGTCGTTGTCTAAAATCAAGAAAATGAAAATAAATTTACTATGCGCACTACACACATTACTATACTTTTATTTTATATATTTAATTATAAAGAAAATATAATGATAAAAGTACCTTTGTATTTTGTCTTCACTTTGAGTTTATTAAAATTATTTGCTATACTAGTTTCGACCCAATACAATGACCCAGTGTATTGGGTCGAAACAAGTAATGCAAATAATTTTAATAAACTCGAAGTGAAGACAAAATGCAAAGGTACTTTTATCATTATAAAAATGGATCTTCACGAATCAATTGTCCCTTAGCAAGATAAAAAATTCAACCTAAAGTATGTATTGTAAATATAAAATTTAGACACATAAGACATTTTGCCATTTTTAGTCACAGATTCTCGTAGAGCACAATGTGGGTCAGAGCGTTTAAAGCAATGCCACCGATGGGACTTGAACTCACGACACTCCTCGGGTAATTCACTTATGAACTCATTCGATCATTTATGTGGGTTAATGGCTCGACGTGAACACGTAACACGCAGCACGTGCAGAAGGCAGTGCACGCCCACCAAATCGCTCAGCTAAAAATTCACCATACACCAAGGGCCTCATTTTTTATGTCCTGAATATTTTAGGCAAAGAGGTAACTTTTTCACATGTCCGTTTTTATTTGTGACCGGTTTCGCCAACCTTTCACGTTGGCATTATCAAACAGAGTTGGCGAAACCGGTCACAAATAAAAACGAACATGTGGAAAATCACTTAAGTATTTTAAGAAATTCAATATTTCTGACAGAGAGTACTTGGTGGAATTTCATTTTAATATTTTTGAGTAAAATACTTGAGTGATTTTCCACATGTTCGTTTTTATTTGTGACCGGTTTCGCCATCCTTTTTCTGTTTGATAATGCCAACGTGAAAGGTTGGCGAAACCGGTCACAAATAAAAACGAACATGTTGAATATCACTCATGTATTTTACTCAAAAATATTAAGTATTTTACTAGTACTCTAGTTTAGTCTCTCTCTGTAACGATTATTATTTTTTCTGTGAAGAAACCCTTCAATGGTGAATTACAAACAAAAATATCATAGCTCCTAGGCCCTAGGCTATATTTTTTTGTTTAAATTTAATAATTATTATTAATTGTAGCATTGTACAGTGTTTTCCATACTTAGCAATGCGATATATGTCTTGTCTTTATAAAAATATTCGTCGTTTCGTTATATTTTTATACAATAAGATTCTTATAAAAATATTTTAAGGTAGGTTTTCTGATAATAATATATGAACTTACAAACTTGTTTAGAGAATTTTTTTATTTCAAATAATGTTTTGTATTCGAAGGCTGTATTTCCACAGCCCTGTTTCAATGCGGGTACTTTCTGAAGTATTGACAAACATCTGTTAAGGCGTGTTACTGTCAATGTCGGCTGCTTTGACAAACTCGTGATTTCGATTTTACTTCTCTATTAATCCAACAAAGAAAGCCATTAATGTCTAACTACCCGAAGGTTAGCCCGACAAAAGTGAAAATCGAAATGACAACGTTCGTTGCAGGTAAGCGACCTGCCTACAGTTTCTAGTTGTAACAATACAAGTCCGTTGTGATTTGTTGCTCCCACGTTACAGTAGTTGACAGTGATAAAAAAAAACTAGAGTCTTATAATTAAACATTACACTTCGGCGTGCAAAGTTAAATTAAACCAACATAATTTTGACGCAACATAACAGTCTGTGAAACATTTATTCTGGTGAAGTAAATACTAATTTTTGAGTTAGTTAAAACATCGTAACGCTGTTTAACAAACAGCTATTATTTTATTGCGCACGTCATGTCTTCAATTCTACAAATTATACGGTTAACTTGATAAATTATCATTTGATAAAGTTTTTTTTTTTTAAATGTTTACAAGTTGTTTTTGATTTTTGGGATTCTTGGGGTGTCCGAAAATTTTGATCTTCTAAATACCCAAGAGTTTAAATAAACTCATAATAATTTTGGTTCAATCAATGCATATTTTAACATCGTTTAAAATAGTGGTCACAAAGTCGTGCCATTGTAGAACTTGGGAAGCAATCTGAGAAAAATCATTTCTACAGAGACGCTAACCTAACCTTACATTATCAAAAGCTATTAGCATTTTATGTAAATATATATATATATACATGTACAAGTTTTTTTTTTTTTCAATATTTGGTGGTTCCTCCTTAAAAAAATGCACAAAGTCACTCGTAACGGATCAAAACACTAACTGTTGAATTAAAGTATACATTTAAGTATGTCGAATGTCTGGTTTGATTGTCAATACAACAAATTAAATCAAATATCACGAAAAGCCAAATGGATAGGAGATTACGTTTTTTACTATCTTCACTAAACGACAACCTGAATAATCAAATACATGATATGCAAATATTTTTTTATAAAACTGACTATGCAATATAAATTACTATTTTGTATTTATTTTTTGGATACTTGTTGCAGAATTTCGTTGTGCTCCCGTTTTTTTAGTATATTTATGAATAAACGCTTGCAAAAAAGCTTCAACAATAAAGGTAAACGCAATTTAATAGATTTTAACATCTACCCAACCAGATCTAAATGCTGCCGCAAATGAAAGAGTTTCTTTACGGATATTTCAGTAATTCTTAGAAAAAGCTGTATTGTAACCTCACTTAGTAATACAAATAAAAAAAATTATAAACTAAGAATAACAGATTAAAAAATACGCTATCAATGATACGCATTCAAAGGTATTTTTAGATACACAAGTAAAGTGAAAGTATGCCTAGAAGAATCTTAAATTAAATACTAAATAAAAATTAGATGCGAAACACTTGCTTAGTATTGAAAGATGCTTTGTGAATAAATTTAAATAATTTTTTTAATTTATTTCAACACATTGTTAATGTCTTCAGGGATTTTCATCCCTTAGAGCTAACGTATACAATTTTTTTTAATTATTGTATTGTTCACACTTCGATTGTCTGCTTCACGCAACCAGTTCTTGTAGGAAGTAATACATTGTGTTTGCATAATATATTTTACTATCCAGACATCCGTTATGACTTGTTAGTATTCGTGTTTATTAAAATATATAGGTTTATATATAGAGGTGTCTATTAATACATCAAACGCGTTTAGTAATGTAGAACTTCTCGCCCGGCAATGTAAAATTCGTGAAGAAAGGATGTACTTCTGGGTCAGATCTATTAACCGAATGCATATCGTAGTAGAAATTTCTGTCTGTAAAAACATTTTTACTGTGTCGAGCCTCGTAAAAAAAATACTGTGTTATAAATTCACTAACACATTAATCGATTTAATTTCTCGGTTAGAATACACCAAAAGAATATTAAAACAAGTTTCAGTAGTAATAAATTTTCACCTTAAATATTCAAATTTCTCACAGTTGCTGTTCATCAAAAATTTTTATAATCAATTATAATTTATTCTTCTTTTACCCCTTTACGAATTGTAAATATTAAAAGACACATACCTTTTTTTATGGTTAAGAAAATAGTGCAAAAGAGGATGCTATTACGTAGTTTAATATTCACAGGTATTTTCTTAGTAATGAAAGATATTCAAATTGATTATATTATACAATATTTTTTTAAGGTTAAGATGTTTTATTATTTTTAATTTTTTTACTAATTAAGTTTTTTTTTCTCTTATTTCAGGTAAGTTCTTTTCATCTACGTCAAACAAACCAAACGCTCTTTCCACCTATGATACTGTAAGTGAATTTTTACATTGCTTCATTCAGTTTATTGTAAAAAAGACGGTGTTTATTTGAGTCTAAAGCCTTAAAGGAATGTTACAAATGATAACCCATTATCATAGCACAGTATAAAAATTACTGTTTGCATTTTACTGAATGTTTATAACTGTATCGAGAGAAGCTCATTCCTGTTATTGAATCGATGTAAGACTACTTGGTCTTATGAATTATTGTAGTCACATAAGAAAATTGTTATTTAATATCCGTTATGTAATATAATAAGATGATGTGTATTGCTTCTGGGAACCAGAAAAACTAAAGTGTATTAAATTATCAGCTTGATCATCAATATTTTATTATGATTAAATTAGTATTATATTTATTAAAAAAAATCAAGTAACATGCGCTTTGATACAGTTTTGTCAACTTGTTACCTGATTTTTGTGTTAAACAATCGTTTATAAACCGTAAACTAATTTACAATTGACAACACATCAACTATTATATCAATACGAAGTCTCAAGCTTTTTAAACAATAATATAGTTTCTAATATATAAACGTTTAGAAATATAACTTATTTTCAACAAAACAGTGATTTTTTTATTAAAAAGGAACAGTCCGTTATATTTAACTGTAAAATTATATATTATTATCGAAATAACCTTGTTTTTTTTTAATACAAGGCATATAATTATTCGTTGCTTGGTGTAATATTTGTATTTTATATTACTTTCCATAATATCGTGTTATTTTCAATGGGATATATTTTGCAATCGGAAAACAACAAAAAATGTCGAAATAATGATTTATTATCATTATGAAATATTTGGTAGATTATTCTCGAGTGTTTGATAAATATAGCTAAGATAAATAATAAATAAAAATAACATCTTATGTCGAAAACATCCAACGCAGCCAGTGGTTGAACAGTAATTAATCGAAGACAATCACAAAGAAATCAAATTCATTGCTTACGTATTCAATAAATATATATTTATATTTTACATGCAATTTGCGAAATAAAATTATTTATCTTAGCTAACACTTTAAACATATATATTATATTTAAAAAAAATCTCATTTACTACATTAAAATTGCAATATATTTTAAACAATATTACGATACCTTTTATAAAACTATTGGCCAATTCAATTGATCGATGATTACCAAAATATTAAATGCGTTGCAAAGATTCAATAAAATGCCATTTATTTTATAAACGATATTAAAAATTACATCAAATCAGTCAACATTAGTGGCAATATAAATCTGAAACGAAAATGAATTATTATCAGTATATATGAAATACTTAAAACTATGGTATAAATGTAAAGTATTGTTTTCAGATATATTTTTTTAGATATATATATATATATAGTTTGATTTTAAATAATAAACAATCTACAATCTTGACAGTTTTGACTTGTTAGCATTGTATCAAGAGATAGTTTAAATCTAACAGTCAAAAGACAGATATGACCTTTACACATGCCACTCTAATATATCATTCTTATGACTAATACAAGCTTTTTATACGACATGTTACAAATATATTATTAAGGCTTATATTTTTTTGAAAATATGAAATAAAACTCCAAAATATTTCACGTCGATAATTTGCATGTTTTAATGAACTTTCCATTAATTTATTTTTGTTAAAATTTTGGTACTATTATGTGCATATTTTTTTTAGACTTTCAGTGTGTTTTCAGCAACTCAGAGCTATTAAAAAAATGCTACGTTTTTTTTTTTTTGAATAACCAATACTTTTCAATTGATCAAGGTCATTCGCACTGCGAACGAAGAACAATGCGAAACGCAACTAATAAATTTAACACTCCCCGTCAATGGTTTTATTTTCTACGTCAATGGCATTGCCTTCGTATTTTAATCGACGTATCCGATCTAATGACGCAGGCGTCAAATATTTCCGATTTCCCATCAATTTGTTATTTCGGTGTGGCAACACTTATGGCGAGGATGTTGCAATTAGAAGTTAGTGGGCAACATTGCGAAACCCATCGGAGTCGTCGGTCATGTGTCATGACTAAGAATACTTCCCGGCCGTTTTTATAACACGATCACTCATTACACACCCTGTTATGTAAATAATTGTTACAGTGAATCAGCACACACTAAATACATAATTTACTCTAGAAATTTCTATAGACACGACAGAATTTTATGTGCAATGGTTTGCCTGCATAACATCATTAATCACCATCAATATAATCATGAAACTTATTCAAAGCCTATATTGTGCAAGTGTTGAGACCCACACACACACACACACACATATATATATATATATATATAAATAATCCTCTCTGTTGAAGGTTCTCTGTGTTATCTATTTGTACAAATTCTTACGAAGTATTAATCATGCCTTTCTTTCTGCTTGCTTATCAGCATCTTCACTCGCAGCCTTCTACTATTAAATATAAGTATGATTACACATACAGTGTTAAGAATATCGTAGCATGGATTTCTCCTTCTTCTTCTTTAAGTGGCTCTCCTCAGAAGAGATTGGTGACAGTCTCTCTGGACGTATCAGTCTTATCAATTCGGCGTTCTTTGCCACTGGCATAAATTCCGCATATATGGCTCAAAAAAATTATAAATTATAAATTCGTAGTCCCGACTTCCTCAAATGCAAAGCTTGACTTCCATTAGTTCCTCGTCTGTGCTTTTCTAACGGGCCCGGGCGGCCACATGAGAGGCTTTGTGTATCTAATGATATGATGTGGTCTAATAAGTCCAAGTCAATTCAGTACGCATAGAATAATGTTTATTTTACATTATAAATGCTAGCATTATGTTTATTTTATAATATAATGAAAAAAACACGATTCTTTGCACTGAAGTGATGATTCTCTCGAAAGATAATCGATATGTCGTGGGACGCACGAAAAATCGTTTTATATATAATATTTATTTATTGATGTATACGATTTATATAATAGGTTCAAATATATATATTTGGAGATTTCTGTGATGCGTGATTTTACTCTTATAGACTAGTGCAATAGTCTACGTTCAACAATACATCGATACAAAATTATGCATATATATGCAGTATGTGTAATATGGAAATATGGAATTGTATAGATGAGAGTTCAGTGTTATTTGAGTATAAATGTATATTAGAAAATTATGCCACTAATTTAAATAATACTCAGTATTTATAAGCGTTTAATTATTGAATTAAACGTATAATGCATTGGCTGTACGAAGCAGCAATAGTGAGTTTCTCCCGGTGTGTTCTGCTGAAGAAAGTGTGTCTTATGCAGGTAGAACAATACGAAGATGTCTGCGTCTCAGAGTCGTGACGACCCAAAAACGGATTGTTCCAACGATATTTTTAACGATTGTACCGATAACGCGGATGTTTTCTTGCCATATAAATCAAAATGAACTGGCTCAGGTTTCTTGTTGACGTACAAACCCAGGGATCGGTGGTTCGAATCAAAAACTAAAAAAATATTAATCTAAGTATGAACTCAATATTTTGCTGTTGGTTAGCAATTCAAAAAAAAGATGCTTTCAGTGTATCAATAGTGTTTTGCACCTGTGAAACTACTTCAGATCGCTCGATTATCACCCTCATCAAGATGGAAGCACATCCGGAACCGGCGGATGTCGCTGTTATTATACCCAATAAACCTTATTAGATACACTGCCATGGTTGTTATGTTTGTAACGCGACACGTTCGAGCCTGTCGCACCATGACGATGTTAGAAAACGATTTTAAAGAATGATGAATGATGAAGAATTACTAACATATTAGTAAGTGTAAATTATAATTAGCTTGTTCGTTCAATGGATTGAGAGGCTATATACGATTTCCGTCCTGGCAGGTGAATTCCAAACTGATTTATAGTAACTTGTCTCATCCCTATTTTAGTTTGATTGAAAAAGGTTTGGATTGGCATTGCATGCGTCGATCCAATAAACAATCGTTAATATGCCTGCTTATCAACTGTAAACTTTTTAGTTAAAATACCTAATACAGCCAGATAAATGGAAATTTCGTAGCTGTATTTGCTTAACTATTACATTATCTGACTTTTAGGATCCCTTGTTTTTTTATAGTAGTATGGTGTTAGACATGAATATTTTTATCAACCTATACATCGATATCACTATTATTAGTAAACAGCTTAAAATATATAAATGGTCTTAACTAAAAAAATATATATACAAATAACATTTATCAGTAATGTACAAATTACGCATGTACTGGAAATTCTCTCATTTTTTTTCACAAATATAAAAAGTATTAATTAAATTTCACGTAATATCAAAACCCACGTGTATTTTAAAAATTCCTCTTCATTTTATGTATGAATTGATTGCCTAAAAGATATAATATATATCTAGCAAATACACGTATTATAATAATAAAATATTTGTGTATTTTTATAATATATGTCATTGACTTGCAAAATATTCTTGAATTAGTTTAGTTTTATCCTTGTTTATGAAGTATTGTTATAAATTTATTTGACACTCTCGTTTATAAAATATGGTTGTTAAGCGGTGTCACTGATTTATTTTTATTACGACATAAAATACAAATAATGGTTGCTTCAACTTTCAAAACATATAAAGTAACAACCGGTCTTAAATATATTACAATAATATATTTCTTACACTATGAGAATATAAACTTACAAGGCAGTTGTAAAAGGGAAAATTTTAAAATTGTATACTTTGAATATTCTTTAGATTAATGGGTTTACCATAATCATCATTTTTAGCGTCATAACCCATGGTGAGTTCTGATCTCCATAAAAATACACCTGCAACCCTTTAACTCATCTTCCATTTGTTTATTCACCCAATGGTATGAAGAGTTCCTCCATTTCTCTAATATAAATCACACTAAGAGTTGATCCGGTTTCATGGGTATAAGCAGCAATCATGGTTCATGTTTAAATTGATTACCCAAATATTTTAAGTTCACGTTATTATTTTTTAACACGTGTGGTTCTACAGTTATTTCAGTTATGAAATTCACAAATATATTTTGATAATTTATATATATTTTTTTTTTAAAATAACCACCGCTTTGCAGTATTCCTTCATATTAAATTAAAGCCATTTTTCATTCTTCCCCAACAATCTCCGCCGGGGGCGGTCGAAGAATTGTGGCGGCGCCATATTTTGGCAGCTCGTTAATCAATAAATCATAAAAAATAAAACAAACTTGCGAGATTTTTTTCATTCAAAATAAATGATAATCAAAAATCACTTCCAACGGAGAAAGTGAAACTTTAATGAATCGCGAAAAAAAAAAAAAAAAACAAACACCACAAAAGATAATATGCTAAGTAATTGTAGAAATTCAACAAACCGACAAAAAGGCTTGGCGTGCTCTGAGAAATATATTTTTTAGATACTAGCTTTGATAATATTAATGGCTTATTTAAATACTAAAATTTTAAATAAATTGTTTCTATTTATTACACTTAGAATCGTGCACCATTTCTAAAATGAATCACGTATTTCTAATACTAGTTGTTTTTTTTAAGATTCGTAATGTCGATGTGAACAATGATAAAATATTTTTAATTTCAAGTATTAAAATATTATTAGAAACGTTAAGGTATTTGCTGCTTAAAAAAAATCCGTGTGTTTAAATGTATTTTAAAGCGACCGGTTTTATTATTAAAAAAAAAGTCGTTGCATTGGTTCAATTTGTATTAATAGCAGAGCATGCTCCAAAATAAAGTGTTATAATATAATTAAAAAAATATAATAAACATTACTTTGTTCGTGCTCGAGGTGAAATATCGATTAATTGTTCACTTATCGGAAACTAATACTGCCTTCAAAGATCATTACTACTATAAAACAATCTCCGGTCTTAGATTTGAACATGTGAATTAATCGTCTCGTGGCACAGAGGTTAGTGAAGCTGCTTGATGACCGTGAAATTTCAGATTTAAACCCAAGCTTATACAGTGAATAAAAAGGAAATAAAAAAAGGCTTTATATGAGTATGTTACTTTTACATATATGTCATAGAACACTATAAATAATTAAGCATTTATTTTTCTCTCTGTGTGTTATTTTATGTATCCTAACTTCACACTATGAATTATACAAATTATTAGCTCTTAGACTAACAATGATTTTTTTTAATACATAGTTAAAATAGGCTTGAAATCAAAGTAGATTGACACATATCAAAGAAGCCCAGAGCAGCCGCTAATAGGGAGACAGGAAGATATTGATGTATAGCAGGATGGCGGTTTCCCATTTCCGTTTCCACTCTACATCTGCTTCACAATATAATGCACACTTACCTGGTTTTTTCTCCTGCCGGATGTCACCGATTTAGAAGCCACACGACGTCCTCCAGCAGCCGTTTTCTCAAATGCCAATTGTATCAGGGACTGCTTTTTGCACACAATGAACTTCATTAAAGCCGTGTCTGATTTAGACTAAATTTATAATTGATTTGACAGATATTTTATTTCTACTTTCTGCTTAATACGTAGCTTGTATTTATAGATTTATTGGACGAGATTTTAAAAATGAACATTTCAGATTTACTATTAAAAATTTGGCTGTATTTCTAAGTGGCATGAAAGTTTGTAAAATTGATATAAGTCAACGGACAATACATATATCAGGATCAATTTAGTATAAGTAATGTACTCTCAGAGTACTCTTCTTTTATTGCCTCTTCTCATAGAAGGTTGGTCACCATTTCCTCGAATATATCTCTATCCTGGGCCAGTCTCACCAATCCGGCTGCACTTCCGATCTCCAGCCACTGGCGCAAATTCCGCATCCACGTGAATATCCTTCTTGCCTGTTTTTCTTTGGACAATCAGATGGAGGATGCCATACTTATTGTTGCAAAAAATGTGACCAAAATACGAGACCTTTCGCTTCTTTACTCTTTCATTTGTGACGCGGTCAACCCATGGTGTTTTAAGGATCTCCTATACAGCCACATTTCTGCTGCCTCAATTCTGCGCATAGTAGCGGTCTTGAGTGTCCAGGCTTCAACTCTATAAAGGAGAACTAAGATGACATAACACTTAGTGAATCTCCATCGAGATTTTAGGGTTATGTCTCTTGAGCAACTGCATGCTGTCTCAATCCTCACTTTGATTTCCTGGTCAGGATCTCAGTTCTCATTCAACCACCTGCCCAAATACATGAATCTTTTTACTATCTCCACTACTTTGTTGTCGATATAGATATTAAAGTTGTCAATCATACATAGAAATAGTCAAATATGAAATGACGTTATTAGGTTCGGTTGTTAGTTGTACTATATATAATATAATTTCAGGTATATTAAAATTATATTTTTGCTGCTCGATCGTGGTCTCTTCAGAGGCCACATAAATCATAAATATGATTATTATTATTTCGTTTCGCGACCGCAGACTGAGCAACAACCCGGCAGGTGTTTGGCTTTTACGTCACGCATCTAACCACTTCACTATACATAATCCACGCACTTGCAAACACCGCAAGCGACCGCCTCTAAATGCAAAGAGACGCGACGCAACATCTCTCATCACACACCTCCAGACGTGCTCAGGTGTTTAAATTACAACACGGTATGAAAACTATTATCTTTGGTTTCAGCGTTTCAAATACTCTGCAATCAAACACGTAACGACACCTCGGCTTGTTGAATTGGTGGTTTCTTCATTGGTTATGTACAGTGCAAATAGCAATGCTTATATTAAAATATATCGTCTTCATTAAGTGCCTCTACTCAGAGAAGGTTGGCGACTATTTCACTGAGCATATACTCATGCTAGTGTTCATGGTTTTTTAAAGGGAAAATAGTGTAGTGGGTCTTTTTGGGTATATTGGATGGAATAGTCTGCGTATTGCTGCTGCCCAGTAGCATTATTATATAATCCTTTCTTTACAAAGCTCTGGCGTTTAGATCTGATACTCCTTCTGGAGCAAGCTACATAAACAATATCAGGAGCCCCTCCACCTCGGCAAGGTACTTCCAGAGCACATTCCTCCATAATCATTCCAAATCCACTACTCCATTACCGATTCTTTCAGGGTTTGACACCTCGGCTTGTTGATTTGGCGGTTTCTTCATTGGTTATGTACATTGCAAATAGCAATGCTTATATTAAAATATATCGTCTTCATTAAGTGCCTCTACTCAGAGAAGGTTGGCGACCGTTTCACTGAGCATATACATATCATGGTTTTCTAAGGGAAAAATAGTGTAGTGGATCCTCAGGTATTTCTACACCGCAGTTTTATAATAGAAGGAATAGTCTGCGTATTGCTGCTGCCCAATAGCATTATTATACAATCCTCAGATATGATACACCTTCTGCAGGAAGTCACAGAAACAATATCAGGAACCCCTCCACCTGGGCAAGGTATTTCTAGAGCACATCCCTCCACAACCATTCCAAATCCACTACTCCTAAAAAATAACGATATTACTTTTGTAAGTATTGAAACCTTACTGATATTTCACAGTAACATTAACAATCATGCAATGCTTTATTGGTTTAGTTATATAAATAAATACTACATTTTTTAACTTTAAAATGTTGTATTAATTCAGTATTTTTTTTAATCTAAAATCGTTACACCATCAAAAGATTTTTCGAAAATAATATATTCTTTATAAAAAAACTAATAATTTTTCAATAGCGATTATTTATTGATAATTATTTTTTAATTAACTATGAATGAATAGCTTATCTAAAATATTTTAATGATTCCTAGTAGTGCTTACTAAAAAATACTATTATAATACCAGTCTTGGAACAGGCATGGATCCGATTATATTCTTAGAATCATTCGCAATCACATGAGTGACACAGCACTATGGGGACCCATTGAAATTTCCATTGATTTCTAAAGTGTGTGACATCAACAAAGTTATTATCAAGTGTCGTTATAACCACATTGAAAATGTATGGTGAAATAAGTCAAAGGATTTTCAAACATTTTATGTTGCTTGTATAATATTTCTGTCAGCCTTCAATAAAGATTACAGTGGTATAGAATTTGCGGTACTTCACAGAAATAAGGATCTTATATTTTAATTTGCATAATGGGGTATGTTTTATTGCAACAAATATAGATACGTTTAAAAATTAAAGAAAAATACCATGTCCCAGACACATAAGATTCACTTTATGTTATGTTGTCTCAGTTTTTTTATGGGGTCGAGGTAGCAACAATGCAAAAAATCGAGTCGTTAAAATACCATGAGATGAGTCACAATTGAGAGAGTCTAAAAGAGCTTAAGGTGTTCTATTTTGTAATAATAAATAAAGCATACTTATATTATATATATTGTCTAGGGAAATGTCAAAGGAATAAAAGACATTGGAAACGAATTTACACCAGTGGCTGGATTCGGTAGTAAAGCTATAGTAGTGAGACTGGCTCAGAACAAATATATGTTCAGGGAAATATTTACCAACCTCCTCTGAGGAGAGGCACTTGGAGAAGAAGATAATTTTTTTAACAACTAAGCGATTGCTACCATTAAAAATAGTGAGCGCTTTCGCTTTTTGAGGGCTTAGAAGGAATAATGTACTTTGTCGAAACTCTTTAAAGGCACAAGCACTTTCTTTATCCATTTTGTTGTTTATCCATGGAGTATTATAAATTATATGTTTATGAATATATAAATAAATATCGGAACTTTATTCATGGTTTAATTAAAATAAGGAATAAATAACTGAATTACTATTCCAACGTCTAAAGAGATTTAATATAAGATTTTTTCCCCCTGCATTTATTAATAATTTAAGTGATTGAAATCTTTGTTACATTTAACATTAATTGTTATGAATTACCAAAAATCAATTGTTACACAGTTTTTCTGCTTCATTAGGTATATACTATGAATCACTAAGTCTTCGATTACATGATTCGGTTTAATGAGCAATTTTTCCTGAATTAGTTGCGCAACTTGAGGCTTCGTCTTTGTTTACAGGTCATGAAAGGTCGCGCCAGTTTAAAATAATCGCATTACGCAAGAGCAGACAAGGCTTTGATCCGCAAAACAAAAGATTAGAAAAGCATTGTTTCGCATTTGAAGAAGACTTGCATATTATAACGGGAACAATGGATGCAATATTCCAGTATGAATCAGCATTAACGCCACAAGTAATTACATATTAACTTCAAGCAGGTCGTCTGAAAAATATTGTTGTAACCTTTTTCTGCAGCTGTGTTGCATTAGGATAAAATATCTAAACATTTTTATGTATTGTTTTATTGAATTTGATGCCAAATAGATCATTTAGTAAAGGGATATTTTAAGCGGTTTTTTACCTCGTAAGTCCTGAATACAAACGGGAGGCTTCTGTAGAGTTTGATCAGTCATCACAATCGTACAAAGCTCAGTAAACCGTTAATAATGATAGCATAACAAAAAGATAGACACAAATAGGCAAAATTTGTTTATCTTGCAAGCTTTGGTTGTTATCAGATCAGGTTTTTAACAATTTATTTTTAAAAAAATGCATTGTAAGGCTTTCTCGTGATTGGGTGTGTTTTCAAGGAAGAGTCTCTTACTGAAAAAATAATAAAAAACAAAGAGGTTCTAGTCTTATAAGAGAGTATATGCATGTGAGACTTATTTATAGTAAAGGCTTCTATACACGCAGCGACACAACTTGCGACCGATTTGAAATCAGTCAATCCTTTATTTGAGTGCTTTTTTACAATTTTTCCATGTCGGTTATATACTCATGCTGAGCCAGTGTTCATGGTTTTTTTAAGGGAAAAATAGTGCAGTGGGTTCGCGATACTCCTTCTGCACCAAGCTACAGACACAATAGCAGGAGCCCCTCACCTCGGCAAGGTACTTCCAGGGCACATCACATTCCAAGTCCACTACTCTATTACCGATCATTTACATACGCTCAGGGTACAGATTGGCAGGCATGCACAAGCAACAGAATGGGTAGAGCAAGTGGCTAAAACCCAAATCCGTTATAGTAGCAGAAAGAGAAGTCTGACAATTTCGCACACTCTTATTTCAAGCCCTGCTCGCGACCGGGTGGGTCTTCTAGAAGTGGGTCTCTCACCGGAAAACCACGATAGACGAGTGAAAAAACGGCTGAACGGGGAATCCATCTTGGTTGTTGGGCGGCCATTAAGAGCGTGACGGCCGGCCCGGCTGAGAGGCGCCGGCACGCGACGCCGGTGACCATGGTGACCATGGTCAAGCCTTCGAGACATGGGAAACATAGAACTGCAAAAAATTATATATTTTCTGGAACAGTATGTTCATATGTGCATAAGACGTATAAAATAAATACTCTATGTTTATAAAAAGTCTGGTTGATTGAACTCAAAAATGAATTACTGCAACTTTCGCAAAGTTCGTTTTATATCGCGGTGTGATGCTCTTAACCCTTTCAGGAAAAAAAAATATTTTATTGATATTTAAGTCGAGGACCCACTACACTGCACTATTTACCCCTTAAAAAACCATGTGAAAAAAAGTCAGTGAAATGGTCGTCAACCTCCTCTGAAAAGAGGCACACGATGAAGAAGAAGGCAAATATGTATAGAATGACTTCTTCTAGCACAAAGTAGCATATAATAGAATTTGATAATAAATATTGCATTTGTTATGTGTATTTATTTTTTGATTTACGGAAATCAGACTTGGGAGTGTTTATATAAGGTTTTGAATGTAAAAACAACAAACACCAATAAAAAAATATATATATATTACACATTAAAAATGTATTTAACGAAAAAAACATTTACCTCTCAAGGCCTTGGTTTGGTACCCAATTTTTTTAAAATTATTTTTAGATTTAACTGTTATCAATGTTTCAGCACATTTAACTATAATATTTTAGGGTTTAGATTTATTGTATATATGTATCTTTATTAATAAATTAATATGGTTTTGTATAAAGATATATACATTCGACATTATGTTTAATAAATAATAGAAATAAACATCTATGGCGATACAAGGGTTTTGTTTGATTTCCTTAGTCGGATAGTATATCAATAAGAAAAAATGCTAAATTTGTATTATTTATACAATAAATGTTGAAATTTTTCATGTCATTACCAGTTATGCGTATCGAAAACTTTGCATAACATATATTCATTCTCCTCACTATTGTTATTGACGTGACTCGTGTTATTAATAATAAATTTTCAGCAGGAATGTCTTGTTTGTACTCTAAATGCAACGCTTAGCAATAAATATGAAGGAAGTATTTTTCAATACTTACATGCAAACAAGCCTGCAACGTGGAATTAGTGAAAGAGGCTTTAATTTTAGGTTAAAAAGAAATCACGCAGATTGCCATATCAATGGATTAGTTTTTTGCTATGAATATATTAGTCACGATAATGCAAAGAAAATTGCGGAAAATTAACATATTATATATAAAATTGCTCGTTTCCTTATTATTAGTGATTATCTGCAATTTGTCTATCGATGATTGCTTTATAACATGCATATGAGTTTGGTTTTTCGAATAATGTGAGTGTGAAATTTACGGTTGGGAATACACAAACTGCGATCAGAATGCTTTATAATATTTTACCCCATCAACAACAGACTCGTTTAATATATAATACTCCATATTTTATCTGTATACAGAAACAAATTTGATGTTATTTCAATAAGTACTATTCTTACTTATTTGATAATTTAAGTTAGCATTTTCAGGTCATCCTCTGCTTGGGGGAAAATATTGAAATGGATATTCACGAAGTGCTTTAACCACTCATTCTTTATTTTTGGTAAATAATTAATTAATATAAATTTTTGGTGTTAAATAACGTAGTCAAAAGCGTATTTAAAATTTCAGTGCTTGATTTAATGAAGTTGATCTATGTCGCAAACAAAATAAATATCACACGTCGTGAAAACAATTCCTCCGCAATTTGCTTTGCTTGTCGTTTGTGTTAACTCTTTAGATCAGATAAGCGTGAATTAAATTTTCAGCTCATACGAGCGACTCGCAGGAAAGTAAATGCGAAACTCTGAGACAACCAGTCGGACGAGAGTGCGATAAGGCTTCGGCGGAGATCTCGCGGAGTAAATCAAGCCTCCAAGTCATTTGCCACAGTCAAGCTTGCTCTTATTGCAGTACCGCTAGCAAGAAATTCACTCAGTGAAACTAAAAAATAACACCAAGTGACTAGACTTGGTTAATTTCACAAAAGCTTAAGATACAAGAAACACTATAAATTATATTAAGTTCACTATATCTTTGTAAGAAAAAGGTTATATAATAATTCTATGAAGCAGCAGCAATACGCATACTTTTCCTTCCAGTATTAAACTGCGGTGTATTTTCCCCTTAGAAAACCATGAACACTGGCTCAGCATGAGTATATGCTTAGTGAAATAATCGCCAACCTCCTCTGAGGAGAGGCACTCAACGAAAAAGATATCTATAATGTTAATATTTGATTCGATGTCTTCTACGAATATTCTATCTAAATCTTCACTAACACATATTCAATTTGACTAAAATTATTAATATATAATACATATGTATAGTTAGTTAATAATACGTATTAGTAAGTAGATTCTGTCAAAATATTTTATTATTAATAATAATTTGATAACATACTGCACGATTTCATGACTGTGATACCAACAAATCAAAAATATATACTTACTTTATCGGTTCAGTAAGTAGATGCACGAATTTGCGAAACTTCAACAACATATCTCAGTTTAAATTCTTGTGCATGTAAGTACCTATTGTTAGTGAGTAATACACCATATGTTATAATATATTAATGTCAGGTTCTGTACGAGTACATATTAATGCATTGCTTATCAAATTAGGTCAGTTTAAATCTCCTAATCGTACATAAATCTTATACAAGTTTTAGACTTTAACTAACAATGCCTGAAGTATGTATATAATACTTGCAGTGTGTTATTAAAAAGGCTACACTCGTGTCTGCTCACTCGACTTAGAAGGGCACAGATAGTATATAATATAACTTTTATTCCTTATACGTGTCAATTAAAAGTTCATTTTTGTATAAGTGCAAATGCGGTTGCTTTGTCTCGCTTTCAATTTTATTTAATGGATTTGTGTGAAATTTAAAATTAGGTACACTTTTGCTTTTTTTCGTGTAGACTCGAATGCAGCGGACACACGGTGCACAAAAAGTGTTGGATCTAAGTGGAGTAGTTCCTATCGAAGGTAGTTATTTATCTATTAGTGTAATTCTATTTAAAATAGCTTGCGAGAAAATATCCGTCGATTTACTATCGCTAGGACGTGAATCCGGGTCTCTCGGCTGTTGCAGTCAGTAAATTATTTCATTCATTTCGACTTCACTATTTTTGATCAAAGCCTACTTGTAATACGATAAAAAAAAATTTTTTTAGCTTTTAAGCATTTCAAGATATTTTCGGATATATAAATATGTATTTTTTAAACTTATTATTTGTATAAATAATCATTTAGTTTAAAAACGAATTTAAACAGTCTTAGGATACGTAAGATTTTGTATGAAATGTTTACTATGAAGAACTTAACCTTACGGGAAAAAAAATATTATAAAATTAATATAATTCAGTAGTTTTTAGGTATTTGAAAAATATGATGCTGTTTGTTGATTTCAAGTATGTTTTTTTAAATACTAAAATAAATTTATTTACTAAATAAGTTTAACGTGTTTGTAACGTCAATTTTAAAAACTATAGCATGGAAAAATAAATTAATCGATATTAACAAACTATTAATGATATCTTAAGTTTTGTTCCTATAATTATTTTCCAAGTTGTGGTGGAACTCATTAGCAAGACTCAACACTATAATAAAGACGTCATGTTTTCAGGAAAACGATGCATGCACAGTGTATAAATAAATTCAGATACTTAACAATCGTCAAATAGCGACTCGCATTCACGAATGGTACTTTCAAAATTTTCTGCATTCAGGCTATTAACCAATTATAAAGATTATATATCGGTAATATATACATTCAATTTTATCAGTTTTTGCATACTAAATCGCATGAAATACACGTGTGACTCGATTTAAATGCTAAATCTTAAAATATTAGTGCACCCCGGTCGAAACGTTCGTTCGTAATTTTCTCTGTTATTATAATAATTATCGACCTAGATTCCGACATATACGCTTTTGGGGAATATACGAATGGCGATACTAAAATAGTGTAGTAGATTTATTGCGGATAAAATAAAATTGAATACAAGTATAAGAGTCAATTAAAATACAATCTAAATTATAGTTATATAGGTAGCTATGCAGCTTTAGTATAAATGCAGTCTCTATTGCATATATAATGATAGATGCCAAATTTTAATTTATAATCTTATGTTTCGGGCTTTGCAGTCATTTTTCATATAAACAAATAAAAAATGGTAGAAAATGAACTAATTTTTTTTATAAAATATTGTTCATAGTGTATTAAGTTGTTTATTTTATATTCTAATAAAAATATGTTGATACTATTGTGGTAAGACAGTGAGTATGTTTTTTTTATTTGACAATATTTTTATTACAATGAAAATTGCGCTCCTGAATATTTTTTCAAACTACTTTAAAAATGCTAAAAACAACTAAAAAAATATACCCGATTAGGGTTGAACAGTTCAATAATTCTGATTTTATAATTAAATATATGTTCTGTAATTTCATGTATATATATTATTTATTTTTATTACCTGCAGTTTATATGAAGTGTTTTTATTTATAAAAGTGGCATAACATCCAATAACTGAATATTCATATAACAACATACAGAAAATGATGAATCTTGCTCATTGCAAACGAATCTTCAATTTTACAATTTTTTTTCATCTTGAAAATGATGTAACATATATTTTTTCTTCACTTGCATTCCAATTAATATACTGTTTTAAGCAAATTGTACATTGCAGCATTTTTTAATAAACGGTATATTCCACCAGATCCAGTCTGTTTCGGAATCAAGCATATTTACAACTTTACGCAAAAAACCCATTTCGATGAATGATGAATCAAACGATCGACCTTCGATTTATTTCCAAATTAGTTTCGTGCAGATAAATAAATAAAAAAATGTGTAAAATGCGTCAGTCGAATTTCACGCGTAGCTTTCTGTAATTTTTTCCGCCATTCAAGGTCCAAGGTTGCGATTTTCACGGAAATCCGAACAATTTCGTTTCGACTCGCTTACTTCCTACTATTTTCTGAAACAGATCCGCCACAGTACGCAGTATTAAAAAAAAAACTAAATAGAATTAGGAGAATTTACTCTCACTCTAGGTCAGGGGTGCTCAACCCACATCCCACGACACACCGGCTTGATTTTAAATACTCCATGTTTTAAAGTATAAATAGTCATTTTGCTAAGAGATTACGAAAATTTTTGTTTGTAATAACTTTCACGTTATATTTTGGGACTCATCGGAGACTGAAAAAGCTATTGAAAAGCGAAAGTACAGACAAACAAAAACGTGTGTAGTTTCCTACCTAATGACTTATTCATATTTGTTGTTTCTATGTTCTCGTGTCGATTCATAAGCAGGCTATTGAATAAATACATATACACAAATAAATATTAATATATGTATATATATATATATATTTTTTAATTTTATCCTAAGCGAGTTTCACAAATTTGGCTGTACTCTCGATTTTCAGGCACTGGCGTGAATTCCGCATCCACGTTAGTTTTTTTCAATTGGTATATATATGTATATATATATCAATTGAAAAGGTTTCGTAGTTCTTCTTTAGATTGGCGCCTTAGCTTCAAGTCTATGCACGTCCAAATATTATTTCAATAAGAGGCGCTCGGCCCCCGACAGAATAGAAAACGAAGAGCGGCTGCAGCGCGCCTTATCTGGAAATGAATTTATGTATTTGGGAGAAATTCATATGTAGAAAGTGACCTACAATGTAATTATTACAAAATATTAATGCGCGAGATTGATGGCGCCGTGAATTCCTCTATTAATGATGTGACAGTAATTTGTCGGAGTATTTATCGCCTATGAATTATATTTAATTACAAGGCGTGCTGTCTGTTAAATGTTTTCAATTGAAGCGCTCTTGGAGGCCTCTCATTGCTGACATCTTCTCATTTACTAAAAGTGAATCAAAACATTGTTTTATTCTACTTACTTAACAGAAACATACTTTTTGCGCTTAAGCAAGAGCTATAAAAAAATATTTAAGTACCTAAAAAATCCCTGACAAGCGAAAACGCTTACGCACAAAATTATTATACGTTTTTAGCTTTTTAGTTTAATATGACTTTGTGTAGGTTTAAGCGCTTCACATACGCACTAATAAATCATTACAAGTATGTTTCGTTGCATTAAACTTCATTATTTAATTTATGTTACAAGGTAATGATTATCATTACTACTTGTTCCTATATTCTTATTATCGATTACGCAAAACTCTAGACTACAAAGTAACTCTATATTAGACTTTTTCGCAAAACAGGTGAACAAATTTCAATTTCTTACTCTTTTTTAGATTATGTTATATATGTATGAATGTAATAATCTGTTATTTCATATTTTTACCAATATGTGAACTCTACGTACTCTTGCTAAGAATTTTCACGTTTTTTAATTGTATATTTTTTACGAGTATTGAACGGTATAAATGGTTTATTTTCCATTCAGCTTCTTACGAATCAATAATTTGTTATATTGTTTTAATGATATTGTAATACTTTAACACTTTTTTTAAATATTCAATGCAATAGCGTTTCAATACGTATTAACTAATTTATTGTTTTCTAACCACACCAAGACGCGAGATATTGCTCGAATTTGCTGTCTATAAATTGCAATTATTTTAAAGACAACACGTCGGAGATTTCTTGACTCCAATCAAAAAGCAATTTTTTTTTTATATTCAAAGAGTAAAAAATAATATGTTACTGTAAAGGCGACTGTCATTCTAAATGCGGTAAGTCAACAATAAAACTTTTTGCGATACTGACGTATTTATATTTTAAGTACTTTCATGATAAATGTGTTGTGCATTAATTATTAATTTGTATATGATATTTTTGTAAATTTATTCAACGTTAGACAAAATATGTAATTGGCGAGCGTTGAGCATTTGAGTCTTAAACAAAAAGAAGGGATGAAATCAGAAACAAAAAGTTTTCTAAATAGAAATTGAAAGTAATTTGGAATATAAATTAAATTTTTATCAGTGCTTTCATGCAGTTTTGAATCTAACATCAAATGGGTCACACGAGATTCTCATTTAACTTCGCTGATATAATCTTCAGTGCAATCAATAAAAGAAAGCAGCTCCTGCTTAATTGATTGCTCATATAAATTAAAAGTAATGTATAATTTTATGACTACCGGGTTTCGCGTGCGGGCTGGAAGGCGCGTTGAACTCTCCTAGATTTCACAAATGGGCTTGTTACAGCAAATCCTTATGCAAGACGCACCGAGGTCAAAATAATATTACCTCACATCTTTTTACAACCAAATTAAATCATCTTTTTCTAAGAACACGTATTAAGTTGAGTTAAGGTTTGTTAAGTTAACTTAAAACATTCTGAATAACAGAGACTGTCAATTATTTTTGTTGCATGTTGTTATACATATTATGTGGTATTTTATGAATAAAATACCATAAACATAGTTTTTTGGAAGTATTTATAATTAAAAAAATAAGTGGTAACCAAAAATAAATTATTTATACTAGAATATTATAATTTATAAGTATCGTTTGTGTTTGAGATGACGCTATATATACGTCGGTCTTTCTGTAATCACACCTTAACGTTGCTATTATTTAAAGACAGATATTATTTGATGATGTTGATGTATAATTTATTAGTTTATATGTAAATAATTGAATATATAAATATTTAAATTTTACAGAGACATTAATACATGCTTAGCATTAAAGACATTTCGGATTACATTGCAACGGGTTTCACGCTTGTTTCTCGCGCGTTGAACTCTTCTGCGCACTCGTCTGCTGGCTCGGCTGGCACGGAGAGGCCCATGATAGTGCCACTCGCGAGTTTCTCGCCTCTTGCGGCTGCTATAATCTCGCGTGTAATGTTCAATGACTGGCAGAAAGCAGCCTTGCAATTTCACGGTGCACAGCCTCTTCACGGCGGGCGGCTTTGTGGAGCTACTGTGCGAGGGAAATGTTACACCTGTCGGGAAATCATATCGTAAGTATCGCATTTTCCGGGAATCATTTAAGAGTATGGCGAGAGTTTTAGCAAACAGGTGTTCTGTACTTGGACACTGAATAAAATAGTAATATGTAATATTTATCAAGTTACGAGATGCCTGGTCAGTACACAAGAAAAATCACTTATAAAATTTCAAATTCAAAGGCAGTTGATATGTGAAAACACTTTAATCACTCGAAACTCGCAAGAATAAGCGTTTCATCTCCTCACTGAAGTAAGACTTTTTGTTTTAAAAAATGCACTATATAGATACAAAAGAAGGTATTCCTTAAATTTGGGGGTGGCTGTAATTGTACAGAAATCTTACTTGAAACTTTGAAAATCAATTTATCCATTATATATATTTTTTTTATAAATTAGCATTACGTATAGAGTTCAGTGGTGAAAGCAATTCTACATATTTTATTTAATACATTACATATAATTGAATTGGATATTTCATGTGTGTAATTTTTATTTGTTTTATGATTGTATATTCAGTTTTATTGTTTGTTTTTTTTTTAATTTATGAGACCTGACCATAATAATTGTCTCGTTTCATTTTAATGCGTATACTGTCAATTAACTTCTCGAGTCGTTGATCTTAAAAATATCCATGTACTAACACTTGTTAATTGCACGTCTTTCCCATTTCAATTAAAACCGCATTAGCAGCGTTCAATCAACTGCAGGATGAAAGCCTTTCCACGTGCCTGCCTTCCAGCGTTATTATATAAACAAAAAACTAAAAAAAAAAAACCGCCCAATTGTCCATAAGTAGTAAATTTGCGTATGACAGAATGTATTCAGCGCTGCCGAGCGTCTCGAAATGCGAAAACCACTCTCGGGTCGTGAAAAACCGGTTCGGCTGGTGCAGTGCCTGCAGTAGCTGGAGCACTCCTGAACCGGAACCGCCCGCAGCAGACATAAATAAAGTCTTTCGAAACCGGACGTAAACGAAGTCAAATTTTGTAATGGTTTTTTTCTCTTCGCGTCGTAGTCTACGTCGAGTCTCTGGAGGCAATTAAGGCGAAAAATAAATTGGTGAATAGATTAATTAAGACGCCTTTAATTTTTATATTTAGTGAGTTCGTAATTACTGGTATTTACATTTGTAAAATCTATTTTTGTATTCATAGGTGGGTGGGCAAAATGTATTGAATGCGCGGTAGGCGTTTGATAGACAATAGAAAAAATTATCATAGACCTTTTATGAAGGTCTTACGTTTCTGTAAGTGTGAAATTTCGATAAGCCTTCAGCCTAACAGGTTTGGGATTATTATATGTTAAGTTTCTTTGTATGATTTTAGTCTAAGAGTTTATATTACAATCAACACCTGTTTCCACGTTTTTGAGCACTTTTGCCATTCATGGGCTATTGCAGACTAAACTCTAAAGATAAAATCAATTCATCTATAACTCTAGTTAACTATATTTTTACTTTATCTATTGTATCAAAGTCTTATCACACTTTTTTTTGTAATTTCACATACTCCATATGCTAATTGTGTGAATTGAAAACGAATAAAATAATACCAAAACGAGCCTTGCATAATAATTTTTGAAAACGTGTATTTTTCCGCACCAGTTTCAGATCCGCATTCGGAACAATAAATTTTCTACAAATAGAACCTTAAATGCTACAATTACATTAATTAATAGGGCTTATCTCATTTGATACAATCTGTATCCGGAAACAATAACCTCAAAACGGTTTCACGCGTGGACCTCGCGGAGAGTGTTAATTTATTATAATTTACATCTATTGTGTTTTTCAGCCACTTCCTCCATTCATCGTAGAAATCTCTTTGGAATTATCAGAATTTCACGTTTGCCAAGAATGTTCATGTGTTTTTAAGTGTCCATCATTTTAACAAATTATCAAAGTATTTTTGCGTTTAAAATATCGTCTGTATAACTTGTAAACGTTGTATTTCTCACTTTATAACAAATTCGCTTTGCTAAAATGCTAGGTTACATGTTTATGAAAATAATTTTGTCATAAACGCTTCCGCTATCACTAAATTAATTACTTTTAAATTGTATATGGTTAAAAGCATCAAGTAGTAAAATACAAAAAATATATAACCAGTCTATTGCTGTAACTTACACTTCAGCTTTGGCTAAATTTATTATAAAAATAAATTAATCTCATTGATACTTTGAATATATAAATAATTATTTAATCTTAAATTGCGATAGTTGCAAAAGTTTTAAAGATTTTTAAGAAACTAAAACACTTTATTTTCATAAAATCATATAGAAATATGAGTATTTATTTACACGGAAAGAAACAATCTTAATTTTGAACAAAAAAAAAATTACCTTTTCTGCGAATGATGCGAATCATAAAAATGAAATTATATAAGTTAATTTTAATTTAATACAAACCAGGTGTAGATTTAATTTATTGGTGGTAAACGAATTAAAAACTACGTGATATTTTATATATTTTGATAATTTAATGTATATTTACGTATTAACATTTTAAATATTTTTTTTATACTATTACGCTGAAATTTTACATGGGAAATATAATTTGTATCCACACCAAAGAAATGCATTTTTTTAAAGTTTAAATGCACTCCACAACTTTGCTGCTTATAAAAGTCTAATATAATCAATCAAAACAAGCTTTTGAAAAAAAATAAAAAATATATATTTCTGCGGTATTTACCAAAAAATTTGCAATTTTATAAATATCAAATTATACAAAGGAATTTGTTGTAATAAAAAATGTAGCTTTTTTTAATAATTACGTTGTGTTATAAGTCGTGAAAGTCCACGCACCCATTAACTTTAGGATTCTTATATGTCTTGCCTGCAGCCACTGTATTTTTTGCGGTGGTAAATCAAGAGGTTATCGAATAATTTTTTCAGTTTCAAAGCCTTGCGGGTTCTATTTTTTCATTTTGCAATTTCACAAAAAAGTGACGATATTATTAGGCCTCGGGTGGTTACATAAAATGCGGTTGTGTTTGAGATTAATGCTTCGCGTAATGCGAGGGTCTCTGGATAATAATAATGAATTGCTTTTTTACACGCAACCCTCCGTCTTGGATTAATTTTCAGGCTTTTTGCCTGAAAATTAAACCTGTCACAGTTTCACGACTATAGTTTTCAGAGAGTGTTTCGTTATCTGTTATAAAAGAAGACCAAGGACATAGTTTTATTATTATTTTTTCAGAATGCTGAATATTTTCAGGATAGATCTATGAAGGCGATGTGACATAACAATGAATATTATGGACATAACAATGAATATCTCAAACTACTTAAAGACAAAAGAGCTTGATGTTTGAATAGCAGAAATAAAATAGTGATTGAACCAATTTATAATGAATATCCTATTATCTACAAATATATGTGTTGTTCCTGATTGATTTCTTTTATCATATCATACACGAAAAAGTCACACAAATCCTGTAATAATGAAGAATTTCTCTCAAATTTCACCAGAGGAATAAATCCAAATCTTAAGCAAGTAAGCAATTTTGCTAATCGGTCCATTTGGTGATAGAATTTTAAGTAAATTCATTCAATTACTCCAAGATATTGATGACAGACGAAGAGTCAGAATATACCATTCTTGACAAAATCAAAAAAATTATGAGCTCGATAACAGCATATTATTATTTTCTTGGTCAGTAACTGTACTAATCATCCCTTGGTTATAAATTGATATCAACTTTTTTATTTAGCACCAAGAAGATAATTAAAATATCAAAATATTCCCATCGCAAATCAACGCTAAAATCCTACAGACATATGTGCGTGAACATAATTATTACTTGATTAAAAAAAACTTTCACGATAGCGGTTGAAAATTTGTGGTGTAAAATCGAAACTATCTATTCCAGTTCTCGGACGCAAGTGTTTACTATAATAACAGCAATTCTCGGGAAAACAACATTTGATACGCACCTATTTAAATAAACGCTATTTCTTGCATAAGTGAGCATTTTAACAGTGTCGCGCCTTGCCAACTGAACCAGACGAGAGGCGAAGCAACCTCAGAGCTGTAATGATTTTTTAAATTAAGTCTATCCGACTGGATTAAAATCGTTGAATAAAAGAAATAAAACCACACGTCTTTGCGATAGTTTGAATCAGAACTGGTATATTATTTTCAGGCGTTATTTTAGAATCAAATCAAGCAGGCACTCTAAACGCAATGTTCTTCTCATAGGATGTTGGTGAGCATTTCGTCGAACATATCCCTATCCCGGGTCAATATCAGCAATCCGGCTGCACTTCCGATCTCCAATGACCCTTTTTCCTTCGATTTTTCTTTGAACAATCATCTGGAGGATGCTATATTTACTGTAACAAATTTGTTTGCCAAAATAGGAGACTTTCCGCTTCTTTACCAACGTCAAGAGTTCCCTTTCTTTGCGCATTCTGAGCAAGACTCTTTCATTTGTGATGCGATCAACCCATGGTATCTTAAGGATTCTCCTATATAGCCACATTTCTATATAGTCCAAGCTCCATAAATTAAAACTGAGACGACGGATTATGTCTCTTGAAATTATTAAACGTACTGCATCCTGTCTCAATCCTCACTTTGATTTCCTGGTCAGAATCCCAGTTCTTATTCAACCACCTTCCCAAATACTTGAAAATTTTTACTCTCTCCACTACTTTGTTGTCGATATAAATAATAAAGTTGTCAATCCTAGAGTACAGGTATATTAATATATAGTAAAAATAGTCAAATCTTTTTAAAATTCTAAACTTCGACTCCATAAAGGAAAACTGAGACGATATAACATTTGATGAATCTCCATTGAGATTTCAGGGTTATATCTTTTGAGCATAGTACTTTCTTCAAATTATTAAATGTTATAAATTGTATGTTGCTTAAATTAAAGTACTCCTGGATTAAGCTTTCATATTCGATGTAAATAAAATCTAAATTAATGTATCTGCAACCTGGCTGGTCGAATGATACAAATATCAATTTCAAACGGCTTTTTATAGAAGCGGTCCAAATTAAAACACCTGTCAAACTTGAACGTGATCTTGTCACATTGTTGGACACATTAGCATTTTGTTGACTCTAAAACTGCGGCACATTAGTGCGTCCACTTTGCGGGCACAAGTGTCGGGCATTGTCACGGCTGCGAATATTTCACGTTCGCTCTCGTATGACAGGCGGGACTTTCTCCCAGAGATCGGGTATGTAAAGCGTATTACTCACAGCCGCGTTCAAGATGCGTATACAGCCTTAAAAAAGGCCAGCCAAAAGGCGAGCCTCGCCTTGGGATGGCTCTTTTCAGTCGCATTGTGGTTTCTCTAAAAAACTGGCATTCGAAAGTTCGACTAGATAAGCGCAAAATTCTTGGAGTATTGTTATGTCTGCGTTGACTGTTTTAGGTCAAATTCATCATTCAATATCCCACTTGTTGCTCTTCGCGCTACACGGGCGGGAGCCATCCGAGTTTAGGTAATCTGGGCAAGTGGGACATTATCACACTGCTTTTTAAGACTAAAAGGCCGATATGAATGAACCAGGTAAACAAGCCAGTAAAAGCATTACAAAGTTGCTCCCAGTCCATTACCTGGCGAAATCGTGTCATTTAATTAATTTAATTGTTACTTTATTTTTCCATATCGAAAGTTGATTTTTTTACAGAGTATTTAAAAAACCATAAATTACATTTATCTATGTTTTATTATTTAATTAACGTCCATTTTCAGGGTAATATAAAATCTTGAAGATGTTGAAAAATTGGATAAAATGACGACTTTTCAAAACCAAAGTTTGTTAAAGATTTATTTTTTTTTAATTTTTAAATTAATGAGACGCACATGGTTTATATTTAATCTTTTAATTCCAATTTTAAAAAAGACTTTTAAATGTTTAGGATTCTTGGAAAATGTACCGGACGAATCTCCAAATTCCTACACTTTAATCGGAAAAACACATATTTATCATATTAATAGTAAATTTATAAGAAATAAAAATATATTGTGTTCGGTAAAAGGGATGTATCAAACTTTTTGCATTTAAATATTTTTGATTGGTGCAGTCGATTTTTCGCAAAACGGACTAGAAAATGATTAAAAAAAACTCAATTATGGGACCTAAACCCTTAAGAAAGATCCAATGAGCTTAATTTTTTAAATAAATTATTCTTTTTAAATCCAATGAGTTTAGTTATGCATTTGATGATGACCTAGTCTATTTGGTCGGAACTAGTCATGCAAAAATATATATATAATAAACTCAAAGTGAAGACAGAATACAAAGTTACTCTTATCATTATAATAATGGATCTTCACCAATCAAATACCTTGTCCCTCAACAAGATTAAATTATAGCTCCTAAATAAAAACTATTTGAAACAATGCAGGTGAATTTATATTTTGAAGTGATTTCGGTTTTATGATATAAAAAATGGGAACATCTCTAATTATACTTTGATAAAAAAAATTAGCTGACACATGTGCTAAATTTGTATTTAACAAATATTATACTTGAAAGTAATAAAACGTACAAAACATGTTTTTTCAGTGAGTTTATTTACTTGTTTTAATGGGTGGTTTAGAAATAAAGAAATTCATTCTTGCTTAAAAACTACATGTCGACACATTTGCGTAAACATTTTCTCCTCAATTATGTTGTCGTATTAAATATTTTTATATCGCTATTTTTGTCTGTAGAAGTACCTGCTGGTATTGCAAAATCTCATGAAATTAAAAGTGATTGAGAAATAAGTAAACATTGAATTCACAGGCGCGTCACACAACAAACTATAAGTCCTTTATAATTTAAAATTTCACTTCGGAGTTATTTGATTTCTATAAACATGAATAAATTTACAAGAACGGTGTTAAAACTGGTTTTTCCCGGCGTCGACATTAAAAAAAAAACATCTGATTTATTTTTCAACTTTTTTATGGGAAAACATAGCTCTTGAATGACGGCTTACTGTCGTTTTATTGGCTGTTATGGCGATAAATTAAAAAAATAAGTATATCCTCGAAGATGATGCTTGAATTTTTTTGCTGTTAATAATAATAACAAAATAAAATTGATATATGTAAGCATTAATTATGTTTTATCACTTTAGTGTTATTATTTGAATAAACATTTGTACTGGTTGATATTTTATATTTAAATCCATGTAACAAAAAATGTAATCTATGTTATTGCGAAAAATTTAATTTTTATCGGTATATATATATTTTTAAGCCTAAGACATGAATATATTTGTATAAACACAAAGTATTATAATTACTATCGATTGCATAGGATTTTTATCGCATATTTGTAACAATCTATACAAGCTTAATTTCTGAAAGTATTATTCCTATCTACTAAATTAAACTAATTTTTTTTAGACTCATCAATATTGAAATTGAAATATGCAATAATTATTTTATCAATTATTTTACCAAAAAAATTTAATCGGTAGATTTGAGAGCAAGCTTTGAAAATCGGAAAGTCAAATAATAAATGCGATAAAGAAACGAATCATATTTATGAAACGTTATGATAAACTATGCAAGAGCATTATTTCTGAAACTGAATATTTAGCCTGAAAACTGCATTTCTTAGTGATTCTAATCTATAAATGGAAAATTAATTTACAGGCTTTATAGGCAATATGTAAGAGTTTTGGATTTCATCTCACGGATGTAAAAAACTTCAAGTGAAATGAGGATTGAAGAAATCTTATATGTACTAATGATTTTTCTGTGTGATACACAGTAGATTATATGCAGCTTAGAATTAGCTTATACATGAAAATAAGAGATAACGTTCTTTTAGTTTAATAGAAAAATTAATTGAATAGAATAAATTAACACAATTTCAGAATGTAGTACATCAAAATACCAAAAGAAAAGTGAACAAAAGTGAAAACATAATAACAATATCTCCAAAATTAATTTTCTATTCAACGAGTGTATAAATATATATTATTGTTGATACACATATAAAAAGCGTTTTATATCAAATTTATTGCTGTATAATAAATACATATCTTGAACATTTTTGCATTTTAGGATTGTGGTTATCACAGTCGAGGTATTTTTACATCAATAATCAATTGTTTAAACTCAGCGTCTATAATATTTATAATATGGTCTGCGGTCTGTAATATACACAATTTTCATCATAATTGATGCGATGACAACTTAAAATATTAAAATGAAAGTGAAACCGTAATCGGTGAATTATTTGTCATTTTTTTTAAACTTTAAGTTGCGTGTTGGTCGATAATCACTTGTGGCACTTTTTCTCCCGAGTATGCAAAGAGAAACACAATGTATGCAGTCGCAGAGTGTTTCGAATTCCATCATTTGTACTGAAGTACCATTGAAGAATATCTTATGGTAGAAACGATGAGATTTACACAATTTGACATGATATAAAATACTATTTGAGATAATTAGATGTAAATATGCGTATCCATTGATAATAAGTGAGCTGATGGACGTGCATCTGTATCATCTTTACTTTTACATATCTACAGTGTGTAGAACATAATGCATAGCAGGAAATCACAGTGTATTATTTATGAATATATTTATATAATAAAACAGCTGTTATGTGTATAAAAATATTAAATTTTCGTATCTATTGGCAGCCGTTGTCATAAATTTAATATTGTTTCTTGGGTGTTAAAGTTTCAGTTCTCCAGCAACATTTCAGTATATGTGCTGGGGCCATCTTCAGGGATTTTCACTCCCCTTTGAATCCCTGAAGATAGCCCTAGCACGAGAACTGAAACTTCAAGTGGCTAAACACTCAAAAAACTATATAACCGAAGATAAAACTTTGTCTCTTAAATAAATAAGATTCAAAAAGTGTTTTTTTGACAGGCACAAAGCTTGCAAATGAAACAATTTAAAAAATATTCAACAACTCAGTTTATAGATATTCAATATTTTTGACAGAGAGTACTTGGTGGAATTCCATTTTAATATTTTTGAGTAAAATACTTGATAATGCCAACGTGAAAGGTTGTAGTATTTTAACTCAAGTATTTTACTCAAAAATATTAACTCAGTTAATCTCTTTATCTATAATTTGGACTAGTGAAAAATTATCATTGATTAATTTTTAATTATTTAATAACAAAAAAACTATATTACATTCACAATAAACCTGTCAAGTTTAAAAAACTACTTTGTTAATATTTAATAATCATCATTGATTTGTTGTATTCTCTTTAACGTACATCATATCAATCTCGTGCCTTTAAACTGGTAGAATAATCTTTGCTCAATCTTCGGGTTTTTACATCCTAGAAGGAATGTAAGATTTGTCACCGAATCAATGTCAGACGCCCAACGACTCACATGGGTTGATTAAACTTTTCCACTTTCTCCACCAAAACGAGTTGAAATGGTGTAATAAATAAAATAGTAATGTCGCGGCGGATTCCACGTGAGATTTCTAATTCCCATTCACGGAATACTCCGTCTAAATATTTGGAATTTCATTTATAATAAATACTACACACGCGTAAAATCCGCCAATACTCACTACACGACATCTCACGACTCGTGGTAACATAAACAGGGTGGATTAAAAAACATATCTAGCTTTGAAAAACATTGATATAAGGGAAAAAAAATTCATGAAATTCAATAGAAGATTTTATTAAAAATATCAATTTTTAAAATAAAACAGACAAAAAAATATTCAAATTTTTACAACTCTATAAAAGAAAAACAATTAATATAAATATTCATATTTATTATTATGTCCAGAAAAAGTACAAATTTTTCAAATGTGACTATAACATTAAAAATCGTATACATGAGAAATTAGACGAAATTATAAAAATCTCTCTTTTCAAGCAATTAGTTGATATATTTAATGAATTATACACATATAAGCTTATTTTTCTCATTGATTGTGAATTCGTAAAAAATTATAAAAATATTTTTTAGCGCATAGTCAGATAAATGATAATATTATTTGATATTCAAAACATGTTTATTTTCGTCAGTACTAAGTAAGCTAGTCTTCCCATTTAAGTTAAGTAGTTTATTTATAATATTTACTTGTTGCTGAATGTATTTCTTGCTTATTTTTTAGTCAACATATTTTCTAATCGGTTTTAATTTTTGCAACGATTTTCATGTAAAAAATCTATATATTTAATTTAATAGTTAAATATCGATTTGAAATTTCACGCAGATTCGATAAATGTATAATAAACTTTCACTTTTATAATATTTTTTAAAGTCGTAAAATACTTAAATTCTCGTGAGAATTTCGATTGCGTGCCAATTCGGTACGCAATTCTCAAAAGCGCAATGTTTAACAGAATATATATTATTTTACATTGCGTAAATATTTGTATGTAAAAATTAAAATATTTTAAATAATTTTCACTTTTATTGCAATGAGCAGCTATTTTTTTTGTTATTCTAAACAATATATTTTAGTAGTTAAAGTTCAAAAGTTTCAATGTATATTTTTTTTCAAGAAAAAAAAAAATTATTGATTCAGGGATTGACAAAAACGAGTATCAAATATAAAAAGAGTGAATAAAATAAAAATATATATTCGCTTAATAACAGCATTTTAAAAATATGTATATTCTGTATAATCTTTAAGCAATCTAATTCACCTAAATTTCTTCATTTCTACCTTTCATAAAAGCAGTATTTTTATATTCAATACTTTTGACACAAAGCACTTGTTAGAATTTTACTAGTGACCGGTTTTGACAACCTATCACGTTGTCACTATCAAACTTAGCTGTATTTTTGTCTCACTTTGATTACGTTGTGTTAAATTTTAATAAAATTTATTCAACAAAAAAATCTATCTAATGAAGGCTTTTTTCAATGATTTCGCTCTGCTCATAGAAGCAAATTCCGGATGTGCTTTCAACCTCGTGCATGTCTATTTTAACGAAATTATTTAAACTCGTAGAGCATAGGTTCCCAAAGTGGTCAATATCAATCCCCAGGGGTCGATGATAGCGAAAAATTAAATTGGGGGTGCATGAACTGTAAATTGGAGTCTACGAGAGTGGATCCCATTTAAGAAGGTCACCACCAAAATTTAGGAATTCCGTAAATGTCATAATGCACCTAACACAGATTGTACCTGTGTACTTACATAATAATGCTATTTTTCCTGCATTATCATACTATCGCATGAAGATTTTTGATAGCTTTTTCATCTTCATACCTCGTTTATATGGGGTTTCAGTGCAGTTGTCAACCTTCTTACAAAAAAAGTATAGTTATTCAATGTTTACATACCGACATAAAATATGGCGCACCCCGTATATCAGATGTCAAAAATATGTTTGAAGATGATGAATTTGTAAAAATTCAATATTAACAAGGCAGAGGTGTACGGGACAAAAAAGTTTGGGGACCTCTGTCGTAGAGATAGGTACAAAAGTGAATCTGCGGTTCACTGTACATTTGTGTGCAAAGTGATTTGGACGATTCTGAGACCCGCGTCTGGGGAATTAAGTAGAGGCAGTTACCTGAACTACTGCGCCACTCCCACCTGCCATAAGGCACGTCTGCACGCTTCCAGGCCTGAATGCAGGTATTAAATGTCTGATTGCCTGCAATGAGTGATTATGTCGTTAGAGTTATCCGTGAATGAAGCGACGCGGAGTATTGTCTGGCGAGTTTCATTATACCCATCAAGCCGTCTCCGTGTCATTACAGACGATAAACTAAAAAACTTAAAAGTCTCTGAAACACATGAATGTGATTTATGATGACTTGTGTGTGAAAAAAATATAAAAGCACTCCACGCGATCGTCTGTGTTTTGTTTATTTATTTTAAAGCATTGCCTACTTTTAAAAAATGTGGTTTTAATATAGCTTCAAGCTTACAATACACATAAGCGTACAGTGAAATCTATATGGGCTTTAAATACTTAATGCACCACCCTGTAGGCTTTTAAGGGTGAATTACCATCCTTCGGAGTCTTTTCTCGGTCATTTATAAAATTATATATGACCTAATGATAATACCCCAAATCGTTAAATATTGTGTAACACATTCAAGCCTGTCAAAAAAAAAGCATTCAATATTTTTGATACAAAAAAAATTGTACAAAATTTTGTTAATATACACGTATAATTCAATGTAATAATTGATAAAAAAAACCTTTTAAATATACTGTACATTAATTTTAAAAAAAAAGTATTTTTACTGTCTAACAGAAGAAAAAAAAACTGAAATTTATTTATTACACTAAGAGTCGCCATTCTTAAAAAATAAAACTACTTTTTTGCAATAAACGATTTTTTTTTGTAATATCAAGATAGGACCAAATCCGGTACATATTCAAGATCTTGTAGCGCACGCTTCTAATGAATTTATTATTTTATATAAAAAACAATTCACAAAAAACCTGAGTGGGTCACCAGACGAATGACATTATGAATAGCAAAAGAAAGTGTATGCAAATCTTCGTACTTTATGATAATATTATTTACTTTGTAACGTGTAAAATAATTGCAAAAAAAAAAACTCTTGATTCCTTTCGGAGGCTCCAATTTAAAAGCAGGTGTACTTCCTGCTGAAAAAAATATTATATTTATTCAATTTATTATGTTCCCGTTTCCGATTTGTTATCATTGGGGCAATTAGATCAAACGGCATTAGTGTGCTGACAGTCATTAATGCTGGAATCGTCTTTTTTTGCAGAAGAAGCTGACGAGCCAGTCGTCTCGACACAGGAAGGGGCCCGGCCCCCGCAGATTGCACGGTGAGAAATCATTTATTTTTATTTAATAAATTGATAAAATACTTTCATTAACACACATCAAAAACAATCATTAGTTGCAGTGAGAAAAAGCATTGCATTTTTGCTGGTTTTGGCAGTCGTTGTTATGAGTTGATTCGTTTTTTTGGATGTTGAGCTACTCTGGGATTAGCTTCAGGAATAAACTAGAAATTTGTATTTGGACAAACTTATAAACAAATTCAAAACCTCATGATTATCGTTTACAGTTGTAGTCCAACAACAAAGCTGGAACTCACCTGCTTAAATTTAAATACAAAAATTCCACTTAATCGAGCATCCTTATAAATATTTCAAGCATTAGTGCTAATAATAAATTATTTTAAACATCTGATTCGTACTTAAAGCTCATTTGTCGATTTACACCACAACTAAATAGATGCGAGCTCACACTTATATAATAATTATGTGTTTTATTCCATCTTACTGCCATTCAAGCCAGTCAAGACCATTCAAGCCAAGGTGTATAGAAACACTCGGGGATATACACTATTTTCCCCTTAGAAAACCATGAACACTGGTTCAGCATGACGATGAAGATGAAAATATAATTCAGCTGAAATTCTCAGTTGTCCCGGCGATCATAGTGTGAGGTTAACACCATCTTACTAATCAAACAAAACAATAGTTATTGACCAAAAAAAACCCCCAAAAAAACATCTGTCATTAGTCAGCATCAATCAAAAGTTGACATTTGATCTCCTGCATTTTCTCTTCACAAACATGATATGCCCGCCACAATTTGACGCCTTCTCTCCAATATCGAAATCCCGGATGATATACGATACAGCCGATTATATTTAGTCTCACGTCCGATTTATTCGACGAGACTACGTCACGAGAGAAGATGATAACTGCAAACAACTTTCATTGTCAATGCCACGGATCTATGCGCTGGCTATTTTTTCCAGCGAATCCAAACCGTTTATTTTCACGGGTCATTAGTGGAATTGTGTTTTGATCACTGAACACCGGATGATGATAATATATTCGATTGGAAATACCAGATTTATTAAGGCTGATTTAAAATTCAACCTGTTGTTTTAGCATGTTTTTACTTTCATTCATATGTAATAAAATATGTTCTCATAAGTCACCATTTTTGTGCTTTAGCTTGTAAAATTATTTAAAAAGTACAAACTTTACTTTTTAGGAAAATTTTAAATTTTAATGTATGAAAACAAGGGTAATGAATTTACTCATTAATTTTGCGAATAAATTCCCTTCGTGAATATAAAATTAACTTTTGGTAATGTCATTACAAATACTCTTCCAAAGGATGTGTTTTTTTGATGAATGCATCCAATAAACTGGAAAGGTAATATTTAGTATTTATATTTTTAACTTCTTCATCAAGTGCCTCTCCTCAAAGGTTGGCGTCCATTTCACTGAGCAAATACTCATGCTGAGCCACTGTTCATGGTTTTCTAAAGAGAAAATAGTGTAGTGGGTCTTCGGGTCCTTCTACACCGCAGTTTTATAAGTTTAGATTTGATACTCCTTCCACTAAGTCCACTACTCCATTATCGATACTTTACACATGCTCAGGGTACAGAGTGGCAGCCGTGGGAGAGAGAGTGGGGAGGCAACATTTTTTTTTAAATTATAGTAACTTTTATGTTGAATATCATAAAGTAGGCTAGGGGAGCCTTTGGTCGATAAATTACTTGCGACTCTTCGTTTTGGATGCGTTGCCATTTAGCGTGCCATTCCAGCTATACAAATGTCAACGACCAATTCATTTTTTATTCATTTATAGCAAATGTACTTTTTATATCTGTGGCCTTCTTTTCACAGACCCGAGATTAGGCTCAATGGCAAGAAATAATTCTCCACGGGCAGAATCGCAGGCCTAATCGATTGCGTTTCATTCTTATAATTTGATTCAACATTAAAAATTCGCCGTGTGTCGAATCGCAGCATAAATTTTAATAATCCCATAAATTAATAAAATTATTATTAACAGTCGCATATTTTACACCTGCTGTGAGAAAGTTCTAGGTCAGCTGATTATCTTTGTTCCGTAATAATAAGCAAAATACTAGCCGACTACGCGCAGCGCATCTGATTGCTATGTTTTGCTGTTTATAATTCTAAAAAAATCATTGCCATGGTTAATAAAACTCTCGTTTTTTCTTACAAGCAGTTGTTAGTTTTAACTAGATGTGAACCACTTAAAATAAACAAAGAGATAACCAGATAAAAACTACTAAAATAAAATACAATAACATGTGTTTCGGAACTATGCATATGAGGTACATATATTATTATATTGCTTTCACATTCTATACCACTGGTTCCCAAAGTGGTCAATATCGACCCCCAGGGGTCGAATTTGGCCTTCAAGGAGTTTTTATTATATAAAATATAAAAAATGAAATTGGGAGTCCACGAACTGTAAATAAGGATCTACGAGAGTGGATCCCATTTAAGCAGGTCATCATCAAAATTTAGGCATAATGTCATAATTAAACACAGATTGAACCTATGTACTTACATAATAATGCTGTTAATCCTGCATTATGGACTATTACAAGAAGGTTTTTGATAGCTTTTCCATCTTCATACCACATAAAGAAGGGATACAGTGCAGTTGTCAAACTTTTTACAAAAAAATAATTATTATTCAATGTTTACATACCGACATAAAATATGGCGCACCCTGTATATCAGATATCAAAAATATGTTTGAAGATGATGAATTTGCAAAAATTCAATATAAGCAAGGCAGGGGTCTACGAAAAACAGGAAAACTCGACAAGGGGTTGACGGGACGAAATAGTTTGGGAGCCTATGTTATTTCAGTAGAAACTATTAAATGTAGTCTGAAAGTCTTTAAGGAGTATCTGAATCCTCTCATTTGCTTACTGGCATTATAATCTTAGGCATGAACGATGCGAAATGAATCCTTGTATAAGACAGGTTATCTTTTGTCAAACCTTAATATATACCAACCCGTCTGGCAAGTGAAATAGATTGACAGTGAATCAAATTTTATTTCCACACCATTAACACGATTTTCATACTTCAGCGTGTCGTTTCAATAGACCCGGTCTCTCTTTTTACGTTACCATAAATTTGAGACACTGTTTAGTGTATTTCAAACATATTTTTAATATATTGGCATCCAATTTTCGAAAAGGCATAAACAGGCTTTTGAGTACGTGAACTTTGCTGATGAAGCCGATTTATTGCAGTTAATCTTCGTGGGAATCGAAAAGATCTCGTTCTGATGATCCACGAGCCTCGAGGCAGGCATGTCCGTTCAAGGTGGCTAATGGGATGCTTCGGATGGTTTCTATAAATTTATGGTATAGTGATATTTTCAATTTACAAGTTTTATGCATTACATGAGATTATCTATTTATATGGCAAGTAGTTTTCAAGCTTACGAAATATATTTTGTAATAATTTTAAGTACATGAACATGTTACTGTAGTCTATCATTTATAGATTATTTGTACATCGCTCAGGCTTTTTTTTTTTTTATGCTGGATATATCTATAAACGTATACAGTTTCACTATTTAAGTACTATAGATATTTTTCGGGAATTTTTTAAACCGGCTAGGTTAAACAATATGCAACCGATTTCATATATTTTTTAATATTTTTGAGCAAGTAAAGCCAGAATAAAGTTTAAGTCGACACGTTTTTAAGTACATATAATAAATATTTCGTAGTTTGCTTGTCTTGTGAAAATGATTTATGCGATTCTAAAAAAATAGGTGCAAAAAGTGATACATTCGTACGATTTATAAGATGTATCTTTAAATTGGTGAAAGGATCACAATTCGTAAAATCAATTAGTTAAAATGCGTTATTTTAATAAAAGTGGGTCATTTTTTTTTCTCAAGAAACTACTTAATAATGCAGGCCATCGTACAGAATATAAAAATTACAAACAATAATCAGATAACTAACTATATGGTGCATAAAAAGAAGAGAATATTTTTATTTAATCCTACTTGGTATAAGTAGATTTGGTTTTTTGTTGTTTTGCTTTTCTAGAAACAAAAACTTACTCAAAAGTCGAAAATCTTAATTACTGATTTATAAATCTCAGATAACCTTTAATCTCGTGTAATTTTTTTATAGTAAATTAAATGTCCGGGTTTTTTTATTCTAATGTTTAATTAAGTTTTTAAGCCCCTTATCTTGGCCTCTAATTTTGTCACATTAATTCTATTTCACTTATCATCTCTGTTTCTTACTACTTACATCTAACTTTTACTTTCTCCGCACTTAAAACAGAGTTAACTTTGCAGAGTTTTTTTGAAAAATACTATTCATAAATGACTTTAAACAGTGTTTGGACAAAGTGTGCAATAAAAAACATAGTAAACCGACAAGTGGTATGTATATTTGCTTGTCAACTACAGAGTCGCAGTTCTTCATCTGAGCGAAGCGATAAATTAAAAAATAACTTTTTTTTCTAAAATTTATAAATATATATGAATTTCCGATAAGCTAGATAATTTTAAATCGATTATTACACTATTTTCCCTTTAGAAAACCATGAACACTCAGCATGAGCATATCCTCTTAAAGGCACTTGACGAAAAAGATTTAATATAACTTTGGCCTATATGATGCTTCAAAATTTTTTACAGTAAATAAATATTTTATTGTGTAGTAATTCAAAACAGATTCATCTACAATAAATATGCAGTTTTTTTAAGTATATTTTTTTTATGGGCAACGCCCGGCTTTAATTTATATATAAAACAAATCCCATTAATAGAAAACGAAAGCGACTCGAGCTTAAAGCAGACAGATATATATATTAAAAAATACCTGTTTTACGTCGCTGCTTATTATGTTACCAACGCGATTAGTTATTCGTCTTGTCAGTTGGCAGCGATGTCAATTTAAAATGGAGGAGGGAACTTCGGATTAGCTTGATTCGAGTTAGAATTTATTTCCCGGATAGAAAGGTGAGGACAAACAAATAGTGGCGAAGAAAAAAACCCAAAGGCAATCGGCCTCCATTGCTAAGTACATGTCGATTCTCCAAACACAGGAAGAGAGACGCGTATTAAGTAAGGTATTGTTTACCGGTTGAGGTCGTATTAAAGTCTAGGAAGGTGGCTTCTTAATGCTGTGTGTTTATTTAGTTAAGTATACGAATATAACTGAATGAATAAAGACATTTCACTTTGTATTATTTGTTTGAATTGAGCGGTGAATTCGCGCAGGTACTAAAGTAATAACAGGTTGTTTTATTTTCACTTTCCGTACCTGTGAAAATTGTATTGAAAAAAAAAACACAATGTGCTCGCCGTGTTGATTTAACTATAAGCAATCGTGCTATTCGTTAAAAAAATATTTTTAAAATTTCTGGATAGACACACTTGTCGTTCGCATATTATCTGAACAAGGATGTCCTCCACTCAGAGAGTAAATATGAAGAAAAAAAAACACTTAACGCTTGGCTAACTTTTTTATTTAAGCTCGCGCTCACTTCCTACCGGATTCTAGGTTTTTTTGTGATTTTAAATGAATGCATTTAATAAATGGACACACTGAACAAACGAGATAATCAGGTTTTTGTATCAAACGTCTTATCAAAATAAATTAACTGTATGCAAATCGAATGTTTGCTTTTTTAATATACTTTTTATTATTCTTATCTATAAAGGAGGAGCCGCCGTAGATATGAAATTCTAAAAGTTGTCGCATCCGTAGAAAGTGAATAGAGCTTTCGATTTTTCAGTGTTACTTTGATTTTCATCTTAATAGGATCTTTAAGACCAAATATGTGGGATTAAGCACTGAAGCAAGATTTTTTGTATGATTAATTAACAAGCTATTAAACTATATTTATTTTTTATTAGACCTTAAAATATTGAAGTTTTGTAGAAAATATCTTAAATTACGACTTATTTAAGCTTTATTACTGAAATGGCATCTTCGTCGTAATATTAATCGAATTTGATTTTAACAAATTTTTTTCATCTTACATCTAAAAGCAATCTATATATAGAGAGCATTCTGTATATTTTTATATATAAAGTAGCTTATTTGCATATAGTCAGATTAAATTTTTATCACTTAGGCTTTCTGCTGAAGCAATTTTCTTGTTATGAGCGTAAAAATTTTTGCAGGACGCAATATTTTTTTTTTTTTTTTGTGTTTTTTCAGCATGCGATATCTCTTTTCAGGCGTTAATTTTTAGTATGAAGTGGAATGGTAAAGTTGCCCCGAAACCTCTTGAATGCTCAGGTCGATTGCACGCCATGTGTTCGTAACAACTTTCTTTTAAATGCATTGAACAAAGGGACGTCCGCGGGGCAGAGAAAGGAAGCGGTTTCTCTACAACTGCCACAAAGAATACCGCATCGACTCTACATCTTACAAAACCACTGAAGAACTTTAAAATAATTAAACTCAAGCAATCGACTTGCAACACCCATTATTTTGGGTGTTTTTTTATGATTTAGCCTATGTGAACAATCCAAAATATGACGCTATTGACTAGATACCATTTTGTAGTCTGTTCTATCTCAGCGTGTGTAAAAGGCTCTATAATACAGCAAAAAAAAAAAAAAAACAATTTTTAAAGTTAAGACTCTATTTACTTGTGTATAATATAATATTAAGTAATAAAAATATTAGAAACTAAGAAAATAATTGATTAAACACCACCATGACTATAACTAAGTTTTCGCTTAGTAAATATCTGAGGTGTGAATTTAAACCCCACCTATGTTATATATATTTTATTTTCGTTAAATCATTGATCCAATTACCTTTAAATAAAGCTTACAAAATAGACATTTAATAAAAAAAAGCAGATTAATTGAATATTTCATTATAATCATTGGTGTTTCGTATTTAAATCAAAACAAGTAAACATGAAAAAAAAAACCATATTAAAATAAATAAGGTATATAATTAAAAACCTAATTTTATTTGCAGTTATAAGATAAAAATGATCTCAAAGGTATGTTATTGCGACAGTTAGTCATAAAATATATGAGAAATCAAACATGTTGCTTAAGCTGGTTAAAATATAAAAAATAATTGCGCATTTGATTTAAGTAAAATACAATAGCCGATAAATCTTATGGAAGTAATTTTTATTGCGATTAGTAATACTTTAAATATTTAAAATTAAAATTATAGTAAAAATACAATTGATTTACCCGTAGTCGATTAACATTATTAAATAAAGCAATAGTTAAATGTTAATATTTTTAACAAAATTTAAACATTATTTATTTGGTTTTGTAGCTAATATATGAGTCTGAAATAGTAAGTTGTTTGTTTCTTATTTTCTAGTAAACTAGTCCCAGTCATTGTTAATTGTTCATCTTTTAAGCAGAAATATTAATCGTTTTGCGAGCTTGTAGTGATCCTGAAAAGCGGTTAAAATTAACTTTTTAACTGAATTCGTTTATAATGCCTCTAAAAACGAAAGATTTATATAATATAATGAAGTTATTACAAAAATCGCACGTCGCATTAAACATTACATCAGAAGAAGATTTTCTTGTCGACCTGTGTGATTTAAAAGGCTTTTGCAACATTTAAACGGTCAACATTTTATTTAATGTTAATGCCAGGACTTCCTGGTTTTTAAAAGTGTAAAACACGTGTACAAATTAAGGTTAACTTAGAAATGATTGCGATGTTTTGTATTAACAATTATTTTTATTTTGAAATTTACGGTTGTTATGCATACGGAGACCTGAAAAAATCTCATTCAGTTAATTTTTTTTTTCAGTATTAGATTTCTATAGAATATCTGTAAATGGAAGTCTCCTGTTCGTGCACTTTTTTATTATTTATATATTATCTTATTGACACTTTTAAAACATTTTATATTTTCCTCACTGGGATTTTTGTAAGTATATAATTATCACTGATAAATTTTTCTTCAAGTCACCACATCTTTCTTTAAATAAATATCACAAAACGATATTTAGAGCACTACTAGCTTATTTTCTGAAAATTTAAAATATTGCAAATATTTGCATGCATTACAATCGAAAAATTTGTTTAATTATTATTTTAACGTTAATTTTCGATTATGAAAGTATCACCAAAAATAAAAGTACAAATCGCATGCACAAAGGTTATTTCTTGATTCGAATTTATTCGCAGTCAAATTATATTGTAATATTTATTACGCTTTGTGTAATTTGATGCAACGCCTGTAAGTTTTTATTATTTAATAGCCAAGCACTTTCCTAGTTTGGATAATTAGGCTAACGACAGTGGGAATGTTTGTAAACAAACAGACAGTCTGATTATCTTACGCCACTTTGTTCACAGCCAATCAACGTCGCAAGGAAACCCATGAAAACAACACTAACTCTGCTTTTTTAGCATCTTTGGAATTTAAGTAGCATTGAGACATACTTTTTAACATATCCAGAGGCAAACAACATGCACTCGAAGCCCTGCATAAGTTTAATATAATCATGAAGCATGAGGACCGAAACGTTGAAGGACTGAAAGCTTCAAGCAAATTATCACAAAAAAACTCTCTACTAGTCCTCTATCAAAACACTTTATATATTTCATTATTACTAATATGATTAGGCACATTAGCTCATACATAGAAGATGATTTAAAGAAACTCTCAGAATAATTGTGATTTGTGTGGGATTTGAACCCACATCCCCTGGTTTACATGGCCGGTATTCTAACTAATGTCATATTAGTAATAATATAATAAACCCGTAATGGGTAATAAATACGCATCTGATTGACGTTTAATCAAACAATCGACTTATATATTTCACCCAAAAAAAGCTTTTTATATTAACCATATTGTCTACAAATAAGTGTATGATTACAGTAAAAAATTAGTTCAATTGTTTACCACAAAACACCCACGATTCTATGTAATAACGCGTACGTATTAACACATATTTTACTCTGTAAGAGTTTGTCAATAAAAACTTCAAATCAAATCTAAAAGTGTTGGTAGAACTTCCCACATTTTTAGCAACAAATTTAACAGTTTTTTTGCAGTCCAAATCAACCTTCAGACACGAAAGTCATTGGATTTTTTTCTATTTCCAGTACATTATGAAGTTCCAGTGGGCGATATGGTTTAATAGATTTCCCGTCGCGCTCGATTGCATTTTGCGGCCTTAAATTTGTTTCTAATTCAATTTTGTGACAGCAGCAAAAAATCAAAGCAAGCTACAAAAGATTTTCTAGTACAATTGTTTAATTTTACTTTTTCGAAACTGCGCTAGAAGATAATTAATTGGTTTTTTTTTACATATTCCAAAAGTTGTATACCCTTGCCGGTTACGACTTTGACCAAACCTAGAAACCTGAATGAAGACGCAGTAATTACATTGCTTGTCTTCATTTAACTGCGATCTTTTAAGTGCGTCGTTAAAACAGCTTCTGAACATAAACCTAACCATTTAAGTGTCTAATTGAAATTCTTACGTCTCATTCGTAAAGTACACACATACTCTGCAGATTCTAGTTGATACTGTAACTTAGTTTTTTTGTTGTTGTTTTAAAGTACAGTTATTTCGGTATACAACAAAATTCTAATACATCGATATTAAAGAATGCTCATATACTCTGTCGTGAGTAACATCGAAGATGATGATAGACTGGCTACATAGCTTATCATTTCGTAGCAACACCACAATCAGGTCTAGACAACAAAGCCGTGATCTTTTGCCCCGTACTTTTACCTTGTTAGCACACGTGCTATATCATTATATTTGCTTTATTTAGTAAATACACTACACGCCTTGGCATGTGTCTATCATTGTGTATTACTTGTGTCCAGTACGAACATAAGCTGCTTTTTCTCAATCCCGTGGGAATGTACAACGCCATGTGATTATCGTTTTAAATACTTGTCACTGAATTTAATTCAACACAGCGTTACGTGCACCAACAGGTGTTAAAAATAATTAATTAAATTTATGTGAATATTCAAATCAGCAGTGCAGCATACCAGCAAATTCAATTCCTTCACAATCATATGAAAAATTTCTTGTTATTATTTCTAATTATTTCTGCTATAGTTTCACATAACCAAATTGAAAACAAATCGGTCTCGTGTGAATTTACAGCGCAGACCATTAATATTTTTCATTGTTAATTTAAAACATGATTACTCATACATATTGGCTTTAAAAATGTATTAAAACGACGTCTAATTCAAGGTGTTTAATAAAAACGCTAAACAGAGCAAAATACACAGACAAGAAACCAACAAATCGCCACTTGCTATTTTCGACGATTTTTAAAATAAAATACACCCCAGGCTTCACTTTTGTGTCATTTTATCATGCGCTTTATTCTCGAGCAAGGTGAATCGCCGGAAATTTCTACCTAGATTAATTACACATTAACAAAATACTGTATCAGATGCCAAGTAGGTAATATAAATTAGACGCAGGGTCATTAAATAAATGACGTTTGAAGGGCACATAAATCTGAAATGCTCTCCAATCGTTGAGAAGGAGGACATACTCTGCAGGTACGGGCAGAGCCTCGGGCTTATTCGGCTTCATGAGAAATTGTATTAGAAACACACCTGTGATTTAAATTGTACCTTCAAGGTATAACAATACTGGGTGTACAGGTAGAAAGGTAATGGCTGTGCTCACACTGCAGTTTCCGGTCTGATACTAATATTTATCTACATACATAATTTTTATGGTTTTTTAAAAGTAATGATTGATCGTAAATAATAATACCGCGCATAACAAAGCGGCGCTTTATTTACTATTATTTATAATATAATATTGAAATACGAGTGCGGAGTCATATGATCGAAAGCAAGCATTTTAGGCACTGATCTACAAGGCGATATATTATAATATATATCTAATTTTTAATACTATAAGTAATTTTATAAATTCCGAGTTAAAAATCCTCATTGTTCAAATAAGAAAAGTTTAAAAAACCGTACGAAAATATTATATATTACGTATCATACTTGTGTATGTTTAAATAAAACATAATTTTTAATTGCATACACTTGTGTACACAAGAATATGTATTATGTATTTAATGTCGTATACGATGTTTGTTATTCTTATTAATTAAACTTTCTCTTGTGAAAAAAAAAAACCGATAATTACGGTAAACTGCCTTGTTCTTACAATAAAATCAGTGTAAATGGTCAATAATAGCCGCAGCATCTGTAGAGAAAACTCCATTCATGAATCCGACCTCACAGCTATAAAATAAAATAAAAAAATTAAATAAAGACCCACTTTCACCTGTAAACCAGATCCTGAAGTCTGCCAACGCTGTTGTAATAAAAAAAATAATAAATAAATATTTAATGCAATCCTTCAAGTCAAAGTGTAAAAAAGTGCATTTAAAAGCTCTTGCAATTCACAACTGAAGGCCTAAAAAAAAATCACTGTTATTTTGCTTATGCGGATCGCGAGACACTAAATCAATATTAATTATAAAAAGAGTATCTAGAGACCGTTTTAATATGCAGAGTGGTTCAATTTGTAATACTTCATATTTAAATGACTTATACGTATAGCCAAATGATTTTATATATTTATATTTGTCATGGTGTCTAGTAATTTATTGTATTCGGTAAACGGTATTTTTATGGGTGCGATCGATCACAATCAAAGGACTCTCGAGGTGTGGCAACACTCGACAAGATGGCGGACAGGTGCGTCCTCGAGACGAGCATTTCTCCTGTAGAAAGTGAAACCTGAATGTTCATCATAAACCGGTTGGCCTGGAACCTCAAACCCTGATCATCTTTCCACTTCCAACTCTCAGATTTTTACTTCACTTAGCCAGAATACTATGAAGGGATTTCACAAAGTTTTTTATTAAATATATCAATTTGACAAGTGTGAGACATCCGATACCTGAAAATATAAAATCTATAACATCTCAGTGATGTTGTTGTATCAAATAGGTAGTTTTATATAAACTAGGATTTCACTTTGCATGTTGAGATGTACACACTATCCTATTATGCTTTTATACATATATTGACTTGAAGGTTACAATAAAGCCGATTTTAGTTTTTTTTTTTTTTAATGTATTATTATATAATGAGTATGTAATATTTATGTCTTTGATTCACGAAAAAATCCATGACACAAAAAGTAGGATTATACGAGTAAGCACTTCAGCGCCGCAATCCTACCAATTTAAATATCGGTTTAATACTTGCATACAACGGTTTAAATTTTCGATCACTTAAAAACCACCATGATCGAAAGGATAACGTCCCCAGGGCACAATAACCATGGGTGTGAGTTCAAATCACACCCTTATCACTAAAAAAAAAACCGAGTGCGAATCGTTGATTTTTATTTAAGCCAAGCTTTTAAAGTAATCTTTTAAATCAGCTGTGAATAATTTTTTACTATTTTGCACTTGAATTTCTGTACTTTTTGCAGGCTTCCCTGATAATGGATGCTCTACACTGTATTCACAGATATCTGGGCTGTCTTATTATTCTCCAACGTTGTTTTAATGCGTTGCTATAACTATGAAATTTTATTGCCGGCTAATTATATATAATGCATAGAATTTCGAGTATTTTCTAGAGCGAGAGTTGTACGGACCTAATCTAACTTATCGCCATACCCGTCTAATAGCACTGTATGCCAAATCAATCTTACTCTGATAATATTTTATAAATCGCCTCGTGTGGAATACACAAAACTTTACTAACATGATATTCATTGTTATAATCACTGTGAAACTATGCGAGATTTTTATTAAAAACTCGTAACAACCTATCAACTATCCGCAAAGGATGATCGCGTGGTTTTTATAAAATTTATTTTTTATCATGGTATTACCAATTTAAAACAACTAATTATAGTTTGACTTCATATACTGGATAAAACTGTTTCTTGTGTCTGCCTACAAGTAATTATTTAAGCAGACACCCACAGTTAATGAAGTCACTGGATAGCTTCTTGAAGGGTGTCATCGGAACTATAAACCCCATAAACCAGGGGGTGTAGCTTCAGTCACTCCCATATATAGCACAATTTCGATTGACTAGTTTGGAAAGTTTCCCCAAATTGTGATGACAAACCTTGTACATAACAAGCAAGGTACTAAACCTATAAAAAAAAAATTAAAAATAGTAATTTTCACCCTACCCCATAAATCAGATACGGCTGCTTCGCGTGTCTGCGTATTGACTTGATATTAATAATTTTCGCAAATTAGGTATATTGCCTTCTCGTTGTGTCTGGAAGGTCAAGGCAATCTGCAAAATCCGCCATCGATCCATGGAGAAAGTAATCGTTTTCATCGGCGCACGCTCGCAGATCCGAGGTTTGTAGGAAGCAGGTGAATAGACGCCCTCATTCCGAGTCATGCTTTGCACATATTTACGGTCATTTTTTACCGATGCTTTCTCCCGACATTCCTCCAAGCGTTTAGCTTTATAATAAACGATTAATATTATATTATTTGTGATTTTGATTATACAACGCGTACCGATGTTGATAAATGAGCTATGGTCACCTTGCGGACGGTCCAGCCTCGACAGACATACGCGAGTACTCCTCGACTTGTGCTCTACTTGCTGGCTGATTTTCGCATCCCAGGGACGAATCTGGGTAAAATAATATTCCTTATAAATAAGGGTTAAATTTTTTAACGAAATTATAACAAAAGATGAAAATTCTGCTGTAAAAATTGTGTCTGATAAGCAGGCTTTCTATATTTTTGATCTATACAAAATGGCCAAAATTAAATCCGGCCGCCTCAAGTTTATTACTTTGCAAGTCGTCTATTCAAATATCTACAAAAAATATATAATTTACTATTAAATGCTGCATTATTTTTATTAAAAAAAAAAGATATCGTCAAAAATTCCTATAAATGTACTTCTTAAATCGTAAAGACTTTATCAAATATTTTTAATAATACAAAGACTGGTTGTAAATACAAGAAATAAAAAGTGTTTTTTTTATGAATATTTATATAAAAAAATATGTTATGCATCTGATGATGACCTAGTCTATTTGGTCGAAACTAGTAATGCAAAAACTAGTGAAGACAAAATACAAAGGTACTTTTATTGTTAAATTAATGAATCTTCACCAATCAAATGCCTTGTCCCCCAACAAGAATAAAAATATCTAATTGCTTTCTTGCAACTTCTTTTTTTTTTTTTTTTTAGCAATTAAAGAGTATAACTTCATACGCTCTAACTACATAATTGCCGGGTATGTATTTTAATGTAGACGTAATTAAATGTTGTATTTATTCTGTGCGTCTGACACATCAATCCATCAGAGATAACCCAATATTGGAACCAGTTAGCAGAAGGCACACACGACTCGATCCGTTCACTCGGTGAAGGTCGCTTTCGATAATGCAGGTAAATGCAATTCCGCGAGTCAGTAGAAACCCACATCACCTGCTGGATAACCGGTTCGATTCTGCGGGTGTTAAAAGTGTTGAATAATAACTTTAAAAAATCTTTAAGGCAGTTGCTTCCAGCCTTTTAATAGCCTCTGGTGTCCAACTGCACACCAGAGGCAGTCCATTACCTGGCGAAATCGTGTCATTTAATTTATTTAATTGTCACTTTATTTTTCTATGTCGAAAGTTGATTTTTTTTTTGAATATTGAAAAAACTATAAATTATATTTATCTATTTTTTATTATTTAATTAACGTCCATTTTCAGGGTAAAATAAAACCTTGAAGATGTTGAAAAATTGGATAAAATGACGACTTTTCAAAACCAAAGTTTGTTAAAAGATTTTTTTTTAATTTTTTAAATAATATATCGCACAGGGTTTATATTCAATCTTTTGATTCCAATTTAAGAAAAGACTTTTAAATGTTTAAGACTCATGGAAAAGGGACATGACGAATCTCTAAATTCCTACACTTCAATTGGAAAAACACATATTTATCATATTAATAGTAAATTTATAAGAAATAAAAGTATATTTTGTTCGGAAAAAGGGATGTATCAAACATTTTGCTTTTAATTTTTTTTTATTAGTGCAGTCGATTCTTCTCAAAACGGACTAGAAAATGATCAAAAAAACTCGATTATGGGATCTAGACCCTTAACTGTCCCTTCCAATATCTCAACAGAAAATAAAACAATTTCCCATAGTAACTACTAAGAGTCTTGCATAAAACGCTCAAAGAAACAGAACACCTGGCGATGGTATAAAAGCGTAAAGTCTCCTATTTAAGCCATATTTTTTTCAAAAATAATTATATATCGAAAAAAAGGGGCATTGGAAGGAGGAAACGTACGTGGATGCTGAATTTAACCCAGTTGCTGTAAGAAATACAGACGAAGGCCTAGGATTCATATGTGTTCAGTGAAATAGTCAACAAAGGCACTCGAAGAAGAACTTATTATTTTCCTATGATTTTTTTTATAAATTTAATAATATCTATCTATAAGTATAGATAAATAGATTTTTTTTATTTAAATTAGACTTTTTAAAATTTAATACATTGAAAAAACCGTTCAATTACAAGTCAATTTTTTTTTTTATTAATTACGTACCTATTTGTTTTGTTATTTTATTAATTTTAATTTAATAGAGGGAATTTGATTTATCCCAACCTATTTTATGAGAAGTAAAGTTTTTCAGAATATCAAAAACAAGTGTTTTTTTTTGTTTTGTAAAACTGTCTATTTTTTTACACAAACTAGTATTTAAATAAAAATAAACTGTGTTCATTTTAATTTAAATATAAGATAATTTTAAAGAGCTAAATAATTCATGCCTATTAAGTAATTTACCCTTTCCAAGGCTGATTTGTTTAATTGCAGTTATCTTTAATTTGAAGCTCAGGTAAACCAAAAAATAAATACGGCATGACGGTGTATTACTTCAAATAGTCAAGAACTGAAATAATAAAAAAAAACATACGAAGTCATTAGATTCTTTACAAAACATTTCCTGAAAAATTAACACAGCTTGCTGTATCCCACAATCTTCCGGCATTTTTCATATTAAGTCACTAATTTGTAAAACGTAGAAACGGTCACCAGCCGTGAAGATGGGATCGGATTCACGGCTCCAAGCACACGCAACGCTGCCTTATATGCTTGAGTATAATTCATAGTAAAGTAGACCCCATTAGTGTTTACATCAAGACATGAAATTCGTATCAGAAAGATAGCTTGCGGCGGGAGCAAAACTGAAACACGATAATGGTGGAAATTTAAATGCAATATATAATGGCTACGTTTTGCAAGCTCATATGAAACTGCACGTGAAACGAAGAAGAGAATATCACTCTGAACAAAAAAAATATTTGTATACAATTAAATGCACTTATAGAAAACGGTTTCACACGCGCTTGTGGGTCAGTAAAATAAAAACAATAGTAGAGAGTGGCAGAATGACTGATTGCCAAAATGCTGTAGAAGTGATACGAATGAGCCAGTAAATGCACATCTTAGACAGTGATAAATTAAATTCTAGTCAGTTGGCGTATGAAACTATTATAAATAGTTCGTATAAAAAAAAAAAAGTAAAGGAAAGAACTCTATAAGGAAATTATTATATAATAATGCTATTGGGCATCAGCAATACGCAGATTTTTCCTTCCAATATAAAACTGTAGTATAGAAGAACCCACTGCTCTATTTTCCCCTTAGAAAACCATGAAGGCTCAGTATGAGTATATGTTCGCTAATCTCCTTTGAGGAGAGGCAATTGATGAAGGAAATAAAAAAAAAACCTTCGTATGAATAACTCATTTCATTGATTGTGTAGCATTTTCCACTGTAGTGTTTTTGTGCTGTATGGCTCAAAATGCTCATATATCCCCAAAACTGTTATAAAATGTAAACTAAATATATGCATGCATGCATGCATGCATTATTGGACATTGCTGACGCAACTGCGGCCATTTTAACCTCAAACAACCTTCCTAGCGGAGCTTACTGCATTTCCCATTCACTGAAACTGGGTTAAGTAACCCGCGGTACTTTTTTTAACTTTCAATCTGATTGGCAAGGTTGTAGATTTTTAACTGAATCTCACTTTAATTGCCCAAGTCGTAATTTTGTAAAGCCACACATCCAAAGCGCTCATTACTCAATTTGTAAACCACATACGATGTACCAAAAATTTATTAAAATGGGTTCACTCCCCATTAAACTCCTTATTAAACTGATTTAATAAGCCTCACGACTCTCTCAGGTTGTATACGATTTGTATTGACATCAAAAATGTGTGCACTCTCTTATTCTGCCTCAGTTTGGCAGTCTTACGCTCGTGGAATAAACATGCAATAATTATTAAAAAATATTTCCATTAGATGCCCTCAGAGGAAATTGGTGATAATTTCACAAAACATATGCTCGTTCTGACGCATTCCAGTATTCTCGAAATTCCGCATCCACGTAAGTTGCCTCCGTCCAATGCCTCTTTTTTGCATCGCTGCAATCCACTTCACGTGCAAAAAACGGCATTAACATCTGATTTGCTCCAGCACAGGTGTTATAATACTATACCTGCTTCTTGCGTGTTCCTCTCGGCCCAGCAAACAATCTCCACTCTATTTCTCCGCGTATCTTCATTATCTTCACTTCCGTACGTTTCGTGCGATTTTTCGCAAACGCTCTCATGTTCTATTGGAAGGGGTTGCCCCATCGATGCGAATCCATTTCGAAGGAACAATGGGAAAAATCCATTAATTTATATGCAGAATTCGCAATACTGCAGCGAAGATTAAGGTAAATCAGATTCAGATTCTCCAGAGCACACGTAACACGCCGTAATATAAAAAATAATCACTTTTAAAAAGCATAATTAATTAATAATATTCATTAATATTTTTTTTATTTTTAATCAAAATCACTCAGCCGGTTTCTTGTACGTGTATTTTTTAATTATTTGAATAATTTATCTGCTCGTAGTATAATTTAATACAAATGAAAATGCGCAGTTTATATCATCAACAAAATTTATCAAAAGCACACTAATTTATATTAAAAAAAAATTTAATCGCCGGTTTTTGTATAATCGTAATAATTAAACAAAAGTGCATTTTTATGAATGTGTATTGAGATTTTCGTCGCCGTTTTCGTGTGCTGAGTATTTATTGTTTTCCACGATGGACTGATTTAATTTGTAGTATTATTTTATGGTATTTGTTTCTACAATCCAAAGCCATTCGACTAGTTATAATTGCTTGTGATATTTTACGAGACTAGTCTGTTTATGGTGTTGGTTAAAATACTATAATGGATGTACGTTTTGTGGTAGGCAGTTATGGCTGGCTGTAACATGGAGGCATATTTTCATTCAAGACGGTTGGTAATTTTTCGATTCGTATTATTTTCTCGAAACCCAATTACAAAGCGAATGAGAATCACTCACAGACAATGCACAGAGTCGAATGGAAATATTTATTATTATTGTCAGTTCTCTTTTTTGAGGTCTCCATAAATATTTGTGCCTACGTTACTCTACAAAAAATTTTAAAAATCAGGATAAATAATATTGAGCCAATTTCTGAAACAAAACATATGGGCTCGATTTACAATATTGAAAGTACGATAATATTACATTTGACCGAGTCCGTCCCTTATCACGCACGCAGGTGTTCCCAAAAGCCGTTTCCAAGAGGCTGCAGAATAATTACTTAAGATTTGGGAGAAAGTCAGTGGGAGTAGCAGAAGATGGAAGCGGCGAGTCGTGAGGAAGGCGGAACTCCAAGTCGAAAGTCATCACTTGACATTGGGCCAAGGTCAAAACCATGGTGGCAAGGACAAGCAGAAAACACGATCTTCTTCGTGTGTCTCTCCTCTTCCACATCCAGCTTACTTAGACAAAAAAAAACCTTTGCAATCACCCAATAACGTATTTTTAATTTGTACGTTACTTATATTTTATCGGTTGTGTCGCAGCATGTATAGAAGGCTTTCTAGGATATTCTAGACTTAGATCATAACCTATAAATTTCCTATGTTTCAGTAGTACCCTTACACAAAAATAATATTTTTTTCATACTATTACAATTTCTAAATAATTCAGGAAACGTGCACTCAATCAATACCTGCGAGGCTTTTTTTATTTATTTTTATATTATGCTGTGTCTATTTTTATATTAACTGCGTGCTTTTCAAAGTCAAGTCCGCAATAAGAGCGGGCAGGCTGTGTAACAATTTCACGGCGATCGATCCGATCAACACGAGCCGTCGATTTAGAAATCATTTTCAATTTTTTCAGGCTGCCCACCACAAATCAAACATGGCCAATGTGTGCCAAAGACTTTGATAAATCGAGCGATACGCTTCACGTTAGCGGATATGTTTCAAATGTTCACGTGTCAGATTAATTAGATAGATGCAGGCTAATTGATGAGTGCTCTGATTTTTTTTTAATATTAATATATAATGATATCGAAAAAACCGAAGGATTTCATGCGATTTCGCGAGTTGCTGGCTAATATGCAAATTTTGATATATCATATTTTTTTTTATATTTGTGCATAGTATTATAAAAATATTGTTGTCTAGGGTGCTAGCACAGTTAAATGATTTCGGTCTAATTAATAAAATTTTATAAAAACATAAATTTTATCAATGAAATGATTAAGTGCTTTTGTATGAAAAATGTTTTTTCACAACACTTTGAAGTTTACACCTTTGCCTCATATATAATATAATATAATAGAGTTTGAACCTCACAACTATTTATGTTTATATATATATTTTTTTATATATAATAAGCATTGCCGATATTTTAATATTAAAATCTGATAGATAGGTTTTCTATTTATCGTACGCCGCGCATCAATAATTGAAATCTTAAATATGTAAGAATACTTTCGCATCAATCATTTGCAAAGCTAATACATTTTCATTTCCATGCCGGCCTTTCTAAACATTGACACACTATTATGGTATATTTAATTGTATATTTTATTAATGTAATAATTATTTAATTGCAGTATAAAAGGCGTACTTTATTTTCTTCCTCATGCGGCAATTATGAGAGCGTGAAATGTTGAATTAGGTTCAGCAGAGATGAAAGAGTTTACTTGCAAGAAAACAATATCCCAAAGTGTATGGGTTTGTGATATTATCTTGTATTATTTATATTTATGAAATATATTTTCAACTAAAAATAAAAGTTTATAAATTTATATTTATAAATTTTTTCACAGTTTCTCAAAAATACTTTTTTTTGATATTACTATTGTGTATTTAAAATACACGTACTTTCTAATTTTGCAGAATACATCAAATCACACTTTTATTTTTTTTTTTTTGTATATTTTAAACACATTCATTTATAATATCTAGCAATCTGTTTTCTGTTTAATTTGGATTAATTAATTAATTATTTAAATAAGAAACAAAAATATATACCTGAAATGTATACAGTATTACATTTTTTGTCATACATTATTCAAGCCACACGATTACTCCCTTACAGTTTCAGCAGCCGCCATGTTCTATTCTTTTTTCAAAATTTCAAATTCAAAAGTGTTCCATCATGTGGGAATTCCATTCTTTATTCAAATTACTCGAACAGCTGGAAGTGTCAAAACCATTCATCTCCCTGCCTCAGTATAAGGAGAGGGAAATTTACGCAACGCGCCTTGCGGAATATTACGCGTTGTCACTAAAATTAGTGACGCTGGAAAAAACAATTTGCATTCACGATCACGAAACAAAAAAAAAATATGTGCTATGTTTGTTGAATATTCAAAATGTTCAATAATACTTTCATAAACAATATTCAAATGAGTACTTTTATGTTAGTTTATACATAAAGAAAATTGCTTCATAAAACTTTACTCTCAAAGACTAGAAGAAATTCAAAACCTTCAGTTGGGCCTACGTGCATTAATGAGTTGAGATTGGAAGATTCATAAAATTAATCTTCTTCTTCTTCGGGTGCCTCTCATCAGAGGAGGTTGGCGACCATCTCACTAAGCATATACTTATGCTGAGCTAGTGTTCATAGTTTTATTATTGAGAATATGGTAGTGGATCTCCGTGTTCTTCTACACTGCAGCTTTATAATCAAAAGAAAAGTCTGCGTATTGCTAATATTTTTTTATAGTTTAGAATACTTAAAAATTTATAAAATATTTTGTAATGTTTTTTGAAGTTTTGTTGTATTTCAATAAATTAACTATGGTATTACAAAAAAATATTTTCAATACTACAAACGGCCGTATATCTGATAATGAAATAAATAAAAGTTGAAAGTAAAATTAAAATACGTATTTTGTAATAATTTAAAGTTGATTTCAATGTAAAACTAAAACTCATGGAATCATTAAAATTGGAAATAAACAGCATTCTATGGTGGCACAAATCATCACCTATATAAAATAAAGTTTAACGGTCTTTTCACTATATTAAATGATGGTGATTAAAATTCCTCTCAGATCAGGATAAAGACTAAAATATGTGTAAAAGTTGTATTTAATTTATTTAAAATTATAATTAGATATCACTGTTATTTTGCAAACACCATTCATTAAGTGTTGTATTCTGTTTGTACAGTGTATTAGTATTCATAACATATATTCGAGAGGAATTAGAAGTTGTAAAGAATATTCTTACAACTACCACTTATATTTTATAAAAAAAACTGCGCATACATTGAATATGGTGAATTAGAAAGCTTTTAAAACAGCAAACAAATCTCGGACTGATCATCTTTGCGTAAATATTATTTTTTTAATATAGTAAACGTAGGCTCATATTTTACAACAATAATGTTTTTTTCTTTTTTTTACTAGACAAATAAATATGGACTGGAGTACTGATTATAGAGATCATCTTGCATAAACGATTATCATGTTAAAATTTTGCACAAACGAGAGTGCCTCTCCTCAGAGGACGTTGGCCACAATCTCACTGAGCATTTTATATTAGAAGGAAAAGTCTGCGTATTATTATTCAGGGTGTTCAAAGAGAGTATCGTGTATTTGTTAGTTCAGTAAAACAAAAACTGCTAGTAATCAAGTATTTTTTTTATTGTTGATTATAAGAATACAAAATGGAAATAATTTCGAAAAGATGATGTTATCCAAATGGTAACCGTTACACTTCTGGCACTCTTCTAATCTGGAATGAAGGTTGCTGATAACACGCTGACACATAGCCCTTGATATTGCTGCCATTTCTGACCTGATGTTTTGTTTCAATTCTGTTCGATTATTCTCATATTTACTTTTAATGTATCCCCATACGAAATAGTCAAGAGAGCTGAGGTCGGGGCTTTTGGGAGGCCAGTTGATATTACCTCTACCTTATTAGGGAATAATTCGTTAACAGCTTCAATTGGTTGATTGGATGTATAGCAAGTGTCTTGTTGGAACCACATTATTGAGTTGAAACCGTGAAACTCCTGCAACTCTGGGCCCAAAAATTTTCGCAGCATATCGCAATAACGGTGACTATTCACATTCACCCGATACTCTTTTTGAACACCCTGTATAATCCTTTCCAAAGCTCTGACGCCAGACACAATAGCAGAAGCACATCCCTCCTCAATTATTCAAAGTCCACTACTCCATTACCAAATCTTTTCTGTTCATCAATAAATCAACAAATAATTAATTTCACATAGTAAAATGTACAATATTATATTATTCAATATTATTAAAAAAAAAAAAAAATCTCAAGTCACGACTCACGACTTTCCCATCCCTAAACCTGGATCGACCGTCGAAGATAGGCGCGACGCGTGCGACGCAGAATATATCAACAGGCCATCTAAAGCAGTGGCTCTCAAACTTTTTTTGTCCCAAGGACCCCCTTTCATAGTCAAAACTTGCCTACTGGGTGAAAAACTACATAAATTAATATTATAGACTAGTTGGTGCAAGTATCGACTCTATTGCGTTCCTGTATTTATATTTTACTTAAGACGTAAAAATCACTAATAATGTATTCATTGTTATTTATTTTAACTTCCATATGAATAAAAATGTGTCACAATTTTTTTATTTTATATCAAACCTCGCGCGGACCCCCTGACGTTTTTCAGGGACCCCCAAATCGATTTTAATTTTCCAAGGACCCCCTGGGGTTCGTAGGGACCACTTTGAGAAGCACTGGTCCAAAGCGACGCATAACGTATCGGCCGGTATATTTATTTACTTTTTCCATGCGGAAGGCAAAGCACGCGGGTGTGACAACCTCGGGGAGTACATCCGCCGGGGAAATCTGCGTTACATAAAACCCATGAAACTACAGCCTGCCCATAAAACACCTGCCACTCTGCTCGGCCAGCCACGGTGTTTGCAAAGAGACGCCGTGCACTTTTTAAATTACACCGCTATACTCGTATGTATTTCATTATGCAACACGTTCTGGCTGCTAGTTTTTTTTATTTTTGCGCAATTGTACCTTTATTAGCATATTCTGTATCAACTGGCTAGATTTTATATTACATCACTTGAGTTGCAAATTTATCACGATTAAAATGTGATTATTGCATATCACTATATTTTAATATTGACCACATCGAGTAATAAATCAAGCTTTGGATATATCATAGAATATTTTTTTTATATATATGTATAACTTGGGATCACATCGCTAAATCTGTTATTGTATCTTCGATAGCATGCACGTACGCACATCATTTTTAAGCCAATTTGCACCGCAGTATATGAATCTTAAAACTCACATAAATTTTATGGTTAGTACATTTACCTTTGTTTTTTTTTTGCAATTCTGGCGTTTGAGCCATAATTTAGACATCTTGTATTTTAACAGGAAGTGATTTTTTTTTTTTTTTTTTAATTACACAAATTATTTAAAACGCATGCAGTGTTGCTTTCATTTTGCCACTTCATTATTAACACGAGTCTCAAAAAATGTGGTAGCGATAGACTTAATTAAAATGGACACGCAACCTATATCCGGTTCTTTTTTTTTTTTTTTTTTTTTTTCCGCCGAAACCGGATAATTGAATAACAAGAGTCGAGTATTTGGAAAAAAAGTGGGTTTTTTTGTTTATTAATTTATATAAGGCGTCTTAAAAATCATGCTACGATTTTAAAAGAGAAGTTTTAGTACCAGTATGGAAATAAAATAAAATGTCAATTTAAGTGTTTTAAAGTTTTATAGATTTTTATATTCATATTATTTTTCAAATGATATATTTTTTTTAAATAAATAATCATTTATAGTAAATAAAATATCAATCGCTATTATTATAGGTTATTATATTATTATTATTATTATTGTATTATCATAGTTTTGCTTAAAAAAACATCGCACACACACTTAGCCAGTAGTGTGTGTCGGTTGTGTTGCATTGTGTGTAGGCAGCTTCAAAGATTCACAATTTCCATAATTACGTACCAGATACTGTACACGAAGTACTTCCTAGAATTAATTTATGATTCATGTAGGCATATAATGAGACTTGGTGATTATTACATTTAACTATTAATATTTATAAATATTAATATTTAATTGTTAAAGGCCAGTTAACAATTTGTCAAATGCAGTTTTCATAGTAAACTTTGGACACAGTTTCATAAAAATACGTTCAGAGAAATCGTCTTGTTTTGCTGAAATTCATCAAAAGTGAATGCTTGAGTGTCGTTTTATTGCGAAAAGTTTATTTTTTATTACGTATTTTGAGTTTTTATGCTTCATCAGAAACTGGGCTATGCGTATTTATGCAAATTCACAATCTAGATCAAGCAGTCGCAGCAAAAAATGGATCAAGCGGCTCGGTGTATCCGGAAAAGTACGTGCAAGTAGCGGCAGGTTTTTTTTCTTTTTGAAGAAAATCCAAGCAAACAATCGTTTTTTTTTTTATTGGGAATTATCATGCTTACAACAATTTGTCACTTTCTGGCACGCCATTTTGCCATCTTAGATTTTGCGCCGAAAAAATGACCTCTTTTCTACAATTTAAATATAAAACGCACGGTAGCTGGACACTTACGACATATCAAATATAAATTATTGTACCCTGAAGATATTAGTATACTCTTGAGATACGGATCCATTGCTATGTGAAGGTTAATTAACTACTTGAAGGCTGTTGCTGACTGATCATATGTGAATAAAAGCATTAAAATTTTCAGGAAATACTTTTCACTGTATTGTTTTTGCTAGAACGTAACAATTTGGTACAATTCTGTATATTTTCAGGCTTCACATACCTGCAAATAACCTAAAAATAATCACCACTGTAAAAATGCTTTCAATAACTGAAGGCTGTTAACAAATCTTGATACGAAGAAGAGTTTTGTTTTTCTCAACTATCCAAGGTCATATGCATCGCGAACGAAGGCGTAAGCAGTGACTTTACGGTCTCACTGTTAAACGAAGCATTTTACAAACGAACTGCAAGTAAAAGCCTCCAAGGAATCATTATTCATAAGAGAGTGCATGACATAGCGGTTATGTCCACTGAAATGTAATCTAATCAGGTTTGCGACCGAGCCCGATGTCTCCGTAGAAACTGCGAACGTGTGCACGCAATGCGATAGCTTCCGCCCCTTATGCAACTGCTAACTGCTAAATACTGTGTAAGCCGCTTAATTGATATTTTTTTTCTTGATAAATAAACAAAATCCAAGAAAAAGAAAGCTAACGTGGATGCAGACATGGCGACTCTGAGAGGTGAAGGGGTGTAGATCATAGTTTCCTAAACTATTTCCTAGTCGAGTTTTCCTGTTTTTCGTCGACCCGCTGCCTTGCTAATATTGAATTTTTACAAATTCATCAACTTCGAACATATTTTTGACATCTTATATAGAACAACTCACTTTAAAACGATTTAAAACTCTGTCTGTCCTCGGTCTTCCTAAGCCGTACAGGTGTCCTTATTTTCTCGGAATACTTGTCAAATCAATTTGTTTTATTACGCCCATCGGCGCTCCGTACAACCAATTAGCTGCCCATCCGAGTTTATTAGCCCCTGTAAATGATTTTTTTTTAAAGGCAGCACGATCGTAATGGTTCGTCTTCTTGTGTCATAAGCTCCAAAAAGGTACGTCGGTATAGTTTTACAATGCCGAAAGTCTCGTTTCTCGAGCATTTGGCACGAACTTCTACGCTTCAGGGCTTCGATTCGTCACAAAGTACATAGGTACATTTACGAAATGTCTAAATTTTGGTGATGACCTGCTTAAATGGGATCCACTCTCGTAGACCCCCATTTACAGTTCATGGACCCCCAATTTTATTTTTCGCTGTCATCGACCCCTTGCAGGGCGAAATCGACCCCTCGGGGTCGATATTGACCACTTTGGGAACCTCTGGTGTAGATGAACTGAAAAAGAGATAGGGTGGGACGCACTGGATCATATATGCACTAAGAAGGATCGCTGATTAAAATATAATATTTTGTATTTATTTCGACATCAAGTGGCTTAAATAAGAGCCACTTACCGCTTGCATTTTTATGGCTTAATTGTTTTATCACTGGCTCATGTATCCGTTTTTTTGTTGATTGCAGATGAAGCACGCAATTGGAGGCACTAAAATGACGGCAATACTTCTCCTAGTCTTCTTGCTCCTCGAAATCAGCCACGGAGAGGCTGGAGAGAGATGGTCCAGACAACTCACAGGAGAATCCAACAGCGACTGGGTTCCGCTTGGAGCAGCGCCCCTCAACAAGAGACAAGCTTCCGCCAGAGTCCTGACTCATCCGGCTCCTTTCCAGTCTAACTTCTTCCCTGCAGAAACAATCCCGAGTGATAACCCACCCCAACTGTTTCTAAAATCTATTCCATCTGGACAGCAATATCAAGCGTCGTATCAGCAGCCCCTTCAGCTAACCCTGACTAGTCAGTACAACCCCCTGGCGCAGGGTTTCGTTGCTCCACCAAACCTTCAGTATAATAATATTCAACATAACGGACAAGCGACCCAATACCAACCGCAGACTGTCAACTCACAATTTGTCCAACACCCGTCTCAAATCAATAACCAATTCTATAACAACGTGAATCAAGGACCGACCGGAGCATCTGCCCAGCAATTGAACGATTTCCCTCGCTTTGTAGATGGATATAAAGTAGAAAACGCAAGCACAGATTTCTTCCAAGCTTCTGGAAAGAAGAAGACGATTACTCCTGCTATCAGAAATAACCAAGAACCCGTTTTGAAATCACAGCAGCAGTTCACTACGCAGAAAGCATCGGAAAGGTCCTCCACCTTCAGGCCCACGACTTCGGGTATAACTACCGTCGAAAAAGAAGAAGTCCAGCTTTTGTACGTACCTCTGGAGACTTTGCAGAGTGAGCAGTTCAATGTAAAGAAGTTCTTGAACGAGGCGCAAAAGCAAGAATCGATTAGAGACTCCGTCGGATCACCTGGACAGATTAACAATCAGCTCTACACGCCTACAACACCCAGTTATTTCCAACGCCAGCAAACTCAACTTCATCAGATCCAGCAAGACCTCGTCCAGCAGGCCTTCAACGCTCAAAACCTACAAGGAAAATTCAAGCAAAACAACCAGTTTGACCGTCAGCCTAAATACCAACCCACTTCACCTGTCGCATTACCTTACAGCCAGTCTTTCCCAGCTCCCACGATCACCACTCCAAAATCCAAGAAACTGAAAGCTCACCAGCCTCCTCTTGCTGTGTTCATGATTCACAAAGGACAAGAAAAAGCGAGACTGTCTGACGTATTGGGCGTTCTCAAAAACGCCAAGTCCGTCTCAGTTCTGGACAACTTTGGCCCCAACTCTCCTAAGATTTTCATTGGGCCGTCCACTTTGAGGACTCCTGAGCACTATGCAAAGTTTGAACTTCCTTACCTCTCGAGTATCGATGGAAACAGAATCCAGCGTAAAGTGGAACAGCTGCCATTTTTTGTGGCTCCTCTTAGTTACAAAGCTCCCCAAGGCTTTGCTAAAATTCCTTTCCCCGCACCCCATGTTGGTTCCGTAATAGTTAATCCGTTCATGGCAGAATCACAAGATTTGAGACCCACTTCTGAATCTCTGCCAACTTCTTTCGCTTTCTCTTCTTTCCAAAATCCATCTACTGAATCTTTCCGTCCTACTGTGAGCGAACCGACCCCATCCAAGCAGAATACTTTTAGTTTCTTCCCATCTACCACGCCTAGCCCGGTGATTTCATCTCAAAGCACTGCATCTGATTTTCAGTCTTCTTTCCTTCCATACGACACGTCTTCACTCAGTCCTTTCAGACCTCTATCTTCAGGTCGTAAGCCAGAATCCGACGCAATCAGCTCTTCTAGACAGCCTTTGACTTCATACTTCACTCCCACTCCGTCCAAACCTACAGTGAGCTACTTTAGCTTCCCGGAGTATAGCACTCTTCCAACAACAAACAAACCTAAGAGTGTGTTTAGTAGTTATGATAACCGAGGTCATTATATCACTAATGCAGCAATTGACACGTCTGCCCCACCACTCAAAACAAATGCTCCAACAACTACGACAAAAATACAAACTACTCCCATTCCTCCGACATCTCCAAACTATGAAAACCATAATCCCTATTCTATCAACCAAGCTTTCGCCTTGAGAAATCCATATGAACCAATCAACTTCCAAACGAATATTAGAGCAAATGAAATCAGACAGTATAAGCCAGACCCTCAAATCCAGAATCTGAATTCTGAAAGTTACACCTCTTTCCCTCAACCTCCTCCCCCTCCACCTCCTAAATACTCTGAAATTCAAAATAACCACAGACCCACAAACTTCCAATACTCGACTATCAGTGATTACACCCAGAGACCGTACTTCACTGAACCCATCCCTACTGAAACCGAACCTGTTCAACCGATCACTCAACAGTCTCCACAGAAAATAAACGAGTATGATACCAAAGATTATTCCCCCTCGTATAATGAATATTCCAGTCCATCTGCTGAGGCTGAATACGAAGAGTCCAAGAAAATTACTCCTGATTTTTCTTATCAGACTGAAACTACTCCGACCAGGATTACTACCATTTCAACAACTACAACAACTACATCTACAACAACAGCTGCACCCATTACAAGAGCCACGAGGAGACCTATCCATTCTCGGGGAAGGCCTAGGTATACCACACAAAAACCAGAGAGCTCTGAAATCGCAAAGGCTACCACTCGTAGGACACCAATCAGAGAAAGGAAACCAAACAACAACTTCCGTGCAAAGCTGGAAAGCACAAAGGCTACCACCACTTCGACAGAATCATCTGTAGATTCAAGCAACTTCGAATCGGGAAAAAAGAAGGGAGAATACAAAGAAAGTGCCAAAGTCTCGACGAGACATCCTTCTCACAGATACAAGAATCAAGAAGAAGATGGCAAACAAGCACCAACGACAACCGAAAGCTCTCTTAAGGCAACGATTGCGACTCGAAACCAACGACTACGATCAAGAGGACGAACACATTACAAGATCAATCAAGAGAACCAGGAAGGAGTAGAGGTACTTCCAAAGAAAACGTCAAACAAAAAAGGAGAAGGTGATAGCATAGCCTACCAGCGTGATGTTCTACATCAAAACTACCCAGTCACCCTCACTGAGAGAATGAGCACTCTGGAAGTGTACACTTCAACACCAATGCCCAGCAGCGTAGATCTTAGTAATGGAAAGATTAGGATCTATGAGACTACTGGTGTAACTCAAAAGTCTCTTCTGCGTCAGGATGCAAGGTTATCAGAATCTCCCTTAGATATATATGACAATCAACCTATCTTCCAAGGAGAACAAGAAAAGTTTTTAACTCAGCCTGATTCTTTCATAGAAATAAATGCTGATAACGGTAGAAACACTGCAAGCTCTCCTGGTGTAGATCTATATTCTGTCACACAGGAAAGTACCACAGCTTCCAATATTCCTTCAAGCACCAGCCAGAGATACGAAGAAGTGTCCCATCCTCATGCCACTGTAGTCGAAGAATACTATCCAGTTGAAAACGAAAATTACAACTCTAATCTCGAAGAAAGCATTCCCAAAAAGGAACAAAATGTTGAAATCATCAAACATGAAGTTGAAGCCACTACTAAAGCTGTTGAGTACCCATCAGAAGCGCCCACGACTACTAGTGAGGCGCCAGTCCCCAAGTTTAGAAGCAAACTCAGGGCACGTCCCAAACTGCTCCCAGTGTTGAATGTTGAAAAACAAAATGAAGAAGAAGTTCAACAACATGACAATGCAGCATTTGTATCTAACAAGCAAGTAGAAGATAGCACTGTCAATAGCTTTGCCTTCACCAGACGTAACTCAGTGCATCCTGTAACTTACCGCCCTGCTTTTGACCGCAGGCGCACTACCATGAGGATAGAAGAGATCGAAGCAGAACTCAAGTCTAGCCGACAACAAGTTAAGTCTGGTGTGCGACCAACAACCTTGAAATCTCCTGTTTATATCCCAGAAGCCACATCAGCAACGCCAGAACATGACATCAATTCCAGTGAGGAGAATGATGTTACATCAACCACAAAAAAGAATCACTTCATAAGAAGGCGACCAGTCAGGCCGACCACTGCCTTTGCTTCGACAACCCCAAGAACAAGGACTACGACAGAATCCGTTCAAGAAAACGCTCCCAACAAGAGAATAAGAGTTCGAGGAAGACTGCGTACCAGACCTACTACAGAAAAACCCCAAGTGGTTGAACAAGTTGAAGAAGAACCATCTCTTTCCTCTCAAGAAAATGATGAAAGATATTTAACGGCCACTCAAAGAGCATCTCTACAAAAATACACCACCAGAGGACGACAGGCTACCCAAAAGTACTTCAAGCGACCTGCAACAGCAACTGAAAGGAGTTCTCAGAGCTCAGCTGAAAACATTGACGATCAAGCTTCTTATGATTCCATTAACAGACCTGAATATATCCAGTTCAAGCCCGAACTTGCCAAGCCAGATTATGACTTCAATCCTGATGGTAAATCAGATGGCCAATGGTCACCCAAGATCTCCTATAACTCATTCAAACCAATTTTCAATCCAAATCTTATCGCCGATGACATTAAACAAGAAGGAGTCGAGTATGGAACTAAATTACCATCTGAAATGAACACTGAAAAAACCGACATCATCACTGCCGGGAACCCTTACGATGATGTGCTTATCTCAGTTACACCAGCCAGTAATAATCTGAACATGAATTCAAAAGCTGAAGTGCCAGAAGTAGTTGATATAATCAAATCAAATGATAACTATGAGAAGATCCCCGAGACAGCATCATCTTTTGAAAGTGTTTTGGAGGAAGTCATGAGGAGCTTGGAGCAGCAAGACGAAAATGAATATAATCCTGAATATCGTTCAGTCATGAAACATGAAGGCGGAGAAATTGGTGAGATTCCTCCTGAATCTGAAGTAGAACCAAATTTCACTGAAATAATAAAAGACTCGCAGATGGCTGAACAAGAAGTGAAGAAGAAAAATATTGAGACTGGGGATTTTCTCTCGCAAACTGAAAGGATCATTGCACAAAGCCGTACTTTCTCAACTCTCCCTGATGTTAAGGTAAATATTTTTATTATTTTATTACCTATTATTAAAGTGTATAATAGGTACTTGAGGATTGAACATTCTTTCTGATTATTTAGAATATTTTAATCTTATTATTATAATGTGTAAATAAATAATGAGCAATCTTAAATTCATCTATAATTATCTAGTTTCAGACATCCACAACTGAAAGACAGCCAAGACGACGAGGTGTATGGCGTAAAGTGAAGGTTCGACCTGCTCACAAAGATGTCTTTGATACTGCTGAATCTCAGTTCTACGGAAACTCCAACAACGACCTGGTAAAGAAAGACGAGAAACCTAAGTCTACACAACCACAGCCAAGGCCAGTCCAAGATGTGAAGAAGTCTGTAGAAGAAACGGTTTCAAAAAATAGTGCACCGGTGAAAGAAACCAATGTAGAAAAAGAAGAAAATGAAGAGAAGATTCCACCCACTACGGATAATCCTAATGAAGATCCTATTACAGAGAACATAAGTCCGGGAGATATGGATTTGGGAACTGGTTCTCCCAATAATATACTGCAAATGGAAGTTGTCAATCTGGAACCCACTGTACTTCCAGTTGAAAAACTCCAAGATACTACAGCAAAAACAGAATATTTTGTCAACCCCACAACTCTTCCACTATTTGAAAGTGAAAATAATGAGAAAGCAATCACCGAGCAAGACGAAGAGGTCAGGACAACAGTGCAACCAGAGGTAGAAAAAGAATCAAAAGTGAAATCAAACATTACCAACTATCAAATCATTCAAACTTCCTTCGTCACCGAAGTGTCGAAAGATGAACACGGGACTACCACAACTGAAATACCTCTCGGTATTGTCATGGAAACTGCAACGGAACCTGAGCAAGAATCAAAAAAAGACAAAAAGCAGAGCATAACAAACGTATTAGAAAAGATTTTATCAGAAATGGATGACACGAAAAAGGATGATGTAACAGTCGAAGGAGAAAAATCTGAAGATTCTCACAAAATTGTGAAGAAAACAGAATTTGTCGAGAATGCTCCTCCTAGTAATATCTTTGATCCCAAGTCGATTATTAGTACTTCAGTTTCGTCAGAGATCTCACAAGAAACCGAGATCTGCTACAGAGGGCGATGCATCAAGACGAAAAAGCAAGACCACAAGAAAGTGCCGAGCACACCGTGAGGCAGTCGTGTGAATGTTTATAAGTAAAAGAATCAAGTGCCTGATACGTGTAGCTATACGAATGCCGCTAATCACACCTTATTATGAAACCTAATGAAAGGAAAGACATTTTTAATGCTCTTATTGAGATTGTGTTAACTAATGTACCGTCAAAGGTGTTAACTGCCTATTCGGGTCACTTGACCTATCTGTTGAGTGATGATGAAAATGAAGGTAAAAAGTAAAAATTGCAACAATAAAAGACAAGTTTTATGTGTGTAGTCAGTAATATGTATTTTTAAATCCCCGTTGGCACGTAGGCTAAGTTACCTGAATTAGCAACGTTGCCACCTTTGATGGTAAATAATATGTTTTTAAGAAAGATGACTGAGTGCTAACGTCTTGTTTTGTGTACCTCTTTATTTTTTATAATTTATTTATTATTTCAATGATGTATCGCCAGCGTTTTTTGTAAATGTATTTATTTATCGAGTCCGAGAAGGCTATGATGATTTTTCATATTGGGTATTATTAACAAAAATATAAAATTAAGATGATATTAATCGTAATTTTGAAAGAAAAAGTTAGGAAATAACAATAATAAACACCAAAATATTAATGATAACTTGGAATCAAAAGTTTTACAATTTATATAAAGGTTTAAGAATGAAAGTCTATAAAACTATTTTTTAAACGTTTATATTATTTTTGATATTAGTTAACCAGCTTATGCTACAGGTAAAGGTTAGATACAGTATTCATCTTTTTTGTGTAAAAATGCTTGTTTTTTAATTTATACACAATGCTAGAAAAATATAAAGCACGATTGACTTATTGTGGATTACCAGTAATAGAAATGAGGTAATTTAATTAAGTATTACATATACAGAAACTAGCTATGGTTGCATGTCAGATTTATCATTTAATGTGATAAGCATATCATAGAAATACATCTGCGGAAAATTATTTAGATCCTTAGAAAACTAAATAGTTTCTAATACTACTTGAATAATGTACCGTTTGTATCGTTTATTTTTGCTGTAGCAGATTGTTTGAACTACAATAAATTATGTGAAACAATGTCATAACAATACCTGTAAAGTGTAGATATATGTATAATTATAGAATAATTTAATTTATAGGTTTAAGATTCAACGAGCTATCTGTTCTGTCTACTTTAAGATATTTAATGCTGTATGTAATTTATTTTTATACCTTTAATGTTAACTGTACTTTATACTTGTGTTAAAATAAACTGTCTTTTTAACATTATACCGGTCTTTTTATTTGAAACCAAAATACAGATAATACATTCATACACAATACGCATGTGAGATATATGGACTCGCTATCTTGGCTGTGGCCTCGTAACTATCTGAAAGTTTTAACTGCAATAAAAACGTATGCAGTTGATCAATTATGCTAATGAAATATTTGATGACTCTCAAAACATTTGATTTTTAGTTTGTATAGATATTTTTAATCAACTAAGACTAAAATATAAACGTAGTGCCAACCTGTCTAACGCTGAAATGCTGATAATGATTTTATTATTTGTTATCTGTTGTAGTATTTAAAATAAAACATTTTATATAGTCAATGTTTTTTTTATTTTTATATGGAGACTAACATAGCATTTAATTATAAATATGTTTTAATCAAATCTAACTTCATGAATATAAATTTAAGATTAAATAAAGTTTCAGAATAAAAATAACATTTTATCAACAGAGGACATATCCAAGTATAAACTGTAAATGGCAAAAAAAATTAAATTCTGAAATCCAAAGATATTTAAGAGATATGATTCATTTTCTGTAATATAAATGTACTGTCTTAGATTTTAGAAAGATAAATTCCACAGGCATGTCAATTTACAGATTTTTACTGGCCATTTACATAGCTACTTGGATATTGCTTTTTATATATAGCGATATGTTAACATTAATTACCATTGGTAGAGAAAAGTTCCTGTTTTACTACTTTGGTCAGCTACGTATCTGTTTTTGTGCTTCAGCCAATATTTCATATTTTTTCTTTCTAATTTCATTTTCAAGGAAATCTTTCCTCTCTTCTCGTGTCTTCTGTCTTAGGAGATACTCTGGATCTTGTATATCAATAAGTCCTTTTGTAAAAGTATAAAACACAATGGTAGAATCACCTTCCACACACGCGAGAGTTATTGATTTTCCTAACGATTCACCACAAACAGCATTTTGCAGCTCGTCTATTATCTTCATGTTAACTGGGACTGATGTGGAATACGGTATGAAGATATTCGGTTTCGACTTCCTTGAACCTTTGGCTGATAAATATACAATATCATGCGATTTATTGTAGGAGAAGCTGACATCGTACATAACCTTTACTTCAGTAAGTTCAATGTAAACTTGATAGGCTAAGGCATTTTTCAATGTTGATGAAGAGCCTAAAGAGTTTAAATGTTTATAAATTTGTTCTTCCATTACTTGTAATATAAATGTAAGGATTTAAGTTTAAAATTAAATATGATACAAAAATCCTCAAGATTTTAAATTGTTGCAAACGTTGAAGTCATTTTTCTGGCCACAATTAATTAAAATGCAGTTACAAGCATTGTACTGGCATCGACACCTGTCACTTACGGGGAACTAAAAGATTTTTGATAACTTGGCAACACTTTGCCTGCAATTGTTCATACTTATGATTTTACATCAATAATATAAATAATAATAAAACTATTGAGGCATATAAAATTTTCATCTATATATCAATCAGATTTTTTTTAAGTTACAGTCATTATTGTACCAGAAATTTTTTTTTGTACCACCGAACTTTTTTAAAAAAAATAATAAAAATTATTTTAGTATGGAAATACACTTAAAAAATATTATTTTACTATGAATAATTAAAAAATTGTATTATAATCAAGCATTTCATTTTTCTGGAAGAATTATCAAGTTCAATTATTTGATCAATGACGGGATAAAAAGTTTTTTCGACTCGCCACCCTGCAGTGACGCATACTTCAGATTTGGGAAAAGTGGCTGAAAGTATTCGTGTGAATTTTAGTGTGTTTACAGTGATGGTGATAAATTTACGCTTGATTTAGCGGATTCATTTCTATTTTCTGTAATTAAATCAATTTAAGATGAGTTTCTTTAGCAAAGTGTTCGGCGGTAAGAAAGATGATAAGGCTCTTACCACCGGAGAGGCTATCCAAAAACTCAGAGAAACAGAGGAAATGTTAATGAAAAAACAGGACTTTTTAGAAAAGAAAATCGGTCTAGAAATAACTACTGCTAAGCAAAACGCATCTAAAAATAAGAGAGGTAATTATAATGATTTAATCTACGTTTTAACATTTTACAAAAAAATGTGTAAATTGGTACGATTTGACAGTTCGCCTGACCTTACTTTTAATATGAATCAGTCTAGCATCCAACGCAATAATAACTAAGCTGACATAATACTGTAGTCTTTTGCACCATCATGTAATATATATTGAATTTACTTCTAAATAAAGTGCTCACGAAAACTTAACAAATTCGTAAACAAATTGGAATGTAAACATTCTCAATATTTAATAACACATTTTTATTAGTGCTATCTTCGTGTCACAGACGCATTCTTAACCTTCAATGTTATTAAATGCCTTCACTTGATTTTTAAATTGCTTAAATGTATAATAACAGATAATGTGTTGAAGTAAAAGAATATTTCGCTTTTATCTATGTCCAAGGTTCTTTGTTTACTGATGATTCATTATAAATACTCAGAGTGAGAGATTTATTCAGATATATTGTTGTGATTTATCATGTTTGTCACAAATGTCATTATTTTTTTTCACTTATCTATTTTTCTTAAATCCTTTTGCTAATAAAACGCGACAAACATATTTTGCTAATACCCGTTGGTGGCAAAGCTAAAGGTTTATTCTATTTATTATTAATAGCAAGATCTTAACTATTGCAATCATATGAACTGTGCTGAAAGTTAGTTTGTGTTTCTAGCTGCCATACAAGCACTGAAGCGCAAGAAGAGATACGAGAAGCAGCTGCAGCAGATTGATGGCACGCTCAGTACTGTGGAGATGCAGCGCGAGGCTCTGGAGGGAGCGAACACAAACACTGCCGTCCTCACCACCATGAAGAACGCAGCCGACGCCCTCAAGGCTGCGCACAAGCACATGTAAGATCAACTCTTCGTGTTCTTTATTCTAAGCTCAACACAGAATCACTATTTACTTTAAACTGCAATTATCTGTATTCATTGACACAACTCTAAATGGTGATGAAATATGTTTATCTCATGTTAGCTAATATCAGTTAGTTTTCACACAATGTCTAACCTAACCTATCAAGGCAAAAAACCTGATGGGTTTTAATGATAGACCTTTATAGGGTGTAGGTACATTCTACTTACTTGCTTTTTGATAGTAGAGTGGTAACTTCTGAATTAAAACAGCTCTAGTGATTATAAAGATAATAAGAAACGTAGATCACTTTCAATGAAATGGCTTCGATTATTATCAAACAGATTTGGATGCAGTTGCATCTAGCATCTAGTGAGATGCGACATCGTAGATTAAATCACCGTTTATTTACAAATATTCATGTATCGTGTTTAATTTTACAGGGACGTGGATCAAGTTCACGACATGATGGATGATATTGCAGAACAGCAAGATGTGGCCAGAGAAATCAGCGACGCCATCAGTAACCCTGTTGCCTTTGGGCAGGACATTGACGAATCTGAACTGGAGAGGGAACTAGAAGAATTAGAGCAAGTCAGTATGCTTGATTTCACCTGGTCCTTGCCATTCAGTGCTCCAAATTACATCTCCATCCATTCCAGAGATCAAATTTTAATATTAATGTAAGATTTTCCAGATTTATTTATGCGCTGTTGGTATTTGTGTTTCAGGAGGAATTCGACAAAGAACTCCTTGGAGTCGGAGGCGTGGATGAACTTCCCGAAGTTCCTGCTGGAGAACTTACCCCAGCCGCCCCAGCCAGGGTCAAGAAACGTAAGTTCACAGAACTTGTCGTCAATTTATTGACTTTATAATACAATGGTTATTTTTCAATAGTTAATTAAAACAAGTTTCGAGATGATATATGCGTGCCGTTTCCTTGGATAATCGTTGAATGGATCTGGTAGTGATTGACGCATGTAAGTCAGCGATGTTCTGAAGGCCGTTTGGATATATATAGTGGGAAAGATTTCAATAGGAAATAATCCTCAGGGTTTAACAGAATTGTAACAAGTCACAATTGCCATCTGAAAATGTAAGTAAAGTAATATTGTTTGCTTTTGTTGCAGCCGTTGCTGACGATATGGACGCAGAACTTAAACAATTGGAAATGTGGTCATCCTAATGAGATAAGAGGTTAGCTTTACAATTACTTTGAGTATCCCTACGCTGATCAGAATGACGGAGTTACTGGCAACCAAATATAAAAACATAAGCGCGAGCATAATACATACTATTTCAAATGTGGGCAAATCTGATAAAATGCTTCAAAATACATATACGCTTTTTATATAAATGCACATATTTAATATCATATATGAAGTATTTTGAAATACTTAATTGAATTTAAGTGATTAATTATTGTTAATAAATTGCATATTTTTTTTAAACACCTGTGTTTTATTTACTTTTGTCTTTCACGCGGCAGACATTTTCACTGCAACTTAACATTCAATTTTTAATACGACACAAATATGTGAAAGCGATACTCTGAACTTTCTTCTGATCCATCAGACAACAGCATTTTAGAGTCAATAATGTAGGTAAAGCTTACTGCAGTATTTGTATGGTTTTGAATGCTTTTTAATTAGAAAGAAACTTAGTGAAATTAAATATGTAATCATTTTCAATCAAAGCTACAAATAAGTCTTATGAAATAATCTTTCCAGTCACAAATTAAGTATTGCAATTACGTAAGCTTCGTAACGAACAATGTATGTCTCAATGGTTATGAAACCATCAATATTCATAGGAAGTCTATGCTGCTGCTGCGAATAGTAAGTAACCATGAACTTACATTATACATAGCTTATAATTTCACTTTCGAGCAGTCGTCCTTGTCAATTCACGGTGATAACTTGTAGTGGCTGCGACTGCGTTTGTACCATATATAATTATCATTTTCAAAATGAAGCTGTTTTTAAGTGTAAGTTTTAATTATGAGACAATTAAAAACTAACCAAAGGGGGTGTAAACATATTAATTATTCTAGAAAGGGAAAATAAATAAATTACCGATGCCTTCATGATAAAAATATTTTAAGAAATATCATCAATATGCTGTATTATCAATTTATCGTGTGTTCGTTAGGTCATTTCCCCGTAGGATCGTAATAGTGATCACTGGTGGAATTAATGTGTTATTTTGCATAAATTATTAATTAAAATTAATGAAAGTACATTAATAATTATAAATTTATGTGTTTTGAAATTTCGGATTATTCGAAGCTGTAATTTTTTTTATGATTTACAGGCCACACGATTTACATTCTCGTAATGAATAATTTTGGCCATGGATCTCATGAACTAACATACCAAATTTTAAAGAGCGATGTCTTATGATTAATATGAAAAAATGGTTTCATGCTTTATTTGTTAGGGATGTCCTTTTTTAACCCAAAACTATACATAGTAATTCTCTTTAACGTTTGAATATCTATAACATTTAAATGATTATGAATTTTCACGGGACACAAAATAAATCTTACCTTGCTTTCTTCCAGATCTTTCTATCGCTGTGCATGCTTCACCTGACCTCTTCTCACCTAACAATCCAGCAGCTAGACTTCCTAAATCTCCGCCACTACTTACGATACAGCAGGAACCTTCTCTTTGGGGACCCGAAGTTCAACAGAGTTTACGATATACCGTTCGAGCCCTTCGAACCGTACAAGCTGGCCGAGAGATATCAGAGGCTCTACGGCTACCGAGGAGAGAACTTGGTTCACGCTTTGGGCGCCGGCTATTCAATGTCAGAGCTTAAGAAATTTGGCGCAGTTTAAATCAAATTTACAATCGATGAGAATATATTTTTCAATTGTTGAAGTATTGCACTCTTTAGTACTGCAGTTTTTTTAAGAGATGCGATTGTTCAATGAACTTGACCTTATCTGTAAGTCTTGTGATTTGTTTATTTTAATTTTGACTATATTTAATCCTAGTAGGTAGAATTGTGTCTGATTTGTGAACAGTTTGTAAATATGTATAATGGTGTTTCTTTGTTAGTATAAAATACCCAATTGCAACTACAATTGCCAATGGTTAAAATTTGATGGATCGTATTAGCTTGCCGTAGTTGTTTCCGGAGAAATTGATTGGCAATCAAGGGCACTAGGTAAGCAATAAGGGTCAAAAAATGATAAGAGCAAGTTCACAATCGTATTCGAGGCCTAAACTGAAAATAATTAAGCATCGGGATGACTGTAAGCACCTGAAAAATTTCTAATTGATGTCGGAAAGCTAGAAATTTAAAAAGCATTTATATAGAGTGGTACTTTACTAAAAATTATGCTTTTTAACAAATCGAGTTCACCGATCTGAAATTTTTCATTTATCTGTGACGCTTCAAAGAGTTTGGTTCACATTTTTATTTCAAGTCGATGTCTTAGATTTTTAATTTCAATTAATAAAATTATTTATATTTATTTTAAGCTAAATAAGTTTATATTCAATTATTTGCTAAGAAAAATTATTTTTGTTCTGTACATGCAGTTCGTAATTGATGGTTAATATTCAATATAGGTTTTACATTAAAAAAAACTGTTAATGCTCTATTATTTTAAGTGTAAATGTTGAAAAGAAACTTGTCACACATTCATTTAATATAAAATTACAAAATTTGCTAAGATCTCTTGATAGCTTTTGAACCGGTCATAAATTTGATCTTGAGACTTTTAATTTTGTTGGTGAAAGCGTTTTTAATAGCACAGATGATCTTTTCTATATATTTATACGCAGACTCCAGAGAGAAGCCTTCTGCCTTCGAGACTGAAACTGTTCTTAGAAAGTATCGACAAGTCAAAGAGGGCCTTATTTTTCAATAAAAAATCCTATAGTTCTTGACGTAAAACCATTTATTCTCTAGTTCTGTTAAAAATACATTATGCGAAGCAAAGAGCACTAAAGTATTTTTCTTAAAATCCTGTAACACTAATTTCCTATCAAAACACCTTAATATACAACAAAAAAATTATTTAATTCACGCTATAAATTATCATTTTTATATTTCATACATTTTACAAGCATAATTTTTATTGGCATAATTTTTAAAATGATACTTCTTTCTTTGCAGGATGAGTAAAATATTAAAACCTTGTGAAATTTTATCTGCTTTGTTTGCTGCTAAGTTATTTATTATAAGTTTATTGTAAGATATATCATATAGTTATTTTACTAACCTTAACTGATACTGTAACACAAGTATGAAATATATAACATATTTTGCCAAATAATGTGGGATTTTTTTCTGACAATACGACGACCGCGTCTAACATAAAAATGCAATTGATATTATCCAAATTCACAAAGTCTTACCAGTAACTTAAATAGTGATAATATTTTTATGCTTTGCGTGATTATGTCCTTAAAATTTTATCACAGAATTTTAATTTATTTTATTTCATTTGAAAGTTGTAATATTTGTAAGAATATCATTTAGTTAACTTAACAATTATTTAATTTGTATAATGTATAATTTTATTGGTGGTTTTTAACTTTTGCTACTGTTAAAAGAAATTTAAAGAATCCAACTATAATACGATATTTATATTTCCTTATTTACTTTAAATTCATGGAAATATGTTCGACATTTTAATAACACAGAAACCATATTTTAAATGAAAGTGTTTCTTTATTATCGGTTGTAGAGCATGGAAGCAGTTAATTATTTATTAAAACGATCAACTTCTGTAATCAGTATCGTCTTACTTCAAAGAATCTGGTTATGTGTGTGGCTTTCTTAAAATAACTTTGGGCAACTATTGTGAATTTTTTGTTAAACAGATCATATAATTTTATTTATACCTAAAACTTCAGTTTTTTTTAATTTTAGCAGAAATCAATTAAAAATAATTTTAAAAATTTTAGCGTGTACTTGTCAATGTTTGAGCGTTAAAGTGAAACCATGCATTTGCCTTTTATCGATAAATAAAAATAATCTATAAGTTTATTGCTTATAACGTGTAAAATAATTATCCCCATATTTTTTTAGTAATTAAATAAACATAAAAAATTATTTATATACTGTGTTTTATTTATAATTAAATATGTGTATCCTTGACTTCTTTTTTTTTATTTTTTAAACAAGAACTCCTATCGTACCAATTTTGTCAAGGCGTTAATTTTGATCATATTTAGCATTCTAGATTTATTATCTTTTTAGCATATTTTATAAATAAAAATAATTACACTTTTGTAATTACCTAGACCGCCGTCGGGCTATTCGTGTCCCGCTCACTAGCAGGGGGGGGTTAGGTTAGGTTAGAACGTTTTGTTGCATGGTCGTGGGTATTATACAATATGAACAACAACAGCGACATTGAGCGCAGAGATTTTCAGAGATGCACATTGCAAGCGGAAAGATGAGACATTCCAGATAGATAAGACAAGGAACAAGTCCCAGGGCGTAGAAAATAAATCCTTTGCGATAAATGTATTTCTAAAGAATATTGTTTGCGCATAGTTTGTATAAGTAATACAGAAAGTTAGAGAGGCCCACGGACATCGAAAAGAACGGCGCTGAAGAGCACGACTTGACATCATTTTTCATGTTTTTCATCACGGAGATGCTGTCTCCATATATGGTTAGGAACGAATGTCAGAGATGAATAGAAGGGAGGGGAGGCTACATAGGAAACCCCCCTTTGCGAATGAATGAATTGTGTATGGTATATTTATTTATTTATAAAAATTAAAGACCAGCTGTCGGCACCTGGGAGTAGTTCCACAGCGCTGCCCGGGATCGTCAGTAAAAATAAAATTTTAAAAAAGGGTAAACTAATCTTCGTTATCAAGGAAATGTTCTCACGGCTCGGAGTTGATTATCACCAGGGGGGTTGGATAGGAGCGGGGAGGGTGAGGATAGGGGTTCAGTGTGGCTTAGGGCCTATAGCTAATGAGGCAGTCCTCGAGGTTGCAGTCGACTGAGGTTATGAGCATGCATAATGTTTAATAAAATCTACAATTAAATTGAATTCTAGTACCTAAAATGGCGGAGCACTTGAAATTGTAAGCACGCGAAACAATATTGCAATAATGCCTCCTTTTGAAACATAAATCTCCATGAACACAGCGACGCCGCGCGCTCGGCTGAATTGTGAAAAATCCGGTTTGTCCAACGATTCGCCGCTTGTGGTAGTGTACGAACACTTTGGCACGCAATGTTGAGTTGTGGTGTAATTCATTCTGCGCTTTGGATATTTGACGTACAAATAAGTTTGGCGGCGACGTTTAGTCATCGACTTTTCCTTGACGCGCGATCGTCGAGGAGCTCCGGCTGAAGGACTGCAGCCACCATGATGCGCTGGAAGCTGCCAGTGAGTGAAATCTGATCGCAATTAAGTGTGCTATTCAATTATGAATGACGTGCTAAAAAATAATTCATTCCAATTTATTTTCTTTCGTGTTAAATTAGCAAGAATTGTTGGGGCTCCAATACTTTGGGCGGTCGCGGAGCTTACGACGTGTGGCTTAGGTGGTTGGGGGATTTCGTTATTGAGTTTGTAAATGTGTAAAAAATATTTTAATTACGTGCTAAAAATAATTAATTCAAATATATTTTCTTGCGTGTTAAAAACAATAGTTGTTGGGGCTCCGCTCGCAATACTGTGCGCTTATGTGGTTTACGACGTGTGGCTTAGGAGGTTAGGAGGATTTCGTGATTGAGTTTTAGGGATAGGGATAATATGTATTAAAAAATCCTTTAATGATGTGAAATCTCGTGTAAAAAAGTGCAAAACAAGATGCTCGTGCAATATAAGGGTGCTGATATAAAAATTGGTTTAATTGCTGGTTTTTAAATTCAAATTTTATTGCATTATTATTAATAAGTGTATCTCAATGATAACTGTTATTTCCGTTAAAAAAAATGTATTAAAATACGTAAAAATTATTTCATTATTTTTTTCAATCGATTTCTACTGTAAATTAACTTTTTGCCTCATAAATTGAACGCGTTAAATAAAACCAAATGTTTTGGTTAACTTTAATTCGTCACACCCGAGTGAGCTTGTAATTTTATTTTATTGCGTTCAGTCAGACAATCGAAAGTGTGGTTCTCAAATAAAGGTGTCATTGAAATTCCCAATAATTGTGTAAGATTTCTTACGAAACATGATAAAAAACATTAACCTTTGAGTCAGGTTGTTTGCGTTGAAAATTTGTCCATTAAACTTGACCATGTATAAAGCCTATCAAATATATAAACATACTCAGATTTATTTTTCCGTTAGATATTTTTATTGGCACCTAGTCGGGTAGGTACATCGTATGTTTTTAGTAAAACCTAAGCTTAAACTAAATTGGTTTAAAATACATATTAGGACAATAAGTTTTTTTGCTCAATGTTTTATATATAAATATATAAACCATGCTATCGTTTGTATTAAACTATAACATATTTGATTTGAGTGAATATTTTCATGTAATATATTATTTTTAATAAAAATCATACTGAATTTTAGCTTCCTCATAATGTTAGTTTTAGCTGAGAAATCAATACGGAATATAAAAAATTTATATATTTGATAATCATGGATGTTGATTAAATAAGTAATATACTTCAGTGATTTTTCCACGTATAATTTTTTTTTATTTATTAGTGACCGGTTTCGCCAACTTTTCACGTTGGCATTATCAAATTGAGTCTACTGTAAAAAAATTATATGTGTAAAAATCACTCAAGTATTTTGCTATTATTTAAATTCACAAGGAAAAGCATGTTGATATAAAAAAAAAAATACTTAGCATAATGAGGCTCTTTTACCTTGACACAAAAACTGAAATATCGTCTAAAACTTCCAGTTCCTTGCCATGCTGCTGCTGGCCTTGAGCGTCCGCAGGTCGGGGGCTCAGATCTCGGCCATCAAGAGCTTCATCCAGAGCAACTTGGTGGGCCAGCCCGTCATCCACAAGAGCGTCGACTGGTCCTTCGACCCGGACGTCTCCCTGAAGAGGAGCAAGCTGTGGCAGCAAGTCAACGGCGTGAAGGGGGAGAGGCTCATCGAGATCCTGGGGCTGGGCATCGACGGGGAGGCCGAGGAGAGGCTCGCCAGGCAGAGGGCCAGGGACGTCGGCCACCTGGGCGGCCTCAACTACTTTCAACCATAAATATATATTTCAAATTGCTGATCAAATATGGCCTTGGGCTGAAAATCCATTGGAAGGCAAAAGCGCTCATAAATAAAAATGATCGTAATCTCTCAGTCATTTTGATATTAATATTAGTTATACATAAGATGGAAAACCGTGAGCACTGGCTCAGCGTGCAGTGAAATCGTCGCCAACTTCCTCTGAGGAGAGGCACTCGATGAAGAAGATACATAAAATATTTTTTTTGAGTTGCTTCAGTGATGAGTCTTTTCAACAAAATGGACTGCATCAAATTAATATATGTGGTATTATTTTTAGTGCAAACACAACCACATATTGTGTAAAAAAATATATAATTAATATTTTTATTTTCAAAACAATTTAAAGTGGTTTTTAAAGCGAGAAAAAAATCCACTGTGAAAAATCTTATCGTACGCAAAACATTGACCCATGGTGTTTTATATATATAGTAGATATGTGGATATAAAACGTATGTGTCTGTGAATGCGCGTGTGTGTGTGTGTATATATACATTACTGACTATATATCGCTATAACATGTTTGTAATTAACACGAGATATGAAATATGGTTAAATTTTGAAACGGAGACAATTTGGCATCATTAAAACAGGAAAATATCATAATTTCCTCTCCCCTTCTCTCGATCGCCAAGGCTGTCGGCTGCAAAGAATGTAATAGTAACGAGTAAAAACCATGGCGGCCATATTTGTAATAAATAAATAATTATTTATATAAAATGACTCTTACCGCAATCGTCGGATTGCCAAAAAACGGTTCCTCGGAGCAAAAAACAGCCAATTTAATATAATTTTGTACTGAGTGATTTCTTACGGATTCAGAATGTCATTGTAAATAATTGTTTTTTTTATTTTTTTTTATATATACAATAAAAATATTTCATTAATCATGTTTTTTTAATATCTCTTTTTCTATAGTACACATGCACACAAGGTACAAAGGTCAAAACTGTGACCCGTTTTTGTATATGATTACCTGAAAAGTTCAATATGATAATATGAATACTGCTACGTATAAATTATTGTTATTATCATAAAATATAGTTTTAGTATATTTTATAAAATTATCAAAAATGGAGACACTTTTGTTGTACAGAAAAACAAGAAAAAATATATTTATTATAATAAAATATACTCGTGCGAATAGTCAGATTTCTGTAGACTCCGTGCTTTATGTGCAATTTTTTTTTTCTTTATCTATACGAGAAGACATAATCAAGACAGCTGTTATTTTAGAAAACATCACGAGTTAAGCAAATAGGCTTTCGATTCAATAAAACTGATATCAAACGATCGATTGCGCGCATCGCTTTCTCTCGCCGCTAGCTCGAATTGTTTAATTTGCTATTCTTTGCATTAAATTTCCTATTACCCAACGCGGAAAAAAATATTGACATTCTACGGAAAAGAAAGCAGCCGAAGAACAAAGACGTGCCACGATGACATCACAAGTGCATCGCCTGCCCCACTGTGCGCTGCCGCATCCATCACTGGTCACGTCCACTTGCCTTACTTCTGGCCACTTTTGAGCAATGTCTCCTCAAACATAATCGAATTAAGGCCTTCAAGATTAAGCGGAACTGCTGACGAATGAATCTTGTTCAGATCCGTAAATCATGTTTATATTTTGCCTCGTTGATGGCCACTTTCGTTTGGCTTACTTTTGGCCACTATTAAGCAATGTCTCATCAAACATTCGATTGCTAATGCCGAAGAATAAATCTTGTTCCGATCCAAGTATTATGTTTATATCTCGATCCATTCTGCTGAAAAGTGCCACAGTCATTACAAGCCACTTTTAGTTGGCTTACTAAGGCCAACAAGATCATGTGAAACTGCTGAAGAATTAATCTTGTTCACGTCCATGTATTATATTTATATTTTGCCTCCGAAAAAATACCACTTTGATTACTATATAGGCCACTTTCAGTTGGCTTACTTTTGGCCACTTCTGAGCAATGTCTCATCAAACATATTCGATTTAAGGCCCACAAGATCGAGTGGAACTTCTGATGAATGAATCTTGTTCACGTTTTATATTTATATTTTGCCTGCAAAAAAATGTCACGTTGATTACTATATAGGCCACTTTCAGTTGCCTTACTTTTGGCCACTTCGAAGCAATGTCTCATTAAACATATTCGATTTAAAGTTGAATGCTAATGCCGACGAATGAATTTTGTTCCAGCCTAAGTATTAGTTTATATCTCGACCTATTCTGCTGAAAAGTGCCACAATTATTATATGCCACCTTCATTTGGCTTATTTTTGGCAACTATTGAACAAATACCAATCAAATAATCGGATACTAGGCCTGCAATATTAAGTGCCCTTGCTGACGAGTGAATCTTGTTCATGTCCATGTATAATGTTTATATCTCGCCTGCAGAAAAATGCCGCGTTGATTATGGGCCTCTTCCAGTTAACATTTATTTTTTGGCCACTAATAAGCACTGCCTCAATAGAAGTATCGGATTTGAGGCCTTCAATGGTGTGGATTTATTGTGCAACAGCCGATAAATGCGTGTTACACATCTTGGGAATAGGTCTATGCATGACTGTAAATTTATTGTGGTTGGCCTTAGTGAATATAAAAATATACAGATGTTTCAAACGTAAATAATGTTTATTAGAAATATGCATTATTTTCTATGGGTTAAGTCTAACAAGCCTTTAGCAATATATTATCGTCGTTGTTTTCTTACAACTTGCAAGTTCTTAAAATATTTCTTTGTACTCCATGTAGTAATAGAATACTAAGTTAAAAGTTCTGCAACATGTTTTGAATCACCCTGTACACTGGTTATGAAAGATCACACAATGCTGCAGTTCCCTAATGACTGCAATATTGTCATGTCACTATGAATACCCAGTTTTTTTTTTCATATTCTTTTCCGTATTTGCATCACTTTAAAGTTATATTATGCCACTTTGGAGTTGCTTTTTAACGTATATAAAAAATATATATATTTATATTGTTACAATGGCAGGGTATGGTAAAATATTTTCAAATTTTATTATTGAAATTAAAGTCAAATTTTATTGTTGGGCAAATCAAAAAAATCTCCACTCCTCCACATTTATTATTAAGTGTACGTAATATTTATTTTCAGCAATAAAAATATTATTGTACTTATCTAGGCGCAAATTCCGCATCCACGTAAACAATGGCCCTTTTTTCCTTCAATTTTTCCTTGGACAATCAGTTGAAGAATGCTATATTTACTATCACGAAAAATGTGGCCAAAATAGAAGACCTTCCGCTTCTTTGACAACGTCAAGAGTTCCCTTTCTTTTGTTCTGTGCAAGACTCTCGTGGTGTTTTCAGGATATTCATATACAGCCACATTTCTGCTGCCTCAATTCTTCGCATAGTAGCTGTCATGAGTGTCCAAGCTTCGACTTCATAAAGGAGAACTGAGACGACTTATTATTTGGTGAATCTCCAGCAAGATTTCAGTGTCATATCTCTTGAGCATAGTACTTTAGCATGTGCTGCGTGCCGTCTCAATTCTCACTTTAATTTCCCGGTCGGGTATGTTTTTTTTTTAAATCTTGTCTCGAGTGTCCAAGCTTCGACTCCACAAAGGAGAACCAAGACATAGCATTTTGGTGAATCTCCTTTTGCAGCCAACACAGCCAGGGAAGAATGGCTGGAGGTCGGAAGTATGTGTACTCGGTGAAATCGTCAGGTCCATACGAACCAAGACATAGCACTTGGTGAATCTCCTTTTGCGGCCAACACAGCCACGGAAGAATGGCTGGAGGTCAGAAGTAGGTGAAATCGTCAGGTCCATACGTCCATAGACAATCCTGAATTGCAAAGGTCATTGCACACACGATCCAATTGGGGAGTCCCCATTTCGCATGGGTTATGTCAGCGGCTCGCATCGCAAGTGCGCTAGTGTGTCAGGCGCGGCGTGACGTCACCGGGGAAAGTGACTTGCTTGCGGCCCCCACCCCCGAGCCCCCCCACCACCGCCCCCACCCCCCACTCCCACTCCCCAAGGCCTCGCACCAGGGAGGAGGGGGGGAGGGGGGGGGCGCCGCGGCACTGGCCGGGACCGTTTTCACTTTCTCACAGATTAGTAGGCAGGTGTTCTAAACCGCAAATTCTCAAACGATTCTTGCAACATTATTTTTTTATAATGATAAAAGTACCTTTGTATTTTGTCTTCACTTTGAGTTTATAAAAATTATTTGCATTACTAGTTTCGACCCAATACACTGGGTCATCATCAGATGCTTAACTAAACTAATAAATATTATTACTAATATGATTAGGCACATTCGTTCATACATAGAAGATGATTTAAAGAAACTCTCAGAAAAACATCATCGTGATTTGTGTGGGATTTGAACCCACATCCCCTGCCCTGGCTTACATGGCCGGTGTACTAACGAATCACTTCCGTTTATCGAGAATTTTTAACAATCATACTCTACATATGAACCAATGTGCCCAGGCCAACTAATGTGCCTAATCATATTAGTAATAATATAATAAACCCGTAATGGGTAATAAATACGCATCTGATTGACGTTTAATCAAAAAATAGACATATGTAAACTAATAAACTCAAAGTGAAGACAATATACAAAGATACTTTTATCATTATAATAATGGATCTTCACGAATCAAATGCCTTGTCCCTCAACAAGATTATTTTTTATGATCTCAGTAAAACACAAATTTCCCATATAAAAAGTCAAATTCATAGAATAAAAAAAATATCTCATCAAGAAGAAGGAATGCATCTATTTTTTGCGTTGAAGATTTTTTTATTGGTGCAGTAGATTTTTCGCAAAATATTGTCAAAAAACGTGGAAAAACTGAAAATATATGCACTACTGTACTCGTAATTCAAAGCCGGCTACACACGAAAGAAGACGCTATTGGACGCTAATTTCATGGTTAATATTTATCATCCGGAGGGGAGTCCAGCATCCAAGCTGAAACGCCGAAACCAAAAAGAAATGTCGAAACCCTTTGCCCTGGACTATTAATGCTTTTTAACATTTGAAGTGTGGTTTTTAAACCACCCCCCGAGAGTGAGTATATATTATATATATTCCCCATTATATTGCTTGTGCATGGCTGCCATTCTGTGCCCTGAACGTGTGCAAAGGATCTGTAACGGAGTAGTGGACTTGGAATGATTGTGAAGGGATGTGCTCTAGAAGTACGTGGGGGAGAGGCAAGAGTATCAGATCTAAACGCCCGGCCTTATATAATAATGCTATCAAATATAATACTGCGGTGTAGAAGTACCCACTTTACTATTTTCCCCTTAGAACACTAATTCACCATAAATTTATGCTCAATGAGATGGTCGCGATGGATGGATGAGATGGATGGAGAAGTATATATATCTTCTTATATCAAATATAAAACTGCAGTGTTGGAGGACCCACTATACTATTTTCCCCTTAGAACACTAATCTCAATGAGATGGTCGCCAAGTTTCTCTGAGGAGAGGCCCCCGATGGAGAAGTATATATATATATATTCTTCGAGTGCTTCTCCTCAGAGGAGGTTATCCTAATATAAGATGTAATATATAAGTATAAGATGAGTGAAGTATCTCCGTTGACCAGGCCTGGCTCCGTGCAACGTCAGACGACCACTCGCTTGAAGCTGATTCCGAAAGACACGAGCGAGGTTCGGCAGGCCTCGCTGCCTAAAAGCACGTCGGCCATTCCACTGTTATCCAATACATTATAAAACAGTTGACTTTGGAGCTGGCAGCCATTTTTACTTATTCACTGTGGGGTCTTCAACCAACCGATAACAAACAACACCAAGCCTTCGGGAGTCGATAGTATAACGATGGGTTTGAAGATTTTCGCCTCGCTAGTTATGGTGTGTAAATTTGTTTTATTCGTTTTTTCGAAAGTGCAAGTTGTTTTGTTTGGTGTTGCGATAATTTATTTTATTGTGGTTTAATATCGTTTTTTTCAGTGTTTACGCGTGCTATGTAGTGTTTTGTATATACCTTAGGTATATCAGGATTCAAAATTTATTAATTGTTATAATTATCTAAAGCAAGAGCTTTATCACGAATACGGACTTTATACATGCGTGCGTAGTTAATTAATTTAATAAATATAAATGTATGGCTACATATAACAATCATAGCGTATTCGATTAAAATTAAAATATTATGGTTTTCCTCGATCGATTCTAACTATCAAAAAAATTACCTAAATCGTTTCACTATAATAAAACCTAAATTCAAAGTTCATATTTATACTTTTACACATTGAACGCAAAAATATAAATAATACACTTTTATTGTATAATTATAAGTATTGTTATTATATATAACGCGTCGGAAAGCACTTATGTTGGGATATTGCTAAGAAGAGTGGTGATTCTTCTTCTTCGAGTGCCTCTCCTCAGAGAAGGTCGGTGACGATTTCACTGAACACATATTTATCCTGGGCCTTAAATAACCACGTATCCCCTCTAAAAGCATTGTAAACCGCACATGACAAAACCCGAGCAGACCATGCAACAGATGAACATTTAATCTCGAGTTAAAATCACTTTCCTAATTTTAACTCCAACTAAAAATGGACGGTGTTTTATTTTTATCGTGTCTAATTTACGTTTTCACTTTATTTATTTTTACTGTTTTCTTTTTACGTCTGAATTAATTGAAATTAAATGGACGTCATTTATAAAAAAATAAAAAAACATGCATTGTTGGGGGCTTGTGGTTTAAGTGATTTTTTCTCCAAATCACAAAAAGAGTAAATGATGAGAACAGCATGCAGTTTTATGCGCAAAATGCAAAATTGAACTAATGAATAATACTATTAACATCTTACGGCAGTATTGACATATTGCCATAATTTTTAAAATAAATATACAAAATTAATAAAAATACTTATTTTTAAAGGGAAACAGACAAGCATAACTGAAATGGTATGATTAGCGATTTTTATATGAAAATTGAAAAAAAAAAAAATTTGTTTGTTCTAGTTTTACGAAACCGTTTTAATAATATTATGATCTATTACTAAAATAATATCATCAACTTTTTGTATGAAAAAATACGTAATTTACACTTTCTTTGTTTAGACCTAGAAATGTAAATATGCTAAATGTACATTTAAAAAAACCGATTATATTTCATAGATTACTTGTTGTATTTCATAGATTACTTGTTGTATTTCATAGATTACTTGTTGTATTATACCACAGTCCTGTTATTTTCAATGATCTGTGGGGACAGTGTATTTTTTTAGAGAATTAAAAAAAGCTTATTGCTAAAAGTGAATGTGATAACCACTTCAACGCACAAATCCTTAACGATGGCCCCAGTACCGGTACCAAGCCATTGAAAATTGAAACGTCTGCCAAAACCTTTGAATACATTTATATATGATCAGAATATTGTTAAGTCCATTTGTAAAATGACTTACTTGGTTATTTCAATCATGCAACAGGTTATATTTTATTCGTATTTACTGAAAATATTTCTGAGTTGCGACTTCAAACAATAACTATTGGAAACGGAGCCGAATGAAGGATGTATGATTTTATTTAAAAAAGAGTAGCCTTGATGACATAATTATTTTTTGACAATTTTTCTTTTAGTGTTTTTTTAATATACGAGAAGACTTGTAAAAATATATTATTACATTAAGGTGGAATCACATGTTCATAATACAAGCAATTAAATACTTCAATGAAAAACCACTTTTTGTACGTTTAATATGACAGCATTTTTTTTTCCATCCAAAGTTTGATGAAGGACAAAGCATTCTAATTATTATCCTTTTTATTCAAGACAAGATATAATATTTATAGTATATACCTAGCTATAAGAAAATATTAGCTTTTTAACATTACTAAAAAATTACATGTTCAATAAAGTTTTCATATAAAATAAGCTTAAAAAAAACCTTTGCTATTATGACGTTAGTTTTCAATGCGCACTCATTGTGGTTTGAGGCTTTTGTAGGAGAATAGTAGAAATATTTTATAAAATAAGTTTGTATATTTGTATTTGATTAATTGGGTGTCGAGCTGCTTGAAATTTTCAGTCCGCCAATGTTTCATACAATCCCGAAGACGGTCCCAGAACGGAGACAAAATATCAGAGGACTGAAAAATTCAAACACTTCAACACCCAAGAAACCAAATCATTTAAAATGAGTTGGATTTATGAATATAATAATTAATACTATTTAGTAATAACAAATAGACTGCATATTATGAAATAAACACATGGTCTCTATGACCAAAAATATGGTCACATTGAAAAGACTATTATTCTGTAAGCATATGTCCGACCCAGAATAAGCAAGTGTTGTATATTTCCCTATATCAAAGATATATACTATGAAAACGATATTAAAAAAACCGTGTACTGTTAAATAATTAATATGATTTCAATTACTAATGACAATCTGTTACAAATATTAAATGGCTCATCCAAAAAAAATTATAAATTATTAATCGATATTGGATAGGATATTTCTTGTGAAAGAATTCATACGAAAACAAGAAAAGAGAAAGCTGGTTTATGTGAATCGTTTGTGAATAACTTTGTATTACAAAATCCTATGTAATAAAAAAAATATCCTACCTATGGTGACAATATTAAATTAATACATTTAGAGTTTACTATGAACACTCAAATAACTTGCGTGCTAATGATATTTTGTCCACGCTAGAGTAAACACTCTTTCAGAACTTATGATCAGAATGTCGAATAAATAGTTCGGATTTCGTATGAAATATAAGCAGAAGAACGTTGCATTAATCTAACTAGTGAGGAGCAATAAGTTTTTTTTAATACAATTAAAAATTTCCTCCTGCTCAAAAGGGAAAAAATTTCTATGAAGCAGGTTTTCTTTATGCTGGAGACGTATCAAACCGAACATAACCGTAATTTTATATGAATGCTTCCTCCTGCTTCTTACTTACCGTTTCCCTTGCAATATCTTATTCTTACAATGACAGATGGTTTAAGACTTTATTTTTAGATTATTCGAGTGTCTAGTTAAACAGATATTGTTACTAGCATTACCGTTCCCAGGGGGAGAGCACTGCCCCTCAATGGGTGCTGAAGTTTTTCAGGGCCAGTAGCATTCAGACGATGGGGGATGATAAGTTACGATCGTAATACTAAAGTGTACTCCAAATTTGTACGTCAAAATATTAAATGGTTTAAAGAAGAAACCAATTATAATAAGTTTATTGTTTTTGAGTTAAAAAATGGTCGTTGATCATAAAAAGTTTGGGAATCTATTGTATAACAGGAAATGGATATAAATAGGTTTTCTGGATTAATTAGATAATATTTACTATTTTTCCAGCTGTTGCAGGTGATGATACTGTTTTTATCCATGACGACATCCACAGATGCGACAATCCAGCCTAGAGCCCCGAATTTTCAATATTTCGAAAGGTTAATTATAATTTAATAAAATCCTTTTTATATAAGCAAAAATTTCTATTTTTCTACAGTACTACAGTGGTCGATAGATTAAATTTCACGCACCAAGGAGCAAGGGTTCAATTTAAAGAAAATTTAATAATAATCAACGGTTTTTTAACTTTTGTTCCAGACCTAAATATCGCTACCCATATTACGATGAAAACGGAAGAGGCAAGCTTCTCTATGGATATGGAGGACCAGAATTGTATCAGTACAAGACATATTCACCGTTGGAAGGAATACACTAGATTTAAGATTTACAAGAAACTATAACAAATTAGTGAACAAAAATATGTTTGTTTCTATAATGTGTCAAAAATATTTGATCAAAAATATTAAATATCAGAGAGGATTTTTTAAGTACGTAAAGCACAAGCAGAAAGCTGTAAGACTGTTTGAAAAAATAACGAGAATTGAAAGTAGGTTTAAAAAAGTGTATTTTCATTACTTGAAATGCAAACAGAGTCTGATCAAATCAAAAATGTATATAAGTATGCGAATAGGAAAAATAATTTTTTTTGGAAGCCGAATACTTGAGCCATGTTGTATTTTATTTATTTTAATACCAGTACATATTATTTGTAATTTTTTTCTATCCATTTAGAAATAATAAAATAATTTTGATAAGTATGGTTTTTATTTCTAAGCCCTCACACAAAAACAAACCGCCCCGCTAGTAAAAATAAAAATATATAAAAGCGATGCTTAACATGCTCTGATCGGATTGACGTTCTGTCTTATCAGAAAATACCATTTTTAGCCAAAGAGCTTCTGCAGTATTTGAATTATACTTTAACCTAATAATTATATTATAGAACTACTATATTAAAAAATCAATTATTTTAAGGAAGGAAGTAAATAAACTATAAAAAAATTAGTTACATAAGGTTTGAATTAAAAATAAGTATGACAACTTCCGCCATCTGGACGAGAGTGAGTAACGGTGCGAGACCCTGCGACATGCTACTTCATATAACGGATGTTATCGTCCAAGAAATAACAGTAAAATTTCTGAAGTGAGAGGAAGACTAGGATCAATGAGCCGATTATCCATTGCACGTAAAATCTGTATTGGTACTTTATCGGTAACACTATACCTTGATATTTAAAGACAGATCGCCACAATTTTTTACCATGGTTTTTGAGAAGGCTGCCAAATAAAACGTTAAAATCATCATGTAATACCCGATTATCCGATCAGCAGCGGCCGATCAAATAATTGTCAAAGAGCTGTGTTCTTTGATTTAAAAATTATTCATATTTTATATCTAATGCCGTTTTGCTTCTAGAGCTTTCCGGAGATTTAGTAAATTAGCAAAAATTAAAAAGGCAGTCAGGGATGTGTCGTATATGTTGTGCCACATTAGACTGCGGCTAATATTTCATTTGTCTCTTTATAATAAATCATTGCCGAAACAATGATTTTATGAAATGTTATTTCACCAATTCACTCCTGGTTATGGTACATAACTAGTCTAAAATGCTATGGTCATTACACATCACAAGCATAGAAAAATACATCAAGTAGTTTGAGCCTTTCCTTCGGATTTGTCCACTCGAAAAATTAGTTCAGAAGGGCGAAAAATCGTTTTACTTATATAACTCATTACACGTGGCACAGAGTGAGCCGTCGTCAGGATGCGCTATCTGTGCACAGGTAGCAATTGGATTCAAAAACTTTTCCCTTTCGTTTGGTTTCTGTTAAAATGGAGCGACTACCTTTTCCTACTGACTCCAATTGCCTACATCTACCATACACACAAAAAGTAGTAAAAAATGTATAATTATCCTGCTTAATTACAAGGCCTGATATTTGAGCATACAGACATTTACTTATCAGTCCATGTAAATTTAATAAGTAAGAATAACATTAATATAATATATATAATGCATTTTACACATATATGGATACATATATATATATATATATATATATATATTGTATTTTGTGAAAAATACTTTACCCCTAAGCTCCCAGAGTGACACAGAAGATCTCATCTATTTCTGGTTATTTAAAAGCACAAACCTCTTATCTTGCTTCTAGAGATCATCACGTGTGAAGGGCATCAGAGAAGTGAATAGGAAATTTTATTTTGAACTCATTGGGCAAATTCATCATTGTAAGAATAACAGCCCACCAAAAGCCAGAATCTAACACAAGCAGAGCTTTGTTGGAATATTTTCACCATTCTAAGGCTTCTAATTGAGGGTTGTATGTGACAGAATCCACTCTACTCTTGACTTCAAACGATGAACCTCACAAAAGGCCTGACTCAGGTCTGAGATCACCGAAACAACATACCTTTCAGTCTCTAAGCTGGTGTGCATGTGGAAGACATCAGCAATGGGGTAAAGAGAACACATAAACTATTAACATTTGTATTTTAAGCGTTTTATTAAATTTTAAGAAATCACAATTTTAGTGAGATCACATAATCCAAAGTATAAAAAAATATCTATTTGAAAATACATTAAAGTATGTTGTTGTATGTGTTTTAACCCTTTGCACTCGAGAGGTGCGGATTCCGCACCACACGATGTAATGCCGCAACTCGAGAGGTGCGGATTCCGCACCAATTTGCTTGGTGCGGAAATTCGATGTGCGGTGATAACTATTTATGGTTTTTTATCTGGTGATTTCTTGTTTATGTTTATGTGATCTTGTTCTTTAAAGTTCGTTACTAAGCACTGCCCATATAATTTTACAAAGATCATGTTATCCCCCTTTCAAACTACGCTAGAATTTCTTATCCAATATTAGTGCGGCACCATAAAGCGAACTGCATTTTTGGTCTCAGTTCGACCTTGACAGCCATGGCAAAATGACTAGATGTGTACCTACCTAATCAACCCATATATTTTTTGCTTGTACTTCTTATCGTAATCATTCATTTGAGGGTCCTTATTTGCTTAAACTTATATTGCACTGAAGAATAGACTTTTTTCTCCCTCACAATATCAATAACCTTTCCATTCACTTATCGTACCATTATTTTGTTTGCTTTATAATATATAATAATATTATGATAATGTGTATCTCACTAAACAGCTGAGAGGAGAACAGCCGCTTAATCACTTGCGGTATATGAAAGCCTTAGTTCGGCAATTGACTGGAGATTTTCGTCAGACACGTGCTAGAGCTTCACTTCAACCTGCGATTCCGAAAATCCGCCTAAGTGGAAGGCTGCATAACATTCTAACAGGAGTTAGGAAGGATTACAAAGTCTGTTCTCAAAAAAATAAACCCGGCAAAAGACATCAAACGACATACTTTTGTGATACTAGTCCCGAAAAGCCGGGCATGCATCTCGGCAATTGTTACATGAAATATCATACAAAGCAAAATTACAAAGACTTATGTTTACGAACCTATCTTCGTAAAGATGTAAATATACATTAAATATTAAAATTAAAAAAATTATGTGTCAATTTGTGTGTGTGAACATTTTAAGTTAGAGGTAAAAAATTCACCGAAAGTGATACGAAACGCTTCGAGTTGCTGATTAGTCCGCGCGGAAACGGTCTCGAGCGCAAAGGGTTAATAGAGACCACTCATGTCTTCTTGGCCATGAGCATTGATCACAACAAATGGCTTCTCACCGGTATGTACAAGTGTTGTTTTAACATATCTTCTGATTACATGAAAACTAGCATTGATCACAAGCAAATGGCTTCTCGCCGGTATGTATGAGTTTGTATTGTTTTAAGCATGCCTTTTTAATACATGAATATGAGCATTGATCACAAGCAAATAGCTTCTTGCTAATATGTATGAGTTTGTGTTGTTTTAAATATGACATCTGAATACACAAATATGAGCATTGATCACAAGCAAATGGCTTCTTGCCGGTATGTATAAATTTGTGATGATTTAACTTTCCCTTCAGAATACATTAATACGAGCATTAATCACAAGCAAATGGCTTCTCGCCGGTATGAATGAGTTTATGTTTTTTTAAATGTACCTTCTTATTACATGAATATGAGCATTGATCACAAGCAAATAGCTTCTCGCTAGTATGTATGAGTTTGTGTTGTTTTAAATTTGCCTTCTTATTACATAAATATGAACATTGATCACATGCAAATGGCTTCTCGCCGGTATGTATGAATTTGTGTTGTTTTAAATATCCCTTGTGACTACATGAATACGTACATTGATTACAAGCAAAAGGCTTCTCGCAGGTATGTCTGAGTATGTGTTGTTTTAAATTTGACTTCTTATTACATGAATATGAGCATTGTTCACAAGCAAATAGCTTCTTGCTATTATGTATGAGTTTGTGTTTTTTTAAATATGAAATCTGACTACATGAATACGAACATTGATCACAAGCAAATAGCTTCTTGCTAGTATGTATGAGTTTGTGTTGTTTTAAATATGACATCTGACTACATAAAAACGAGCATTGATCACAAGCAAATGGCTTCTCGCCGGTATGTATAAGTTTGTGTTGTTTTAACTTTGCCTTCAGATTACATGAATACGAGCATTGATCACAAGCAAATGGCTTCTCGCCGGTATGTATGAGTATGTGTTGTTTTATCATTCCCTTCAGATGACATGAATACGAGCATTGATCACAAGCAAATTTCTTCTCGCCGGTATGTATGAGTTTGTGTTGTTTTAAGTTTCCCTTCAGATGACATGAATACGAGCATTGATCACAAGCAAATGGCTTCCTGCCAGTATGTATTAGTTTGTGTTGATTTAAACTTGCCATCTGATTACATGAATATGAACATTGATCACAAGCAAATGGCTTCTCGTCAGTATGTATGAATTTATGTTGTTTTAACATTGCCTTCAGGTGACATGAATACGAGCATTGATCACAAACAAATGGCTTCTCGCGGGTATGTATGAGTTTGTGTTGTTTTAAGTTTCCCTTCAGTTGACATGAATACGAGCATTGATCACAAGCAAATGGCTTCTCGCGGGTATGTATGAGTTTGTGTCGATTTAAGTTTCCCTTCAGATTACATGAATATGAGCATTGATCACAAGCAAATGCCTTCTCGCTGGTATGTATGAGTTTGTGCTTTACCAAGAGACTTTTCATGCTACAGGAGTATGAACATTTTCCACAGGTAAAGAGCGCCTTGCTTGTATGAATTTGACTGTATTTATTCTGCAAGTTTGCACTGTGTGATTGCAGTTTCTTCTGAAACAAATAAAAACTTGTTAAATTTTATATTACAGCATTAGTCACTAACAATAGTTACTGTATAACCAATGCGAAATTGTAGTACGTGTGGGACTACCAGGCAAGTTGGTGTCTTATAAATCGAAAAGCGTTTTTACGAATGATTCTTATAACACATAAACATAACGTTAAAGTATACGAAACGTACCCGCAACACAATGACACACTATAATCACTGTTCACATTATCATGTCACTAAATCACATTTAACAAAACTAAGAGTTAAATTGCATTAAAATCCTGTGATTATTTCATTATCATCTATGTTCGGGACTCGCTCCTCTCCAGTTCCACCTGGTGGCACCAATCTCACGTAGGTTCTTGCTAGGTTGTAAGTCTAGTCACCAAACGTGCTACGAGGACTCGAGCCGTACTCTCGACCGTGGTAAGTGGTCGTTATCTTGTTCACCGTTCGTAATGTAAGATGATCTCCAGCGCACATATCTTTATTTAAGGTTAAATTATACGATTACAATTACGGTATCCCTACTAGCTGATGTAAGACCGTAGCAGTCCGCTGCCACACTAAGGGAAGAGAGCGAGCTCGAGCTTGATCGCGCGGTTTTATACACAAACCCCCCCTCTCTTTCCCTTGCTTGTTCATAAATGAAAACAATGGCGGTCGCCGATCTATATCGAACAATCTATGTATAAAATTCACTGAAAAATATTTAATTATAATGTTGGGGTAGTACCTACATTGGATAAAGTGTCATACAGTCCTCAGGATTGTGTCAATCACACGAGATAAATAATCCTAGAGATTCTAACTCTAACTAAGGAACTCTATATAAGTGGCTTCCCCGCCTCTTTCGAGAGAGACCTTGCGGCATCGAAGCAGTTAACACGTATATTTCTATCTAGTGTTGTTATATTGAATAAATTACGAATACGAAAAATATTTCACCAGCCTTCTGAATTCCAACCGATACAACAATCCTGCAACCATCACGTCTCACCAACATCATATCTACGGCGAAATTGGTGACAACAATTATTGTGGCAAAAATAACATGTTTTGAAACATAATTTAATCGAAAATAATGCATTTCATACGCCCAGCCCACCTGAACGTTCAGGAAGAGAATAATATATTTACCAAATAAAGCACGACACATGACACAGTAGAGATTATGGCAGTACTTTATATCGAAGATGGTGGAATTTTTTAGGTGAATAGATGAGAAGAAAACCCAAGAAATCCCAACATCATCTAGCAGCAAACCCATGAACACATTCACATACCACAGAACACAGTAGACGTGCCAAAACTCAATCTCTGCAGGTGGCTGTTGACTATTTATGCCATTATTTTAATCTCACTATTTGTGGGTAGCGTGTGTTGTCGAGCACCGCGAATACCCAGGGTCGGCCTTAGCCGGTGCGGTGAGGTACAGAGATCGGCATATTACCTGCTCACGTCCGACAGGTGCTCGGAAGAGCGCCCCTTCATGTTCCAGCAATGCTCTTTCAACGTCGAAGTCTTCAATTTTGATATCAAATAGCCCAGGAGCCGAGAAGGCAACTCTTTCGTGTTCCAGCGAAGACCTCTCGACGTCGAGCTCTTCTACTTTGACCTCGTCATACGGCGGGGCGCCGGGGAAGGACGCCTCGGCCGGCGCGACCTCGCGCTTCACGGAGAATATCTCACTAACGACAGACTCGCCGCCGTCTTCATGATCAAGGATTTCCTGCTTTACATGAGCCTCCGCTTTAATATAACTCTTAGAGATATCATGTAGTAATACGTAGCACTGCGCATACGGCATTCTGTTGAATAACGACGCTGGCCACGACCTCAACTTGACGACGAAGCGTGTCAATAGCGACAGCAATGGCGCGGAGGCCATAGACATGACGCTTTCTGATCAAATAACTTAATTGCAATGTGAATAAATACTGAAAGTTCAACCTCAATAACCAAATGCAAAGACCGGTTTCGCCAACTTTTCACTGTAGGCAAACCGGTCACCATTAAAAAAAACAACATGTGGAAAAATCACAGCAGTTTTTTATTTATGAGATGTAGGCAACTGGAGTTAGTAGGCAATGGTGGTCACCCCATTTAACAGAAACGAAACAAGAGAGGGCGATGTCTTTAATTTACCATGAAAATAGACTTTAATTTACTCTTATTAATAGATAAATATAATCAATCTTTCAATATGTAAAAACTAAATGACAACTCAATAAATTAAATGACACTATTTCCTATTGTGCAAGTCATAAACAAAAATGTATTCTGTATTTAAAATCCCTCCGAATATTTCACATGTGCTAAAATATTGTAAGAACAATTCGTAACTACCAGGAAAAATATAATCGAGAAATCATACTATCATTATTTGACTTATTGATATCATTTGTCGGCGGTCTCTTTTTAAGATCAACGATAAGTGAAGTAGACACCTCGTAAACATGGTAACACTGCAACTTTTACGATGTTGAACTTTCTATTGTCTCTGCTAAAGCCAGCGATATCTAACCTTTTTTTCCTACGGACCACTCGCATGTTTGCTGTATTATACAGGCAGCAACATTTTTGAAAAACGGTATTTATTCAAGCCATCCATTTTAAAATAGGTAATGGGGACCTGGGTTAAGATTTATTCACCATGTAATAAATCCTATTCCACAAAACCTAAATATATCCAAACGTTTATTTTGAAATTGGTGTGATATTGAGATAAGCCATTAACTATGTTAGAAAAATCAGGTTAATAATTGCTACTTGCCACTCTCAATACGTTATTAAGGTGTGAATCAGTAAGCCGATTTCTATGTACTGCTAATTTTTTTTTGGAATAAATGTTCCGGGCCGCAGGTTGACTAGACCTGCTCTGAGCGTCACGAGTTTTTTTTCGGTGGACAGCGGCGAAAGGCGGGTGGCTTTTCAAAAAATAACTGCTAAAATACTTTGCAATAACTATCACCGAAAGAAGACAAAGGCAAAACGGGTAAGATTATTTTATATATAATTACGGCGTCTTGCGGATTGGACGGAAAATAAGAGAATAGGTGTCGTAAATGACCGCCTCGTTATTTATGGTTATAAGTTAGTTACTAAATTCTCTTTTTCTTTTTTAGATGTATGTTCCCTGGGAAGATCGTCCAACGGTGAAAAACATGAAAAACTACACTTGATGGTAGAAGAATAGTGGAAATTGTCTACTTTATTGATCAATTAAAGGCTATGTTGAAAAGAAATAAAAATAAGTTTTGTCTCTTGTGGAAAGTTGTTAAAACGGAAAGTATGAATGAAGCTGTAATGGAAGAAGCAACGTTGGCAGTTGATTGTGGAAGTATTGATAAAAGCGGCATACCAATGATCACCGTTATTGCAGATGGAATTTGGGCCAAAAGATCCTATATATGCAACCGTTCTTTACTGGGGGTTCAAGACAAAGAAGATTTGATATATGGACGTAAGAAATAACTATTGTTTCTGTCTGTATCTATTATAGCAGTCATGTCAAAGATACGGCCCGCGGGCCGCATCCGGCCCTCGAACCGTATCAATGCGGCCCGCGATCCCAATGTGTCACAGAAAGAAGAATCATGTTTTTTAGAACTTTTAGACTTATTTTATTTGAATCTGGCCCGCCTACACATTCTAAATTTAATATATGGCCCTCTGCAAAATTGAGTTTGACACCTCTGTATTATAGTAAAATATGTAAACCCGCACCGAAACAATTTCAGGCCCTTCAAGTGCGATTCTAGATAGGTTAAAGTGTTTCTTGTCCATGTGTGGGTTGATATATTCAAAATTATTAGCTGACGACGATAGCAGACTATCGGAGTAAATTCTACTCATTGGTATCAGATACGTAGCACCCAACAGAGGCAGTGTATCGGACGTCGGCTATAGGATTTTTACGATATATATTGTTTGCGCGCCGCTAAAGGAATTTAATTCTTAAGTGCCCACCTGCATGTTTCGGTCGGAAATTCTAGGTTATTACAATATATATTGTTTAGGCGCCGCTAAAAGGCATTTTACGACCCTCCCCGAGAAAGGTGCGGGAAAAATACTTAGGTTTATATTGCCATCTGGCATTCCAATGTAATTGTTATATTTCTATGTATATAAACCCGGAAGAGCTCAAGAGTCAGAGTAGAAAACGAGTTGTTTGAGTCAATACCTCCTCCACTGCGACCTGTCTTTCTTGCGTAGGTTCACTGCGTTTGATGCCAAGCTGAAAGATAGGTTGCACAAATTCCTGAATCCAGACAACCTAAATAAATACAGTTCTTTTGTATGAGATCCGTTCCGTACAGGCAGGTAGGATTTTAAAAACAAATATAATGAAATTGAGAATAGTCGTCACAAGTTCAATTAAATATAGGAGCCAAAATACTGATTCGGATATCAAAATTATCAATCAAATCAAATAGTCCTTACCATGTTTTTGGAGATCACAATATTGTGAGCAACATTAATGTAATAAAAAATTAATATATTTTTTTTTTTGCAAAAGTAGTATTGCATTCAGGAAGATTAGCAATTGAATTGAAAAGTCCAATAATAATTTAGTAAAATCGGTTAATAGTGTAGTTTCAAATTCATTGGGGGAAAACATAAATTTAACAAGACAACAAACATATTTTGGATGGTGCTGTAGTTTCATTCAACTCGAGAGAACCAACCATTTACATTTATAAAGCTTTTTATGTTGTGTATTTTTTATATCTTATATATGTGGTCTGTTTATTTATGTTGTCACAATTTGAGAAATATCTGTGTTGTTATATTAACTTTTAGCTTTGACCCCTGCTCTGTTAACTCTTGTAATATTTTTTATAAATTATTTATTCAATTATCATTTGAAAAGCTGCATTATTAATAAGCCACGCCCATTGCAAAGGCATTTTGGTTTCTGGTTCGCCATAAGTTTGCACATGAAGAATTGGTCCAACGAGATGAACAGAAATTTCCAGGTTTCTCTCCACTGTTGTATCATAATAACAATTGGAGTTTTAGTAGAAGGGATTTACCTTATGCTTTTTGTATCTCCTAGATTTTGAATTGTATAAATATAACTATGTTTAACCTATGATAATAAATAAAATAGTAATTTTACTATAAGACTTTTTATAGACTTACCATACACACCATATACACTTTTTTCTTCAATTGGGACAATTTTGAGTTTGCAAAATGGAAACGCTTCTCGCATTATACACGAATAGTGATAGTGGCGATGGTCGGTGTCGAGGTTTGAGGTACATCACACTGTCTTCGGTCTTTATTGTCCAAATTATATCATGCCAATGATCTGCAGCCTATTATGTCACGAAAAGTGAGTGAAACTTGAAGCATCAGTGTAGCAGACGGAAGTTGGTCGGGCTCCGTCGGTCATGTTTATATTATGAGATGTGGGTAGGTAAAAAAAATTAAGAGAAATCTACCAGAACACATCATTGCAGAGGTTTACAATTAAAAAAAATTTGAGACTTTCTGTCTCTTAGTGCCTTAATTGAAAAGAGCCGTTATAGCGAAAGGCCGTATAACGAGCGGCCGTATAGCGAGGTATAGGTGTACTGTTTAAGTGAAAATGATAATCCTTAAGATATCTTTAATTTATTTTTACATTGATTATAAATAAAACTTAATTATAATGGAACCTGTTATTTTCATTGTGTATAAATACTAAGTTCCTCATATTCTTCTCTTTTGAGTACTAATGTAAAGGACATTGTTACCTCGAATAAAGGCATCTCCGTATTTATTTTTTAACTGTCCATTTACATATTCTTCCGTCTGCTCTAAAGCAATGTTCGTGTATCCATCCAGACATGCTAGGACACCTGAAATAATTAAAAGTGTACATATTGTACTGTATAAAACAGGGGTGGCCAACCCGCAGCTCGAAGTGAACATTTTTCCCACCCGCGAGATTGATCACACTTTAACAAAATATATTTATTCTATAATAGCCAAAATAGTGAAAACCAATCTATCATAAAAATACATTATTTGTGCATCCATAGATTTATATCCAATTTGTGAAATCCGGCACAAAAAGTTGTTAGCGTTTTAGATTACCTGCGAATCTACATTTCTACAGATAAGATGTTTTTATTAACGTATGTCTTATTTTTTGGATTGAACGTCAATCAGATGCGTATTCATTACCCATTACGGGTTTATTGTATTATTACTAATATGGAATACTAATATATTATTACGAATACTAATATCAAATCCCACACAAATCACGATGATGTTTGTCTGAGAGTTTCTTTAAATCATATTCTATATATGAACTAATGTGCCTAATCATACTAGTAATAATTTTTTTATTACTTATAAATTTTGTTTTAATATGGTAAATATGTGTTTTCCCCTATTAAATTTTAGGCATTTGAAGATTATTATGACCGACGGATCTAGAAACCTAAGAATTAAGATGTCTTTTTTCAAATTGGAATTAAAAGATTACACATAAACCTACGGTAAGGGATTAGTTTGAGAATTAAAAAAAAACATTAATAAACTTTGGTTTTGATATGTAGTCATATTATCAAATTTTTCAGCATCTTCAAGACTTTTCTTGACCTTGAAAAAGAACATTAATGAAATAATAAAATAACAGATAAATGTAATTTATAATTTTTTCAATATTCTGTAAATAAATCAACATTCAATATAGAAAAAAAAGTGACAATTAATAAATGAATGACACGATTAGCCTCGATTTCGATTTTCGAGTCAGCTCGGTACCGACAAAAAAGGTGTAATTTTACCAGCAGGCTTTTCTCTTTTTTGCGTGCCATTTCATTGTCACTTTATTTTCAAATATTAAAAGTTATGATGAATTTCCAAAGAGGCCCACAAGGTCATTTGGGTTGGCCACCCCCGGTATAAAACATACCCATACTAATACCCTTTCGCTCCCAGACTGACATAGAAGATCTTAATTCAGAAGTATTCGATTACTTGTTATCTAAATGTTCAAGCCTCAAGAGAATATGACAATTTCTATTGACCTCATTGGCCAAATTCATCATTTAAAGAATAACAACCCACCAGAGGCCAGAATATATCACAAGCAGAGCTTTGTTGGAATATTTTCACCGTTTTAAGGCTTCTAAGTGAAGGTTGCAAGTGACAGAACCCACTCTACTCTTGACTTAGTCATGAACTTTACAAAAGGTCTGACTCAGGTCTGAGATCTCCAAAACAGCTTAACTTGCTGTGCTCTCTAAGCTGATGTGCTTGTGGAAAAACAAAGAATTAGCAAATCGATGACGAGTACACAGAAATCATCTACATTTGACTTTTTAAGTGCTTTATTAAATTTTAAGAAATAACAATTTTAGTGAGAATCAATGTGAAATTAAATAAATATAAACTTAACACTAAACATACCACAAGGGGTCAAATGACCCATTTTGTAGTTTGATATAGAAAATGCCCATATAATTTTATCTTTTTTGCACATTTGACTTTTTTAATTAATTAAATACAAGTAATATTCAATTTTTTATTTTTTTTTGTTTTGTGTATTTTTTGAGTTATGCTTGTAGTATACTGATTTCTACCACAACCGGTCATTTGACCCGGAGAACAATTTATTGCTTTATAAGGTTATCGGATCAGAAATTATGATGTACATGCATTTTCAACATATTGCATTCAGTTGGTTGCACATTTCTGTAAAGACTGTTGCGTAGTTAGTTCAATCAAGATAACTGTGAATCAGAAATTCAAGAAAGCGACTAAATTTTAGATTCCAAGAACGCTTTTCAACAAAATCTAAGTCTCGCAGATGGCCTCTCCAAGTATTTTCAATATCCTTGATTTAGCTGGCATAGATGCCTGGATTTTGAACAAGCAAACGGCAGGAGAAAATATCTCGAGATAAGCCAGTTAGCAGTAGAACTTGCCGCTGATTTTCGAGAAGCCCATAAACAACCAAAAGAAAGAATACATAAGAATACAAAGAATACAAAGACACATTGCCTAAATCTACATCAGATTCTTATCAACGTAAGACGTGTCAAATAGGTTATTGTAACGAGAATAAAAATATATAACACATTTAGAACAAATGTTCTAAATGTGAAAAATATGTATGCGGAAAATGTACAATGGAGGCACCCTGTATATGTAAAAAATGCTATGAGCAATGAATTAAAATTTATTTTTCTTTGTGTATGTAATAGAAATCATTAATATACCTTTTTTTTAATTATAATAAAGTTACTATGTTTATTTCCTTTCTACTATGGTATGGATAAGTTTGTGTAGTTTTAATCCTTTCTTATGATTACATGAATATGAACATTGATCACAAGCAAATGGCTTCTCGCCGGTATGTATTAGTTTGTGTTGATTTAAACTTGCCTTCTGATTACATGAATATGAGCATTCATCACAAGCAAATGACTTCTCGCCGGTATGTATTAACTTGTGTTGTTTTAAGCTAGACATCCGATTACATAAATACGAACATTGATCACAAGCAAATGACTTCTCGCCGCTATGTATTAATTTGTGTTGTTTTAAGCTTGACATATGAATACATGAATACGAGCATTGATCACAAGCAAATAGCTTCTCGCCGGTGTGTATTAATTTGTGTTGTTTTAAGCTAGACATCCGACTACATGAATACGAGCATTGATCACAAGCAAATGGCTTCTCGTCGGTATGTATGAGTTTGTGTCGTATTAAACATACCTTATATTTACATGAATACGAGCATTGATCACAAGCAAATGGCTTCTCGCCGGTATGTATTAATTTGTGTTGTTCTAAACATGACATCTTATAACATGAATACGAGCATTGATCACAAGCAAATGGCTTCTCGCCGGTATGTATGAGTTTGTGTTGTTTTAAGTTTTCCTTCCGATGACATGAAAACAAGCATTGATCACAAGCAAATGGCTTCTCGCCGGTATGTATTAGTTTGTGTTGATTTAAACTTGTTTTCTGATTACATGAATATAAACATTGATCACAAGCAAATGGCTTCTCACCGGTATGTATGAGTTTGTGTCGATTTAATTTTCCCTTCAGATTACACGAATACGAGCATTGATCACAAGCAAATGGCTTCTCGCCGGTATGTATGAGTTTGTGTTGTTTTAAGTTTCCCTTCAGATGACATGAATACGAGCATTGATCACAAGCAAATGCCTTCTCGTCGGTATGTATAACCTTGTGCTTTACCAAGATACTGTTCTTGCTACAGGAGTATGAACATTTTCCACAGGTAAAGAGCACCTTGCTTGTATGAGTTTGACTGTATTTATTCTGCATGTTTGCACTGTGTGATTGCAGTTGCTCCTGAAACAAATAAAAAATTGTTCAATTTTATATTACAGCATTAGTCACTAACAATAGTTACTGTATAAACAATGCTAAATTGTAGTATGTGTGGGACTCCCAGGCAAGTTGGTGTCTTGTAAATCGAAAACCACTTTTACGAATGATTCTTATAACACATGAACATAACGTTAAAGTATACGAAACGTACCCGCAACACAATGACACACTATAATCACTGTTCACATTGTCATGTCACTAAATCACATTTAACAAAACTATAATTTAAATTGCATTAAAATCCTGTGATTATTTCATTATCATCTGTATATAAAATTCACTGAAAAATATTTAATTATAATGTTGGGGTAGTACTTTTTTTTTTTTTGTGTCGGCCTCCTGCTGCGCTGTGGTACTACTTCCGGGTGCCGACAGCTGGTCTTTTAATATATATTGAAGTACCTATATCGGATCAAGTGTCATACAGTCCTCAGGATTATGTCAATCACACCAGATAAATAATCCTGGAGATTCTAACTCTAACTAAGGAACTCTATATAAGTGGCTTCCCCGCCTCTCTCGAGAGAGACCTCGCGGCATTGAAGCAATAAACACGTATAATTCTATCTAGTGTTGTTATATTGAATACGCAAAATATTTCACCGGCCTTCTGAATTCCAGCCGATACATCAATCCTGCAACCATCACATCTCACCAACATCATATCTTCGGCGAAATTGATGACAACAATTATTGTGGCAAAAATAACATGTTTTGAAACATAATTTGATCGAAAATAATGCATTTCATACGCCCAGCCCACCTAAACGTTCAGGAAGAGAATAAAATATTTACCAAATAAAGCACGACACATGACTGTAGAGATTATGACAGTACTTTATATCGAAGATGGTGAAAAGATGAGAAGAAAACCCAAGAAATTCCAAGATCATCTAGCAACAAACCCACGAACACATTCACATACCACGGAACACAAATACCACAGCAGACGTGCCAAAATTCAATATGTGCAGGAGGCTGTTGACAATATACGCAATTATTTTAATCTAACTATTTGTGGGTCGCGTGTGTTATCGAGCACCGCGAATACCTAGGGTCGGCCTCAGCCGGTGCGGTGAGGTACAGAGATCGGCATATTACCTGCTCACGTCCGACAGGTGCTCGGGAGCGCGCCTCTTTATGGTTCAGCAATGCTCTTTCAACGTCGAATTCTTCAATTTTGATATCAAATAGCCCAGGAACTGAAGAGGCAACTCTTTCGTGGTCTAGCGAAGACCTCTCGACGTCGAGCTCTTCTACTTTGACCTCGTCATACGGCGGGGAGCCGGGGAAGGACGCCTCGGCCGGCGCGTCCTCGCGCTTCACGGAGAATATCTCACTAATGGCAGACTCGCCGCCGTCTTCATGATCAAGGATTTCCTGCTTTACATGAGCGTCCGCTTTAAGATAACTCTTAGAGATATTAGAGATATGCGCATACGACATCCTGTCGAATAACGACGCCGGTCACGCCCTCAACTTGACGGCGCGTGCCGATGGCGACAGCAATGGCGCGGAGGACATAGACATGACGGTTTCTGATCAAATAACTTAATTGCAATGTGAATAAATACTTTATGATGGCAAACCGGTCACTATTAATAAAATAAAATGTTAAAAATCACAGCAGTATCTTATTGAGAATATTAAAACGAAACTCCACCAAGTAAGGTAGATGTATGCAACTTGATTTAGTTGGCAATGGTGGTCACCCCATTTAACAGAAACCAAACAAGAGAGGGCGATGTCTTTATTTTTCAATGAAAATAGACCTTAATTTAATCTTATTAAATAGATAAATATAATTTTTTTATGTTCTGTAAAAAATCTGCTTTCAATGTGTTAAAACTAAATGACAGCTTCATAAATTAGATGACATTATTTCGTATTGTGCAAGTTATAAACAAAAGTGTATTTTGTATTTAAAATTCAGTTTAACATGTTCTAAAATAACGTTATTACTGTTCATAACCACCAGGAAATATATTATCGAGAAATCATACGATTTTTATTTTACTTATTGATATCATTTGTCGGCGGTCTCTTTCTAAGGCAGCACTGCAACTTTTACGATGTTGGACTTTCTATTGTCTCTGCGTATTGTCAAAGCCAGCGATACCTAACCTTTTTTCTTACGGATCTCTCGCATGTTTCCTGTATTATATAGGCTGCAACATTTTAGAAAAACGGTCTTCATTCAAGCCATCCATTTAAAAATAGGTAATGGGGACCTGGTTTTATATTTATTCCACATGTAATAAATCCTACTCCACAAAACCTTAATATATCCGAACGTTTATTTTGAAATTGGTGTGATATTGAGATAAGCCATTAACTATATTAGAAAAATCAGGTTAATAATTGCTACTTGCCACTCTCAATACGTTATCAAGGTGTGAATCAGTAAGCCGATTTCTATATACATTATTTGCTAATTTCATTTTAGAATAAGTGTTGCGGGCCGCAGGTTGACCAGACCTGCTCTGAGCGTCACTTGTCCTTTTCGAGGGCGGCGGGGAAGGCGGGTGGCTTTTCAAAAAATAACTGCTAAAATACTTTGCAATAACTATCACCGAAAGAAGACAAAGGCAAAACGAGTATGTTTATTTTATGTATTACTACGGTGTCTTGCGGATTGGACGGAAAATAAGAGAATAGGTGTCGTAAATGACCGCCTCGTTATTCTATGGTTATAAGTTAGTTACTAAATTCTCTTTTTTTATATGTATTTTCCTTGGGAAGGTCGTCCGACGGTGAAAAACTACACTTGATGGTAGAAGAATAGTGTAAATTGTCAACTTTATTGATCAATTAAAGGCTATGTTAAGAAATAAAGAAATAAAAAAAGTTTTGTCAACAAGGAAAGTTGTTAAAACGGAAAGTATGAATAAAGCTGTAATGGAAGAAGCAACTGTGGCGATGTCAATCACCCCACATTCTTTGCTATTGTGACAGTGTCAATCACCGCACATTCGTATCCATTAAAGTTCAGTCTCCGATGAGTAACGAGTGCAAACAATGCAATATCGTTCCACGTGTAACGAGAACAAATAACGCAATATCGTTTACTCATCGGAAAAGGAATTCGCGTATCAGCAGCTACGAAATACAGGCAGACACGACGCTGCACATTTCAATGGATGTGCGGATAAACGCACGAAAACCCCTATATAAGTCGACCCTCAGTCACCTCTTTAGCACTCCTCGGGTACCTTTTGACGTGGTAACTCTGTACTCCAAATTGTATTATCAAATAAAAGAACATTACAAATTCTTTCGCCGCCTTCTGTTATTTCCTACGAGAGATTGAAGAAGTTGGTGCCACCTCAACCATTATTGGCGAACCTGACATCATCCTCTACAACACCTTTAACTTAACGGTGAAATTGGTGACCCCGACCTGATTACAATTGAAAACTACGAGTTAAAATATTTCAACAGCAGCTGGTGAGTTGTCCTGCAAAAATAATCATCAGTACCAGTCAAGGGAGTGCTCCAGAACAACTCAAAACACCAACCAGCGCTGCCACTTCACTGTCGATTCACAATGGCCACACCCACTCAGCATACCTGCAGCCCCACATCAACATCTCAGGACTGCAAGGAGGAGATCAGCCCAGTGACCATCTCATCTAGAATTTTAGAATTTTGGAGCGATCTGCCGAGACATTGGTTACTCCACGTGAAGACAGTTCTGATGGCAAAACGTTAAGCGAGGTATATGTGATTGTAACAATAGATTGGCATTACTCCATTTTAATTTTAACGAGCAAAGAGATTTAAATCAACGTAACAGTATCCACAAATCCGCAACGGTACCTGTCAATTTCATTTCAAAGTTAAAGATCGCGCTCATAAATATATACCCGATTGTAAATTCTTCTAAGCATTTAATACAAGTGCATCAACATTAATTTTTAAGAAATTAATTAATTTCGAATAAACGCCTATCACTCAACGCATCGCTGTCGCAACTGACAGATGCATCCAAGTCACGGTAAATGAAAGCATTTCTTTATCCGAAAAACATAGAGTTCAGTGCAACTAGCACTCACCGAGAACTACTCGGCACACACGTGTCTTTAAGACATTATATTTCATCGACTATACTTAGTCGACTCGAAGGGGAGTATCGTGGCGATGTCAATCACCCCACATTCTTTGTTATTGTGACAGTGTCAATCACCCCACATTCGCAGACATGAATGTGCAATTCCTCTGGTAACAAGAGTAGACAATGCAATATTGTTTACTCATCAGAGAAAAAATTCGCTTATCAGCAGACATGATAACAGACACCCCAGATGCTGCACATTCCAATGGATAATGCGGAGGCACGCGCAGCGCCCTATAAAAGCTCCACCCACAGTCCCCTCGAGAGCACTCCTCGGGTACCTTTTGACGTAGTAACACGTTCTGCTACCATACAACAACACCATTTAACTTAACGGCGAAACAACGTTGGCAGTTGATTGTGGAAGTATTGATAAAAGCGGCATACCAATGATCACCGTTATTGCAGATGGAAGTTGGGCCAAAAGATCCTATATATGCAACCGTTCTTTACTGGGGGCTTAAGACAAAGAAGATTTGATACATGGACGTAAGAAATAACTATTGTTCTGCCTGTATCTATTAAAGTAAAATATGTAAACCCGCACCGAAACAATTTAAGGCCCTTCAAGTGCGATTCTAGATAGGTTAAAGTGTTTCTTGTCCATGTGTGGGTTATCAAAATTATCTATCAAATCAAATAGTCCTTACCATGTTTTTGGAGATCACAAATATTGTGAGCAACATTAATGTAATAAAAAATTTATATAATAATTTTTTTGTAAAAGTAGTATTGCATTCAGGAAGATAAGCAATTCAGGCTCGTAGTTAAATTGAAAATTCCAATAATAATTTAGTAAAATCGGTAAATAGTGTAGTTTCAAAATTATTTGGGGGAAAACATAAATTTAACAAGACGACAAACATATTCTGGACGGCGCCGTAGTTTCATTCAACTCGAGAGAACCAACCACTTGCATTTATAAAGCCTATTGTGTATTTTTATACAAGTTATTCATATAACAATATGTGGTTTGTTTACTTATGTTGTCACAATTTGAGAAATTTCTGTGTTCATAAACTTTTTAATATTAACATTTAGCTTTGACCCCTGCTCTGTTAACTCTTGTAATATTTTTTATAAATGATTTATTCAATTATCATTTGAAAAGCTGCATTTTTAATAAGCCACGCCCATTGAAAAGGCATTTTGGTTTCTGGTTTGCCATAAGTTTGCACACGAAGAATTGGTCCAACGAGATAAACAAAAATTTCCAAGTTTCTCTCCACTGTTGTATCATAATAACAATTGGAGTTTTAGTAGAAGGGATTTACCTCATGCTTTTTGTATCTCCTAGATTAACTATGTTTAACCTATGATAATAAATAAAATAGTAATTTTACCATAAGACTTTTTAATAGACTTACCATAACACTTTTTTCTTCAATTGGGGCAATTTTGAGTTTGCTCAAAATGGAAACACTTCTCGCATTATACACGAGTAATGATAGTCGGTGTCTGGTATAAGTTTGAGGTACATCACACTGTCTTCGGTCCTTATTGTCTAAATTATATCATGACTATAGTTTGGTGTTGGTAAATTGCTTGCCCTTGAGCATGCCAATGATCTGCAGCCTGTCACAAAAAGTGAGTGAAACTTGAAGCATCAGTGTAGCAGACGGAAGTTGGTCGGGCTCCGTTGGTCATGTTTATATTATGAGATGTAGGTAGGTAAAAAAAATTAAGAGAAATCTACCAGAACACATCGTTGCAGAGGTTTACAATTAAATAAAATTTGAGACAGGTTTAAAAAATATATAACATATCTTTTTATCATTTATTTTACACTTAGATGTTGAAATTATTATTTCTATACATCAGCAGCGATATCCACTCATCGTTTTATAATTTTAACATAAAAGAGGTCATTCTAAAATGCTTCAATAAAAGAATCAAAAAATGAACTCAATTGAATTACTATAACGCCAGAATAAACTACATCAGGGGGCCCCAACCTTTTTGTACCCAAGAGCACATTTCAGAATGCCTGTTGGGCAGCGGGCACCATTTATTTTTTCAAGGTATGTTTCTGGTCCCGAAAGTAGTACCACAGCGCTACCCAGGTAAAAAAAAAAGTGTGTTTCTAGGTGCGCTACTAAGTTTTTGGCTTTCACACATAAATGGCGCTAACGACAGGTCGACAGACAAGTCTAAACTTGTGTTATTTTATAATTTAGACACCTGTCATCAATGAGCTGACATAATACCAACATATTTCGCAACGCAATTATTTTTTTTTGTAACAATGAAGATGTCAAGTTTTGTGCCAAAAAAACAAGCATTTGCGGTAAATTAAGCTTTACTGCTTTAACTTGAAAAAAAATTGCAGCTGAAGCACGTTGTTTTCTTGGGGAGGCATATGGGAAACATGCACCATCGAAAACTTCCTGTGAAAATTGGATTAAACGCTCTAGAAGTGGCGATTTTGACACTGAGGACGCCGATCTGTAAGCGTTATTGGATGAAGATGGAACATAAACACAACATCAACTTGCGGAGGCATTAAACCTGTCTCGTCACATTTTCAAACGTTCTCATACCATGGGAAAAAATCAAACAGAAGGAAAATGGGTGAAAATCATAGAACCACTTCCGAAATTTTGCTTTGAATAACGGGATCTCTTCGTGTGGGGGCAAGACGACCGCGGGTCACTCGACGCCTCGAGTTTTTTTGAAGTTAGTTGGACTTATGAAAAATAACATTTCTCATTTAGATCCTATTTGAGTGAAAAATATCTTATTAATTTTTATAATTTATAATATTTTTAGTATTTAATTTATTTCTTTTAAGACCAAGTATTGAAACTGTATTTTTTTACAGGTGCATTTAAAACCCACCACTAGGGAGAGGCGCGACATAAATTATTAGCTATATATAATATATTGTATGAATAAACAGTTATTTTGAAAATCAATCAATATGAGTTTACTGCGTGTATAATAACCGAGAAAGTAGTCAATATCTATTGTGTCAAAGAATTTTAGTATTTATTAGATTAAACATCAACCTGTTAACTGTGAGAAAACAGTTTAATGGTGCTTATATGTGGTGAGATTTTCTATGCAATTAAATGGAGAGTCAAAAAGTAGATATTTGTCATTTAATGATTGAAATTTCATTTCATGAAATTGTAATGCTCACAATATTACCATAATACTTATTAAATGAAAACGATAATCCTTAAGAAGATATCATTAATTTATTTTTACATTGATTATAAATAAAACTTAATTATAATGGAACCTGTTATTTTCATTGTGTATAAATACTAAGTTCCTCATATTCTTCTCTTTTGAGTACTAATGTAAAGGACATTGTTACCTCGAATAAAGGCATCTCCGTATTTATTTTTTAACTGTCCATTTACATATTCTTCCGTCTGCTCTAAAGCAATGTTCATGTATCCATCCAGACATGCTAGGACACCTGAAATAATTGAAAGTGTACACATGAAAACCAACAAGCTAGTGGAAACATTGCTTCTTATATGGTTCTTGTAAATTTAACTGTTTATAATGTAAATATACTGTACATGATTTGTGGTATTTGCAAGCATTTTACCTCTGTAATCGACGCCACTGTTTAACTTTACGACTACAGGACGTCCGTGAATTTGTTGAATGAAAGTTGAGAGAGCTTCTTTGCGACTCATTTTGAATTAACCTCAAAATATTTACTAATGCACGAATCTAAAAAATATAAAAAAATTACATCAATGAATATAATGATGTAACTAATAACAAAAGGTGTTTTCAAATTTAAGTTTAAAATAGCACTAAATATTACATGATACAAGCGATAACGCCGGCCTCTCGTATATACACAAAAACAACGACAATTTGATAAATTACCACAGACAATACTTTGATCACTATTGCCTACCTTTGCAAAGAACGGTGAACAGTTAGTGGGCAATGGTAGTCAGCACATGTCCACACATAATTGCGGGTTGAGTTCCACCCAATGGAATCTGCATGAGCCCAAAGCCCACAAGAAGTGCACCGGAACCACATTTAATTGTTTCGGTAGTAAAACTGAGTAAGCAATAATCAAATAAGCATAAATTGTTAGCATTACAAATGAGTCAAATCCCTCGAGCTCGCCAGGACCCCTGGAGTCCACTTGATTCACAGCTATAAGTCTTACGAAGAGCCTGACTTTGGTCAAACTTCCAAGGTAGCTGAACCCTCAATCCTTTTCTAAGCATTTGTTAATTAAGCATTAAATAATCTATCCGTGAAACATATACATATTGTACTGTATAAAACGGGGGTGGCCAACCCGCGGCTCGAAGTGAACATTTTTCCCGCCCGCGAGATTGATCACACTTTAACAAAATATATTTATTTTATAATAGCCAAAGTAGTGAAAACCAATCTATCAAAAAAATACATTCTTTGTGCATCCATAGATTTATATCCAATTTGAGAAATCCGGCACAAAAAGTTGTTAGCGTTTTAGATTACCTGCGAATCTATATTTCTACAAATTTTAGGCATTTGGAGATTATTATGACCGACGGATCTAGAAACCTAAGAATCAAGATGTCCTTTTTCAAATTGGAATTAAAAGATTACACATAAACCTACGGTAAGGGATTAGTTTAAGTATTAAAAAAAAACATTAATAAACTTTGGTTTTGAAAAGTCATCATTTTATCAAATTTTTCAACATCTTCAAGACTTTATTTGACCTTGAAAAAGAACATTAATGAAATAGTAAAAAAAAAATGTAATGAATAATTTTTTCAATATTCTGTAAATAAATCAACATTCAATATAGAAAAAAAAGTGACAATTAATAAATGAATGACACGATTAGCCTCGATTTCGATTTTCGAGTCAGCTCGGTACTGACAAAAAAGGTGTAATTTTACCAGCAGGCTTTTGTCTCTTTTTTGCGTGCCATTTCATTGTCACTTTATTTTCAAATATTGAAAGTTATGATGAATTTCATTTCGTATAAAACATACCAGCTAATACCCTTTCGCTCCCAGACTGACACAGAAGATCTCAATTCAGAAGTATTCGATTATTGGTTATCTAAATGTACAAACCTCAAGCCTTGCTTCTAGAGATCATCACGTATAAAGGGCACCAAGGCAGAGAATATGATAATTTCTATTGATCTCTTTGGCCAAATTCATCATTTAAAGAATGACAGCCCACCAGAGGCCAGAATCTATATTTTCACCGTTTTAAGGCTTCTAAGTGAAGGTTGCAAGTGACAGAATTCACTCCACTCTTGACTTAAAAGTCATGAACTTTACAAAAGGCCTGACTCAGGTCTGAGATCTCCAAAACAGCTTAACTTGCAGTCTCTAAGCTGATGTGCTTGAGGAAAAACAAAGAATTAGCAAATGGATGTCGAGTACACAGAAATCATCTACATTTGACTTTTTAAGTGCTTTATTAAATTTTAAGAAATAACAATTTTAGTGAGAATCGATGTGAAATTAAATAAATATAAACTTAACACTAAACATACCACAAGGGGTCAAATGACCCATTTTGTAGTTTGATATAGAAAATGCCCATATAATTTTATCTTTTTTGCACATTTGACTTTTTTTATTAATTAAATACAAGTAATATTCAATTTTTTATTTTTTTTTGTTTTGTGTATTTTTTGAGTTATGCTTGTAGTATACTGATTTCTACCACAACCGGTCATTTGACCTGGAGAACAATTTATTGCTTTATAAGGTTATCGGATCAGAAATTATGATGTACATGCATTTTCAACATATTGCATTCAGCTGGTTGCACATTTCTGTAAAGACTGTTGCGTAGTTAGTTCAATCAAGATAACTGTGAATCAGAAATTCAATTTCAACAGAAATAAAATTTTAGATTGAAAGTAGCATTTTAGTCCCGAAGCCCGGTGTGTACCCAATATAATATTGATGTCAGAAATGGGATACATAACACAAGAAAAGGAAACAAAAACTAAAAGTATTGGTAGGTAGCTTTTATTTTATTTTGATATCTTTACTCGATTACTAATACAGGTTACACTTTACCCAGAAGAATGTCGAAACAATCTAGACAGTACAAGTTCTTAGAAGATATAAGTAATATTGGACGAAGAGTTTTCGGAAATTGATGAAGATGATTTTTGGGAAAATGATCTAGTAGACAAGAGTTTGAATGTACAGTTACTGACGATGAAGAGGAAAATATTGTGAATATTTAATATCGAAGCCCGTAAACGTATTTGTAAAAAATGCTATGAGCTATGAATTAAAAATTATTTTTCTTTGTGTATGTAATAGAAATCGTTAATATACATTTTTGTTTAATTATAATAACGTTACTATGTTTATTTCCTTCTTACATCCATATTTCATAGAAAACATAAAGAAGGGTCATTTGGTAGAAATAGGTGCTGGTACGTTTAGTGTTAAATATAAAGAAAAAAATTTAATTAAAATACATCCAATGTTGATGTTGAATGTTGATGTGTGTCTTAATAGAGACCACTTGAGTCTACTTGACCATGAGCATTGATCACAAATGGCTTCTCGTCGGTATGGATAAGTTTGTGTAGTTTTAATCTTGTCTTATGATTATATGAATATGAACATTGATCACAAGCAAATGGCTTCTCGCCGGTATGTATTAATTTGTGTTGTTTTAAGTTAGACATCTGATTACATGAATACGAGCATCGATCACAAGCAAATTGCTTCTCGCCGGTATGTATTAATTTGTGTCGTTTTAAATGTGACATCCGATAAAATGAATACGAGCATTGATAACAAGCAAATGACTTCTCACCGTTATGTGTGAGTTTGTGTTGTTTTAAATGTGACATCCGATTACCAAATGCCAAAATGGCTTCTCGCCGGTATGTGTGAGTTTGTGTTTTTTTAAGCTTGCCCTCAGACTAGATGAATACGAGCATTGATCACAAGCAAATGGCTTCTCGCCGGTATGTATTAATTTGTGTTGTTTTATATGTGATATCTGATTACATGAATACGAGCATTGATCACAAGCAAATGGCTTCTCGCCGGTATGTATTAATTTGTGTTGTTTTATATGTGATATCTGATTACATGAATACGAGCATTGATCACAAGCAAATGGCTTCTCGCCGGTATGTATTAATTTGTGTCGTTTTAAATGTGACATCTGATTACATGAATATGAGCATTGATCACAAGCAAATGGCTTCTCGCCGGTATGTATTAGTTTGTGTTGATTTAAACTTGCCTTCTGATTACATGAAAACGAGCATTGATCACAAGCAAATGGCTTCTCGCCGGTATGTGTGAGTTTGTGTTTTTTTAAGCTTGCCCTCAGACTAAATGAATACGAGCATTGATCACAAGCAAATGGCTTCTCGCCGGTATGTATTAATTTGTGTTGTTTTATATGTGATATCTGATTACATGAATACGAGCATTGATCACAAGCAAATGGCTTCTCGCTGGTATGTATTAATTTGTGTCGTTTTAAATGTGACATCCGATTACATGAATATGAGCATTGATCACAAGCAAATGGCTTCTCGCCGGTATGTATTAGTTTGTGTTGATTTAAACTTGCCTTCTGATTACATGAAAACGAGCATTGATCACAAGCAAATGGCTTCTCGCCGGTATGTGTGAGTTTGTGTTTTTTTAAGCTTGCCCTCAGATTAGATGAATACGAGCATTGATCACAAGCAAATGGCTTCTCGCCGGTATGTATTAATTTGTGTTGTTTTATATGTGATAAATGATTACATGAATACGAGCATTGATCACAAGCAAATGGCTTCTCGCCGGTATGTACGAGTTTGTGTTGTTTTAAGCTTGCCCTCAGACCAGATGAATACGAGCATTGATCACAAGCAAATGGCTTCTCGCCGGTATGTATAACCTTGTGCTTTACCAAGATACTGTTCTTGCTACAGGAGTATGAACATTTTCCACAGGTAAAGACCGCCTTGCTTGTATGAATTTTAAGGCATTTATTCTGCAAATTTGCACTGTGTGATTGCAGTTGCTCCTGAAACAAATAAAAAATTGTTTAATTTTATATTACAGCATTAGTCACTTACAATAGTTACTGTCGGGCCTTGCTAACCCGAGGGCCGCGAGACCATTTTCCTGAACCGCGAGATTCATCACACTTTTCAAAATATATTTATTTTATAATGGCCAAAGTAATAAAAACAAATAAATTGTACTTCAACAACATATTTAACACTAGATTGCTCAAGGAAGTCATTTTGACTGCTTTTGAATTTCAATTAGAAAACAAATCATGTATTTATATACATAATTTCTTAAAATTTTGTGCCTTTTTTTACAACATATAAATGTGTTTATTAATAATTGAATTAACCTCCACAACCTTCATTTCACGTATATATATATATATATATAATATATATGTGTTTTACCTATATTGCCCAAAAGCAGTCATTTTGACTGCTTGGAAAATTTGAAATAATCAAATGATTCTTATTATTGAATTGAGTAGTTGAATTTCTTATAGAACAGTTCGGGTCTGTATTGAGCTAACAGTTTCCATTTTTTTTTCAATTTCCGTCACATGATAACATACAAGTACATGATAAATTGACATCATGAAACTGAAAACACCTTTCAGGAGACCGAAACAGCTGCCGATGTTACTGTGCGGTCAAAATTTAACGAAGGGGGTATTCCTGGAAGGTTAACATCTACTTGTATTTTCAAGGGTATGAAATGGCCAACAGGCTACGCAAAAAGGAACATTATGGCAGATAATCTTATCAATGCATTCTCATTGATAATAGATAACTATATTATAAAACATATAAAAAAGTGCACAGAAGAAGGCCGCCGAATTTTGAGGAATGATTGGACAACAGCATTACTGGAAATACGTGCATTTATTGGGATTTTATATGTTCGTGGAGCCTACGAGGCAAAAAAATTAAAACTGAGTTATTTATGGTCATCAAAGTGGGGTCCCGAATTTTTTAGAAAAACTGGCCAGAGAAAAGTTCAATCAAATCCTATGATTTATTCGTTTTGACAAAATAACTGAAAGAAGTAGGCGCCTTAAAACAAATAAATTTGCCTTGATTTCGGAAATATGGGACAAGTTCATTGAAAATAGTTAAGCTTGCTATCAACCAGGGCAAAATATAACAGTTGACGAGCAATTATTTCCGTCAAAATCCAGGTGCAGGTTTACACAGTATATGCCTAACAAACACAACAAATTTGGCATCAAATACTGGCTTGCATCAGTTGTTAATAGCAAATATGTTTAGAGTGGCTTTCCTTATTTGGGGAGAGATGAGCAACGACCATCGCCAATGCTTCTCGGTGAACACGTTGTTCTAAAACTTGTCGAGCCATATACAAGCTGTGGAAGAAATATAACGACCGATAACTTTTTCACTAGTTACAAAATTATCGGCCAAAAAACAACTCTAGTTGGAATTATTAGTTGATGAACGTTGATGTGGTGGATCAAATGGCCAGAAAAAATACAGTAAAAGCTAGTTCTCGTAGATGGCCCTTCCAAATATTCTTTAATATTTTAGATTTGGCTGCTATAAATGCTTGGATCCTTTCAAAGAAACGACAGGAATACAAATACAACGAAAAGAGTTCTTATTTCAATAAGCAGAACAGCTTTTCACCGAATACAGAGCTGCAAGACAGAAAAATTTATCAGAACATGAAGACCCACAAAGATCAACTGCAACATCATCAAATGCAACCCATTCTAACAAACGCAAAATTTGTCAAGTACGACTTTGCCACAACAACAAAACAAATAATATATGTGAAAAATGTCAAAAGTATGTTTACGGAAGATGTACACATAAAAAGATTTCCACTTTCATTTGCATAAAATGTACAAATAATAATGCATAAATTATTTTTTACCAAGTGAAGTAAATTTTTTTTATTTTTAATATTTACTAATAACTTATATAACTGTAAATAATATCAAAAATTAATTTTAAACAAATTTCTTTACACATTAGTTATTCTTTCACAAAGCAGTCATTTTGACTGCTTTTGGGCAGTATAGGTATGCACAAAATCTTGGGCAATCTAGTGTTAAACAACAAGGTAATAAACTCATCAAAATTAAAAATTACTTTTGATTTATCAATAAAAAAAATAGATATATTTAATATCTCTCTTATTTTTAGTGTGATTGCAGACATAAGAAAAATAGTGGACAAAAATAGAAAGTATAGCGAGAAATGGAAAGAAAAGTACTTCTTCATAATTTAAAATTACTATGTTTAATTTGCCGAGAGGACGTTGCTGTAGTTAAGGAATATAATGTTAAGAGGCTTTCCGAAACAAAACATAAGGATTATTTGAAGTTCGATGAGGATTTGTTAAGGAGAGTTATTCTGTTTCATTTGTGATTGCAAATAAAATGAAAACATTTTCGGATGGTGAATTTGTAAAATAATCTTTGGAAACTGTTGTGAAGGATGTTTTGTCTTATAAAAATAAACTGTTTTCGAAGGTAAGCCTATCTTGGCAAGCAGTGTGTCGTTGAATCAATGACATTTCAATGAAATTATCATTAAACTGCGCGACAGAGTTCGAGATTTCAGACTCAGCTCAGTTTTTAGAGATCCTTAGTGGAGTAAATGAATCATTTCAAGTAACTGAAGAAATGTTAAATTTAATAAGTTTAAAGGGCACAACAGGAAAATATGTTTTCCATGCTGTTGAAAACTGATTAAATTATAATCCACTGTTTGATTCATCAACAATATTTATGTGACCAAATATTATCTACGGATTGTGTTATCCAAGTAGTTATAAAAACAGTGAATTACATTCGATCACATGCACTTCCGCATCGACAATTAAAGGAGTTCCTGAAAGAATTCGATTCTGAATATGGTGACATTGCATACTTCAGTCAAGTCAAGTGGTTAAATCGTGGAAGATGTTTACAGCGGTTTTATAAGTTACGAGAAGAAATTAACTTGTTTATGAATGATAAGCAAAGACCTGTACCAAAATTAAGAAATAATGAGTGGTTATAGGATTTGTGCTTTTAAGTGGATATTGTCAGATACTGTAGGAAAACTTAATCAATTTTATATATCATTGCAATGTATTTCAGAAGAAATTGTTGTTATTCGAATCGCAATTGAAAAGTAATAACTCAAATTAATCATGTAACAATTACATTAAATATGCAAAAGAAATAAGAAAACTTACAGCTGCTTTTGAAAGCTGATCTAGTAATTCAGAGTTAGACAAATACAACAAAAATTTTTGAAATATATTCATCTCCCTTTCATATGGAATCGAGTCGGCACCAGAATATCTCCAAATGGAACTGGTTGACTAACAGTGCAATATTGAATTAAAACATATTTTTGAAACATCAGCATCAAAAATGGATTTTTATAACACTAACGTTATAAAAAATAAATTTTTCAATTTGAGAAATCTGGCACAAAAAGTTAGCGCTTTGGTTCACTTACACCTGCGAATCGTTTTTTTTTTTTTTCGAAAATGAAATTGACCAAACACAAAACACGCTTAAATATAACAAATACCTAAATTAAGATCGATTTGCAAAACCTAAGTGAAAGAGTGGAGAAACAAATATCGCACTAGTAAAATAAATATTTTTATATTTGATTTTTAGTGTGATATATTTCTTACAGTTTACGTTTATCATCTATGTTTACATGTAAGAATAATAATAACTCATTATGTGTATCTAAATCTAATGCGGGGATATATAATTTTATATGCGGCCCGCGGAGTTATAGTCCTTTACTAAAGTGGCCCGCGAGGTCATTTGGGTCGGCCCCCCCTGGTATGAACAATGCCATTTTATACCATTGTAGTACGTGTGGGATTCCCAGGCAAGTTGGTGTCTTGTAAATCGAAAAGCGTTTTTACGAATGATTCTTATAACAAATGAACATAACGTTAAAGTATACGAAACCCGCATACCCGCAACACAATGACACAGTATAATCACTGTTCACATTGTCATGGCACTAAATCACATTTAACAAAACTAAGAGTTAAATTGTGATTATTTCATTATTATCTATGTATAAAATTCACTGAAAAATATTTAATTAAAATGTTGGGGTAGTACCTACATCGGATCAAGTGTCATACAGTCCTCAGGATTGTGTCAAGCACACCAGATAAATAATTCTCGAGATTCTAACTAAGGAACTCTATATAAGTGGCTTCCCCGCCTCTTTCGAGAGAGACCTTGCGGCATCGAAGCAGTAAACACGTAGTTTCACTCAGGTGAAAAGATGAGAAGAAAACCCAAGAAATCCCAAGATCATCTAGCAACAAACCCACGAACACACTCACATACCACGGAACACAAATACCACAGTAGACGTGCCAAAACTCAATATGTGCAGGTGGCTGTTGACAATTTATGCCATTATTTTAATCTAACTATTTGTGGGTCGCGTGTGTTATCGAGCACCGCGAATACCTAGTGTCGGCCTCAGCCGGTGCGGTGAGGTACAGAGATCGGCATATTACCTGCTCACGTCCGACAGATGCTCGGAAGAGCGCCCCTTCATGCTCCAGCAATGCTCTTTCAACGTCGAATTCTTCAATTTTGATATCAAATAGCCCAGGAGCCGAGGAGGCAACTCTTTCGTGTTCCGGCAAAGACCTCTCGACATCGAGCTCTTCTACTTTGACCTCGTCGTACGGCGGGGCGCCGGGGAAGGACGCCTCGGCCGGCGCGTCCTCGCGCTTCACTGAGAATATCTCACTAATGGCAGACTCGCCGCCGTCTTCATGATCAAGGATTTCCTGCTTTACATGAGCGTCCGCTTTAAGATAACTCTTAGAGATATCATGCAGTAATACGTAGCACTGCGCATACGGCATCCTGTTGACTAACGCCGCCGGTCACGACCTAAACTCGACGACAAGGCAATGGCGCGGAGGCCATAGACAAGACGCTTACAGATTAAATAACATAACTGCAATGTAAATAAATACTTTAATTTCAATCTCAATAACCGAATGCAAAGACCGATTTCGCCAACTTTTCATTGTTTCACTGCAAACCGGTTACCATTAAAAAACAACATGTGGAAAAATCACACATTATTGAAAATATTAAAACGAAACTCCACCAAGTAAGGGAGATGTAGGCAACTGGAGTTTGTAGGCAATGGTGGTCACCCTATTTAACAGAAACGAAACAAGAGAGGGCGATGTCTTCATTTTACCATGAAAATAGAGTAGTGCTGTACCCGCCTATGACGCGGAGCGCCGCACGCCGCTGCACGCTTCCTAGCATGCTCGGCGCCCAGACTTCAGCGCCGAAGAGCATTTGTGATTGGGTCACACTAGCGAGCAGCTTCCGCTTCTGTTGCTGCGGACCCTGCACTTTCAGTAGGATCAGCGATAGCGCGGCGATGGTTCCCGCGGCTTTCTCCGCGGCTCTGCGGATGTGGTCCGTGTACTTCCGGGACCCGTCGAAGTACACGCCCAGGTATCGGACCGATTTTTGCGGTGTAACGACCGCGTCTCCGACGGTTATGTGCGGCGGCTTGTGCTTGCGCCTTCCCACGAGCATTACCGCCTCGGTCTTGCGCACTGCCAGCTCCAGGTGGTGTCCCCCAGTGCCTGGGCAATCCTCCGCAGCGCTTCGTTGAGATTGGCCTGCAGATTCGACATCTTTCTGGCAACGGCCACGACGCCGATGTCGTCTGCAAAGCCAATTTCTTCGACACCGTCGGGAAGCTTCACTTGCAGCACCGCATCGTACATTATTGTGCTCTATGGTCTGGGAGAGGCATGGCAACACCTAAGATGCAGCGCGGGGGATGAACATTACTGTGGAGAGACCCGGCGCAAGTGGACGTAGTAACAATGAGCAAGAGACGACAACAAGCTATTTCGGCAGCTGCCGAAACCAGGGAAAAGCCGATGCAAAGGAAGCTGCAAGACTTCGTGAAGCCATACGAGTGGGGCGGCGAGTGGCAGCTATGGCTCGCCCGTCTCAAGAAGATGATGCACGCGTGCGGCGAGAGCGACCTCACGCTATGCATCCCGATCCTGCTACAGGGTGAGGCGTTCCAGATTTTTATGTCCCTTCCGGACGAGGTGACCACGAATGAAAAAAGACTTGTTGCGGCACTCGGGACCGCGTTCAACCCTCGTCCGGTACCGTCGATCGCCGCATTTTCTACGTGGCGGTTTCAAGAGCAGGCCTCCGTGGAGAAGAACATGGCAGAAGTGCAGCGTCTCGCCGTCGCGTGCAAGATGTCAGGGGCCGCGATCCTGTACAAATTCATTCAGGGTCTGCCCGACGATTTATCAGAAAAAATACAGTCATGGTTAGGTGACAAGGAGCCTGACGAGACGGAGCTGATAAGGCAGACGCGCGTACTGCTGAGTGCGCGAACGACAAAACATGAAGACACGGCGTTACCTGCAGTCGTTCCTCTGGCGTGGAGACAACGCGGCCGCTCTCAGTGGGGAGGGTCGCGTCCCACGCGGGATTACAAAGAGATTGAGTGCTGGACATGCAAGAAGAAAGGCCACATAGCCAGAAATTGTCCGTCGGGAAACGGTCAGCGGGAGGCTGGTGCGCCGGTAGTCTCCCGAGGGCAGGACTAAAGGCGCTGCCTATCGTGCGGGCGACAATCGGCGGGAGGAGTTTTCGAGCGCTTCTCGATACCGGTTGCTCGCGAACGGTGATCCGCGCGGGCTTATGCCCTGTGCTGTCGCCAGGAAAAATCGACATTGTGGCGGTCGACGGGAGCCGAGTGGCGTGCCGCGGGACAGCTTGGGTGAGAATGGAGCTGCTGGACAGGGTGGTGGAAGTCGACACCATTGTCATGGACCGCGTGCTTGCTGGAACGGACGTGATAGTGGGCATGGACGCCCTTGTCAAGCTGGGCGGCATTCTGATTGACGCGCAGGGGGTGCGCGCGGCCGACGCGCAGGTAGCGGCGAGCGTTGTCGCGGCCGGCACTCAGGGGGTGCGCGCGGCCGATGCGCAGGTAGCGGCCGGGGCGCAGGTAGCGGCCGGGGCGCAGGTAGCGGCCGGGGCGCAGGTAGCGGCCGGGGCGCAGGTAGCGGCCGGGGCGCAGGTAGCGGCCGGGGCGCAGGTAGCGGCCGGGGCGCAGGTAGCGGCCGGCGCGCAGGTGGCGGCGGGCGCCATCGCGGCCGACACTCACCGGATTGCTGATAAGGACTTTGAGGCAGCATTCAGGGGGGGCAAGTGGTCAGTAAGCTGGAGGTGGAGAGAGTCCGAGCCAGAGCTTCAGTGTAACGTGGGAAGGTATAAAAACAGCGCAGGGGCGGAGGCCGAAGAGGCTTTCAAGGCCGAAGTGAGGGATTGGGTAAAGAAGGGTTGGCTGCGTCCATGGGCAGGCCCGCGAGGTGGAGTGTTGCCACTGATGGTGGTTGTCCAGAAGAATAAAGACAAAGTGCGACCGGTGCTGGACTACAGAGAGCTAAACGAATTTGTGGAATGTCACCCGGGAGCGGACATAGCAGTGTGCGACGAGACGATACGGCGTTGGAGGAGGGCCCAAGAGCCCGCCAAGATAGTTGACCTCAGATCGGCCTACCTACAAATACACGTAGATGAGGCCATGTGGCAGCATCAGCAAGTCGAGTTCGAGGGCAAGCGGTATTGCCTGACGAGGCTGGGCTTCGGACTGAGCAGTGCCCCTAAAATCATGTCTAAGATTCTAGGCTATGTTTTGGACCAGGATGACACAATAAAGGCAGGCACAGACTACTACATGGACGATATCCTGGTGAACGAGGCAATCGTGTCAGTCGACCAGGTGGAGAGTCACTTGAAGAAGTTTGGGCTTCTGCCCAAGCCCGCAACAAAGCTGGAAGGTAATCGTGTGCTTGGGTTGCAGATTGAACGAGACAAAGGCGGTCGACTCCTTTTCTGCAGGGGAAATCAGATTCCGGACACACCAAAAGACAAGCTGACACGCAGGGAGTTATTCTCGATCTGTGGCCGTCTGACCGGTCATTTCCCGGTCTGCAACTGGCTGAGAGTTGCATGCAGCTACATAAAGAGGCGAAGCGAGGGCAAGTCCTGGGACGATGACGTGGGAGCGTGGGTGCGGCGCCGTCTGGAAGAGATGATCGAGGCAATCCAAGCAAACGACCCGGTGCGTGGGGTATGGACAGTGAAGTCCGGCTGTCGCGGCCGCGTATGGTGCGATGCGAGCTCGATTGCTCTCGGAATTGCCCTAGAGATTGACGGCGAAGTTATTGAAGATGCTACATGGCTGCGCAAGAAAGACGATGTGGGCCACATAAACGTCGCAGAGCTAGACGCCGCACTAAAAGGAGTGAATCTGGCCCTGAAATGGAACCTCAAGGAAATTGAAGTCATGACAGACTCGGTGACTGTTGCCAGCTGGCTGACTTTGACCCTGACGAGAGATGCAAGAGTGCGAACGTCTGGCGCCGCTGAGATGCTGGTCAAAAGAAGATTGGCCCTCTTCAGGGAAATTATTGACACCTATAACGTGTCGGTCTCAGTGGTGCGAGTGAGCTCGGCCGAAAACAAGGCTGACGCACTCACGAGGGTGAAGAGCTCCTGGCTGCAAGCAGAATCCAAAGAGAGGCACGCCTGCGCAGCATTGGCAGACCAGCTGCATAACGCTCACCACTTCGGAGTGGACCGAACACTGAGTCTCGCCAGACTGGTGGACCCGTCGGTGAGCAGGAAAGAAGTAGAGCGTCTCGTCAGCTCTTGTGTGCGATGCAGGGTCATCGATCCAGCACCAGTCACTCACGAGGGAGGAAACCTGAGTGTGAACGATCCTTGGGTCAGAATAGCCATGGACGTGACACACTTCAGCGGAGAAGCCTTCCTCACCCTGGTAGATTGCGGTCCTGGGCGTTTCGCAATCTGGAAGAGAATCACGATGGAAAGCGGAGCCGAGGTGAGCAGGTGCCTTGAGGAACTGTTCAGGGAGCGAGGACCACCCCTCGAGCTGCTAATGGATAACGGCACAGCGTTCCACTCACGGCAGGTGGAAGAGACCTGCGAGTCTTGGGGGGTGTCCAGGCGATTCCGAGCGGCCTATCGGCCGTCTGGGAATGGCATCGTAGAGCGGAACCACCGCACTGTGAAGAGGACAGCAGCGAGGGCGGGCATATCTCCACTCATGGCCGTTTTCTGGTACAACCTGGCAGCTGCGAATCTAGAGTCTGACTCTCCGGCGTCTTCGGTACACGCCTACAGGTGGCGACATCCGCTGGCTGAACGCGTTCAAGGCAAAGAAGCAGTGGAGTCAGCTTTCAAGGAAGGAGACTCCGTCCTCGTGAAGCCGCCCCAGGCGAAATGTACCTCAGAGTGGAGAATAGCCAAAGTCGACAGGGTGATCTCATCGAACACTGTGTCGGTGAACGGAGTTCCGCGTCACGTATTGGACCTTCGGCATCACCCGTCACCGAGCAACCGAGACCGGACATGTTCACCCCCAGCGGTCGGAGTTGAAGGTGCCTTGGGGAGAGCGCCTCATCCAGCAGCAGAGGACGCCGCTGCGGAGTCATCAGGCAGGCCCGAACGCAAGCGAAGGCCGCCTGCACGGCATGACGACTACGCAATGTGATGTAGACATCAGGGCGGCATGTGCTCTATGGTCTGGGAGAGGCATGGCAACACCTAAGATGCAGCGCGGGGGATGAACATTACTGTGGAGAGACCCGGCGCAAGTGGACGTAGTAACAATGAGCAAGAGACGACAACAATTATATTCCACGGGAGCGGTCCGAGGACCGACCCCTGTGGGACTCCGCATGTGGTGATTCTGGTGGTTCTCGTTATTCCACCTGTGGGAGTGTAATGTACGCTGCGGTCTCGAAAGTAACTGTCTATAACTGCTCGTACGTACGGCTCGACGCCTTTCTTCTCCAGCGCTTCCATGATCTTCTCCCATGGGGCGCTGTTGAAGGCGTTTTTTACGTCTAGCGTAACGAGCACGCAGTACTGCCTTGTCCGCCAGGTCCCCGCGTTGGCCATCTCGGCCCTGCGGTGGACCCTCTTGATGTCTGGAGTGTAGCAGCCTTTCGTAGAGCTTCCCGAAGCTGTCGAGGAGGCACAATGGTCGGTAGGAAGACGCAAGATCGACCGGCTTGTCTCCTTTGCGCACCAGTGCTAGGCGCGTGGTCTTCCAACACTCCGGGAACGTGGCCTTCATCAGACAGGTGTTGAAGACCGCGAGTAGCGTCCCAGTATCTTCACGCACGGTTCTCTTGACGATCTCGTTGGGGATTCCGTCGGGTCCGGGCGCCTTAGCGTTAGGGAGGCGACTCGTGGCGATCTTCAGCTCCGGTACGGTGAAGAGTGGAATCTCTTCATCCGGAGGCACGATGACCGCAGGTCGCCCGACATCAGGGCGCGTGGGGAACAGCGTGTCCAGGATGGTGTCCGGGGTGCGAAGCCGGACTCAGACCTCCCCGTGGTGCACCCAGGGAGCGGTCGGGCGGCGATGGTCGACTAATCCCGGCCGACCGCCCTGCCGCTGCTAACCTGAGACGCAACCGGGTTCTCCATCCAAAACGCCTCTATGGATGGAGACTCAGTCGCGTCAGGGAGCCCCCTCAGCGATGCAAATCGAGACCGTCGCTACGACCAGAGAAAGGCCCGACGTGCGCAGCCCAAGGAGGGCATTACGAAGCGGACAGCGTTAGGCGTCCGGATTTCGTCCATCCGCACGTCTTCAGCGAGCACTCGGGCAACACGGAACAGCGTCTCCGGGTCCCGCCGCAGCGCCTGCGGCAGGAACCGAAGACCAGGAGGAGGAAACACAGTCGCGACAGGGATCCCACCAGCGGCTCAATCGCTGGGCCCTGACGCCCAACGACACGATACCATCAAGACCAGGGAAAGGCCCGATGTGCGCCGCCCATGGAGGGCACCACGGAGCGGACAGCGCGAGACGTGTGGATTGTCTCCCCAATCCGCACGTCTCCTGCGAGGACACGGGTAACGAAGAAGACATGGCCTTCTTCTGGACCTGCCGCTACCTAGCGGCAGGAGCCCAAGAAGACGAGACCAGGAGGAACGCCGAGGAGGCGAAACTCCCCCCCGGCAGATAAGAAGAAAGTCCTTGGAGGACATGTAGCAGAGTTTCTGTTGTCGTCTCTTGCTCAGTTTCTTTGTCCATGTTTTTTTTATATATGTTTTTTCTCTTTTATATGTGCCTTCAAGGAGGACCCGGTAAAGGATACGCTCCCGCAACCCAGTGAAGTTCTCAAGCGAGATCCTGGGTGCGGGGTGCAAATGTCACCACAAAAAAAAAAAAAAAGGATGGTGTCCACCTGACCGGGCGGGGTGATGCCCGGGATGATCTAAGGAGTGTGCAGCCTCTTCATGACGAGCTTGTAGGGGAGACCCCAGGGGTCCTCGTCAATCGAGACGCATAGCTTCTCCCAGCTCTGCTCCTTTGCGGTCTTGATGGAGATTGTCAGCGCCTTTTTGGCACTTCTGGCGGTTGCGATCTCCATCGTGCAGTCCTGGTCTCCTGCCCTCCTTCTCTTCCTCTGCAGGATTCGCCTGGCAGCCATGGACTGCTTCCGCAGAGAAGCGATCTCCTCAGACCCCCAGTGGACGGGTCTTCTGGTCGGGTGGCACCACTTGCGCGGCATGGACGAGTCAATCAGCGAATCTAGCAATCCCCTCAAGGGAATTGGACTCGACACCCTCGACTCACTACCTACTGGCACAAATTCCCACACCACATCCTTCTCGGTGACAATTTAACGGTCTCCGACGGCTCCCGGGGCACTCTATACAAGAAGGAGCACCAAGTAGCCAAGACCAGAAATGTTGGGATGATTATTGTACCCCATCCCTAGCCCTGAAGTATTTAAACTCAAAATACAATATGTGATGTTGTAGCGGTCAGTGTAAATACACCGCTACATTATTTGTCTTGTTAAGCTCCGCCCCTACCTCAGGTAGAGACTTTCTAATTTTACGACAACCCCTACAACCGAAGCGATAACGCAATCCCAAACACCAGAGAGAGGCAGACACTCGACTAGTAACCACGTAATATTCTTTTGTCCATCATCTTAATAAACGAATACGCAAACATTTCGCCAGCCTTTTGATCTACATCCATTATCATAAGCAACATAACATCAACGGCGAAAATGTTGATCAAATGAGCCAGCTACTGTTCCTTTGTAATAACTAGGATGTCTTGTATTATATTAACTCAGTAAAATCACTAAGTTTACTACCCCGCCCGCCACCCCCAATCTTGTTATCTAGTTTTTAATATTTATCTAATTTATTTCAACTCATGCTATAAAAGGGTTTTTAACACATATTTTCTCTTACACCTACAACAAATCTCACCCGCAAGAAACTCATGTACGCTACCACCTAAGACACCAAGCTGTAAGCCCCAGACATTGTGCGCAGGAGCTGGAGCAAAATATACCGTATTGTAAGACATAGCTTTAAGAAGTATTGTAACTTATCATATTTAATTCAAATAAAGAATCTTGAAAGTCAAGTTTTTTTTCCTTATGGGGCCAGTGGGTGTCATCTTCTCGCATTAGTAGTACGTAGTAACATCTTCACTCCGGCAAGGATACGAAATTTTCGTACCTGTCGTGATTATTACAAACCCGGTCTTATATAAAATTGAATAAATAAGTATTTTATAAATGAAGTTAAAAGTGTTAAATATAACATGTCTGGAAATAATAGAAGAATAACAGCCCACCGGAGGCCAAAATCTAACACAAGCAGAGCTTTGTTGGAATATTATCACCTTTCTGAGGCTTCTAATTGAGGGTTGCATGTGACAGAACCAGTCTACTCTTGACTTCAAACCATGATCCTTACAAAAGGCCTGACTCAGGTCTGAGATCGACGAAACAACTTACCTTTCAGTCTCTAAGCTGATGTGCATGTGGGAGAAATCAGCAATGGGATGTAGAGAACACATAAACTATTAACATTTGTATTTTAAGTGTTTTATTAAATTTTAAGAAATCACAATTTTAGTGAGATCACATAATCCAAAGTATAAAAAAATATCTATTTGAAAATACATTAAAGAATGTTGTTGTATGTGTTTTAATATAGACCACTTGTGTCTACTTGACCATGACATTGATCACAACAAATGGCTTCTTACCGGTATGTATAAATTTGTCATGATTTAACATTCCCTTCAGAATACATGAATACGACCATCAATCACAAGCAAATGGCTTCTCGCCGGTATGTATTAATTTGTGTTGTTTTAAATGTGACATCTGAATACATGAATACGAGCATTGATCACAAGCAAATGGCTTCTCGCCGGTATGTCTTAATTTGTGTTGTTTTATATGTGATATCCGATTACATGAATACGAGCATTGATCACAAGCAAATGGCTTCTCGCCGGTATGTATTAATTTGTGTCGTTTTAAATGTGACATCCGATTACATGAAAATGAGCATTGATCACAAGCAAATGGCTTCTCACCGGTATGTATGAGTTTGTGTCGATTTAATTTTCCCTTCAGATTACACGAATACGAGCATTGATCACAAGCAAATGGCTTCTTGCCGGTATGTATGAGTTTGTGTGTATTTAAGCTTCCCTTCACATTACATGAATACGAGCATTGATCACAAGCAAATGGCTTCTCGCCGGTATGTATTAGTTTGTGTTGATTTAAACTTGCCTTCTGATTACATGAAAACGAGCATTGATCACAAGCAAATGGCTTCTCGCCGGTATGTATGAGTTTGTGTCGATTTAATTTTCCCTTCAGATTACATGAATATGAGCATTGATCACAAGCAAATGGCTTCTCGCCGGTATGTATTACTTTGTGTTTTTTTAAGCTTCCCTTCAGATTACATGAATACGAGCATTGATCACAAGCAAATGGCTTCTCGCCGGTATGTATGAATTTGTGACGATTTAATTTTTCCTTCAGATTACATGAATATGAGCATTGATCACAAGCAAATGGCTTCTCGGTGGTATGTGTGAGTTTGTGTCGATATAATTTTCCCTTCAGTTTACATGAATATGAGCACTGATTACAAGCAAATGGCTTCTTGCTGGTATGTATGAGCATGTGTCGAATTAATCTTCCCTTCAGATTACATGAATATGAGCATTGATCACAAGCAAATGGCTTCTCGTCGGTATGTATAAGTTGGTGTAGTTTTAATTTTGTCTTATGATTACATGAATATGAACATTGATCACAAGCAAATGGCTTCTCGCCGGTATGTATTAGTATGTGTTGATTTAAACTTGCCTTCTTATTACATGAATATGAGCATTCATTACAAGCAAATGGGTTCTCGTCGGTATGTATTACTTCGTGTTGTTTTAAGTTTCCCTTCAGATTAGATGAATATGAGCATTGATCACAAGCAAATGGCTTCTCGTAGGTATGTATAACCTTGTGCTTTACCAAGAGACTTTTCTTTCTACAGGAGTATGAACATTTTCTACATGTAAAGACTGCCTTGCATGTATGAATTTGAATGTATTTATTCTGCAAATTTGCACTGTGTGATTGCAGTTGCTCCTGAAACAAATAAAAACTTGTTAAATTTTATATTATAGCATTAGTCACTAACAATAGTTACTGTATAAACAATGCGAAATTGTAGTACGTGTGGGACTCCCAGGCAAGTTGGTGTCTTGTAAATCGAAAAGCGTTTTTACGAATGATTCTTATTACACATGAACATAACGTTAATGACACACTATAATCACTGTTCACATTGTCATGGCACTAAATCACATTTAACAAAACTAAGAGTTAAATTGCATTAAAATCCTGTGCTTATTTAATTATTATCTATGTATAAAATTAGAATCTCCAGGATTTTGATATCATATATATAGAGTTCCGTAGTTAGAACTATGGAACTCTATATAAGTGGCTTCCCCACCTCTTTCGAGAGAGACCTGGCGGCATCGAAGCAGTAAACACGTATAATTCTATCTAGTGTTGTTATATTGAATAAATTACGAATACGCAAAATATTTCACCAGCCTTCTGAATTCCAACCGATACATCAATCCTGCAACCATCACATCTCACCAACATCATATCTACGGCGAAATTGATGACAACAATTATTGTGGCCAAAATAACATGTTATGAAACATAATTTAATCGAAAATAATGCATTTAATACGCCCAGCCCACCTGAACGTTCAGGAAGAGAATACCAAAAATTACCAAATAAGGCACGACACATGGCACATACTTTATATCGAAGATGGTGAAAAGATGAGAAGAAAACCCAAGATCATCTAGCATCACACATACCACAGTAGACGTGCCAAAACTCAATATGTGCAGGTGGCTGTTGACAATTTATGCCATTATTTTAATCTAACTATTTGTGGGTCGCGTGTGTTATCGAGCACCGCGAATACCCAGGGTCGGCCTCAGCCGGTGCGGTGAGGTACAGAGATCGGCATATTACCTGCTCACGTCCGACAGGTGCTTCTTTATGCTTCAGCAATGCTCTTTCAACGTCGAATTCTTCAATTTTGATATCAAATAACCCAGGAGCCAAGGAGGCAACTCTTTCATGTTCCGGCAAAGACCTCTCGACGTCGAGCTCTTCTACTTTGACCTCGTCATATGGCGGGGAGCCGGGGAAGGACGCCTCGGCCGGCGCGTCCTCGCGCTTCACTGAGAATATCTCACTAATGGCAGACTCGCCGCCATCTTCATGATCAAGGATTTCCTGCTTTACATGAGCGTCCGCTTTAAGATAACTCTTAGAGATATCGTGCAGTAATACGTAGCACTGCGCATACGACATCCTGTCGAATAACGCCGCCGGTCACGACCTCAACTTGACGGCGCGTACCGATGGCGACAGCAATGGCGCGGAGGCCATAGACAAGACGCTTTCTGATCAAATAACATGATTGCATTGTAAATAAATATTGTAATTTCAATTTCAATAACCAAATGCAAAGACCGGGTTCGCCAACTTTTCACTGTTGGCAAGCCGATTACCATTGAAAACAACATGTGGAAAAATCACATCAGTATTTTATTGAAAATACACTCCACAACTTGAGTTAGTAGGCAATGGTGGTCACCCCATTTAACAGAAATCAAACAAGAGAGGGCGATGCCTTCATTTTTCTATGAAAATAGACTTTAAGAAAAACGGTCTTTATTCAAGCAATCCATTTTAAAATAGGTAATGGGGACCTGGTTTTATATTTATTCTCCATGTAATAAATCCTACTCCACAAAACCTTAATATATCCGAACGTTTATTTTGAAATTGGTGTGATATTGAGATAAGCCATTAACTATTTTAGAAAAATCAGGTTAATAATTGCTACTTGCCACTCTTAATACGTTATTAAGGTGTGAATCAGTAAGCCGATTTCTATATACATTATTTGCTAATTTCATTTTGGAACAAGTGTTGCGGGCCGCAGGTTGACCAGACCTGCTCTGAGCGTCACTGGTCCTTTTCGATGGACGGCGGGGAAGGCGGGTGGCTTTTCAAAAAATAACTGCTAAAATACTTTGCAATAACTATCACCGAAAGAAGACAAAGCCAAAACGGGTGTGTTTATTTCATATATTACCCTCAATTCTTTTCTAAGCATTTGTTAATTAAACATTAAATAATCTATCCGTGAAACACATACATATGGTACTGTATAAAACGGGGGTGGCCAACCCGCGGCTCGAAGTGAACATTTTTCCCGCCCGCGAGATTGATCACACTTTAACAAAATATATTTATTTTATAATAGCCAAAGCAGTGAAAACCAATCTATCAAAAAAATACATTCTTTGTGCATCCATAGATTTATATCCAATTTGAGAAATTCGGCACAAAAAGTTAGTGTTTTAGATTACCTGCGAATCTACATTTCTACAAATTTTAGGCATTTGGAGATTATTATGACCGACGGATCTAGAAACCTAAGAATTTAGATGTCTTTTTTCAAATTGGAATTAAAAGATTACACATTAACCTACGGTAAGGGATTAGTTTGAGAATTAAAAAAAAACATTAATAAACTTTGATTTTGAAGTCATCATTTTATCAAATTTTTCAACATCTTCAAGACTTTATTTGACCTTGAAAAAGAACATGAATGAAATAATAAAAAAACAGATAAATGTAATTTACATTTTTTTCAATAATATATAAAATATTCTGTAAAAAAATCAACATTCAATTTAGAAAAAAAGTAACAATTAATAAATGAAATGACACGTTTAGCCTCGATTTCGATTTTCGAGTCAGCTCAGTACTGACAAAAAAGGTGTATTTTTAGCAGCAGGCTTTTGTCTCTTTTTTGCGTGCCATTTCATTGTCACTTTATTTTCAAATATTGAAAGTTATGATGAATTTCATTTCGTATAAAACATACCAGCTAATACCCTTTCGCTTCCAGACTGACACAGAAGATCTCAATTCAGAAGTATTCGATTATTGGTTATCTAAATGTACAAACCTCAAGCCTTGCTTCTAGAGATCATCATGTATAAAGGGCACCAAGGCAGAGAATATGATAATTTCTATTGATCTCTTTGGCCAAATTCATCATTTAAAGAATAACAGCCCACCAGAGGCCAGAATCTATCACAAGCAGAGCTTTGTTGGAATATTTTCACCGTTTTAAGGCTTCTAAGTGAAGGTTGCAAGTGACAGAACCCACTCTACTCTTGACTTAAAGTCATGAACTTTACAAAAGGCCTGACTCAGGTCTGAGATCTCCAAAACCGCTTAACTTGCTGTGCTCTCTAAGCTGATGTGCTTGTGGAAAAACAAAGAATTAGCAAATGGATGTCGAGTACACAGAAATCATCTACATTTGACTTTTTAAGTGCTTTATTAAATTTTAAGAAATAACAATTTTAGTGAGAATCAATGTGAAATTAAATAAATATAAACTTAACACTAAACGGGTCAAATGACCAGTTTTGTAGTTTGATATAGAAAATGCTCATATAATTTTCTTTTTTGCACATTTGACTTTTTCTATCAATTAAATACAAGTAATATTCAATTTTTTATTTTTTATTGTATTGTGTATTTTTTGAGTTATGCTTGTAGTATACTGATTTCTACCACAACCGGTCATTTGACCCGGAGAACAATTTATTGCTTTATAAGGTTATCGGATCAGAAATTATGATGTACATGCATTTTCAACATATTGCATTCAGTTGGTTGCACATTTCTGTAAAGACTGTTGCGTAGTTAGTTCAATCAAGATAACTGTGAATCAGAAATTCAAGAAAGTGACTAAAATTTTAGATTGAAAGTAGCATTTTAGTCCCGAAGCCCGGTGTGTACCCAACATAATGTTGATGTCAGAAATGGGATACATAACACAAGAAAAGGAAACAAAAACTAAAAGTATTGATAGGTAGTTTTTATTTTATTTAGATATCTTTACTCGATTACTAATACAGGTTACACTTTACCCAGAAGAATGTCGAAACAATCTAGACAGTACAAGTTCTTAGAAGATATAAGTAATATTGGACGAAGAGTTTTCGGAAATTGATGAAGATGATTTTTGGGAAAATGATCTAGTAGACAAGAGTTTGAATGTACAGTTACTGACGATGAAGAGGAAAATATTGTGAATATTTAATATCGAAGCCCGTAAACGACCAAAAGAAAGAATAAGTACGAAAGGGACATTTCCTAAATCTACTTCAGATTCTTATCAATGTAAGACGTGTCAAATAGGTTATTATAACGAAAATAAAACTATAAAAATTTGTTCTAAATGTGATAAAAGATTTTTGCGGAAAATGCACAATGGAGGCACCCTGTATTTGTAAAAAATGCTATGAGATATGAATTAAAAATTATTTTTCTTTGTGTATGTAATAGAAATCGTTAATATACATTTTTGTTTAATTATAATAACGTTACTATGTTTATTTCTTTCTTACATCCATATTTCATAGAAAACATAAAGAAGGGTCATTTGACCCGTTGTGGTAGAAATAGGTGCTGGTACATTTAGTGTTAAATATAAAGAAAAAAATTAAATTAAAATACATCCAATGTTGATGTTGAATGTTGATGTGTGTCTTAATAGAGACCACTTGTGTCTACTCAAACATGAGTAGACATCACAAATGACCTCTAGTCGGTATGGATAAGTTTGTGTAGTTTTAATCTTAACTTATGATTACATGAATATGAACATTGATCACAAGCAAATGGCTTCTCGTTAGTATGTTTTAATTTGTGTTGTTTTAAGTTAGACATCTGAATACATGAATACGAGCATCGATCACAAGCAAATTGCTTCTCGCCGGTATGTATTAATTTGTGTCGTTTTAAATGTGACATCCGATTACATGAAAACGAGCATTGATCACAAGCAAATGGCTTCTCGCCGGTATGCATGAGTTTGTGTTGTTTTAAATGTGACATCCGATTACATGAATAAGAGCATTGATCACAAGCAAATGGCTTCTCGCCGGTATGCATGAGTTTATGTTGTTTTAAATGTGACATCTGATTACATGAATATGGGCATTGATCACAAGCAAATGGCTTTTCGTCGGTATGGATAAGTTTGTGTAGTTTAAATTTAGTCTTATGATTACATGAATATGAACATTGATCACAAGCAAATTGCTTCTCGCCAGCATGTATTAATTTGTGTCGTTTTAAATGTGACATCCGATTACATGAAAACGAGCATTGATCACAAGCAAATGGCTTCTCGCCGGTATGCATGAGTTTGTGTTGTTTTAAATGTGACATCCGATTACATGAATAAGAGCATTGATCACAAGCAAATGGCTTCTCGCCGGTATGCATGAGTTTATGTTGTTTTAAATGTGACATCTGATTACATGAATATGAGCACTGATCACAAGTAAATGGCTTCTTGCTGGTATGTACGAGCATGTGTCGAATTAATCTTCCCTTCAGATTACATGAATATGAGCATTGATCACAAGCAAATGGCTTCTCGTCGGTATGTATAAGTTTGTGTAGTTTTAATTTTGTCTTATGATTACATGAATATGAACATTGATCACAAGCAAATGGCTTCTCGCCGGTATGCATTAGTTTGTGTTGATTTAAACTTGCCTTCGTATTACATGAATATGAGCATTCATTACAAGCAAATGGCTTCTCGCCGGTATGTATGAGTTTGTGTTGTTTTAAATGTGACATCCGATAACATGAATACGAGCATTGATCACAAGCAAATGGCTTCTCGGCGGTATGTGTGAGTTTGTGTCGATATAATTTTCCCTTCAGATTACATGAATATGAGCACTGATCACAAGTAAATGGCTTCTTGCTGGTATGTACGAGCATGTGTCGAATTAATCTTCCCTTCAGATTACATGAATATGAGCATTGATCACAAGCAAATGGCTTCTCGTCGGTATGTATAAGTTTGTGTAGTTTTAATTTTGTCTTATGATTACATGAATATGAACATTGATCACAAGCAAATGGCTTCTCGCCGGTATGCATTTGTTTGTGTTGATTTAAACTTGCCTTCGTATTACATGAATATGAGCATTCATTACAAGCAAATGGGTTCTCGTCGGTATGTATTACTTTGTGTTGTTTTAAGTTTCCCTTCAGATTAGATGAATATGAGCATTGATCACAAGCAAATGGCTTCTCGTAGGTATGTATAACCTTGTGCTTTACCAAGAGACTTTTCTTTCTACAGGAGTATGAACATTTTCTACATGTAAAGACTGCCTTGCTTGTATGAATTTGAATGTATTTATTCTGCAAATTTGCACTGTGTGATTGCAGTTGCTCCTGAAACGAAAAAAAAACTTGTTAAATTTTATATTACAGCATTAGTCACTAACAATAGTTACTGTATAAACAATGCGAAATTGTAGTACGTGTGGGACTCCCAGGCAAGTTGGTGTCTTGTAAATCGAAAAGCGTTTTTACGAATGATTCTTATAACACATGAACATAACGTTAATGACACACTATAATCACTGTTCACATTGTCATGGCACTAAATCACATTTAACAAAACTAAGAGTTAAATTGCATTAAAATCCTGTGCTTATTTAATTATTATCTATGTATAAAATTAGAATCTCCAGGATTTTGATATCATATATATAGAGTTCCGTAGTTAGAACTATGGAACTCTATATAAGTGGCTTCCCCACCTCTTTCGAGAGAGACCTGGCGGCATCGAAGCAGTAAACACGTATAATTCTATCTAGTGTTGTTATATTGAATAAATTACGAATACGCAAAATATTTCACCAGCCTTCTGAATTCCAACCGATACATCAATCCTGCAACCATCACATCTCACCAACATCATATCTACGGCGAAATTGATGACAACAATTATTGTGGCCAAAATAACATGTTATGAAACATAATTTAATCGAAAATAATGCATTTAATACGCCCAGCCCACCTGAACGTTCAGGAAGAGAATACCAAAAATTACCAAATAAGGCACGACACATGGCACATACTTTATATCGAAGATGGTGAAAAGATGAGAAGAAAACCCAAGATCATCTAGCATCACACATACCACAGTAGACGTGCCAAAACTCAATATGTGCAGGTGGCTGTTGACAATTTATGCCATTATTTTAATCTAACTATTTGTGAGTTTCGTGCGTTGTCGAGCACCGCGAATACCCAGGGTCGGCCTCAGCCGGTGCGGTGAGGTACAGAGATCGGCATATTACCTGCTCACGTCCGACATGTGCTTCTTTATGCATCAGCAATGCTAGTTCAACGTCGAATTCTTCAATTTTGATATCAAATAACCCAGGAGCCAAGGAGGCAACTCTTTCATGTTCCGGCAAAGACCTCTCGACGTCGAGCTCTTCTACTTTGACCTCGTCATATGGCGGGGAGCCGGGGAAGGACGCCTCGGCCGGCGCGTCCTCGCGCTTCACTGAGAATATCTCACTAATGGCAGACTCGCCGCCATCTTCATGATCAAGGATTTCCTGCTTTACATGAGCGTCCGCTTTAAGATAACTCTTAGAGATATCGTGCAGTAATACGTAGCACTGCGCATACGACATCCTGTCGAATAACGCCGCCGGTCACGACCTCAACTTGACGGCGCGTACCGATGGCGACAGCAATGGCGCGGAGGCCATAGACAAGACGCTTTCTGATCAAATAACATGATTGCATTGTAAATAAATACTTTAATTTCAATCTCAATAACCAAATGCAAAGATCGGGTTCGCCAACTTTTCACTGTTGGCAAGCCGATTACCATTGAAAACAACATGTGGAAAAATCACATCAGTATTTTATTGAAAATACACTCCACAACTTGAGTTAGTAGGCAATGGTGGTCACCCCATTTAACAGAAACCAAACAAGAGAGGGCGATGCCTTCATTTTTCTATGAAAATAGACTTTAAGAAAAACGGTCTTTATTCAAGCAATCCATTTTAAAATAGGTAATGGGGACCTGGTTTTATATTTATTCTCCATGTAATAAATCCTACTCCACAAAACCTTAATATATCCGAACGTTTATTTTGAAATTGGTGTGATATTGAGATAAGCCATTAACTATTTTAGAAAAATCAGGTTAATAATTGCTACTTGCCACTCTCAATACGTTATCAAGGTGTGAATCAGTAAGCCGATTTCTATTAAGTATTAAAAAAAAACATTAATAAACTTTGGTTTTGAAAAGTCATCATTTTATCAAATTTTTCAACATCTTCAAGACTTTATTTGACCTTGAAAAAGAACATTAATGAAATAGTAAAAAAAAAATGTAATTAATAATTTTTTCAATATTCTGTAAATAAATCAACATTCAATATAGAAAAAAAAGTGACAATTAATAAATGAATGACACGATTAGCCTCGATTTCGATTTTCGAGTCAGCTCGGTACTGACAAAAAAGGTGTAATTTTAGCAGCAGGCTTTTGTCTCTTTTTTGCGTGCCATTTCATTGTCACTTTATTTTCAAATATTGAAAGTTATGATGAATTTCATTTCGTATAAAACATACCAGCTAATACCCTTTCGCTCCCAGACTGACACAGAAGATCTCAATTCAGAAGTATTCGATTATTGGTTATCTAAATGTACAAACCTCAAGCCTTGCTTCTAGAGATCATCACGTATAAAGGGCACCAAGGCAGAGAATATGATAATTTCTATTGATCTCTTTGGCCAAATTCATCATTTAAAGAATAACAGCCCACCAGAGGCCAGAATCTATCACAAGCAGAGCTTTGTTGGAATATTTTCACCGTTTTAAGGCTTCTAAGTGAAGGTTGCAAGTGACAGAACCCACTCTACTCTTGACTTAAAGTCATGAACTTTACAAAAGGCCTGACTCAGGTCTGAGATCTCCAAAACCGCTTAACTTGCTGTGCTCTCTAAGCTGATGTGCTTGTGGAAAAACAAAGAATTAGCAAATGGATGTCGAGTACACAGAAATCATCTACATTTGACTTTTTAAGTGCTTTATTAAATTTTAAGAAATAACAATTTTAGTGAGAATCAATGTGAAATTAAATAAATATAAACTTAACACTAAACGGGTCAAATGACCCGTTTTGTAGTTTGATATAGAAAATGCTCATATAATTTTATCTTTTTTGCACATTTGACTTTTTCTATTAATTAAATACAAGTAATATTCAATTTTTTATTTTTTTTTGTATTGTGTATTTTTTGAGTTATGCTTGTAGTATACTGATTTCTACCACAACCGGTCATTTGACCCGGAGAACAATTTTTTGCTTCATAAGGTTATCGGATCAGAAATTATGATGTACATGCATTTTCAACATATTGCATTCAGTTGGTTGCACATTTCTGTAAAGACTGTTGCGTAGTTAGTTCAATCAAGATAACTGTGAATCAGAAATTCAAGAAAGTGACTAAAATTTTAGATTGAAAGTAGCATTTTAGTCCCGAAGCCCGGTGTGTGTACCCAACATAATATTGATGTCAGAAATGGGATACATAACACAAGAAAAGGAAACAAAAACTAAAAGTATTGATAGGTAGTTTTTATTTTATTTAGATATCTTTACTCGATTACTAATACAGGTTACACTTTACCCAGAAGAATGTCGAAACAATCTAGACAGTACAAGTTCTTAGAAGATATAAGTAATATTGGACGAAGAGTTTTCGGAAATTGATGAAGATGATTTTTGGGAAAATGATCTAGTAGACAAGAGTTTGAATGTACAGTTACTGACGATGAAGAGGAAAATATTGTGAATATTTAATATCGAAGCCCGTAAACGACCAAAAGAAAGAATAAGTACGAAAGGGACATTTCCTAAATCTACTTCAGATTCTTATCAATGTAAGACGTGTCAAATAGGTTATTATAACGAAAATAAAACTATAAAAATTTGTTCTAAATGTGAAAAAAGATTTTTGCGGAAAATGCACAATGGAAAAAATGCTATGAGATATGAATTAAAAATTATTTTTCTTTGTGTATGTAATAGAAATCGTTAATATACATTTTTGTTTAATTATAATAACGTTACTATGTTTATTTCCTTCTTACATCCATATTTCATAGAAAACATAAAGAAGGGTCATTTGGTAGAAATAGGTGCTGGTACGTTTAGTGTTAAATATAAAGAAAAAAATTTAATTAAAATACATCCAATGTTGATGTTGAATGTTGATGTGTGTCTTAATAGAGACCACTTGTGTCTACTCAAACATGAGTAGACATCACAAATGACCTCTAGTCGGTATGGATAAGTTTGTGTAGTTTTAATCTTAACTTATGATTACATGAATATGAACATTGATCACAAGCAAATGGCTTCTCGCCGGTATGTGTGAGTTTGTGTTGTTTTAAGCTTGCCCTCAGACTAGATGAATACGAGCATTGATCACAAGCAAATGGCTTCTCGCCGGTATGTATTAATTTGTGTTGTTTTATTTGTGATATCTGATTACATGAATACGAGCATTGATCACAAGCAAATGGCTTCTCGCCGGTATGTATTAATTTGTGTCGTTTTAAATGTGACATCCGATTACATGAATATGAGCATTGATCACAAGCTAATGGCTTCTCGCCGGTATGTATTACTTTGTGTCTTTTTAAGCTTCCCTTCAGATTACATGAATACGAGCATTGATCACAAGCAAATGGCTTCTCGCCGGTATGTATGAATTTGTGACGATTTAAGTTTCCCTTCAGATTAGATGAATATGAGCATTGATCACAAGCAAATTGCTTCTCGCTGGTATGTATAACCTTGTGCTTTACCAAGAGACTTTTCTTTCTACAGGAGTATGAACATTTTCTACATGTAAAGACCGCCTTGCTTGTATGAATTTGAATGTATTTATTCTGCAAATTTGCACTTTGTGATTGCAGTTGCTCCTGAAACAAATAAAAACTTGTTAAATTTTATATTACAGCATTAGTCACTAACAATAGTTACTGTATAAACAATGCGAAATTGTAGTACGTGTGGGACTCCCAGGTAAGTTGGTGTCTTGTAAATCGAAAAGCGTTTTTACGAATGATTCTTATAACACATGAACATAACGTTAATGACACACTATAATCACTGTTCACATTATCATGGCACTAAATCACATTTAACAAAACTAAGAGTTAAATTGCATTAAAATCCTGTGCTTATTTCATTATTATCTATGTATAAAATTCATTGAAAAATATTTAATTAAAATGTTTGGGTAGTACCTACATCGGATCAAGTGTCATACAGTCCTCAGGATTGTGTCAATCACACCAGATAAATAATCCTGGAGATTCTAACTACGGAACTCTATATAAGTGGCTTCCCCGCCTCTTTATCTTGTTCACCGTTCGTAATGTAAGATGATCTCCAGCGCACATATCTTTATTTAAGGTTAAATTATACGATTACAATTACGGTGTCCCTACTAGCTGATGTAAGACCGTAGCAGTACGCTGCCACACTAAGGGAAGAGAGCGAGCTCGAGCTTGATCGCGCGGTTTTATACACAAACCCCCCCTCTCTTTCCCTTGCTTGTTCATAAATGAAAACAATGGCGGTCGCCGATCTATATCAAACAATCTATGTATAAAATTCACTGAAAAATATTTAATTATAATGTTGGGGTAGTACCTACATTGGATCAAGTGTCATACAGTCCTCAGGATTGTGTCAATCACACCAGATAAATAATCCTAGAGATTCTAACTCTAACTAAGGAACTCTATATAAGTGGCTTCCCTGCCTTTTTCGAGAGAGACCTTGCGGCATTGAAGCAGTAAACACGTATAATTCTATCTAGTGTTGTTATATTGAATAAATTACGAATACGCAAAATATTTCACCAGCCTTCTGAATTCCAACCGATACATCAATCCTGCAACCATCACATCTCACCAACATCATATCTACAGCGAAATTGATGACAACAATTATTGTGGCCAAAATAACATGTTATGAAACATAATTTAATCGAAAATAATGCATTTCATACGCCCAGCCCACCTGAACGTTCAGGAAGAGAATACCAAAAATTACCAAATAAGGCACGACACATGGCACATACTTTATATCGAAGATGGTGAAAAGATGAGAAGAAAACCCAAGAAATCCCAAGATCATCTAGCAACAAACCCACGAACACACTCACATACCACGGAACACAAATACCACAGTAGACGTGCCAAAATTCAATATGTGTCGGCCTCAGCCGGTGCGGTGAGGTACAGAGATCGGCATATTACCTGCTCACGTCCGACAGATGCTCGGAAGAGCGCCCCTTCATGCTTCAGCAATGCTCTTTCAACGTCAAATTCTTCAATTTTGATATCAAATAGTCCAGGAGCCGAGGAGGCAACTCTGTCATGTTCCGGGAAAGATTTTTCGACGTCGACTTCGTCATACGACGGGGAGCCGGGGAAGGACGCCTCGGCCGGCGCGTCCTCGCGCTTCACTGAGAATATCTCACTAATGGCAGACTCGCCGCCGTCTTCATGATCAAGGATTTCCTGCTTAACATGAGCGTCCGCTTTAAGATAACTCTTAGAGATATCGTGCAGTAATACGTAGCACTGCGCATACGACATGCTGTCGAATAGCGACGCCGGTCACGACCTCAACTTGACGGCGCGTGCCGATGGCGACAGCAATGGCGCGGAGGCCATAGACAAGACGCTTTCTGATCAAATAGCATGATTGCATTGTAAATAAATACTTTAATTTCAATCTCAATAACCAAATGCAAAGACCAGGTTCGCCAACTTTTCACGGTTGGCAAACCGATCACCATTGAAAACAACATGTGGAAAAATCACATCAGTATTTTATTGAAAATACACTCCACAACTTGAGTGTTACCAACCCGATGGTAGAATAGATTATTTTAAGTTTGAATTTAATCTAGATGTTATTTGTTATTGTTAACGTAATAAACGGCCGCTAAGTCATTGCCCTTTTAGTAAAATATTATGTTTAAAATGGTGAATACCCGCGTTATGTCACCGCATTGGAATGCCATCGGAGAATATTATTATTTTCATAGGTGCAGAGGATAAACATCCTAATCAATTGAAAGCCGATCTCATGGGACTCTAGAGAGTCGCCATATTATAATTCATTTTTAACGACTTACATATGCGAGTAAGTCGATCTGTTTAAACTAGAAAAATAATTAAGTATATCAAATATTTGTGTTATTGATATAGTCTACGAATTATTAATAGTATTTCTGATGATTAGAGAAGTACTTAAGATAACTAGGAATGTGAACAGGAAAACACATCTTTTCCTTTGTTCTGAAACCGTATAAAAGACGAGTGAGAGCCCCCAAAGGGCTAGTGTTCAACATGTCTTCATGGGGTTACGATGCCCGTAAGATGACACTCCGGTAAACGCGAATTCCGTTCCGCCGTTAGGTCCGGTGAGGTGACGAAATGTTCGTACCTGCCGTAATTAAAGTTGAGATCTTACAAATCTCAGTGAATATACCGCCGCGAGTTCGGAAGTATATTGTGACGTTCGTAGTCACGTAAAGAAGTTCGCGATCAAAGCGAAAGTGTTAAGTTACCGACCCCTGTGTCGGTTCAAAGTGAAAGTCTTTTAAATAAGTGTCTTATAAAAGTGTTAAATGTAACATGTCTGGAAATCATATATTATAACAAAGTTTGTAATAAAGTTTAAAATAAAAGTTTATAAGAACGAAGTCTTTGAATTACCTACAATACAGTCCACTAAGTATTCACGAACTTTGGGGAATTCGTGAAGTCACATCGAAGAAACTGCATGTCTACCAGAAGTCTCGAAAGCGAGAACTATACCTGGTAGCGCATCCTCAACATTGAGTTAGTAGGCAATGGTGGACACCCCATTTTACAGAATCCAAACAAGAGAGGGCGATGCCTTCATTTTTCCATGAAAATAGACTTTAAGAAAAACGGTCTTTATTCCATTTTAAAATAGGTAATGGGGACCAGGTTTTATATTTATTCTCCATGTAATAAATCCTACTTCACAAAACCTTAATATATCCGAACGTTTATTTTGAAATTGGTGTGATATTGAGATAAGCCATTAACTATTTAGAAAAATCAGGTTAATCATTGCTACTTGTCACTCAATACGTACAATACATACCTGCGAATCTACATTTCTACAAATTTTAGGCATTTGGAGATTGAGATTATTATGACCGACGGATCTAGAAACCTAAGAATTAAGATGTCCTTTTTGAAATTAAAAGATTACACATAAACCTACTGTAAGGGATTAGTTTGAGAATAAAAAAAAAACATTAATAAACTTTGGTTTTGAAAAGTCATCATTTTATCAAATTTTTCAACATCTTCAAGACTTTATTTGACCTTGAAAAAGAACATTAATGAAATAATAAAAAAAATGTAATCAATAATTTTTTCAATATTCTGTAAAAAAATCAACATTCAATATAGAAAAAAAAGTGACAATTAATAAATGAAATGACACGATTAGCCTCGATTTCGATTTTCGAGTCAGCTCGATACTGACAAAAAAGGTGTATTTTTACCAGCAGGCTTTTGTCTCTTTTTTGCGTGCCATTTCATTGTCACTTTATTTTCAAATATTGAAAGTTATGATGAATTTCATTTCGTATAAAACATACCAGCTAATACCCTTTCGCTCCCAGACTGACACAGAAGATCTCAATTCAGAAGTATTCGATTATTGGTTATCTAAATGTACAAACCTCAAGCCTTGCTTCTAGAGATCATCACGTATAAAGGGCACCAAGGCAGAGAATATGATAATTTCTATTGATCTCTTTGGCCAAATTCATCATTTAAAGAATGACAGCCCACCAGAGGCCAGAATCTATATTTTCACCGTTTTAAGGCTTCTAAGTGAAGGTTGCAAGTGACAGAATCCACTCTACTCTTGACTTAAAGTCATGAACTTTATAAAAGGTCTGACTCAGGTCTGAGATCTCCAAAACCGCTTAACTTGCAGTCTCTAAGCTGATGTGCTTGTGGAAAAACAAAGAATCAGAATTGATTGATGTCAGAAGTGGGATACATAACACAAGAAAATGAAACAAAAACTAAAAGTATTGGTAGGTAGCTTTTATTTTATTTTGATATCTTTATTCAATTACTAATACAGGTTACACTTTACCCAGAAAAATGTCAAAACAATCTAGACAGTACAAGTTCATAGAAGATATAAGTAATATTTTAGTTTTCGGAAATTGATGATGATGATTTTTGGGGAAATGAAGATATACAGGTTGAAAATGATCTAGTAAACAAGATATGACGTGTTGCATATTCTGTGGGGCCTACGCCCTACAGAATATGCAACACGTCATATTATGAAGGGTAAATTTAAGATGCATTTTCGTTGATAATTGACCACCGTGCTATGAACCATATAAGAATATGCACAATAGAAGAAGCAAAGAGAGTATTAAGAACCGATTGGAGTTTATCTCAAGAGAAATTAGATGCATTTATTGCAATTTTATATGCACAATGTGCATATGGAGCAAATAATTCGAAAGTTTCTTTTTTGTGGAATTACATATGGGGGCCTAAATTTTTCTCAGAAACTATGAACAAAAATAATAATACAGAAATTTACTAATATAATTAGGCACATTAGTTCACATTTAGTCCAAGGCCATCCAATATTGGTTGGCCTGGGCACATTGGATCATATGTAGAGTATGATTGTTAAAAATTCTCGATTAATGGATGTGGTTCGTTAGTACAATGGTCAGTACACCGGCCATGTAAGCCTGGGGGGTGTGAGTTCAAATCCCACACAAATCACAATGATATTTTTCTGAGAGTTTCTTTAATCATCTTCTATGTGTGAACTAATGTTCCTAATTAGTAAATAATATAAACCTGCAATCTATATACATAAAACAGCAAAAATGTTCCTATATCCGTTATAGGCTTTGAAACCATTCAACCGATGTGCCCCAAACCGGTTTCATTTGATAGGCAATAATATGAGTAATCTTTGTAACTATTAAAACAATGCACTAAATACATTTGGTCTATTAATTAAGTCAATTTTCCACATTTTCCATATAAAAATTTTCAACATCTGTAAAGTCGACATCGTTCCTCGCAAAAAACTTGAAAAAATAACATTGTGAAGATCGCGCATAAAACAAAATCACTATCTGTCATTCACAACAGAGAGTTTTATCATAGTGAGTTTGTCTGTTTATATATGGGAAAAAAAAAATTAAACATAAATATTCCTATTACAAGTTTCATCTCATCTATATGGATTATTATGCACATCGCATTATGATAAGAGCCCAACAATCCAATCACATTTTAAAATGCCGTGAAGTGTTTCATCAGTTCATTGTTGACATGTGCGCCAAAATTGAAAGCGAGCAGCTTCTGCACATTCGCTTGAATCAAAAAAAATTGCGTGTCAATGATGATGGAAACGCTGCCAACATTGGTCAAATGTGCATACTTCCTGCTTCGTATACTGGAAGCCCAAGACATATGCATGAGTATGAGTATGCAGGCGATTGAACGGCAAAAAACGGACTTTACCGCACGCTCATATTCTAATTTGGCTTAAAGTAAAAATTGTTCCAACTCAACTACCGAATCTACAAGAAGATCCGATACTTTCTGACGTCTGCAAGATCATGATTTACTGCCCATGCGGAGCATTGAATATGAATGATGGAAAATACACAAAAAGATATCCACCCGATTTGATTAATAAAACTCAAACTGGTAAGGATGGATATCCGAAATACAGACGACAAAAGCCAGAAGATGGAGGATTCACCACCACCATTAAAAGTAAGAAACGTTGATATTGGCATTGATATTGATATTGACAAGTACATATGCAAATATGTTAACAGTAATGAAGCTGTCTGCTGAATTCTTGGTTTCAGTATTCACAAATGATATCCAACTGTTCAACATCATGCTGTTCATTTAGAAAACGGTCAACGTGTTTAATTTACTGAAAAAAAAATGCTGGAGAACGAGCAGTACAGCCACAATAATTTTGCGAAAACAACTTGTATAACTGTATAATGAAGTTCAAAATAGAGTCAACTATTCAATAGAGTTTTTTAACTCATTGGAACCATCTGGAATGCCACCACACATCTTAACTTTAAAAGTTGGTTCACCATAGATGCTCATTCGCAACTTAGATCCACCTAAATTGCGCAATGGAACAAGACTTGCTGTTAAAAAACTATCGCCACGTAATTAATGAAAAAATCTTTGTATACACACCTACTGAAAAAACTCAATATATTGTTTATCCGCGCTAGCATTGAGATAATTTTTTTTAAATAAATAAAAAAAAGTATTTATTTATTTAGCGTAGTAGCACACGCCGGGTATCCGCTAGTGGGTAATAAATACGCATTTGATTGACGTTCAATCCAAAAATAGACATAAATACAGAAATTCTCAAATTTATCCGTTTTGTTAAAAAAGTGAACGGAGCCAACTTTTGAAAACAGACCAATTCGCCATAATATCTATGATTTGGAATAAATTCATTGAGAACAGCCAGAACTGTTATAAACCGGATGCTAATATTACTGTAGACCAGAGGTTCCTGTACTGGACACCTGTACGGCTTAGGAACATGGGAACTTTGGCGACCGAGGACAGACAGACCCTTCCAAGGGAGACAGTTTTAAATCGAGAGCCATTCAAGCCCATTAAAGTGAGTTGTTCTATATAAGATGTCAAAAACATGTTTGAAGTTGATGAATATGTAAAAATTCAATATTAGCAAGGCAGGGGGTCGACGAAAAACTGGAAAAATCGACAATACATGCCCAACAAGTCTGATAAATTTGGAATCAAATCTTGGTTAGCATCGGACGTCGATAACAAATACATCATAAACGCAATTCCATATCTAGGAAAGGTGAAAATAGGCCCTCTTCAGTACCACTCACTGAATATGTTGTATTCAAACTCATGGAACCATTTACGGGTTACAGAAGAACTGTAACCACAGACAACTTCTTTACAAGCAAATCCCTGTCAAGTTGGAATTATCCGCTCAAATAAAAGGGAATTACCAATAATTGCGAAGCAATTAAAGATGATATGGAACGCTTTTCAACAAAATCTAAGTCTCGCAGATGGCCTTTCCAAGTATTTTCAATATCTTTGATTTAGCTGGCATAGATGCCTGGATTTTGTACAAGCCAACGACAGTAGAAAATATCTCGAGATAAGATTTTTTTTACTCCAGTTAGCAGTAGAACTTATTTTTCTTTGTGTATGTAATAGAAATCGTTAAAATACATTTTTGTTTAATAATAAAAAAGTTACTATATTAATTTCATTCTTACATCCATATTTCATAGAAAACAAAAAGAAGGGTCATTTGACACTTTGTGGTAGAAATAGGTATATATCAAGTACTGGTACGTTTAGTATTAAATATGAAGAAAAAAAATTAAATTAAAATAGATCCAAGAGTGTTGATGTGTGTCTTAATAGAGACCACTTGAGTCTACTTGACCATGAGCATTGATCACAAATGGCTTCTCGTCGGTATGGATAAGTTTGTGTAGTTTTAATCTTGTCTTATGATTATATGAATATGAACATTGATCACAAGCAAATGGCTTCTCGCCGGTATGTATTAATTTGTGTTGTTTTAAGTTAGACATCTGATTACATGAATACGAGCATCGATCACAAGCAAATTGCTTCTCGCCGGTATGTATTAATTTGTGTCGTTTTAAATGTGACATCCGATAAAATGAATACGAGCATTGATAACAAGCAAATGACTTCTCACCGTTATGTGTGAGTTTGTGTTGTTTTAAATGTGACATCCGATTACATGAATATGAGCATTGATCACAAGCAAATGGCTTCTCGCCAGTATGTATGAGTTTGTGTTGTATTAATCTTGTCTTGTAATTACATGAATATGAACATTGATCACAAGCAAATAGCTTCTGGCCGGTATGTATGAGTTTGTGTCGATTTAATTTTCCCTTCAGATTACATGAATATGAGCATTGATCACAAGCAAATGGCTTCTCGCCGGTATGTATTACTTTGTGTTGTTTTAAGTTAGACATATGATTACATGAATACGAGCATCGATCACAAGCAAATGGCTTCTCGCCGGTATGTATGAGTTTGTGTTGTTTTAAATGTGACATCCGATAAAATGAATACGAGCATTGATCACAAGCAAATGGCTTCTCGCCGGTATGCATGAGTTTATGTTGTTTTAAATGTGACATCCGATTACATGAATATGAGCATTGATCACAAGCAAATGGCTTCTCGCCAGTATGTATGAGTTTGTGTTGTATTAATCTTGTCTTGTAATTACATGAATATGAACATTGATCACAAGCAAATAGCTTCTGGCCGGTATGTATTAATTTGTGTTGTTTTAAGTTAGACATATGATTACATGAATACGAGCATCGATCACAAGCAAATGGCTTCTCGCCGGTATGTATGAGTTTGTGTTGTTTTAAATGTGACATCCGATTACATGAAAAAGAGCATTGATCACAAGCAAATGGCTTCTCGCCGGTATGCATGAGTTTGTGTTGTTTTAAATGTGACATCCGATTACATGAATACGAGCATTGATCACAAGCAAATGGCTTCTCGCCGGTATGCATGAGTTTATGTTTTTTTAATTGTGACATTCGATTACATGAATATGAGCATCGATCACAAGCAAATGGCTTCTCGCCAGTATGTATGAGTTTGTGTTGTATTAATCTTGTCTTGTAATTACATGAATATGGGCATTGATCACAAGCAAATGGCTTTTCGTCGGTATGGATAAGTTTGTGTAGTTTTAATTTAGTCTTATGATTACATGAATATGAACATTGATCACAAGCAAATTGCTTCTCGCCAGTATGTATTAATTTGTGTCGTTTTAAATGTGACATCCGATTACATGAATACGAGCATTGATCACAAGCAAATGGCTTCTCGCCGGTATGCATGAGTTTATGTTGTTTTAAATGTGACATCCGATTACATGAATATGGGCATTGATCACAAGCAAATGGCTTCTCGGCGGTATGTGTGAGTTTGTGTCGATATAATTTTCCCTTCAGATTACATGAATATGAGCATTGATCACAAGCAAATGGCTTCTCGCCAGTATGTATGAGTTTGTGTTGAATTAATCTTGTCTTGTAATTACATGAATATGAACATTGATCACAAGCAAATGGCTTCTGGCCGGTATGTATTAATTTGTGTTGTTTTAAGTTAGACATCTGATTACATGAATACGAGCATCGATCACAAGCAAATTGCCTCTCGCCGGTATGTATTAATTTGTGTCGTTTTAAATGTGACATCCGATAAAATGAATACGAGCATTGATAACAAGCAAATGACTTCTCACCGTTATGTGTGAGTTTGTGTTGTTTTAAATGTGACATCCGATTACATGAAAACGAGCATTGATTACAAGCAAATGGCTTCTCGCCGGTATGCATGAGTTTGTGTTGTTTTAAATGTGACATCCGATTACATGAATACGAGCATTGATCACAAGCAAATGGCTTCTCGCCGGTATGCATGAGTTTATGTTGTTTTAAATGTGACATCCGATTACATGAATATGGGCATTGATCACAAGCAAATGGCTTTTCGTCGGTATGGATAAGTTTGTGTAGTTTTAATTTAGTCTTATGATTACATGAATATGAACATAGATCACAAGCAAATTGCTTCTCGCCAGTATGTATTAATTTGTGTCGTTTTAAATGTGACATCCGATTACATGAATACGAGCATTGATCACAAGCAAATGGCTTCTCGCCGGTATGCATGAGTTTATGTTGTTTTAAATGTGACATCCGATTACATGAATATGGGCATTGATCACAAGCAAATGGCTTCTCGGCGGTATGTGTGAGTTTGTGTCGATATAATTTTCCCTTCAGATCACATGAATATGAGCAGTGATCACAAGCAAATGGCTTCTTGCTGGTATGTATGAGCTTGTGTCGAATTAATTTTCCCTTCATATTACATGAATATGAGCATTGATCACAAGCAAATGGCTTCTCTTCGGTATGTATAACCTTGTGTTTTACCAAGAGACTTTTCTTGCTACAGGAATATGAACATTTTCCACAGGTAAAGAACGCCTTGTTTGTATGAATTTTAAGGTATTTATTCTGCAAATTTGCACTGTGTGATTGCAGTTGCTCCTGAAACAAATAAAAAATTGTTTAATTTTTTATTACAGCATTAGTGACTTAGAATAGTTACTGTTGGGCCTTGCTAACCCGAGGCACGTGAGACCATTTTTCCTGGCCCGCCTCGAACATTTTTCGGGCCCGCGAGATTCATCACACTTTTCAAAATATATTTATTTTATAATGGCCAAAGTAATAAAAACAAATAAATTGTACTTCAACAACATATTTTACACTAGATTGCTCAAGGAAGTCATTTTGACTGCTTTTGAATTTCAATTAGAAAACAAATCATGTATTTATATACATTCTTAAAATTTTGTGCCTTTTTTTACAACATATAAATGTGTTTATTAATAATTGAATTAACCTCCACAACCTTCATTTCCAGTATATATATGTGTTATACCTATATTGCCCAAAAGCAGTCATTTTGACTGCTTGGGAAATTTTAAATAATCAAATGACTTTTATTATTGAATTGAGTAAATTTCTTATATGAACAGTTAGCCTGTATTATAATGGCCAAAGTTTTCATTTTTTTTTTTTCAATTTCCGTCACATGATAACATACAACAAGTACATGATAAATTGACATCATGAAACTGAAAACACCTTTCAGGAGACCGAAACAGCTGCCGATGTTACTGTGCGGTCAAAATTTAACGAAGGGGGTATTCCTGGAAGGTTAACATCTACTTGTATTTTCAAGGGTATGAAATGGCCAACAGGCTACGCAACAAGGAACATTATGGCAGATAATCTAATCAATGCATTCTCATTGATAATAGATAACTATATTATAAAACATATAAAAAAGTGCACAGAAGAAGGCCGCTGAATTTTGAGGAATGATTGGACAACAGCATTACTGGAAATACGTGCATTTATTGGGATTTTATATGTTCGTGGAGCCTACGAGGCAAAAAAATTAAAACTGAGTTATTTATGGTCATCAAAGTGGGGTCCCGAATTTTTTAGAAAAACTGGCCAGAGAAAAGTTCAATCAAATCCTATGATTTATTCGTTTTGACAAAATAACTGAAAGAAGTAGGCGCCTTAAAACAAATAAATTTGCCTTGATTTCGGAAATATGGGACAAGTTCATTGAAAATAGTTAAGCTTGCTATCAACCAGGGCAAAATATAACAGTTGACGAGCAATTATTTCCGTCAAAACCCAGGTGCAGGTTTACACAGTATATGCCTAATAAACACAACAAACTGTGGAAGAAATATCACGACCGAATGACAGGAATACAAATACAACAAAAAGAGTTCTTATTTCAATAAGCAGAACAGATTTTCACCGAATACAGAGCTGCAAGACAGAAAAATTTATCAGAACATGAAGACCCATAAAGATAAACTGCAACCCATTCTAAAAAACGCAAAATTTGTCAAGTACAACTTTGCCACAACAAAACAAATAATATATATGAAAAATGTCAAAAGTATGTTTACGGAAGATGTACACATAAAAAGATTTCCACTTTCGTTTCTTACTAATATGATTAGGCACATTAGTTCATACATAGAAGATGATTTAAAGAAACTCTCAGAAAAATATCATCGTGATTTGTGTGGGTTTTGAACCCACATCCCCTAGTTTACATGACCGGTGTACTAACCCTTGTACTAACGAATCACTTCCGTTTATCGAGAATTTTTAACAATCATACTCTACATATGAACCAATGTGCCCAGGCCAACCAATATTTAGTGATTTGCAAGCACTGGACTTTTTGAACAAAGTAACAAGTGAAGCGATTTTAGTCCCATCTGGATATTATTTTTAAAATCTATTAATTTAGCCAAGACGCGCACCATCATATACATATGACAATTTTTTGATTAACGTCGATCAGATGCATATTTATTACCCATTACGGGTTTATTATATTATTACAAATATGATTAAATATTGGAATATAATGTCAAGAGGCTTTCCGAAACATAACATAAGGATTATTTGAAGTTCGATAAGGATTTGTTAGGGAGAGCTATTCTGTTTCATTTGTGATTGCAAATAAAATGAAAACATTTTCGGATGGTGAATTTGTAATAGAATGTTTGGAAGCTGTTGTGATGGATGTTTTGTCTTATAAAAATAAACTGTTTTCGAAGGTAAGCCTATCTCGGCAAGCAGTGTGTCGTCGAATCAATGACATTTCAAATGAAATTATCTTAAAACTGCGCGACTGAATTCTAGATTTCAGACACAGAAATTTCAGACTTAGCTCAGTTTGTAGAGTTCCTTAGTGGAGCAAATGAAGCATTTCAAGTAACCGAAGAAATGTTAAATTTAATAAGTTTAAAAGGTACAACAAGAAAATATGTTTTCCATGCTGTTGAAAACTGTTAATGCGAAAACAACTTGGATTTTTAAATACTTTCTGGAAAATCAACTGATGGAGGACCTGCTATGATAGGTGAAGAATAGGGAGCTATAAAATTACTAATAGATAAAATATAATCCAACTAAAAGCTAGCAATCGCTTCAAAAGAGAGGATTAAATTATAATTCAATGTTTGATTCATCAACAAAATTTATGTGCCCAAGTATTATCAATGGATTGTGTTATCCAAGTAATAATAAAAGCAGTGAATTACATTCGATTGTGTGCACTTCCGCATCGACTCTAAAAAGTGGCTTCCCCGCCTCTTTCGAGAGAGACCTCGCGGCATCGAAGTAGTAAACACCTATAATTCTATCTGGTGTTGTTATATTGAATAAATTATGAATACGCAAAATATTTCGCGAGCCTTCTGAATTCCAACCGATACATCAATCCTGCAACCATCATATCTCACCAACATCATATCTTCGGCGAAATTGGTGACAACAATTATTGTGGCCAAAATAACATGTTATGAAACATAATTTAATCGAAAATAATGCATTTCATACGCCCAGCCCACCCGAACGTTCAGGAAGAGAATAAAATATTTACCAAATAAAGCACGACACATGGCACAGTAGAGATTATGGCAGTACTTTATATCGAAGATGGTGGAATTTCTCAGGTGAAAAGATGAGAAGAAAACCCAAGATCATCTAGCAACAAACCCATGAACACATTCAGATACCACGGAACACAAGTACCACAGTAGACGTGCCAAAACTCAATATGTGCAGGTGGCTGTTGACAATTTATGCCATTATTTTAATCTAACTATTTGTGGGTCGCGTGGGTTATCGAGCACCGCGAATACCCAGGGTCGGCCTCAGCCGGTGCGGTGAGGTACAGAGATCGGCATATTACCTGCTCACGTCCGACAGGTGCTCGGAAGAGCGCCCCTTCATGCTCCAGCAATGCTCTTTCAACGTCGAATTCTTCAATTTTGATATCAAATAGCCCAGGAGCCGAGGAGGCAACTCTGTCATGTTCCGGCAAAGATTTTTCGACGTCGACCTCGTCATACGACGGGGAGCCGGGGAAGGACGCCTCGGCCGGCGCGTGTTCGCGCTTCAAGGAGAATATCTCACTAATGGCAGACTCGCCGACATCTTCATGGTCAAAGATTTCCTGCTTAACATGAGTGTCCGCTTTAAGATAACTCTTAGAGATATCGTGCAGTAATACGTAGCAATGCGCATACTGTTGAATAACGCCGCCGGTCATGACATCAACTTGACGACGACGCGTACCCATAGCGACAGCAATGGCGCGGAGGCCATAGACAAGACGCTTTCAGATCAAATAACATAACTTCAATGTAAATAAATCCTTTAATTTCAATCTCAATAACCGAATATAAAGACCGATTTCGCCAACATATCACTGTTTCACTGCAAACCGATCACTATTCAAAACCAACATGTGGAAAAATCACATCAGTATTTTATTGAAACGAAACTTCACCAAGAAGGAGAGATGTAGGCAATGGTGGTCACCCCATTTAACAGAAACGATACTAAAGAGGGTGATGTCTTCATTTTACCATGAAAATAGACCTTTATTTACTCTTATTAAATAGAAAATTATTTTTTTAATGTTCTGTAAAGAAAAATCACCTTTCACCATGGAAAAACTAAACGAAAGCCTTATAAATGAAATGACACTATTTTGTATTGTGCAAGTAATATACAAAAATGTATTTTTTATTTAAAATTCCTCCGAGTATTTGACATGTTCTAAAATAATGTAAGTACAGTTCAATATTTTTGAATAAAATACTTGAGTGATTTTCCACATTTTTATTTTTATTAGTGACCGGTTTCGCCAACCTTTCACGCTGGCATTATCAAACAGAGCTGTTTGATAATGCCAACGTGAAAGGTTGGCGAAACCGGTCACTAATAAAAATAAAAATGTGGAAAATCACTCAAGTATTTTATTAAAAAATATTAAAATGGAATTCCACCAAGTACTCTCTGTCGATAATATTGAATTTCTTAAGTACAGTTCGTAACCACCAGGAAAAATATAATCGAGAAATCATTCGATCTTTATTTTACTTATTGATATAATTTGTCAGCGGTCTCTTCCTAAGATCAAGTGTAGTGACACCTCGTAAATATGGCAACATTGCAACTTTCACGATGTTGGACTTCCTATTGTCTCTGCGTAATGTCAAAGCCAGCGATACCTAACCTAGGGAGAATAGTCGTCACAAGTTCAAATAAATATAGGAGCCAAAATACTGATTCAGATATCAAAATTATCAATCAAATCAAATAGTCCTTACCATGTTTTTGGAGATCACAAATATTGTGAGCAACATTACTGCAACTAAAAATTAAGAAATCAAAATATATAAGACTTGTCCTAATTTATTTGCAAAAGTATTATTCCATTCAGGAAGATTAGCAATTCAGGCTCGTAGTTTAATTGAAAATTCCAATAATAATTTAGTATCGGTTAATAGTGTAGTTTGAAAATCATTGGGGGAAAACATAAATTTAACAAGACGACAAACATATTCTGGACGGCGCCGTAGTTTCATTCAACTCGAGAGAACCAACCACTTGCATTTATAAAGCTTATTGCGTATTTTTATATCTAATATATATAACAATATGTGGTCTGTTTATTTATGTTGTCACAATTTGAGAAATTTCTGTGTTTATTAACTTTTAGCTTTGACCCCTGCTCTGTTAACCCTTTTGTAGTATACGAGGGCTGCTATTTATATATCCGGAATAAAATAAAATAACTATCATTGACTATTAAATATGGTTTTATTGCTTTTCAAAATATTCGCCGTGATGATCGATGCACTTTTGCATTTGGTGAAACCAGTTTTCATAGCACTTTTTCCAATCGGAAGGCGGTATCTCCAAAACATGATTGTTGAATGCCTCAACGGCTTCTTCTCGGGTTGTAAATCGTTGACCACGTAATTTATTCTTCACGGATGGAAATAAAAAGAAGTCGTTGGGTGCCAAATCAGGGCTATATGGCGGATGACCCGTTAATTCCACCGTTTCACTCTCCAAATATCGGGTCGTTTCACCTGAAGTGCGACAGCTTGCATTGTCGTGATGGAGAAAGATTCTGCGTTGTGGATTGTTTTTCCTAATTTCTGCAAAGATTTCTGGCAAACAAATGGTCGTGTACCACGTCGAATTAACAGATTTACGATTTTCTAGTGGTACAGTAGCCACGTGTCCATCTATACCAAAAAAAACAGGCGACCATTTGCTTCAAAGTGCTTTTCGCACGAGCAACTTTTGTTAAGTTTGGCTCATGTTGGAACACCCATACTGTTGATTATTGTTTATGTTATGTGACGACCTCCCAACAAGTAAATTGCCATTTCAAGGGACGAATGCCGCCTTTGTCCTTGTATCCTGTGTTATACCTTTTATTACCAAGTAAACAGCCGTTTAGTTTTAATAACATTTTTGTGCATTTGTTTATGGCTGCGTCCATTGCTGTACGACCCTTTGTGTAACTTATACCTGTGGATTATAGAGCGCAAGGCATTACTCGCCTAGCCGCATAACTCAACTGACCACCAACGAGACGAGACGCGGTCTGTCTGTCGTAATAAACTACATAATTAAAGTATTGAAAGTCTATTATTTATCAACGAGAGTCCTTCAAGTATTGTGCATGGGATGGGCATTATGGGATGTAGAGAACACATAAACTATAAACATTTTTATTTAAAGTGTTTTATTAAATTTTAAGAAATCACAATTTTAGTGAGATCTCATAATCCAAAGTATAAAAAAATATCTATGTGAAAATACATTAAAGTATGTTGTTGTATGTGTTTTAATAGAGACCACTTGTGTCTACTTGACCATGAGCATTGATCCCAAGCAAATGGCTTCTAGCCGGTATGTATAAATTTGTCATTATTTAATTTTCCCTTGATAATACAAGAATACGAGCATTAATCACAAGCAAATGGCTTCTCACCGGTATGAATGAGTTTATGTTTTTTAAAATTTGCCTTCTTATTACATGAATATGAGCATTGATCACAAGCAAATAGTTTCTTGCCGGTATGTATAAGTTTGTGTTGATTTAAACTTGCCTTCTGATTACATGAAAATGAGCATTGATCACAAGCAAATGGTTTCTCGCCGGTATGTATGAGTTTGTGTCGATTTAATATTCCCTTCAGACTACATAAATACGAGCATTGATCACAAGCAAATGGCTTCTCGCCAGTATGTATAAGTTTGTGTCTATTTAAGCTTCCCTTCAGATTACATGAATACGAGCATTGATCACAAGCAAATGGCTTCTCGCCGGTATGTATTAGTTTGTGTTGATTTAAACTTGCCTTCTGATTATATGAATATGAACATTGATCACAAGCAAATGGCTTCTGGTCAGTATGTATGAATTTATGTTGTTTTAACATTCCCTTTAGATGACATGAATATGAGCATTGATCACAAGCAAATGGCTTCTCACCTGTATGTATGAGTTTGTGTCGATTTAAGTTTCCCTTCAGATTACATGAATACGAGCATTGATCACAACCAAATGACTTTTTACCGGTATGAATAAGTTTGTGTTGATTTAACATTTCCTCCAGACTACATGAATACGAGCATTGATCACAAACAAATGGCTTCTCGCCGGTATGTATTAGTTTGTGTTGATTTAATATTCCCTTCAGACTACATGAATACGAGCATTGATCACAAACAAATGGCTTCTCACCAGTATGTATTAGTATGTGTTGTTTTATGCTTGCCTTTCTTTTACATGAAAATGAACATTGATCACAAGCAAATGGCTTCTCGCCGATATGAATTACTTTGTGTTGTTTTAAATATGACACCTGTTTACATGAAAATGAGCATTGATCGCAAGCAAATGGCTTCTCGCCGGTATGTATAACTTTGTGTTGTTTTAAATATGACATCTGTTTACATGAAAAAGAGCATTGATTGCAAGCAAATGGCTTCTTGCCGGTATGTATTAGTTTGTGTTGATTTAAGCTTGCCTTCTGATTACATGAAAATGAGCATCGATCACAAGCAAATGGCTTCTCGCCGGTATGTATAAGTTTGTGTCGATTTAATATTCCCTTCAGACTACATGAATACGAGCATTGATCACAAGCAAATGGCTTCTCGGCGGTATGTATGAGTTTGTGTTGATTTAAGTTTCCCTTCAGATTACATGAATATGAGCATTGATCACAAGCAAATAGCTTCTCTTCGGTATGTATAACCTTGTGTTTTACCAAGAGACTTTTCTTGCTACAGGAGTATGAACATTTTCCACAGGTAAAGACCGCCTTGCTTGTATGAATTTGAATGTATTTATTCTGCAAATTTGCACTGTGTGATTGCAGTTGCTCCTGAAACAAATAAAAACTTGTTTAATTTTATATTACAGCATTAGTCACATACAATATTTACTGTATAAACAATGCTTAATTGTAGTACGTGTGGGACTCCCAGGCAAGTTGGTGTCTTGTAAATCGAAAAGCGTTTTTACGAATGATTCTTATAACACATGAACATAACGTTAAAGTATACGAAACACAATGACACACTATAATCACTGTTCACATTTAACAAAACTAAGAGTTAAGTTGCATTAAAATCCTGTGATTATTTCATTATCACTTTTATATAAAATTCACTAAAAAATATTTGATTATAATGTTGGGATAGGACCTTTTTTTTTATTTTTATTTTTTTAAATTTTTTAGGGATAGGACCTACATCGGATCAAGTGTCATACAATCCCCAGGATTGTGTCAATCACACCAGAAAATAATCCTGGAGATTCTAACTCTAACTAAGGAACTCTATATAAGTGGCTTCCCCGCCTCTCTCTCTCTCGAGACCTCGCAGCAGCGAAGCAGTAAACACGAATAATTCTATCTAGTATATTGAATAAATTACGAATACGCAAAATATCTTGCCAGCCTTCTGATATCCAACCGATACGTCAATCCTGCAACCATCACATCTCACCAACTTCATATCTTTGGCGAAATTGGTGACAACAATTATGGCACAGTAGAGATTATGGCAGTACTTTATATCGAAGATGGTGTAATTTCTTAGGTGAAAAGATGAGAAGAAAACCCAAGATCATCTAGCAATAAACCCACGAACACATTCACATACCACGGAACACAAATACCACAGTAGACGTGCCAAAACTCAATATGTGCAGGTGGCTGTTGACAATTTATGCCATTATTTTAATCTGACTACTTGTGGGTTGTGTGTGTTGTCGAGCACCGCGAATACCCAGGGTCGGCCTCAGCCGGTGCGGTGAGGTACAGAGATCGGCATATTACCTGCTCACGTCCGACAGGTGCTCGGAAGAGCGCCCCTTCATGCTCCAGCAATGCTCTTTCAACGTCGAATTCTTCAATTTTGATATCAAATAGCCCAGGAACTGAGGAGGCAACTCTTTCGTGGTCTAGCGAAGACCTCTCGACGTCGAGCTCTTCTACTTTGACTTCGTCATACGGCGGGGCGACGGGGAAGGACGCCTCGTCCGGCGCGTCCTCGCGCTTCACGGAGAATATCTCACTAATTGCAGACTCGCCGCCGTCTTCACGATCAGGGATGTCCTGTCTTACAGGAATGTCCGCTTTAAGATAACTCTGAGAGATATCGTGCAGTAATACGTAGCACTGCACATACGGCATCCTGTTGAATAGGCCGCTGGCCACGATCTCAACTTTACAACGATACTAGCAGATAGCGACAGAGCAATGGCACGGAGGCCATAGACAAGAAGCTTTCAGATGAAATAACATAATTGCAATGTGAATAAATACTATAATTTCAACCTTAAAAACCGGTTTCGCCAGCTTTTCACTGTTGTGAAACGTGGCACCATTAAAAAATAACATGTGGAAAACTCATTTAAGTATTTTATCGAAAACATTAAAACGAAACTCCACCAAGTAAGGGAGATGTAGGCAACTGGAGTTTGTAGGCAATGGTGGTCACCCCATTTAACAGAAACGAAACAAGAGAGGGCGATGTCTTCATTTTACCATGAAAATAAACCTTAATTTACTCTTATTAAATATTTTTTTAGTAGACACCTCGTAAATATGTTCCCTGGGAAGATCGTCCAACGGTGAAAAACATGAAAAACTACACTTGATGGTAGAAGAATAATGGAAATTGTCTACTTTATTGGCTATGTTGAAAAGAAATAAAAAAAGTTTTGTCTCTTGTGGAAAGTTGTTAAAACGGAAAGTATGAATGAAGCTGTAATGGAAGAAGCAACGTTGGCAGTTGATTGTGGAAGTATTGATCAAAGCGGCATACCCATGATCACCGTTATTGCAAATGGAAGTTGGGCCAAAAGATCCTAATATGTAAACCCGTACCGAAACAATTTCAGGCCCTTCAAGTGCGATACTAGATAGGTTAAAATGTTTCTTGTCCATGTGTGGATTGATATATTCCAAATTATTATCTGACGACGATAGCAAGCTATCGGAGTAAATTCTACTCATTGGTATCGGATTCGTAACACCCCACAGCAGCAGGTAGGATTTTAAAAACAAATATGAATTTGAGAATAGTCATCACAAGTTCAAATAAATATAGGAGCCAAAATACTGATTCATATATCAAAATTATCAATCAAATCAAATAGTCCTTACCATGTTTTTGGAGATCACAAATATTGTGAGCAACATTACTGCAATAAAAAATTAAGTAATCAAAATCAAAAACCGAAAAAACTCAATATACTGTCTATCCGCTAGCATTAAGATAAAAAAGTTAATAAAAACAAAATATCATTTATTTCAAACAAATAAAAAAAATGTATTTATTTTTTAGCGTAGTAGCACACGCCGGGTATCCGTTAGTACACGAATAGTGATAGTGGTGATGGTCGTTGTCTGGTATAAGTTTGAGGTACATCACACTGTCTTCGGTCTTTATTGTCCAAATTATATCATGACTATGGTTTGGTGTTGGTACATTGCTTGCCCTTGAGCATGCCAATGATCTGCAGCCTATTATGTCACGAAAAGTGAGTGAAACTTGAAGCATCAGTGTAGCAGACGGAAGTTGGTCGGGCTCTGTCGGTTATGTTTAAATAATGAGTTGTGGGTAGGCAAAATAAATTGAGAGAAATCTACCAGAACACATCATTGCAGAGGTTTACAATTAAATAAAATTTGAGACAGGTTTAAAAAAAAGATAACATATCTTTATATCATTTATTTTACATTTAGATGTTGAAATCATTATTTCTATACATCAGCAGCGATATCCACTCATCGTTTTCTAATTTTTACATAAAAGAGGTCATTCTAAAATGCTTCAATAAAAGAATCAAAAAATGAACTCAATTGAATAACTATAACGCCAGAATGAATTAGAGTATCACAGACACACCGGCACGCGTACTGCAACATGACACCCCTTAACCGGAGCAATAATTTAAAAACAAAAATAACAGAACTAAGGATTGTGCTGTTGTAGTACGAATACCAGGCCGAGCGGATCATTTTCTGCAGAATCTATAAAGATTAGTGTCGATGAAGCATCAAGTGGTGTATTTGCATTCTGGAAAAAATTATCACGAGCACGGAGACCTGCGATATCAACATCGGCACAGGTAATTCGGAACACCGGGGGTAGTGTTTACTCGAGGGCGGAGGCTCCGGAGATGATCTCAATGAGCTCACGGGTAATGACGGCTTGGCGGGTACGATTGTAGGTGAGGGCCAGCTTCTCAATCATCTCTCCGGCGTTCTTGCTGGCGTTGTCCATAGCGGACATGCGCGCCGACTGCTCGGAGCATGCTCCTTCCTTCATGGCGTAGAACAGCATGGAAGCCATGGAGAACTCCAGGTAGCTCTGGATCACATCAGAGTCTAGCGAATCGTACACCGACATCTTGGGGGCAGCCTGAAATATAACAAGAACAAACAAATTTAAATAATATATCTATATTATGCATTTATTACAACAATGTCACTAAGATCTATGATTACAAGTGACAAATATGAAAATCACAGCAAAACATTTAAATTGCTGTAGATTGTAAGATTAAGAATGCCGTGACATTTTGCCACCTCATCTGTTCATGTCCAAAGAATTGGAAGGGTGGAATTACCTCAATGGCAGCTTGGCTGTAGATGGGCATATCGGCCTGTGCGTAGGACACCACAGACCTGAACTTGTTGTATACGATCTTGCCAGAAGAGAACTTGTAGTCAGAGTTCAGGATGGCGATGGTCAGCTTGGCTGCATCCAGGAATGTGGGAGGCAGGCGGCCCACCTGGAATCACCATCAATTATACAATAGGATGAAATTATTGTCGACAGTCTGAAATGCTTCTTTATTTTCTGAAATGATTTGTTTGATTATTGCCTATCCTCAGATTTGAATACAGCCAAAATGAGGTAAATAATAATATTCATTTACTATAGCACATTGATGTATCGTAGCCAAATAAATTATGGATACAAAATTAATAATCAAGTGCATGAATTTAATATAAAACAATATATATATTTTTAATGTATCTGTAGCGGTCGATCTATACCTCATTGGCGACAAGAATGATGTTCTTTGCATAGAGGCGCTGCAGGATATTCCTGGACTTGTCTCCGACACAGACGATCTTGGTATTGGCAACAATATCAGCAGATGAAGCCATCTCTGCGCGGATCACCTTGGAGACACCGGTGTGGACGGCGCCACACAGACCTGCGGCAACATCATCAAAATCAAAACTTAGGAATGAATCATTATATAGTTCAGATGCTTGAAAAAGCCAGTACACCCGATTGGAGCATAAAAGTGATGTAGAATGAATGCCTATTCTTAATGTTTAGTGTAAACAATAAGAAAAATAAAATTATCCTATATTTTTATTGCAAAATGCTAAAATCAACATCGAAATATCATACAATATTGAAAAATATAGCAAATTGCGAAATGTACAGAAATAAAAGATTATTATAAGGCTTTGTGAAAATATAGGAAGGTTGATAGCACCTTTTATTCAGGAATGGCACCTATTATGTCGGGGTTTTACTTAAAATAAAAAATAAAATGAATCTTTTACTGGAAATAATTGCAGGCTGAATCTCACATCGTTGGGTGGCAATGATATTTTAAATATAAACCTGATGGTAATAATTTGAAATTATTTTACTTGTTTTAAATGTTTTGATATTCATTAAACATAAATAAAATTAGGATTGGCCTGCATTAAAGAAGATTCAGAGAAACTTACCCCTGTCGGATGTAATGGCCACGACGAGCTGCTGGGGTGTCTCTGGTGGGGAGGCTCCGATCTCAGCACGCTCGTAGAACTGCGTGGAGCCCTGACCGTAGGGGCGTGCTTGACGCAGCTCACGCTCAGCACGTGTGTACCTGCAGGATATGACATGGCATCATGTAGGCTCTTAAAAATGGGATTAATATATGGACTGGACACTCTAATTTGAGTTGCATGCTTCCGCTCAGGATTCTCATTTGTGCCTCTGCGAGTTTAATCCTAGCATGTTGTAGTTCGTGGAGCGATTGATTCTGTCTCAAGATAAATAAAATGATAGGAAACGAAATAATTATAAGTACGATGATAAGTTACTGACTTGGCAGCGGACACCATCTTCATGGACTGTGTGATCTTCTGGATGTTTTTGACAGACTTGAGTCGCATGGAGATGGTCTTGAGGGTGGCCATGCCTCTGTTCTGCTGCTGGCTCACCACACCGGTGGCCTGACCACATATTGCTGGGACTACGCGACCAAACATCCTGAAATAATCACAATAACATAAAGTCTAAATATACAACACTAAAAAAAGTTAATAAATAAGTTTTTTTATGTTGATTTTATCTGCATGAGCTGCCAAAGGTGGTAGGTAGTTCGTACGTTCGAGCTAGTTCACAATCGGCAAAGAAGAAAAGGATTCTGGTGACATTACAGTCTATGTTGTTCAGATTGTTTAATTATAAATTATGTCCATGTTTTTCGTAGACTTTGTTTAGTTAAAAAATCTGCATTTATTTAGTCTTAGAACTATTGTGTGGATGTAGGGGTGTATATTACAACTGTGCCAAAGGGTGTTTAAGCACGCCTTGAGGTTGCAAGTCGCTAGATTCAAGCCAATATCTCGTTGCAAGTGATTTGCAGCATAGAACGTCAAATGATAGTGTAGAGAGCTTGATATAAACCTAAAACTAGATAGGAAAGCAATTGTTGATTATCATTAAAATGGCACTGTCAAACCAAAGGTGATATTGTTGTCAAAAAAGTATAATTTTTCAGTTGGTATAATAATTTGTAGATTATTTCATGAATGAAAAGTGGAAAGGAGAAGGTAAGGTCAAACTTCATGTTATTATAATAATTTATATTAGAAAATAATTTCTTGAAGTATTGAAACTTCTTTCAAGAGATCGACTGATAAATAAAAATACGAAAGAAAATATAATGCAAATACAGCACAGGTGAGTTTTTTGAGTATATTTTTAATGACGAAGGATACATTGATGACACGCGAAGTGCTACCAAGTTGAACGTTTGAGGTTTTGTATTAATGGAATAAACTAGTCCCATGACAGGTCGATCATTTGTGCAAAATTGTGAGTACAATATAGATACAATGCAGATATAAGGATAAACAACATGTCGTGTCCATTATCGGTGGTCTTTCAAAGAACCGACAGTCCAACCGGGTTATGTAAGAAATTAAAACACAATTTAAAGCACAACAACTTGAAATATCACAGTTCAAATGAATTAGACGAATAATATATATTACATGCGAGTATTCTGATGTGTATTTGAGTGATTGTGTGTGAAAATAAGATCGTGATATTAGCTAACCTTATGTCGTTGACGGAAAATCTGGTCTTGAGGGAACACCACTGATGATAAAATAAAATGTCGTTTGTCTGTGGTGGGTTAGTGTCGTTAACTAGCGGACAAAATGTGAAACATCTCTGCTGGTTCGTTTCTTAGATACTTTGCAAAAAAATTTGACTAAATATCGCTAGATGTCATTACTAATTTTTAATTTAATTTATAAATTATTTATATATCTATATATATATATATATATAAATATATATAAAAATATAAAATACAAAAATAATAACAATAAAAAAAAAGTGATAACGAAAAGTTTGTTTATTTATTATTTTAGTAGTGTTAAATACTGCCGCAAGGTGATTTATAAAACTATTTATTTATAATTGAATTCGAAATAAAATTACTATTTGCAAACAGCGGAGAAATATAAATGGAGTATATTAAAAATTATATTCCAGTCTTCCTAACAATTTTCGTGTTAATTTCGGGTTTATGGAGTTTGTAGTGAGTAATAAATCTCACTCAAACGAGGTGCCGGCGTCTCACTTTACAAAGTTTTATGATATATCGTTAAAATATAAGTATGGGACCTAGAACAATTTGTAATATTAACGTGTTTTATCGCGTATCACTACCTTGTTCATTATAAATGAATGAAAGACGAGATCTTTTCTTGTGGCAGTAAGAATATGCGACATTTTATTGCAGTGAAGGAACATTCATACCTACTGAAGAAATTTAATATTAGAGACTATAATAAAAGCGAAGCCAGAAGATTTTGTCATTTTCGGTCTTGGCAATATAAATATTTAAAACGATGCTTAAAAAATACGTTATATATTATTTGACTTGGATAATTGATTCGGCAAACTCTATCTTATAGACCGCAATTTTTTTTCCAGATTTCTCCGTCGTTTCACGCGCCAGCAAAAATAATTTAAATGATATAACACGACGTTAGTCTGAAACTAAGTATCACGCAAAAATGTCTCTCATAGAAAATAAATATATAGTGAGCGAAATATCACATTACATTGGAAGATATTGTTTCAATTATTGCTGTAATTTTAGATATTTCTATAAAATGGCGACTCGGGCTGTTATACGGGGAGACCGGGGCAAATATAAAATAAGGGAAACGCGAAGGAATACATGAAATACGGGATAATGGTGGAGTGCCGGAGTTTACGATTATTGTGTTATATTTGGGCGCCGAGCTGCGGAGAAGTCCCGAAAGGGCGAATGGCGAATCCATGTAAAAAGGGCGACGCCGGGGATAAACAATGATGGCGCATTACGCTGCAGCGAACCCTCTCGGAGGACTCTATTATATCGAGGCTCATTTTTAGCCCAGGGGCGTGCGGATTCTTGGCCCCCCTCGACTGCACGCCCTTGGTTTTAAAATAAAATTGCACAAAAAAATAATTTAATTTAATAAAATTAGTAAGATAACTAAGCTAACCTAACCTCCCCGCTCTCCCCATTCTGTTGCTTGTGCATGGCTGCCCTGCTGTATCATGAGCGTGTGTAAAGGATCGGTAATGGAGTAGTACCTTATGGTTCTTACTATTGTTTCTGTAGCTTGCTGCAGTATCAGATCTAAACGCCAGAGCTTTATGAGGAAAGGATTATATAATAATGCTATTGACAGCAGTAATATAAAACTGCGGTGTAGAAGGACCCACTATACTATTTTCCCCTTAGAAAACCATGAACACTAGCTCAGCATGCGTATATGCTCAGCGAAATGATCGCCAACCTCCTCTGAAGAGAGGCACTTGATGACGAAGAAGAGTATTCTATATTTTAAGTAAATATCACGGATGAAAAATATTGACGTATAAAAATTTAATTTAATCACAAGTAAAATATGTTTCTTTTGGCATACATCAATTGTTACTAAGAGGGAAAGAAATAAAAAAAAAACCGAGCGGCATTTTTATGCGATCTTATCGGATTGTTAACGCGGCCATTCGGGATATTAACGCATTGTTGTCGGGGCCTTTTCGGCAGATTCGCCGAGATAGTCCCGGCGAGATACGCCTCGGCTGGATGAAGGTCCTCCCCGACTCGCGGTCGCCTGCAGCCGAGGGCTCCCTATCCCTTCCGGCGAGCGAGGAATGCACCAGGCGTGTCCAGAATACTTTAAATAATAAAACGCCCTATTAAGCAAGAGTTGGATGTGACATATTTTTTAGTAAGATTTTAAAACAAGTTAAAAAAAAATATACTCGTATATATATATTTTTTATTATTTAATTAACGTTATTTTTCACGGGAAAATAAAGTGTTGAAGATGTATAAAAAAGTATGTTAAAGTTTTTTTTAAATTTTTGAACTAATCCGTTTCCACAGTTTTATAAATAATCATTTAATTCCAATTAAAAAAAGTACTCCTATGTTTCCAAGCATTTAGGTCAAAATTAATCTCCAAATGTCTACACTTCAATCGGGAAAACGCATATTTATCATATAAAAAATAAATTTACTAGTAATAAAAAAATCTTGTCTATAGAAAAAGAAATGTATGCAACTTTCGGCATTAAAATTTTTTCTATCGGTACAGCAGATTTTTTGCAAAATATTTTCTAAAATTACCAAAAAACGCGAAAAGGGATCAGCTCTTTTAATGTACTCGAAACAAGGGTAGTTTTAGATATGCAGATAAATTTTATAAATGCAGTGCTTATAAAGTGTACTTTTCACGCATTGGCTAAGAGATGAAATCCAGTTTTTTTTTATTGGACGGATATCATGAGTTTTGATGAACGCTGTATAAACGCGAATAATCATATTTTGATTACGAAATAATATAAAGTTTAGGTTGGAGTCTCGTTGCGGCGCTCGTCGGCGCCGGCTAATGTAGTTCTGACGATTCTCCGTTTCAGTGACGATACCGGAAGTAGGTACCCACCGGAGATATGAACATGCGCATGTTACTATACGAGCACCCCTTCCAAGCCATAGAAAGCACCCTTAACTTACACGCCACTCTACTGCACAAAACGATTTTAAATCCAACCTAAAATGCATACTACACTATAAATATCTACCTTAAGGGTCTAAGTCCCATACTAGAGTTTTTTTGATCATTTTCTGGTACGTTTTGCGAAAAATCGACTGCACCAATCAAAAAAAATTTAATGCAAAAAGTTAGATACATCACTTTTTACGAACAGAATATATTTTTATTTCTTGTAAATTTATTTTTAGTATAATAAATATGTGTTTTTCCGATTGAAGTGTAGGAATTTGGAGATTCGTCATGTCCCTGTTCTAAGAGTCCCAAACATTTAAAAGTATTTTTTTCAATTGAAATTAAAAGATTAAATATAATCCCTGTGCGATTTATTATTTTGAAAATTAGTTTTTTTTTTTTTAATAAACTTTGGTTTTGAAAAGTCGTCATTTTATCCAATTATTCAACATCTTCAAGATTTTATTTTGCCCTGAAAATGGACGTTGATTAAATAATAAAAAATAGACAAATATAATTTATAGTTTTTTCAATACTTTATAAAAAAATCAACTTTCGACATAGAAAAATAAAGTGACAATTAAATTAATTAAATGACACGATTTCGCCAGGTAAAACGGTTTTTTTTGTGGCAGACGGGGCATGGACACCAAGCAAGGTGTCATAACTAAACATCAAACATAACTAAATGCATCTGATGATGACCTAGTCTATTTGGTCGAAACTAGTAATGCAAAAAATATAATAAACTCAAAGCGGAGATAAAATACAAAGTTACTTTTATCATTATTATAAAAAAATATTAGTTTTCAGGAAATGAGAATTTTCACGCGGTGAAATGAGTAATGATATAATTGTATACAGGTGCTACGAATTAAGGGTGAAGTACACATTTCCTATAAATGTTATTAACATAATGGTGAATTACCGAGGCTGTCAACCTCTTGGTGAAATTGCTGTCGTAAAACTAGCACTAAGGTCATATGTTTTATGACATGTGTGATATAAAAATATACGAGGGCGTATAAAAAACCGCTCTCGCTCACGGGGGCGGAAATAATATTCTATCGAGTATCTGATATTGCGGGGATGAAGGATTAGCGGGAAGTCCTGGACTCGGAGATACGCGGCGGGGGCTGATCGAAAAGCCTCCCCCATGGGGCTGACCGAATTCCTGAAATATCCTGAAACGCATTCATCGAGCTCGTTGCCTAATTCTATGGAAAAAAAAACTAATATTTTTGAGTAAAACACTTGAGTGATTTTCCACATGTTCGTTTTTATTTGTGACCGGTTTCGCCAACCTTTCACGTTGGCATTATCAAACAGAGAGTTTGATAAGGTTGGCGAAACCGGTCACAAATAAAAACGAACATGTGGAAAATCACTCAAGTATTTTATTCAAAAATATTAAAATGGAATTTCACCAAGTACTCTCTGTCAAAAATATTAAATTTCTTGAAAAAAAAAACTGTTTACTGCATACAACGCGTAGTGAAGTGAAATTGAATATTAATGGGATTGATGAGTGTTTTTTTAAAATAATTTTTTAAAGAATACAAAGAAAATGTATGTGATGAAGACTTTAATAAAGTTTCTCGATGATTGTTATTAAATATTTTATTTGTAAGACTGCCAAATTTTTTGGTCCATTTTCGAGTTTTTAGATAATTTTAGAAAATATTTTACGAAAAATCTATTGCACCAATTTTTGATATTGTGTAAAAAAATAAGTATTCAATATAAAAAAATTAAGTAACAATTAAATAAATGAAATAACTCGATTTCGATTGCCGAGTCAGCTCCGTACTGACAAAAAAGGTGTATTTTTCGATGACGAATCGTGTCATATTATCACAATAAAAGTAAACTTATAAGAAATAAAAAAAAAATATCTGCAGAAGAAGGAGCTTATCAAACTTTTGGCATTTAAATATTTTCTATTAATGCAGTAGATTATTCGCAAAATATTTTATAAAATTATCAAAAAACTCGAAAATGAACCCAAAAAAAATAGCCAGTCTTACAAATAAAAATTTGAATAACAATCATCGAGAAACTATATTAAAGTCTTCATCACACACATTTTCTCTGTATTCTTTAAAAAATTATTTAAAAAAACACTCATCAATCCCATTAATATTCAATCCCATCAATTTCACTTCACCGCGAAAATTAAAATTATCAAAAAACTCGAAAATAGACCCATAAAAGGCATCAGCCCTCTTAATTCAATTCATAAATTTTTCTTTTGTGTTTTAAGATATTTTTAACGTTTGTGAATGTGGTTTTGATTTCGATGAATAATTGTGTAATTTCCAGCAAATCTCTTAATAAAAGCGTCGGCAAATGAATAGAATTTATTGGAAATAAAGCGAGTTCCTTATTGAGGGTGTAATATAATTCCGCAGGGGTAGGAACACTGCAGTTGGTTTTAATTGAATTTTCCTTTCACAATGCACAAGTGCCGACTGCCCTTTCACATGCCTAGTAGAACCAAAGCAGAGCCTGAATAAAGCCTTTCAATAAAGTTTCCTTCAGAATTTTCAGGTCTACTTGTCCTTATACGACTTGCTTACTAATTGAATAAAAATTAAATAATAATCTCAGTCAACGGTAAAAACCATTAATACTTTGTAGTAATATATATTCAATACTTGTCTCGATTTGTAACACGTGTCAAACAGTAATATATTTTTATGTTTATCAACATTAATATATTATCAATGACCTTTAAAATTCAGCCCAAAAAAATAATATATTTTTGATTAAAAATTATAATTCACCAAAATTACTGTACAAAATTCGCATTCAAGAGGATAATCTCGGATTACGTCGAAGTGAAATCTTCTTATTCAATTGAAAGGGGATGATCAAATTTAAAGATTTCATCCATGTCGACTGACATTTTATTCATGAATTTAATTGATAAAAAAAATTATTGGTGAACGCATTTTTCACTCATAATCGTTTAAGAATTAGTAGTAAATGCTTCGGTGGGTTATCATATTCGAGCAGGCAAGTTTCACTGCGGGTTACTAGGTTTGATTCTGAAGTAAAATATGTATACCTACATCCTGTTGATATTAAAATACGGGGTGGGATCTCGGAGGCTGCGGCGCCGTCTGCTAAAACACACGCCATAAAATATAATTTATTTATTGTGATGGAGAAAGTGAACATCTATTTAAAGATAAATAACCGGTTTGATCGCGATGGGGATATACGAAGTCGTAAAAATATATTTTTTGCATGTTTCATATGATTTATTGCCGTATTTTTTTGCAGTCTCGGAGTGTTCCGATGAGTGTTTCGTATGAAGTCTTTGCGTATTTATTATTCTATACTGCTATCTGTTTTATATTAAAGCTGTTTGCACGTTCAAACCTCAGCTGTTTCTTGGGCGAGTGCGCTCGGAAACAGATATGCTCAGCTGGATACATAAAAATACCGAATAGGCAACTTTTTATTGCGCCCCAGCCTCCCCCCGAGGGAGGAATGTCAATTAACAGCGACCACAGCCTTAAATATTAACCCTACCTCGTAAAACAGGCTGGCGGAGATAACATAAAAATATCATTCACTGAAACACTTGTTATGGCCCACACGAAAGTTCTAATCATTTCTATAGAATATATTACGGAGAAAACTAAATTAAAGTCTATATTTATAAAAGACACATTATTTACGATGAAATATATAATTTTTTTTCAGGCATCCTGAAAAATTGATCTGGTATTTCAAAAGGTTTTATTGACGCATAAAATTGAGTGTTTTGTATAATTCATGCGAGACATGTTTCATCCTCGCAGACGGTTTTAAATCGTTGTGCGAATTACTCGGAATAAAATAAACCTTTCGTGATAAATAATGGACGACGGGAATGAGAAGACGTGTTTATGGAAAGAATATAATGCAATATCAGAAAATAACCTTCTGATCACCATAAAAAACCATGACAAACTACACTTTCAATTAATAAAACATATTATAGACAATAGTTTACTTGATGCACTTTACTTATGTTATTATATATTTGCACTAAAGTAGTACTTTTATAAATATATAAAATAAAACAATATATTAATTTTTAAATAAATTTGCGATAGTTTAAAATTATATTTTTTATTCTGCATTCATTTTAAGTCTTCGTTGCTGTTTTCACAGTTCTGGTAAACATCGCTTGAAGCACTTGAAACCAGATATATTAAATGTAAACCTCAAATCACCCAACATCTTGAGACCCACTATTATCGGCTAATGGATGAAGGGCGCAGACTAGACGTGACCAAAATAATAATTATCGGATACATTATACTAACGCGATATCAGATAGCCGAGTGGTTTCGGGATATCTTGTTTCTATTATACGAATAATTAGCTACAGAGGTTATACGACCACACAAGGAACGGCTTGATATATTTGATTTACAACAGCTAATAATAAGCATAAAATAGACATGGGTTATGAGAAAATACAATTAGGATATAAGTAAGGGTGATGCTATCAACGCCACCCCTATTAAAAGCCAAAGTGGGTGGACATAAATCAGCAGTCGAGGGTGTGAGAAATAGACTGAAAAAATATTTATTTAGAAATGTGTTAAATACAGTTTTATATTACAAACGCCTAGACTCATATACTTCTATAATAAACAGCAGAGAAGGTAGATAAGCATTTAGAGGCAATTGCGACTGTGTCAGGCTTGTGTGTAAAATAAACCAAATACAGCGTAAAATATACGCTCTTTTCTTTTCAAAGCAAATGAATAACTTGTAGTCTTTCAAGAATTTTTTTTTTGACCACAAAACGTTAGAATACTTAGAAAAAGGCGCTTACTAACATATATTAGCGTATTTTATTGATTTGGATAGATTTCGGTGACTGTAACGAATTTATTGGAACAGATTTCCTGATAACAGGTGCAAACGTCAATATTGTTAATATTTAATTAATCTGTAATTCTTTGCGTACGTTTTATTATGAAAAAACACAACCGTACAAAATTTGTATTTGTATGACAAATTTTTTTTTCTTTAATTCTTTAATTTTTTTTTAAATCTTAATACACTGTAACGTTTTTTTAATAAAATATATTTCAATAAAGCATGTCGTTATTTGCTTTCTCTTCCTTATTGTCCGTTTTCAGGAGTAGGCTTCCATTATAGTCTGTAAATATTAAGTGCTTCTGCTGAAAATCTCTCGTTGCTCGCGCGATGAGATTATTGTTTTACAGTGAAATATTAGAAGGCCGAAAAAGCGAGAGCAGTAATTTAATATGCCTAATAGACAGTTTTTCCATTTGTATATTTATTTTATTACTTTTCAAATTTCGTGAATAATCAAGTATGTTGTTTGTAACTATTTCAAAAAAATTCACAACTATGTAATATATTCCATATAAAAATAATCTTTTGAAAACACAGTATGAAGTAATGCTTCTAAGTAGCAGTTATTTTGTACTGATGTAGATTTTTAGATAAAAAAATATTTTGGTTGTACTGGGTGAATTGCTCATTTGGCAAAAATATTCAGTTAATATTTTTTTATGATCTGAATGAAAAAAGTTTGCATAGAAAAATTATCACGTATACGATACTTATTGCAAAAAAGATGTGCACAAGTGCAAGTTCATTTGATAATTAATTATCGCCTTATATTAAAAAAAACATACTGATAAACGTTTATTTAAAATATCATCGTTGGCATGACATTTATATAATAATTATTAAACTTTTATTTAAGGTATAAATACAGCAAAAACATATTTAAAATGATGATTATTTTGGGTTTCAATACAAGATACAAAATGGATTTCGTACGAATGAAACAATAATTTTTTTAATCAGTTAATTAATGAATATCATTGTAATATTACTGGCGAGCCTTTCTTTCATAATGATGCTTCATTCAACGATTAGGGGTGAAATTTGAAGAATAATACTTTGGACAGTTTAGACAGATCCTGTCATGATTGATTTTCCAACTTAAAAAAGTATTCTTGGTTGTCATCGTTAGCTATTTTCAACACATTTTTAATTAATTCCCGAAGTTTAGAGTTTTGTGAGGGTACACAAATTTTAATTAATATTATTGTGCCTTTCAAATCAGAGATCTGCCTTTTTACATATTTGACATTGTAAATTGATTGCCACTTATAAGGTGTTTAATTCGTTCTATACTTATAGACATCTTCTTCTTCATCAAATACCTCTCCTCAGAGGAGGTTGGCGACCAATTCACTGAGCATATACTCATACTGTGCCAGTGTTTATGGTTTTCTATGGGGAAAATAGTGTAGTAAGTCCTCGAGTCCTTCTACACCGCAATTTATATTGCTGCTGCCCAATAGCATTATTATATAATTCTTTCATTGCAAAGCTCTGGCGTTTAAGCTGCAGAAATAATAGCAGGAATAGAAGGAACTTCTAGAGCACATCCCTCCATAAACATTCCAAGTCCACTACTTTATTACCGATCCATTATCAAATATGTATCGACACCTTGGCATGTTGATTAGGTGGTTTCTTCATTGCTTACGTACAGTGCAAAAAGCAATGCTTATAAGCATATTATTCTTCTGCAGCAAGTTACAGAAACAATAGCAAGAGTAGAAGGTTCTTCTAGAGCACATCCCTCCACAACCATTCCAAGTCCACTACTGCATTACCGATCCTTTATCAAATATGTAACGAGACATTGGCTTGTTGATTGTGGTGGTTTCATCATAGCTTACGTACAGTGCAAATAACAATTCTTATAAGCATAATATGCTAAGTTCACCAGATTAAGCCCCCTGCGACTATTTCCTATTTCCAAACCTGAAGAAATGGCTGGGCGGTAAGAGATTTGGGTCGAATGAAACGATCATCACTGAAAAAACCGCCTTTTTGAGAGTTGAGAAAACCTAGTATCTGAAATGAAAAAAAAAATTAGAAAAACGGTGGACCAAATGTATCGAGCTAAATGTACAAGCAACAAAATTGCGAATACTTTATTATATAAATAATAACCAAAAGCAATAATTTTTCAGCGATATTTCTATTTGTTACATAAAAACAGAGAGAGCTTTTTCTTCCATATGAATGCATTTCTTATCGTGTAAAAGCTCATTCTTGTGATAAATTGAGTGGTCTTTGATAACTAGTCGGTTTTGTTTATCGTTTACCGAATAAATACATTTCTCGGCGATGTGTTATTATTTGGATGCGATCGACTTTTGAGTTTCCTCACGCGAGCCTCCAACCCCCTCGAAGGGTTGTTTTCGTATACATGTCGTGCAGGCGGGGGTAGTTTTCTCGATTTAGATGTTGCGATAAGTTTGAGTGAATGATTTCGGCCCGTTCAATTAATCTTTTTTCTCAAAGCGTCGTCAATTTTTTTTTTTTTTTTTTTGTATATTTATTTTATAAATACCATTAAGGGCCCAAAAGAAAGCGGCCCGCCATTCGAGTGACGTGACAAATTTCCAAAGTGGCTGCAAAATCCACAAAATGTCGCATTTCGGACAAAAAAAAAGTAAGTGAGAGTTATTAAGGTCAACTTAAAGTGGCTTTTGAAATCTATTTAATTATTTTCTTGCAATAAAACTAGGCGGCGTCTGCCTTCTTCTTGTTAGAACACAGTGGAGTAGAAAAAACATGCCAGAGAAAATGTAAAATATATTTAGTACCTACAAGTATTTTTTATATAAATTTTAGAAAATCTATACCATATTGTTTATGAGTTACTAGATAAAATCATTAACTCTAAAAAAACAGAAAGAATGTATAATTATTAGCTTCATGATAAAATATGCAGTCTATACGAACATTAGTGCAGTGTATGGCTATACATGTATTTTATAAAAGGTTTAGTAATTTTTTAAACGATATAGTAAAATTCTATAAAATTGTATAAAATTAAACATTTAATTTAAAGTATATTTGATTTTCACTAAACACACAAGCCTAGATATGTGCTTTGAGATAAACTTCAATTAATAATATTTTGATATAGGCCAAAAGTATGCGTACATTAAACATTTGCTTATGTTATATAATTACAAAGTAAACAATATTATATTTATAATCGTTTTTATATAGTTGATTGTTAACAATTAAAGGTACAATTCAATCTTATTGTCTTTTTGTCAAAAACAAACCAAGGGTTTGATGTTGGTCTCTCCGCATGTCATTTAGCATAACTGTGTTGCTTCTCAAACAACCAATTAAATTTAAGATATACACTAATGAAATAAACGTAGACTTCATATTATTAAGCACGTTTCACTGTAATGAACAGCAAACAACAATATTAGCTTATTTGAATACTAATTAGGCGCAGTGAGCGTGTATTATTTTTTACTCTGCTTTGTTCCGCGCTCCACTATATTCCCAGTGTGCTCGACAATAAATAACGCCATACATAAACAACCGAATGCCTCCACAAATGGCGGCGGCGTGAAGTTGGCCGGAGCGGGCGGCTAATGAGTTAAATGGACACATTAAATTATGCTTGTGCTATCAGTGGACCTCGCGCGCTCCCTATCGCGGCATAAAACACGGGACATAATTATGACAAACTCTTCTCACAATGTATTGCAAAGTTTTGAAAAACACTAAGTATACATCGTTTTGTATAAAAAATAATAAATTTAAAAATATACCTCACATGCATTTTCATAGTATTCAATATTCACATAAGAAAATGACAGTTAAAAAAAAGTTAAACACACATTTCAAAAAACCCTGAAAAATAAATCTCAAAATGTAATTTTTACATCGACTTAAACTATCAATAATATAATATAACACACTGGTTCTCAAAGTAGTCAATATCGACCCCCAGGGGCCATAAATTAAATTGGAGGTCCACGAACTGTAAATATGGGTCTACGAGAGTGGTTTCCCATTTAAGCAGGTCATCACTAAAATTTAGACATTCCGTAAATGTCATAATTGAACACAGATTAAACCTATGTACTTACATAATAATGCTGTTAATCCTGCATTATGGACTATTGCAAGAAAGTTTTTGATAGTTTTTTCATCTTCATACCACATGAAGAAGGATTCCAGTACAGTTGTTAATCTTTAAAAAAAAAAAAATAGTTATTCAATGTTTACATACCGACATAAAATATGGCGCACCCTTTATATCAGATGATGAATTTGCAAAAATTCAATATTAGCAAGACAAGGGGTCGACGCGACAAAATAGTTTGGGAACCTATGATACAACACAATAAATGACCAACTATTCTGTGAAGCTACCAACTTTATACAATCGTTTGTCGGCTCGGGGGGTTGAGGCTTTGAATTTTGATCAAGACACCCCCCTTTCTGAGGTTCTACCCGGTAGATGAATCTCAAGGTGATTTAATTCCGCCTATTTCGGTTTATTTAAATATGAAACGATACAAATAGTTTTTTCCAGGTTTTGAATAAGGTTGTATATATATCTGTGGCAGACAATGTATCTTGTTATATTCGCGAGGCTTTGATTTTGTCAAGTCGGCCAATTTGCAGGAAGGCTCGTGCGCTATTTGAACTCGCTGAGTATTAATCGGCTCGATAGCGTTTCAGGTTACGGAATCAGCCCCAAATTCTGACTACCCCGGCTGTATCGCGAGTTTTTATCTTGCTCTGAAATAAATTTCCATTCGAGCATTTGTCGGGGTTCTCGATTGTAAATAATATATATTTTTTACAAATTTTTTCTCTGCGTAATTTATGATTTTTTTTGATGCGATAATTTATCAATTTTTTAACCCTTTTATACAGAAAATATCGTTTAAGAGTCGTGATACCAAATTCGAGTTTTTTGACCATTTGTGTCATTTAATTAATTTAATTGTCACTTTATTTTGCTATGTCGAAAGTTGATTTTTTTTGTATTGAAAAAACTATAAATTATATTTATCTATTTTTTATTATTTAATTAACGTCTATTTTCAGGGTAAAATAAAATCTTGAAGATGTTGAAAAATTGGATAAAATGACGACTTTCAAAACCAAAGTTTGTTAAAGATTTTTTTTTAAAAATTTTCAAACTAATTTCAACAAGAGGGTTTATAATTATTTTTTTAATTCCAATTGAAAAAAATAGTCATAAATGTTTAGGATTCTTGGAACAGGAACATCGCGAAACTCCAATCCCGAAACTTCAATCGGAAAAACACATATTTATCATATTATAAGTAAATTATAAGAAATAAAAAAAATAGTAGTAGAAGAAAGGATGTATCTAACTTTCTGCATTTAAATTTTTTTGATTGGTGCAGTCGATTTTTCGCAATAGGTACAAGCAAATGGTCAAAAAACTCGAATTTGGTATCACGGCTCTTAAGAAACTGATTCGTACAAGAGTGAAATCGTAATGGTACTAGTATTTTTGAGTTAAGGAATGCAATTTTCAGTATTTAATTTATATATATTTTTAAAGTCTATAAAACTCAGCAAAGACGCAAACTAATGTTTTACCAATGATAATGAACATTACTGTACCGTCTTTACTGGGGTTGTTAGTTTTAATGTTCCATCTGGTCGTTTCAGGAGCTTTTCCTGTAAGCCTTACTTCCACCCTAAAGTTTTCTATTGATGAGAGAGTAGCTGTTCTATTAAAGGCCTTGTCTGACGACATCGACGCATTTGCCTTTAATATGTTTATTTATTTTTAAAAAAATTCAATGTTTTCTAGTATTTACTGACAGAAATTTGATTGAGATATGATAAATTCTAAAAATTTTAATAAACGATTGAAGTAAATATCTTTGCAGATATAGATAAATATAAACCATCACAATTTCAAAAATATTTATCGATATTTCATTAAAAATTGCAGAAGACTCTTTCAATGTGACTGGGTTGTATTTAAATTTATACAAAAAACATGTTGATTTTATGTTAACTTTACTTTTATTGCAATATTTGTTCTGATACAAAAAAATAAACCCCAATAATCATGGCTAGGTATTCAAAAAAAAGATTTTTAAACTTAATTAAAACGAAGTTTGTACAAACGTACTTGTTATTCGTTTCTCTCGAAAGCTCATAGCAATATTAAGTTCATCGATTAAACGTTGACTCAAGCTTACTTAATATCAATAACAATGAAAACTAAGCCGATTTATGCGCTGAAGTATGAAATTAATCCAAAACAAATATTGAATATTGAATGTTGAATAAAAATTCATGCGAAAATTAGCTCGTGTCACATAAAAGGTTAATTCAGCAAATAAAGCCTAATATAATAAACGACGCTTAATTAAAAGCGATAGCATTGAATAAACTTAATTATTTTCATTTAATATTTTTTCAGGTTATTATGAAATTCCGTACTTCGCTACCTTTAAAATTTTCAGACCAATTACTCATGCGCTGACAGCTTTTCATTTGGAAACTTTGTTGTTTTTAAAAGCCTCCGCTGAAAAAGCAAATGAAACCTTCCCTGCGACGGAAAACGATCGCGATAACTGAAGGAACAGATGTTTACTTGTCGCACCCTTAGATAATTCAGAAGCATTTATTAAATCAAGTCCTAGTAAACCGTGACTCGTTGTCTGGTTAACCCCCCTTTTTATTATGTAAGCGTTTATATATTTAAATAAAATTTTGTGATTAAAAAATATGATTCAGAATATGACGTCATTGAGATTTTGTTTACGCAAATCTGACAAAGATTGTAATGATTATTGCTTTCACTTTATTTAAACTTCTGAAAAGTTTTTCTCAAGTGTTGACTGTTGTTTCTTTGTTAGCGTAAATCTCGTAATCATCTACAATTAAATAAATAAGCGTGATTCTTTTATTATTTAGCAAATTTCTTAAAAATGATTTTGTATTATTATAAAGCCCTAAATCATTGAATTAAAGTTTCGTGTAAATAAACGTAAAATTTACTTCAAAACTTTTCAATGATTCACTCCAGTCCAAAGTTGACCATTATAAAGCCTATCTGTGTCCTCAGACTATTGAATTGACCCTTTAACTTAGGGGTTGCTTTATTCTCGTTTGTTTGCGATCGGTTCTTTCTTCTAGTTTTATTATATGATTGTTAGCAGAAGTCAATAAGTGGGTCAATACGCTGAAGTTAGTTTCCGAAGTCTGAAGTATGCAGCCTTCAGAGAACCGAGCTCACATGAAACATCATATTTGTTTCTGAAAACAAAACATTAATCTGATAACACTTGGAGTAAACTTACTTTGAAAAGTATCGTATATCAACATAATTATTAACAAGCTGTTTGATTTGAGGTGCATGAAGCTTTCTGTCTTCTGAAACTGAAACGTTGCAAGACAGAAAACTAAGCTCAACACCTAAGAAACCAAATTATCCAAACACAAGTGTTTTTAATCTTTATTGAATTTTTATTTTTATATTTCTACATGCTGAAGTCAATAAAAAATTGAACGATCGCTTTAAAAAAAATAATTGATCGAGTACAAGTCTTTCTTTACATCTTAATGATATCGATTTGCTTATTTCAGGAGGTGAACTTTGGAAACGAAAAGCTTCTTTGCCCCCTTCTGAATCGCACTAATTCCTGAAAGTTTTCATTTGTCGGTAGAATGGCCGTTCGTTTAAGTAGTTTACCTGACGAAATTGAGGCTTGACAATTTATGTGTTAATTAATACTGTGTTCTGAATTAAGTACCAATTATAACACTGAAAATGTCAAACGATGATTAAACGCTACTTGTATTTTTTTAAATTAATATTTCCATACAAAATGTTTTGCTATATTAAATTATTGGCATACCTATTGAAATGTTTTTTTCTTCGTTTATTATACATACCAATGCAAGTAATTTTAAGGTTTGTTAATTTAAATTGGACGTATATATTTTGAAATGAAAATAAAGTTTTCTTTCGCTCATTAACTTAATTGCAATGACTTATCTCAAGCTCGAATAATGTATTTGACAGCTTATTAATTATTGTTTTCGCTGTTCACTCCTTAAGCAATATCACGAAGCCTTTATTTGCTTATTTTAAGTATAATTGTTTCAGTAATTAATTTCAGATTATTATTTTTCACTTGTCTGCAGTCTCGAAATTAAAATTTTCTGTTTTAATTGGTTTTTATTTAAATAAGGGAGTGTTTTATCAAATTCTTGTTAGTATCACAATTATTCTTCGCGAATAAGATAGACTAGTAATTTTGGGATATCAAGTAGATGAGAAGCTTGAACTTTAATTAAAATATTATATTAATATTACATTGCTTACATTTTAGTTTTGATGTTCATTCAAGATGAAAAATAGTTTTCAATATTAAAATTTGGACAGCAAAAATATTTTTTTCGTACATATCTTGATATTATTAATATTATATTTATTTAAAAGCATCAGAAATATAAATATTGCTTCACATTAATTTAAATTTCTCGATCGATAACAAAGCAATTATTGGTAAAAAAATTATTGGATCACCTGTGTTTAAGCCCTAAAATTGGAAAGGCAGTGTGCTAATCGTTGAACCACGTGGTAGATTTTATATTATTGTTCACGTTTACTAATGCATCAAATTTATTATTGTGAATGTTTTTGGTTGTAATTAATGTCAACTTTATCGCTCTGCGGCTCGGTCTAGTGGAAGATCAATTGCATAAATTATGATATCATATATCAAACCAGTATATATATAATGTGTAGTCAAATTGTTATAATATGTATCTTGCACATTAATATATTATTATATAACAATTGTATTTAATCATGTATACGTCTATAGTTGACAAAGGCAGCGTCATATAACATTTATAATGCTTCGTGGCTTAGTAATCAGTACTTTTGCTTTTCAACTTTGAAGTCTCAGGTTTAAGTACAGGTGAAACAATTTAATTTTTGTGTTATTTTTTTTACAGAAAAAAGGCTTTTCATGTTGTTTTCGTGTTAACAAGCAAAGCAAATGTCCCATACACGTATAAAGCTAAACGATTCGTACTGCTCGACAGTCTGCCTTTTTTTTGCAGCCTTATACTCTAACAGAGTAGTGTGGTTCTGCACTTTACGTTCTTGTCATAAAAATATTTTTAAAATTGTTTAATAAAATTAAATTAGAATATTCCCAACATATCTTGAATTTTTGCAAGCATTGATAGATCGGCGCATTGCTAGATAATAAGAACTGTTTTTTTAAAATAGATACCTTGCTTGTTAAGTACAAGGTTTGCCATCACAATTTGGGGAAATTTTCCAAACTAGACATGCAAAATTGTGCTATACATGGGAGTGATTGAAGCTACACCCCCCAGTTTATCCTCTTTATGGTTCTGATGACACGCTTCAAGAAGCCATCCAGTGACTTCATCATCTGTGGGTGTCTCGCCACTGACTTCAGGTCATCCTGTCGGCATTGGCTCTCCAGTTGGTGTCTCTGAAGGCTAAAGATGGGACATGAACCCACAAGGTGGATCACTGTTTGTGGAGTAATATCATCACAAGGGCATGTGTTGTTGCTCGTCAAGTGTATTAGTCGTTCGTCAAATATACAAGTAGTCGATATTAACAACTAGCAAGTATAATTTTATGTCATGTAGAAAGTATAGAGGCACTCTGTATAAGGGAAAATTACGTTGCTTTGGACGTTGGAGTAGCAGCAGTATAGCTTAGCTCGCAGGTTGTGGGAGGCTTCGCCGCGAGCTCCGCGGCCATGATGGTCGCATTAACACTCATAAGGAATACAAATTCCGGTGATGACTCCACCCGGGGCGTCCTTGAGACAGACGTGCTGCCATTATCCCTCCACCCTAGCCACCCCTTGCAATTACAACCCCCGGGATTATTGGACGAGATATTACCTCCACCCTAACTACCGACCCCGTGCATGCGATTATGCACACTCACTGTCAACGCGAGCAGAATTCATTAGCATTTCATATAAAAAATATTATAATCACGAGGAATTAAAAAGGTAATTTGCTGTCCTGGAATGTAAAGTGGTGAGTTCAACTTTTATTAGAAATAGAGAATATGAATAAATCCCTACTTCTTCTAATAAAAAAAAAATGATTTAAGAAGAAAAAAAGATAGAAAAGTAAACATAAATAGTGTCAGCTAGTAATGTATACAATATATTTATTTTCTGTAAATTATAACTAATTTGTACTAAAGAAAGTAAATTTACTCACTCAAAGGGGTTTACTTGAGCTTTAATAGATAAGATTACAATAAATCCTCAAAAATGTACAATAAAACCTGTATTGATTAGCCGACGAAAAACATAAAATCGATCATATAATGATTAAGTACATTTTTTCAAATATTTAAAAATTATTGAAGAAACTCTCAGAAAAATATCATCGTGATTTGTGTGGGATTTAAACCCACATCCCCAAGCTTTCTTAATCATTATCAATCAATAAAACCTGTATAGGAAAAAACGTAAATCCTGTGAGACGGTCTTCACAAAAAAAAAAACAATAATATAGATTATATATATTTTTAAAGTATAAAAATACGTATTTTAAAACATCATTTTAATTTCACTTCAAACAAATCTCATTCACCTGCATACTTATTCCGTAAACAAAAATGTGCTTTTAAGATTAATTGAAAACGTCATGAAATACGAAAATGGGCCTTTGAAAAATTTCCAGACAGCAGGAGCAATTTTAAAAAACCCCTTCACTTTCAGCTGCAAGGTTAATTCTGTTTAAACTAGAAGAGGGCTGTTTGACTTCGTTATTTCTGAAAGCCCCTTCATTCAGCCGCAAAGCCTGACGCACTTTTTCCAGAACATTGGTTGCCCCAGGTGAGATGCTCCCCCGATTGCCGCGACACCTGCTGTAAATACAGCCTGAGATTTAAATCGCGCGTTACCCAGAAAAAAGGTTTTTTTGTTTAAATCACTTTTATAATCTCTCCAAGATTTTTGAAGCGTTAAATATTAAACAAAACACAACAATTTTATCATATAAATATATCAACGCTGAAAAGCGGAAATGACCTGCTCGCCACATGCCGATTTCACAGCAAAGATAATTCAAGATTTATTTGAACAATTTTATACCTTAACGTATACGCTGAAATAACTTCGCAACGCTGTTGTAGCGAGAAATAAATTTCATTAAATATATTAAAATTAATCTATTTTTTATGTTCAAAAAAAATATACAGGTTTTTTATATTCATACTTAAACCACAAGCAAATGTCAAAGGCATACTTATAAAAAAAAAAAAAAATATATATATATATATATATATGTGTGTGTATTTGTGTGTGTGTGTGTATTGAAAATGTGTACTTTTTTATATCTGAATAATCAATTAATCGTATTTATTCGCGAAGAAGCACGAATACCAGTAAATCGAGTCGGCGAGGCTTTATCCTCGGATGGATTGGTATTTTTTATTTAGTGCCCAAATAAAACGGTTTCGGGGAGTCTCGCGCCGAGCTGGCAAAATGGCGTCGTCGAAGCTGTCATGGCCGCCGGGCGGGTAATTGCGCCGCCCGATAGGTCAGTTTGGTTTTCGGGCGTTGTTTTTTTTTGTTTGTTTCAGTCCGCCCCTGAATGGATTTAAATTGGAGCAGCGAGAACACTAATTGAGAACTCCATTGTGGGTGGATATTGTACAAGCACTCGAAAATTCACTATCGCTACCCCCAACCCTCTCTCGCACCCCCTCCGAGATCGAAAAGCCTACTTAGGCCAATGTTTAAAGTATGGCACCTGAAAATATCAAATGTGATAAAATAATTATTCCCATTTAAGCTGTTTTGCTCATCGTCATCGATCCTAAGTAAAAAGCTTTCACATGATTACTCTCAACATCCTATAGAGACACACTTTTCTAAAAATTCACTATCGCTACCCCCAACTCCCTCTCGCACCCCCTCCGAGATCGAAAAGCCTACTTAGGCCAATGTTTAAAGTATGGCTCCTTAAAATATCAAATGTGATAAAATAATTATTCGCATCTAAGCTGTTTTGCTCATCGTCATCGATCCTAAGTAAAAAGCTTTCACTTGATTACTCTCAACATTTTGAAAACAAAAACTGAAACTGCAGGCATATTTTATGCTGAAGGTACAAAAAAATGCCTTGAATATATATTTTCAGTGTCAATTTAAATCAATATAAAATTCATTGTACCAGCCAACGTTTTACCTTGGAGATCAAATACTAAATACTTATATAGGTATTAAATGTGAATTGAATAGGTATTAATGATTAATTATGGATGATTTATATTCTTTTTTAGATATCATTGCAATCGAAAATAATTTTCGCACGGATGTTGCATATCGCAGATTCCATTAATTTAATGACACTTTAAAATAAGCATTTTGTAATAAATTCATTTGAAATGTCACAATTACACGGCAGGACGTATAAATTATTTACAATTGCCTCACAAACAAAAAATATCGGTCGTGACATCTTTCCGGTTCATTTAACAGCAATTTTACGCTTATAAACTCTGTGCTTTTATTTGTTTTCCCATTTAGTAAAGTTGCTTGTAAAATACACAGTTTGCGTATTGAAAATACAATGAGAGTTATTTCTCAATTCGCATAAAAGTAACATTCAATTTCCTAGCAAGTAGAGTCTGCATTGCATTTGGTATCATTTTTGTTTCATAAATAAATACATTGGTCTTTAAATAATTTATAAATTAATTTTATATTATTGTGATGATTTCCTAGATAGTACAAAAAAGTTTGTATACGAGTATATAGGGTGTCCAAAAAGAGTATCGGGTATTTGTTTTAGTGACCGTTATTGCGATATGCTGCGAACATTTTTGGGTCCAGAGTTGCAGAAGTTTCAAGGTTTCAACTCTAAAACGTAATTCTATCACATGCCATACATCCAATCAATCAATTGAAGCTGCTAACGAATCATTCCCTAATAAGGTCATTTCACGTAGAGGTAACATCAACTGGCCTCCCAGAAGTCCCGACCTTAGCCCTCTTGACTATTTCGTATGGGGATACCTCAAAAGTAGGGTTTATGAGAATAATCGAACGAACATAACGGAATTGAAACAAAACATCAGGTCAGAAATGGGGCAGCAATATCGAAGGCTATGTGTCAGCGTGTTATCAGCAATCTTTGTTCCAGATTAGATGAGTGCCAGCAGCGTAACAATCATCATTTTTTTGAAATAATTTTCCATTTTGTACTCTTATAATCAACAATAAAAAAATGTGCTTGATTACAAGAAGTTTTTGTTTTACTGAACTAACAAATACCCGATACTCTCTTTGGACACCGAATAATCTAAATATCTAGGAGGTTACAGTGTTACACTCTTGTTTTTACATATATATTTTCAGATGTAATTTTTTCAGGTAATATCGAGATAAAGCTCATTTTTTAAATCAATATCTAGGTCTATAAAAATAAAAACTACCTTAAAATTGAAGCCAAGGTTTCCCGAAAGACATCGGATACCCACACGATCTGTATGAAGGGCGCATACCGCTCGTCGTTAAAGAAGAAGACAGCCAGAATACTTATCACGCGGAATTAAATTATAGACGAGAATAACGGGAAGGGGGTTGGCAGGGTGGGACTATGGGGGCGGAACACCCTCAAACCACCCCTAACAATTATTTAATATGTCTTTTGTAAACACGCAATTAATTCATAATTGTGAACGAGCAGATATTCTTCCCAACTTTCATTCCACAGATTGTTCAGGTTATTTCAGCGCTGAACCATTATTGATCAAAATTAAGCTTTTTTGTTAGTAGTACTATAAAAAAAAAATACATATTTTCCTTGTTGGCTAAATGAACAGATCGTGGACCTATTATTAAAAGATTTCCGGTTTTATCACCGCCCTGATGTGTGAATCCGAAAGCGATAATACTGGACATGATAATGTTAATAAAATATTATCTTTGCAAATATGCTAAATACTAAACTTTTAGTATCTAAAAAATATACGTCATTGAATACAAAAAAAAAAAAAAAATAGATATATTGGGCTCAGCGATAAACAAATTTTCTAAAAGATTATGGGGCGTAGGATAAGAATAAGGGTGGATCAAGAATCTATATCAATTCTTAAAAAAACATAAAAAATCAGGATCACAAAGAAGGAAAATCCTGAATAAACTCTATTTGATATTTGTTTGTTCTAAATTTTCAGAAAAATCTGTTTGGAAATTCGTCGTTCTTATGTTATCTGAGATTAATCGTCTTCTGCTCAGAAAACAAAGAGTAAAAACACGTCTATTCAAAAGGGATTTTATTACATTTGATTGCTTAGTGCTAAATTAAATTTAACCAAGTATTTTCGTGTTTTTGAAATAAAAATTCAGTTCTTGGGTATTATGCCGACTTTGTTTTTTTATATTGCAAAGTTTTGGCTTCAATAATGAAACCACCTATACGATATGTAAATAAAAAGTCAAGCATTATAGAGATCCGCTCCGAGTTCTCTTCGGTTAGGTTAGTAAGAAAAAAATAGCTCAATGAATAATTCCGTTGGTTCAGTCGAATTATCTTCTGTGGTTTGATTGCTCTGGAGAAAAAAAACGTGCGGTTGTACAGATGGTTCCCCTGTACCGTTTGTGGCTGCGAAATTAAAATAAACTTTTTTTAGAAGGTCACGCACGTCATTAAAAGTTGGGATGAAGAACACGTCGCTTCGCGAATCTCTTTTTGTTTTCTTACTTGCAGCAGGCATTTTTAACAAGTTTTCATGCCGTGTCTTCAGAATTCTCATTTTTTTACAATTATAAAAAAAAACCTATACGAGTTTGCTCCACACAATATTAATAATAAGAAACACGTGTCACACAAATATAATTAAGGCCTTTTTACAATGTTCAAAACATTATATATTTTTACCATAGAAGCATTCTGTTATATAATTGCAATTACTTAAGATAATTTAATGTAAGTCTAGAGATAAATAGTGGCATGTTAGGTAATAAATTGTAATTTATGTTTTATATACATAAGACGCAAAAGCCACGATGTATATGAATCATGTAATTTCATTTTGAAGATTTTGTCTCGTCGTTTCGTTAGTGCCATTTAATTTGAATTTGATAAGCTAGAATTAATTTATAACGATTACAAGCTTAAAAGATAATTAATATTGAATTTTTTTTTAAAACTATTGTGGGATTGTAATTGAGTAAGAATTGGGCATCATCAAGTGCCTTGCCTCAGAGGAGGTTGGCGACAATTTCACTGAGTATATACTCATGGTTTCTAAGGAGAAAATAGTATAATGCAGGGGTCCCCAACCTTTTTGCACACAAGAGAACATTCTAGAATGCCGGTCGGGCGGGTATCATTTATTTTTTCAAGGTATATTTATAGTATACACATAGTCAATAATACATATAACGATATAATTATTTTCGTTTTACTAAATGTTATTTTTTTTATAATATTTCATTGTAAACTAGAATATTTTTTTATCGCGGTCGCACAGCGGCGGGCACACGTTAAATGGTCGGCGGGCGCTATGGTGCCCGCGGGCAGAGGGTTGGAGACCACTGGTATAATGGGTCCTTCTAGACCACAGATTCCATTTGATGGAATAATCTGCGTATTGCTGCTGCCCAATAGCATAATTGTATAATCGTTATGATATGATACTCTTTCTGCAGCAAGTTACAGAAACAATTAGACAACCTCTTACTTTAGAGAACATCCCTTTACAATCATTCCTAGTCCACTATTCTATTACCAATGCAACTGAATGGGGAGAGCGCGGAGTTTTTTTATTAGATATCAAGCCGCAATCACTGTGGAGGTGTGGTTTTGAATTCATCTGTATGGGGAGTGTACGAAGACGGTCTGATAGCCCACAAAAGAAAATTTTGAAAAAGTGGCGATTTATTTCTCAAAATAGTCTCGTTGTAGCTCGATACACTAGACCCTTCTTTAACTCATCTGAAAAAAAACTTTTTCTCGAGGTCTGCAAAGTGGGCCTCCGTGGCGGCGATGACCTCCTCATTCGACTTAAATTTCTGCCCGGCGAGTGACTTTTTCATCTTTTCAAGTTATCCTCCGTGTTAGCCGTTTCGGGGCACCTGGGCGTGGCTCATCAAAAACCGACGTGCGACCTCGACTTGAAACTCGTTAAACCAACTTTTGACAGTCGTAATCGAAAAAGAAGAGTCACCGTACACAGCATCTATGCGCTCTTTGATTTCGAAACAAAACTACGAGTCCGATTCTGCTGAAATTTTGAATGTACAAGAATGTTTACAAGAATGTACTACACGATAGTAAATGCGGTCTTGCGATATAAGCAGCATCGGGCGGTGAGGCTAAGTACTTACCGGACCGCCCTATACTGTCAATATACTGTAGACAGTATTTTGACATCGCACTTGATGTACATAATGTATAATGATCTGTACACACATAGGGCACAATGTAATTAAAATACACGACTTCAAAAGCGCCAGGGTTGCAGCGCAAAGAGAACAGCTTCTAGAAGGGGCGGCGTGACGTCACATCCGGGGCGGGAAGAGGAAGGGGAAGAACCCGCCCCTCCCTTAAATATGGAACACTCTCGGCGGATGTGCTTCCGGCCGATTACTTTATACGGCGTCCCGCGGGGCGAATGCGAATTAAAGGGTTGCCAGAATCGCGCGTCTTCTCCAAAAAATAATGGATTCACTCTCGCCATTATGCTCGGGATCTTGGATGTGTGAAAAGCACAGCCTGGAGCTGAAATACTGCACAGAGCCTAGATTATATATACATTTTATATTAACTTATTCTAAAACAGAAATAACATCACACTTTAAATTTTATTTGAATACTACAAGTGTCTAAAGAGAGTATCGGGTATTTGTTAGTTCAGTAAAACAAACACTACTAGCAATCACGCATTTTTTTATTGTTGATTATAAGAGTACAAAATGGAAAATTACTTCAAAAAAATGATGTTTTCTAAATGATGATTGTTACGCTGCTGGCACTCTTCTAATCTGGAACGAAGATTGCTGATAACTCGCTGACACATAGCCTTCGATATTGCTGCCCCATTTCTGACCTGATGTTTTGTTTCAATTCCGTTATGTTCGTTCGATTATTCTCATAAACCCTACTTTTAAGGTATTCCCATACGAAAAAGTCAAGAGGGCTAAGGTCGGGGCTTCTGGGAAGCCAGTTGATGTTACCTCTACGTGAAATGTCCTTATTAGGGAATGATTCGTTAACAGCTTCAATTGATTGATTGGATGTATAGCAAGTGGCCCAAGTCTTATTGGAACCACGTTCTTGAGTTGAGATCTTGAAACTCCTGCAACTCTGTGCCCAAAAATTTTCGCAGCATATCGCAATAACGGTAACTAAAACAAATACCCGATATTCTTTTTGGACACTCTATATTATATTGTCCAAACTTTGTAACAATGAAATAAAAGCTATCAACAAAATAATATCAATTCACACATTAAAAAAATTAAACATCTCTGATATAAATTGAAATTGCGCACACAAAGACGAAAGCAATTTAACTTGTAAAAGTTAATTTAATAGTTGTCGGTTAAAGTTGGTTCTCCTTCCTATCGGAAAATTCGTGTTGAAACACAAATTATTGCATTACATTAAATTTCCACAACTCGTGTGTAATTCATGGGGTTAAACATTTCATTCCACATTAGAGACGTACACAATACGAACGTTTCACCATTATATGGAAATTTATTAATACACACACATGAAAACTACCATACATCATTAAATAAGAATTAATTGTATGTGTACTTTTTTAAACTTACGTATAAACTGTGTTACAAGATGTTTTTAATATAATGAATAATTTGGTGATTTGCGTGATTTTCAGACTTCATGGGGGAAGTAAGATTTAATACGTTGATTATTTTATTATAAGTATTCACATCAGCATTAAAGAGTTGTCTGAGTTCCATTCACTGTGTTCTGCGGCATGCAGTCAATTTATTCTTTTTCTGCTATTTTGTTCCGATCGGAAAGCAGGCGAGGCAAAACCGAACCGAAGCAATGAATTGAGTCGAAATCCTCCCTCGATTTTGTAGGGGATGCATTTTGTACGATGTGAACAAAAATACAGCTTATGCCGAGTGCCATAGGATTATTGAATAAATATACGCTAAGCTGATAACTCAGTTAACTAAATATTCAGTGCCAATTTATTACACAGTAGTATTTTTTTAAAAATAATAGCAGTTGCTTGTAATGCTTTGTATAAAGCTTATACTCGTATGTGGTCTGAAAAAAAGTTTATCTTTATGTTTCTTCCATTCATGGGGATCGATGGACTTGTAGTGTGTCTCTGTTCCTTCAATTTAGTAAATGAAAACATGGCAATTTATTTATGTATTTTGCAGAATATTTACGATACGATCTCGTGCCAAATGCTGTCAGCTTTTTTACCCTTTTCCCTTGACTAAGACTGATGACTGGAAGCCTAGAATGTTTCCGAGCATTCTTGAGTATTATGAATTACTTTCATTACATTTATAGTTAAGAGTATTCGTCCTTGCTCGGGAAAACATAACAAAGCAAAAACGTATATTTCTGGAGCCCCAATACTTTATCGTCATACGCGTAAGGTTATTTTAGATGACACTTTTGGGAGGAAACTAGAGGGATGATGTAAGGAGTATGGAGTTACAGAATTTTCTTGAGAAATTTCGTAAACATTTTTGACTGTTTGCGTTGGTATATTTATTATTAATCAACTGATATATAAGAATTCCGTGACTCAGTGGTTGAAGCACTTACCAATCGTCCCGAGATCAAATTAAAGCATACCAAAATTAAATAAATGAAATATTATGAAATGTAAATTCAAACAAAATAGTATGACCGTTTTCAACAGCAAAATTTCTTGCACCCTTTTATAAAAGCAATCAAAGTTATTAATAAAAAAATAATGTACGTCCTTGTAAAAATAAAGCTACTTTTTACGTAATCTTAGTCTAGCTTATTGAGAATATTACTTAGTATTAATAAGTCAAGTAGTCTTAATTAAGATCATCTGAGCTTCTAACATTTCTTACTTGTGGTGTTAATAATTTACTCAGTCTTAATTAATATAATCTAAGATTTAAGTGTTTCCAACTAGAAGTGTTAATATTAAATCGAGTCTTATTATAGTTAAGATTATCTAAGATTCTAATTTATTTATCACTACCCTTTTGCAGTACAAAAGTGTTTTAATATATTTTTAAGGAAAGGTCTTTTTATATTTTAATGTATATATTAAAGACGTTTCAGTAAAAAGCTGATATAGAAAAAATAGGGAATAAATAATATAGACTATTTATAAATTTAATCATTGTTTTAATCGCTGATTAAAACAGATTGTAAATCTAATCTGATAAAGTAAATTTGTTACATTTTCTCAATACATTTCGGAAAGTAGCCAATGATTTCCTATTTATAAATTGGGAGCGTTTTCCAGTTATTGTGGGGTATAAATTTGATAAGGACTTCACAAGCAATACTTCTTTACCGACGTAAAAGGATTCCTAGAATCCCAATCTCGTTTCCAACGAGTCCTTTACAAAAGTCTGCCATACAGGGTGACTCATACATCGCTACAGATATTTTAAAAATCATACATTGAAAATCGGAAAATTGATTCAGGCGAGAGAAAAATACCTGCCTTGAAAAAAAATAGAATTAAGATATTTTATCTTAAAATTCAATATGAACACGATTTTTTATTTATTAATAAATCAACCAAAAAATATATTTAAAAAAAAACCATAGAATTCATTTCAAACAACAAAAAAAAACATACATTTTTGAGAAACATATCAACGGATATTTTCTACTAAGTTTTCTTACACCATGGCTTCCAATATTTTTAGAGTTAAAGTTTAAACTATTCTCAAAGTGTTTTCAAGTAAATATAGGCATTGTAAGTTGAAAATCAACGTGGATGCAAAGTTTGCGTCAGGCTTAATATATGTCCAGTGAGTTGAGCACTGAGGTGTGATACAGGAAGAAGTTTCAGTTTTTATGGGGAGGGATGATTTCTACGTATGGTTTTATTATTTTTATGTAAAAGGACATATAAAGTAAGGATTCGCCCTGTTTGCGTGGCCGTCAGGTGCGGTATGCGAATAGGATTCCGTTTTGAGCAATGGAATTCAAAAGTAGGTAAGGATATCTGTAAAGCAGCCAGGGCATATCGCTCCTTTGAATGTGATCCCCGATAAATGATGAGAAACGTATTGCATGAAAATTTCTATTGTTAAATTGCTTCATGTGCTTCACTGAAAGCATGATATCTTAATAAAAGTATATATATATTTATATAGATATCCTCTTTGGAAACTCGCTGAAGGTTCGCTAAATATTATGTTATCCCAGGTCTTCTATGTGAAACTGAGAGCCTGGACGCTTCATGCAATTTAAAATATGGCTTTTAAGGAGAAAACTCAAAATACCCGTCACAAATGAGAGACCCGTTCAAAATGTGTAAAGAAAAAAAAACTATTGATAAAAAGCAAAAGTGTTTTCAGAAATACGAATAAAAATCTACTGCAGCTTAATCCAGAAAAAAATCTAAGGTTAAAAAGGTCTAAAAGGCATCTGAAGATAGGCACCTGTTTCAGGTGTTCTTTCAGGTTAATTCAGTCATTATTTTAAAGCTTTTTCAGTCTAAAGAACGAGATTTAATATGTTTCTGAGGTTTAGGTAATAATGCGTTTTTTTCAAATCAACACTATTTAAAATTTGCTTTGAAGCATTTTTAAGCTCAAAGAACCACTAAAAATGTCTACAGTGTAAGAATTTCTAAAAGTTTTTTTTGCTCTCAGAAACGCTTATTGGAGGGCGTTTTTTTGCTCTTTGATCCAATGTCATGTTTCAAAAATGAAAACTTTTGTAATAAAATTTAAAACTTGCGATCACAAAATTACGACCCCCCAAAAAAATGTCAATAAACTCTTTGCAAAACTTTGAAATATTAAAATTTTAAAATCCTTTACTGAATTATACGTTTTTGGACGCAGCATTTTACAAACAAAAACGTAAGTGATTTGTTTGAGAAAACAAAGCCTGCTGGTTAGTTTGAAGCCCCTCGATACAAGTTTTTATTAGAAATATGACATAAAAAAAAACAATATTGAATAAAAAACATATTAAATTTGTCTGAGTAAGTATTATGAGAAATCTTCTGGCTTTATGGTTTGAAGCTATAGCATTTTATTAATAAAGGTTCATGAAACTGTAAGAGAATTGATTTGATACTTTGAACGGTTATTATATTTAATATCGTCGACCTAGCTTGCCAATGAAGTATTTCGATATATTTCTAATAAAACTTTAAGGTACATTCAATAATGCTTTATATGAAAGCAAACTATCTATAGCAATTCATCGATTTTCAAAGAATTCAGTCATTATGTTGTTAAGTCTATAGTGTACGTGAGTATGGAAATACTTCATAGACACCGATTTATACAGAGTAGGTTTAAAAATAAGTAAATTTTAATTATTTTATATTTTTTTCATCGGTTGAAAGTACAGTAGAATTAGTAAGACAAGCCCAGGATTAATTTTTGTTCAGTGTCACCAAGTGTAATAATAAATATACCAACCAGAATTTGAACGTCTTTAATGTTTTGTATATGTATGTATTATATATTTATATAATTTGATTTTACGGTATTGTGGTGAGAGTTCAACAGAATTGTTATATAGTATGGTGATTGTAGCTGTCCTCGTATTCGCTAGGGTAACAATAATATAGGCATTGTCAAGGTTAACTCGTAACTTACCAGGCCAAATTTCCATTTCAATTTAAGCCGAAAAGCCAACAGAGCCTCCTTCAAGGCTGTCTCCGCTGGGGTGTGTCCGTGTTTAATTTAAGCCACATAATTTTATTAAAATTAAAAAAATACAGTTCAAATCTTCTTAAAAATGACAAAACTACTTGCGTCAAAAAATAAAACACCACTGAAAATATTTCAGTAAGTAAAAACATTGCCTTTATAATTGAACTCTTTGTGACTTGTTGAAATTTATCTGTATGAAAAATATTATTTTTTCTTAGATGCGTACTCTTTTTATTATTTAAACAATAAATATCAGTAATCAATCGGTTAGTAGGTTCGCCTTCCCCAAGCAAAGTAAAAAAAATAGGAGTGCAATAAATTGAACAAGGATTATATGAGATTTTTTTTAAACGCTGTAGCTTTTATTATTATAGTTCGTCGTTAAAAATATGAAAAATATAAACATGCTTTGCAAACAGGGATGAAGGATTGCACGCAAGCCCGGTGGGTTGATTTGGAAATATAAAAGTCTGGCAAACGTCAAAGCGTTGGAGTGCAACCAGTTCCACCTCAACACGAGGCCGGAGGGAATATATCAGAGGTGTTTTAATTCTTTGCACCTTAATATTTCCCCATTGATTCCCCTGCAATCCAAAAGTGAGTCATTATCACCACAAATTAAAAACCGATGACTTGTAGCAAATGCTACCTTCAAAAATAGTTTAAAAAAAACATCAGCAACGGAATATTGGTAGTAATTTTATTACAAAAATGGATACAAGAAATGTGAATATAACATATAAAAAAACTTCTTTTCATTCCAAGTCACTGTATTATAGAATGGTAGCCATGCACGAGTAACAGAATGAAGGTTATTATATATGCGTTGGTGCCCAGGTGCCTCGAAAATGGCTACCACGGAGGGTGACGTGACAAAAATCTACGATCTCGTATTGGCAGATCGCCGATTGAAGGTGCGCGAGATAGCTGAAACAGTAGGCATCTCAAAAGACCACGTAGGTCATATCGTGCATGAAATTTTGGGCATGAGAAAGCTGTCGGCGCGATGGGTGCCGCGTTTGCTCACTCCGGACAACAAGCGCAACCGTGAGACCACTTCGGAGCAGTGTTCGACGCTGTTTAAGCGCAATCCGAAGGAGTTTCTGCATCGTTTCGTGACCGTCGACAAAACATGGATCCACTGGTACACACCAGAGACCAAGGAACAGTCGAAACAGTGGACTTCACTCGGCAAACGTGCTCCGAAGAAGGCGAAGACTGTCCTATCGGCCGGAAAAGTGATGGCCACCGTTTTCTGGGATTCACTAGGTGTCATCTACATTGACTACCCGGAGAAAGGCAAAACGGTCACAAGGCTCTACTATGCTGAATTATTGAGCCGATTCGACGCCAAATTGCAGAAAAAACGGCCCCATTTGGCGAAGAAAAAAGTGCTCTTCCACCATGACAACGCACACCTCCGCCGTCGCCACGGCCAAAACGGTCGAATTGGACTACGAACTGCTCCTCCATCCACCGTATTCTCCAGATTTAACCCCGTGCGATTTCTTTTGTTTCCAAACTTGAAAAAGTCACTCGCCGGGCAGAAATTTAAGTCGAATGAGGAGGTCATCGCCACCACGGAGGCCTACTTTGCAGACCTCGAGAAAACGTATTTTTCAGATGGGTTAAAGAAGTTGGAGCATCGCCGGGTCAAGTGTATCGAGCTTAAAGGAGACTATTTTGAGAATTTTTTTTAAGGGTTGTTATTTTCATCCCTCCGGCCTCTAGTACACGCGGTTCTGGCACAGGCGCCGATCCGACGCGTTTGTGCGAATGCATTCATTTGGGAGTATTCAGTGCCGCCGGGGAGTCTAAATGCAGGGCGCTTACTTTGAACACACCCGAGGAGCGTGTGTGCAGATGTGCCACTAGGTGCGGCAAATGGATTTACGCTTGAGGTGCCATGTTTGCCAACAATACCGGAAGATGGGAATTATTTGAACAGCACTTGAGTATTCCAGAAATATGAACGCGGCAAGAGTGAATTCACTGCCTCAAGCATTTTGAAGCTTAATTTTATACATAAAAATATAAAAGTTGGATTTAGCAGTAAACATAAAAATAAACATAGGAATCTTAAGAGTCTACCTAAACTTGCTTGGTGTCCATTCCCGTCTGCTACAAAAAAAAGGACCGTTTTATTTGGCGAAATCGTGTCATTTGATTAATTTAATTGTCACTTTATTTTTCTACGTCGAAAGTTTATTTTTTTATAAAATATTGAAAAAACTATAGATTATATTAAACTATTTTTTATTATATAATTAACGTCTATTTTCAGGGTAAAATAAAATCTTGAAGATGTTGAAAAATTGGATAAAATGACGACTTTTCAAAACCAAAGTTTGTTAAAGGTTATTTTTTTAAAATTTTTAAAATAATTAATCGCACAGGGATTATATTTAATCTTTTAATTCCAATTAAAAAAAATACTTTTAAATGATTAGGACTCTTAGAACAGGAACATGACGAATCTCCAAATTCCTACACTTCAATTGGGAAATCACATATTTATAATATTAAAAGTAAATTTACAAGAAATAAAAAAAATATTCTGTTCGGAAGAAAGGATGTATCTAACTTTTTGCTTGTATATTTTTTTGATTGGTGCAGTCGATTTTTCGCAAAACGGACCAGAAAATGATCAAAAAACTCGAGTATGGGACTTAGACTCTTAAGGCAGCAAGTATGCAAAAATTCAAAGCAATGTAAAATGGACTTATAAAGGAATATTTTTAATGCCATCTTGATGCACTCATGCTTAATAGGTGTTTATGGTTTTTCTAAGGGAAAAATACTATAGTGGGTCTTTCTGCACAGCAGTTTTATATTGGAAAGAAAAGTCTACGTATAGCTGCTGCCCAATAGCATTATAATATAATCCTTTCCTTAGAAAGCTCTGGCGATTAGATCTGATACTCTTTCTGCAGCAGGCTGCAGAAACAATAGCAGAAGTCCCCCAATCTCAGAGAATATCCCTGTACAATCATTCCAATTACCGATCTTTTACGGTACTTTAGAATAGAATTGAAAGTACTTTAGATACTTTCAGAAACACTGAATACCGAATAGTGATAAATATAAGTACAATAAGATTTCAGATTGAAATACAAGTGAAAGTTTTTCTTATTTAAAATAAGACATTGAAAAGAAAATCGGATTACGCGTAAAATACGTAATGTATAAATACAGGAAATCGTTTCCGAGAATACTTTGTATCTAGTCCTTGGATAAAGAATTCTATCCGTACAGAGAATACATTCTTTCTTTTTTCTTAAATTTCTCAGATTGTCTCCATTGTTGGGACCTTGACAGGTGTATCGACTTCCTGAATGGAAGAGTAAAATACAAAGCGGAAAGCAGCAAAGGACGCGATTTAACCAATCACGGAGCGCCGCTCACTTCCGGTTAACAAGCTTTCCAGGGAAGCCGCAGGGTTGGTATATAAAAACGGATTCTAACCAAATTGTTTTGATTTAGTACATAAATAAATATATATTTATCAAATATATAGACTAATATATAATAAGACTTATAATAAAGAGAATAAGTTACATACACACAGTAATTATTGTTCATTTAGTGTTTCATTACAATTTTCCAAAAAACAAGGTTTCACACAAATAAACCAATATTCAATGAATTCGAAATTTTTTTATCCAAAACACAATAATTTTTAAAAACTACTTTTATTGAAAATTTCACAGAACGGGTTTTGAAGCTCGACAGCTTATTTATGTACAATAAATAAACTATTTTTTTGCAGGTAGTATATTGGATTCCAAATGAGTGTGTGCAGAATTATAACATCTCCTTACAGTGGTTTTCATCAGTGCATGAAATAAAATCGAGCTACAAAAAGCATCTTTCCGCATGCCAGATTCAGAAAGAAAGAAAAATACCCTCATCTTATTTTATCTAAATATAATAATATTACAAGCCTCTTTAGTATATATCTTGGAGTGAATATATTATGTTAAAATTCTACGTCGCATGACAAACATGCCTGTCAGGTACAGATTGATTTAGGATTAGGTATTTCATATGATAATATGAGCAATTTTATATGTATATATAATATTATATAAGGCGTTAGATTTACTGTTCAAATATTACCATTTCTAGAAGGTAAATATTAAACATTTGTGTTGTTATATAATATTGATAAAATTATTTTAATGTCTTCGCTAAAAATAACTGGCTATTCGGAATGTTACTTGTCTCAAACAAATATATTGGATTTCCTTAGTCTTTTTTGAATATCAATAAATCTAGTCGGTTATTTTTATAATAGCAAATTAATTTCAATGTTGGATATATACATTTTTAAAAAGATATCCTCGATTTGAAAGCACTCGAGTTTAAAGGTATATTTGTATATTTATCAAAAAAAATAAAATATGGTACCACATCAAGCAAAGCCTCTGAAGTAATTATTCATAATATAGTGTTTTTCAGTCTGGCATGAAAGAAGTTAGAAAATGCGGAAATGTCTGCTTCACTACATAATTTAACTTTTTGGGATCAACAAAGTCCAGAAATTTCAGGAGTTATTCTACCTCTAATACATGTTTCATGTAAAAATTGATTGATTGACAATGGCTTTTCTACATCTAAGCCAAACCCTAAAATTGTGTCGCAATAACGCTAGCATTTCTCTATTATCCTTAAACTGAAATTCAGTTATTTTTTGTCCCAAAGAAAAAAAAAAAATCGCACCGTATGCTGAATTTTCTCGAACAGTGGCAAAAACAAATAAAATAACATAAACCTGTTGATGAATCTAGTCCTAAAAAAAATACATGAAAAGATTATATTATATATATAACAGCGCACTTTTAGGTTTTCAATAACACCTATTAAATATTTTTTAATTTTAATTTCATATTGGGTAGCTTATTGTGTATCCATTATTTTATCGAAAGATCGATTCACATAATCAAATAAGTACAATATAGTTTATAAGTTATTTGATTATTCTAAATCACATTGTATAAGCAATAAACTTTATAGGGTGGAAAATATGGTTAAGGTTAATATTGGAAGATTAGAGACTACAAATAAGTTTAATTTTTTATATATGTTTTAACGAGAACTAGAGGTGTATTATCATTAAAAAAAATTTAAAAAAAAACTTGATAGTAATTGCCAAGATGTCTAGAAAAATCACTCAGCACTTCGGTTCAAATTTTCTATTAAAGAGCGTCTTTCTTCGTTGCATATCGATTCCCATTAAGCATGTTGTATTAACTCAACCAGCTAAATGATACAATTGAGGATTTAAAATTTAAGCTGTGCATTTCCTCGGTGAAAATATTTTAAATGTCAGTAGATCGTTTCTTGAGACAGCAAAACGGGGGAGACATTGTCGCGGAGAAAAGTTTTGCAGCTAAGTACCGGAAAATTGTGGAAACCCTTATTTAAGCGTTTTCATATCTTTTGAAATCTTTCCCCTTGACTGCGGGACTAATGTACGGAAGAAAAAAAAAATTACCAAAGTGTTGCCAACAAAAACTGCATTACGCGATAATATAATATTTTGCAACGAATTGAAATTATTAAGCTGGAATAATTGATATCAAATTCATAATACTATAAAACTTCATTGGTATACATTTTCAGTATAAACGTGTATTATTGTGTATCCAATATTAAAGTTATCGATAAAAGATTTTATAGTGTGTCAACAAATTGATTACAATTACTAAGTGCGCTACTAAGTTTTTAGGTTTTTACATAGATAACGACACATATAATCGACATACATGTCTTAACATGTATTTTTTTATAACATAATAATATGTCAACAATACGCAATCAAAATACCGACATATGTTGCAACGCATTAATATTTTTTCTAACAATGAAGATGTCGAGTTTTGTGCTTTGCTTTTCTGCTTTAACCTGTAAAAAAATGCACCTGAAGCATGCAACTTGCAATAATTATTTTAAACGCTTCAGAAGTATTTCTCATAAAATATATAGGGTGTCCAAAAAGAGTATCGGGTATTTGTTTTAGTGGCCGTTATTGCAATATGCTGCGAAAATTTTTGAGTCCAGAGTTTCACTAGTTTCTTGGTTTCAACACAAGAACGTGGTTCCAACAAGACTTGTACTTGCCATACATCCAATCAATTTATTGAAGCTGTTAACGAATTGTTCCCAAATAAGATCATTTCACGTAGAGGTAACATCAGAAGCCCCGACCTTAGCCCTCTTGATCATTTCGTATGGAGATACCTTAAAAGTAGGGTTTATAAGCATAATCGAACGAACATAACGGAATTGAAATAAAGCATCAGGTCAGAAATGGCAGCAATATCGAAGGCTATGTGTCAGCGTTTTATCAGCAATCTTCGTTTCAGATTAGAAGAGTGCCAGCAGCGTAACAATCATCATTTGGATAACATCATTTTTTGAAATAATTTTCCATTTTGTATGCTTATAATCAACAATAAAAAAATGCGTGATTGCTAGTAGTTTTTGTTTTACTGAACTAACAAATACCCGATACACTTTTTGGACACCCGTAGAATTTTTTTGCATTACGCGTTTATAAACTCACAACAATTTTTTTATGTACTTTTAATTGATGTCTCCTCGCAGTTACCAGCAGTTCGTGTCAACAAGTGACTCATAAAACTTGAAAAACTTATAAAAACTCATAACGTGCAAAGCTTGCTGACCTATCAGTGCGTAACGCGATTTTGCATTATTCCACACCGAACTTTCCAGACGGGGTTGGGGGGATGGGATTTCATCCCCTCTGGAAATTTAAACATGTCCATCAAGTAGAGCCCAGATACACGAGACCCTAAGTTTGTGAACACCGAACAGTTGCTCTCAATCGATATTTAATGGTGATTTAGAGATTACTGTCGATGTGTCGTTATATATTTTGTAAATAGTGTGCTGTGGCTTTAGAATTTTACTTGTTACAGTTTTCTCTACTTTATCATTAGTTTCAGTGTTTTTATTTATATTTTTGATGCATTTTTAGTATTTTATATTTTATGAATCCCATTTCTCATCTTCTCCCATGAGATTGTTTTTTGATTCGGTGTGTTTATATTTATATCTTGAATTTTCCGCTTTATTGTGTTTTCTTTTTTATCTGTTAAGTGTGACTTCCTTTTGTGTTTTCGTCGTATTCTTTGATAAATATTTTCTACTGTCTATTTAATTTATATATTGAAATTTTTGTCAGTAGTTTGACACATATTTTGTGTTCTCATTGTTTATCTATAAATATCCACTTCTTTAAATAGTTTTGACACGTGTTTTAGTATGTTCTACATTAATATATAGATTGGCACAAATGTTGTATGTTTAGAGTAATTTCAGATTTGTTTATGAATGAAAAGATAATACGATATTTTATTGGCAGTTTGTTTAATATTTAATTGGCGTAATAAGTACGTTGTTTCATTTACAGGATATGATTGTTAAAAATTCTTGCCTAGTACTAGTGATTCGTTGGTATATTTGGTAATGCACCGGCCATGTAAGCTTGGGGATGTGGGTTCAAATTCCACACAAATCACGATGATATTTTTCTAAGAATTTCTTTAATAACTTTTCAATATTTGAAAAAATGTACTTAATCAATAATACGATGGTTAAAAAAATATTCGCATATTAATCGTTTTTAAACAACTTCGCTTAATAGCCAGAGGTTTTTTAAGGAATGGATTATATGATAATGCTATTGAGCAGCAGCAATACGCTGACTTTTCATTTCAATATAAAACATCGGTGTAGAAAGACCGACTACACTATTTTCCCTTTAGAAAACCATGAAAACTGGCTCAGCATGAGTATATGCTCAGTGAAATAGCCGCCAACCTTCTCTGAGGAGAGGCACTTGATGAAGGAAGAAATAACTTTCATGTAAAACTTATGTATTAATATTATTACTAATATGATTAGGCACATTAGTTCATACACAGAAGATGATTAAAGAAACTCTCAGAAAAATATCATCGTGATTTGTATGGGATTTGAACCCACATCCCCTGGCTCACATGGCCGGTGTACTAACCCTTGTACTAACGAATCACTTCCGTTCATCGAGAACTTTTAGTAATAATATAATAAACCCGTAAAACGACGTCCAATCCAAAAAATAGACATACGTTATGTATTAATACTTAATATTTTAAATAATTATTACAGCAGTAACTTTATAGAAGACAGTTTTTATATACCTTATTTATAATAAAAAAATACGTTTTATAATATTTTTTGTTGCTATTATGAAACTTAAGATAACAGAATAATAAATGACACAGTGACAAAATACAGCTAAAGGTAACTTATATAACCTGTCGTAGTAAAGTATTTTGGAAGAGAATAAAACATAAAAGCAAGTCAGGGGTTTTCAAGGATCCCATTTGAATGAATGCACAATGAACCCTTTTCCCGACAGGTATGTATGAACTGCGTCCAATACATTTGAAAGGTTTCGATACAATATCTGAGAATACCAATCCGGACCTGCACAGCTGTAGCTGGAGAGAGGGAGGAGAGACTGCACCTGCAGATTTCTATACTTTGCAGTAAAACTGTTCTTTCAGGGGGAGACAGAAGGCGAATAATACTACCTATTGTATTGTATTGTCATCTGGAATAGTCAGCGAGAAAATAAAATAAAAAATAATTTACCATTACAAGTAGATTCATTCAATTTTCAGTTAAATTATTTTTCATTAAAAAATATGTTTTTCACAGATTTTCGGATGTGCCACAAAAAACACATACATTGGATATTTATAAATATTATTTGTTGTTAGCTTTCATTTATAAGTACACCAAGATTTTAACGGGCAGTCTAAAATCTACACGCCTCCATAAATGTTGTAAACCACAAACATAAGAGGCAGATTAGGTAGTGGTTTGAAACAATTAAAAGCAATTTTAGTTTCCTCCGTCTTGTTATGCTTCTGGAGTTTTTTAAGTTGTCTTTGCAACTGAAATTAAAATTCTTAATGCTATACACCAATTTTATACTATCAATGATTATTATAAAATTGTTTTTATAATATATTATCGTAAAAAAACTATGAGAGGATTTATCTCACCATAATATGTGTGAACGCATTACCCGAATGTTTTATAAAATTATATGTAAAAAAAAATATACTATTAAACTGGATTGCCCAAAAATTGTACGCGAACAATCTTTTTTTTATTGCAAGGAAAGAAAAGTAAAATAGGTAAAAAAAACTATTCGTTTAAATGGTATTATAAATTAAGTGAAATTATTTTGTAATTTACTCATTTTATTTTGGCCTAGTATTAATGAATGGTTTTAATGCGTATTATGTAAAATAATAAATGAAAAAGGGACTGAAAAATACTTTGTTCATTTTCACAAAAGAATGTAATGGGAGCAGGTAACTAGTCCTATAAAATGGGCATAAAAAAATTAGCTTTAAAAGGTAGCAGCGAGCTACAAGGAGCTCGGTGTACCTCCGTCACATGTTTCGCTCCATTTTTCTCATATTTTTTGTATTTTATATATTTCAACGGAACCATACAAAAGAAAAATCTTTCCTTTCATGAAATAAACCCCACGTGTCGCCACGTAGTTTCAGAATAGTGCTTGTCATATCACATCGTACTCCAAAGCCTTCCTCTCAGAAGTCGCACGTGCCAAAAATATTCTAGCCTATAACACGTGTTTTTGTGCTTGTGTGAATGTTTGTAATGACCTGTTTCCAGTCTGCATTCAAAGCATAAAACATATTTGTATGCACACAAGGAGGGTGAAGATAAAAAGTATTAAATAACATGTCTTTAAAAAAAGATTGTATTTCTTATATGTAATGAACCGTTCAAAGATTATAAAGCGTAGCTGAGATATAAATGAAATATTCAGTTTAAAAAATTTACTGAATATTTTTTGAATGCCCAAATATTTAGTCTATACGACAAATATCAAGGTTTGATATCTTGAGTGTTAAGATGATTGAAGTTTTTAGTCCTCCGACGTTTCGGTTCCAGAACTAGGTTTATAATTAGGTTTTAAATATTTGTTTTATTTCTGTAGAGGTATTTTGAGGGTGGCCTCTTCTTCACCCCCAGCTTTAGGTGAATCAATAAATGGTCCAATGGGTGGTGCTGAAGCTCCAAGCCATCACCACATCTTGACTGGATTGATTTTCTTCCTCCCTTTGGCTTTGAGGGTCTACGATTCTACTCCACAGAGAAAATCGGGACTACGAGAGCTCGAAGAAGACACTTCTCTATATTCTTAACATTCACAATAAAAAATAACATAAATATACTTGCCTATTCTTATTATTTTGAGATAGCTGCAAGTGTTTTTTGATTGGTGTTAAAATTAACAGTATTCAGGTAATCATTTTACACATAAAAAGTATATAAAAATAAACTTTATGGGAGAATTAAGCGATTCAACAATTCACAAATAAATTTGCTTATACATGCGATACAAGGCTGTTATGTTTATTACATGCTCGTTTAAAAAAAAAAAAAAGTAACTGATATCCTTTCACAGAAGTGTGCTTTGGATATCATCGTTATACGAACTGAATAAATGTAGTAAATATATATTTTTTATCAATATTTTTTCAGTGAAAACTTTTAATAAACGATGTTTGTTTTGAAATAAAAAGCTCTTTGTATTTGTTTTGCAACAGTTTTGTTAAATACAATGGGAAGATTGAGACCAGTGTCTTTATAATTTTAGGTCAAGATAAGTTTTATTATATTTTTGAAAGGAACAGTTTTAGAAAGAGAAAGAGGCTTACATCCAAGACAAACATTTAATTCTGAAAATGGTTTTGTGTAGAGGTGGTGGATCATACATAATAAAGTTTTTGGCACGACGTATGTCTGACTTGTTTACAGTTCTTAGATGTGACTAAACATAAAATTGTCACGTATGTATAAATACAAACACAGAGAAATGTACTCCTTTTAAGTAAAGTTAAATCTATTAGTTACTCCATTAAATAATTAATAAATTGAATCAAATCCTGAATTAATAGATTTTAAGTTTAAATAAACTTAGTCTTTTGAGTACAAATAATCTCCGGAGGTGACAAATTTCGTTTAATTGTTCCGTTAAATTCAATTTTTCGGTTAATTACCCAATTTATCAGTTAGAAGAAAAGCTCAGATTAATTTTCTGAAGTAATTAAAGCTGATCGTTATTAATTGTAAAGGGTATTATAGTAATTGAGAAAATACAATAATGAATACCTCTGGAGTTCACTCGAAAACATCACATCGGAATTAATGTTTCCACTTGTCAAAATAAGTATATTTTAAGGATGATTATTATATTTATGGTTATTGTGAATGAATAATTTTAAAAAGACCCACTTTTAGCAGTTGCCTTAGAAAGGAGCTGAATGCAAGTCATTTTCAAATGATTTTCAGTAAGTTTTTATCAATAAATAATTTATTGCATTAAAAGACAAGATTTTCAGTTCATGATTTATGCAATGAATAAAAACAAAATCATTGTCATGGTTTCAACTATTATACCGTCAATATTTTTAATGGTAAATTATTAATGATATTCTGGTGATAAATAGAAAGCAGAATTATAAACTGCGACCATATAAGACAAGTACAACCAAAACTAAAAATGCATAGCTTGTTATTCATTATTACAACTTGCAACCCGAAAACGCCATTTGCAGCAATTATTCAAATTCCCGTGGCCATTTTTATTAGCCGAATGAGAGACTTTTCAATCCATTTTAAACCCCAGCTTCCATGCCATTTACTATTATTTTTTCCACATATCTCTTCGGTCTGAGCAGACCCGAAAACAAAACACAGGGCACTCCGTATTTTCAGTTCGAAGAAATTTTTTTTTTGAATGGGTGTCTAGTCTTTTGTCCGCCATGCAAAAAGTCCGACTCGAAGCCTTGCCAGGCAGGGAGCTTTGTTCCCCGGTGAATAGACCAGAAGGCTCGGAAAGGCCCCAGAAAGCTCGCGATCCTCTCCCAGGTTAAATGATAATTACTTTAACTGTTAAGTCGGACTACAATGAACAATGGTGTTTGTTCTGCGCCATTGTGTGTGTTTGCAGAACGTCACTTAACGAGGCTCTCTAATACCGGTTATTATTGAAAATATATCTATGATGCTTGATTACTCAGAAGTCACTTACGATTTTTGTTATTTATACTTCATAATGTGCTTAAGGGTCTAGGTTCCATAATCGAGTTTTTTGATCATTTTCTCGTACCTATTGTAAAAAATTGACGGCACCAAACAAAAAAATTTAAATGCAAAAAGTTAGATACATCTCTTCTTGCAAACAATTTTTTTTTTATTTCTTATAAATTTGCTTTTAATATGATAAAAATGTGTTTTTCCGATTGAAGTGTCGGAATTTTGAGTTTCGTTATGTACCTGTTCTAAGAATCTTCAACATTTAAGAGTCCTTTTTTTAACTGGAATTAAAAGATTAATTATATACCCTCTCTAGAAAATTTATTTAAAAATGAAAAAAAAAAATCTTTAACATAATTTTATCCAATTTTTCAATATCTTCAAGATTTTATTTTACCCTGAAAATGGACAATATTTAAAATATTTAAATATAATTTATAGTTTTTTCAATACTTTGTAAAAAAATCAACTTTCGATATAAAAAAATAAAGTGATAATTAAATGAGACGATTTCGCCAGGTAATGGACTGGTAAATCTTTGCTGAAACATGTTTATATGATATTCCTGTTAACAGCCAAAAGCTGAAAATAAGCTGGATACAACCGTTTATATTTTTTATACACATACGAGTAGTTTCTATACTCATATTTGATAAAAAGCTTTTTTTTTTTCTACTAAATTTGAATATTTTTAATAAATACACAGTGTTATAATGCTCAAGTGAATAGCGAGTATATTCGTATATCTCAATTACTATGATCCTTAAAACAATTTAGAAATTCGTCAGAATTAGCAGAGGGCCGCGACAGCTGGCTCGGAGGGGCGAGTCTTAACTTTGTTAACATTTTATTAATTTTACTTTGGACTGTTGACAACTCGCAGCGCCTCTCTCAGAGACGAAGCCTAAACCCACCCCCAGGACTGAAAATACCCCAGCACCGTGTGTTTCATCCCCTAGACTGCGTCTTAGGATTAAGGTACTACATTGAATAGTGCTTTATTCGAAGGTCGTGGGACCTTGCCGGTTAATAAAGTACGTCTTATTCTGTTAATTATTTGCTTTGAAACTGACGGAAATTTGAATTTTGTATTTCAATTATTTTAAATTATTAGACAGCCTTTGCCGTTTCTTGCGCTCCGATGACGTCACCTTAATTTAGAAATAATATAAATAACCTATTAATTATTTTATACTAAGAACTTTTCATTTTCATATGTATCAGAATCTACAAGAGAAAAATAAATTTAATAATTGTGTAATTGTATTCATTGAGTAAAGGAGAAATTAAGTTTGTAAGAAACTCGTTGAAGTATATCTTCGTTTTTAATCAACATTGGTCAATTGTGTGTACACTTTTTAGCCAATTGATATCGAAAATGGTACAAACTAAACCTAAAAAAAAAAAAAAGTGGTGCTACAATTCTTTTGATCATCGTGGAGCTGTGTTAACGAGCGAAAATTTGGTTTTTTATTTGCAAGTGTGAAATCAATATTCCCAGCTGCTGATTTGATGGTCTCTCGTAAAATAACTGTGTATTACACAAAAATCTGATTTAGGATATGTGATTCTTTATTTTAATGAAAATACAATAAATATGAATCATAGCGCTAATATCAATCCAAACTAGAACCTTGTGATCGGCATTGTAAAAAAAAGTCAAAATAAATAAACCAACTGACATATTACGTAATCATTTAGAAACTAAATCAAGAAATATCTGTTCAGACTTTTCATCTATCTTGGGGGAGGTTTACTTTTGTTTTGAGGTAGGTAATGCAGCAAGTAATGAGGTTTCTGAGAAAAGATTTAATCTGAAAAGTGGTGTGTTGTTGACTTGAGAAGCTCCATAGTGATAAATAGTACAGCCTGTTTAATCAAGGAGACTAATAAAAATTTACAATTTCAATTTGTGATATTTCACGCTCAATCAAATATTTGATCCAATGTGGCAACAAGTGTTAAGTTTTAAAAAGCTAACAATCTAAAATCAATATTTTTTTCTAGGTCATTGGCTTCTTGTATTTTTATGGAAAATTAACTGTTAACAAGCGATCACTTGGTAAATAAATTCGTGCTTCAGATATGATAAATCAATTTTAATATTTAATTTGTAAGTTATAGTAAACAATATACTGACAAAATTTCAGTTTCAAATTTTGTAAAAAACTTGAGGTTTTGAATTTTCAGCAAGCCAATTAGCTTTCTGGTGATACTACGTAGCCAAGCTTTTCAGATTATTTCAGTGTTAAAGTGTTTTGCATCCGCGAGGATTGGGTACAGAACAAATTCTCTAGAGTGTTGTGGCCTAATAAGCTAAAGAATTAAAGTTCTGTTAACGAAGTTGTGTTTTCTGAGATCTCTGGGGCATCCATCACGAGGAAAGCGTAGAATAAATATAATTCTCATTAAAACCTACCAGAATTGTTCTTGTACGAATGTCTCAAGTGTCTTTTAGAAGGGCAATTTATAATCCTGATTTTTCAGCTGACAACACAAAAGACATAAATGTAATTAATTTTTTAACAAAAGACTAAAGTTGGCGAGTTATAATATTATTATTAATATGATTAGGCACATTAGTTCATATATAGAAGATGATTTTTAAAGAAACTCTCAGAAAAATATCATCGTGATTTGTGTGGGATGCTAATGTGCCTAATCATATTAGTAATAATATAATAAACCCGTAATGGGTAATAAATACGCATCTGATTGACCAATCCAAAAAATAGACAGTTTTAATATAATATAAAAACATAGTTTTTATAAATATATCAAATATTTAATATTTTTGAATAAAATACTTGAGTGATTTTCCACATGTTCATTTTGTATAAAAATGTATAAAAATTTAAAAAAATATAAAAAAATATATAAAAATGTGGAAAATCACTCAAGTATTTTATTCAAAAATATTAAAATGGAATTCCACCAAGTACTCTCTGTCAAAAATATTGAATTTCCTATCAAATATTTAACAAATTTTGAATTTACAGCAATAAAAATCTCATATATATTCTGGAGTAAACATGAAAAATATTTTGCGAATAACTTTACTATTAAATTAAAATATAAATGACTAAATAGTTAAAAATTATGATTTATTTTTATTAGTGAGAACTTTTGCCTTCATAGAACTCCCTTGGTCGCAACAATAAGAAGACTTTTAAAAAACTTTTAAAAGGTATGAACAAAAATATTCGTGAGCTTCTGCAAATTGACTGCTCATATTTGTTGTTCTTATATGCAGTTTCACAAATTAAATCAATTTATTATGAACGCAAAAATATATAACTGGAATTTGATTGTTTACTTGCAAGTGAGTTAATCTGTGTAATGCTTTTATTGGCAGGCCCGTCAGACGGAGTCAGTGATATTGGCAGCAACGTTTTGGTTGTTTCGCACACGTGTATTTTTTTTTATTTTCAAAATGTCCAAGTCCGACTGAAAATAATTGAGAAAGTTTCCCAAATAAACCGGAAAGCCGCTGTCAAAGTTTTGTGAAATTGGCCGCTTGTGGAAAACAGCTCGACGGCCGCGACAGTCGCTGGACTAACCAAACAACAAACCGGGGACGAACTTTTCCCACCGAAATCTATTACGAGATAGCAATGTCAAGTCCTGCCAATGTCCGAGAATACGAAATACTCAAAAACATTATCAAAACTAACACTTATCTTCTTCTTCTGACGCCTCTCTTTACAGGAGGTTGGTGACCGTTTCATCGAACATATCCCCATCCTGGGCCAGTCTCGCAAATCTATCCACGTAAACTTCCTGTTTTTGGTGCCATTTTTCCTTCGATTGTTCTTTGGACAATCAGCTGGAGGATGCTATATTTATTGTATGTAAAAATGTGGCCAAAATGGGAGATCTTCCGCTTTTTTACCACCGTCAAGAGTTTCTTTTCTTTGCGCATTCTATGTAAGACTCTTTCATTTGTGACGCGATCAACCCATGGTATCTTATGGATTTTCCTATTTCCCCACATTTAAAACGTTTCTTATTAAATTACTTAAGCTAAGAAAACAGCAGGTAATCATCTCACAGCACAATACAGTCAATAATAACCCGCAGACATGTTCATTGTCATATGCTGTTGTCAACAAACTAATGTCAATATATTGTTTATATATGAGAATAATTATATTAATACAACCCTATATTTGGGCTTCTTGTAAAATGGCAAATAAGGGGTCTTCACTCAAAACAACAATACAATTGAAATCTTCAATATTTATTAAACACTACAATAATCTATTCTAATCATATTTCAATGCAAAAGTCTGCTGCTTTAAGTAATCGATACCAAATTAAATTTATTTAAAATGTCCATAGGCTTTCTTATAGGTTATTTTGTATTGTCTTATTTGTATAAAAAAACTTCGCTTCAGTAAGTGAATATGCTAACCCTTAGCCGTCTTGGGAATCGGAAAAAAAGTTAATTTTATTATTCAACATTAGCTTAACTTCAACTGAAATATATCATTAAAGGTTCAATGACACGCTTACTTACAAACCATTATGGTTTCAGCAAACTCCAACTAAAAATCAACTCAAATGGGTAAAGACATTAAAACTTAGCTACCCCATGAAGCTCGTGGCCTTATAATTCAAAAGATTTTTTATAAATCACTAAGCCTTCATTTTTATCGTGCCAGTTTTTTTCCAGTTTGCTAATGTTACTCCGCAGGCATAATAAATCATGCATGGAGTATTTGAAATCTGAAGGAATCCTTCGACTTTCTCCTGAAAAAAATAAGACAAAATGGATGAAAAGATAAGTTTGTTGACACGCCGGCAGTCATGGGCAGACGTCCCCTGCCTCGAAACGGAGAGGGATGGCGACAGCCTTCAGCCAATCACGAGTGATGTTATTTTCTGAATATGGCTTTATATAATACAACTGTGTATTGCCAGATGTCCAATGTTCATATCATTTTTCTCTGCAGATGCTCTCCAAAGTTCACGCACCCCAACAATGCCTGAAATATACGGACCTCACAAACATTTTTGAAATATTTTGAATAAAGCCTTACAGATAACTTACATCTAAAAATATACTCAACTACTAATTAAATATATAATATATTAAATTTGTCGAATTTTCCCGTTTTTCGTAGACCATCTTCAAACATATTTTTAACATCTGATATACAGGATGCGCCATATTTTATGTCGGTATGTAAACATTGAATAATTCTTTTTTTTTTGTAAGAAGGTTTACAAATGCACTGAAACCCTTTTTCATGTGGTATGAAAATGGAAAAACTATCAAAAATCTTCTTGCAATAGTCCGTAATGCAGGATTAACAGCATTATTATGTAAGTACATAGGTTCAATCCGTGTTCAATTATGACATTTACGGAATGCCTAAATTTTAGTGATGACCTGCTTAAATGGAATCCACTCTCGTAGACCCATATTTACAGTTCGTGGACCCCCAATTTAATTTATCGATATTCGATATCGGGGGTCGATATTGACCACTTTGGGAACCAGTGATTTAAATAGAATTAAATAGTATAAAGTATAACTTGAATCGACAGTGTACAAGACCGCGATAGCATTATTTATATAGAAAAAAATACTTTGTACTGTCGTTGATTAAAATATATATTTTTTTATTATATATATTAGCATTTGTGAACATTTAACAGTTTGCTTGTGTTCATAGAAATACATCAAATGAAAAAATCTTTAATGTCCTTCCTAACTACCGAGAAAAAAATAAACAAAGCTATTGTTGATGGTCCATTCGGCCTAACGGAAAAGGCGAAACACTAAAAATACAAGGCGTTGTATAAAAACACATCCGAAGAAAAGATACAAAAACCATTCGACGATGACAAGCATGCACACTAAACAAATGACGCCATTTATTTTATTTGTAAATGTATTGAATGTGGGAGCAAAGAAAATACAAGCAAAACATCACCGAGACGTGAGATAATGTAATCCTCATGATACTGTCTTTATCTGGCACGATACAGCTAAACTGTTGTTTTATTCTTGTTATATATTTTTTAAAAAGTCTTTTCAATTATATAGATTTTATGTCATGGTATTAAAAAAAAAATGAAAAGCCTCTACACTGCAGTTTTCGAGGATTTCAAGGCGAAACTGATCACATAAAAATATGATCATAATATCCCAGCCATGAAGCTATTCATATATATTATTTAATTATGAGTTATCAGTATAAGAATTCCATGAAAGTAATAAAAATGCGACGCAGCATCCGAGAATCTGTTCCGATTTAGTTTCTTGGATGTTGAGATGTTTCAAGTTCTCTTTTCTGATTTAAAGCAGTTCAACCCTTAAATAACAAGATCTGCTCATAAAACTAAAAAAAATAATTATATCGACAATGGTTATCAAAATATTTGATTCTTTCTGTTTTGATGAAATATATTTTATCATAATAAATTTTGTACTATTGATTATGTGATCGATTATTTATATTGACTTCCTTCAGTCGAATTGATTATTATTAAAATTTCTCGAATATAACCGTCACTTAAATACATGTATATTGCAACCCTCGTCAATTTGGTTTTCATTTACAAGGCTCGTCGCACGAGGAGACGATTACCGCCAGTCCTTGGTCATAATATTCTATTTCAACGCATTTCCTAATATGCATTTATATGACATACTTTACATAATTTCCCTTCAAGCAAATTTGCTATCGAGCTATGATCACACATTATCAAATTTAGATACTTTGAAATCCCACCCGGGAAGGACCTCAGAAGATAGACGCTGTGATTTTAATGATATCGTAAATCCTAATAATAATATATATTTTTTTATAATAGCATAATTAAATTGATGAGATGGTAAAAAAAATCTGCCCAATTTGAATCTGATATTTGAACTGCTCAAGATGAGATATTTTCTATAACAATAAAGTTATTAATTTTATTTCATCATTTTTAAGTATGGATACTGAAGGCATTTTCATTTAATTGCCGGCTTGTTTAGGGCAATATTTTTTTTATTGAATGTAAATAATCAAATGAAACAATAAGCGCAATTATACAGAGTGAATATTGATGTAAATTATGAAAACATATTTTTGTTAATTGTTTGTATAAATTGCAACATTTTCCAAGCAATTCGATTACAATACATGGTATGAATTTAATTATGTTTGTACAATCAGCAATTTTGATGAAAAAAATATGAAATTCAATCACAGTCAAGTATTTAAAACAATAGTAAAAAAAGGAAATAATTTTTTTATTGAATTGTATTTTAAGATAGCTCATTTATCATGCCTTTAAGGTTTAATTTTTTAAACTCCATATTTTATTTTGAAACAAGTAAAACATGCACGATATTACTTTTTTTTGGATCGTCGAGTTATATTTATTTTATTGAATTAAGCGAATTTTTTTAAACTAAATTTATAGTATATTTGAATTTTCTGTGTTACAATTTAATCAATACTATTACATTAAAGCATTCTGTACCTGAGGACCGACAAACGGATAGATTTTATAAGAGATACCGAGTCTTTCTAACACGCTGTCACATTCGCCTTTTTATCGTGTGTTTTTATAAATCGATTTTGTGAAATGGGTTTCTGGACCATAAATCTCAGCGCCAACACAAATACGTCACTAAAAGTTTTTATCCCAACAATAAAGATGACTTTCCTATGCATCAGAGATTACGTTTGTCTCAGGGCTTCCGTAAATAAGCAGCCTTTGTTAGCTTAACGGTTAAATTCCTCGCGGAGCTACAGGGTAACGACGAGTGGATGGAATTATAATTTTATTTATCTTAACGCAACAAAAACATCCGCGTTACCCGCTGTTTACACACTCGTGTGTGTAAATAGCATCCAAACATAATATGCAAATGAATAATTAAACAAATCTCACAGAATCAATATTTACTTTTAAAAAAAAACCTTTAAAGCACGCGAGGGTGAATTAATAAATAAAAATGTGCACAAATTTTCAGTTTCATGTAAGTGTGAAACACATGTAACTGATCGGCATATATATATATATATATATGAAATATGCTAAGAAATGTGGGTTATAAATCTTGTGACTCAAAAAAAAAATAGAGAATTTTAATTGTTCAAAGTGTGGTCATAAAAAATTGCAATTTGACTTAAAATCGAACGGATAAAAATGTGAGGTTTGTGTAGAAATAATTCTAGTTTGAGTTTCACAGACAGTAAATTTTTTAAGGTTCTACTCAGTGTTGCCAGTATAGCTATGTGAAGAGCTAAGCAACTTAAATCGGAGAGAATGAGCTACGGGGGTGCTCGCATAAAACCAGGTTTTACTGTCCCTAGTCTTACGGCCTTACGTGCACGTGGTCCTCAAGTGTTCTGCCCAGCTTGCCCACGTGCATGTAAAGATTCAGAATTTCACGTTTAGGGGTGCAAATAATTGACAAGATATCTAAAAGGTTACTTTAAATCTGAGGTTCCCAAACTTTTTGTCCCGTCGTCCCCATGTCGAGTTTTCCTGTTTTTCGTAGACCCCCTGCCTTGCTTATATTGATTTTTTACATTTGACCGGATTTTTTGTCCGTTAAACAGGGGTCCGTTATATCGAGGTTTTACTGTATATCTTTATAAATAAATACACACAAAATGCAAATATAGTAACATTCACTTAAAAAAAATCAATACTTTAAATGGGAGGGATGGGTCTTATGCTTTGATAGGAAACTTTCAATATTTGGCTTCAAATAAGTCAGATTTAACTTTCAATCTCCTCGTCCAGTGATTTCAAATCTATTTTTTTTTGTAAGAAGAATGGCAACCGCACTGAAACTTTTTTCCACGAGGAATGAAGATGGTAAAGCTATCAAAAACCTTCTTGCGATAGTCCATAATACAGGATAAATAGCAGGTATGTCTCTCTGAATCCAAAATTGGTGATATCCCTTTCTAAATTGCACCTTCAGTTCTTCATTAGTGCTTATTCCGATCAGTTCTTCTTGTAGTATGACTTCCGATTCTTCAATGTCACCGTATGGATTGATAATCCACTGTGGTATTTTGGTGATGACTTGCTTAAATGGAATCCACTCTCGTAGACCTCCATTTACAGTTCATGGACCCCTGGGGGTCGATATTGATCACTTTGGGAACCTATGCTTTAAATCTTACTTTGGTAGCAAATATATATTGTCCGGAGTCTCCTTGATTTGTGCGTTGTTTTTGACTTATATTCGGTAGTCTCATCTTGGTGGTTGTGTTTCGCCCATCATTAATGTTTCTTCTAGATGTTTACAGCAGGGTCCAGCCTGAAGTTAAAAGAGCAATTTTTGCTGTGGAGAAGTACAGTACAAGATTTAACGCCTTTGAGAAGAGTATACACATATAATGCAAATTTATCTCTCTCTACTACTTGTACGAATGAATTATTTGTATATCAATAAAAAAAAATATCTTGGAATAGAATTGGTAGATTGTTTTGATTCAACAAGCAACCGAGTAAATTTAATTTTCTTGTTTTTTCGGATAATTGATCGAGCCTCGTTTCAATTGAATCCTCTGTAGTTGTCTCCTGAAAGAGTGATATATCTCGGGGGACTTCTGTAAATCACACTGAAGAGATACGCTCACTAAATATGCATTGGATTCAGAGAAATAAAGTGTGCGTTACTGAAATGGTTAATTCCAAAACAATTTTTACTGGGACAAAAATATATTACGATTAATTAAGAAATGCGAAATATTTGGGTAAACCGTTGATTTATTAAGCGATGTGAAAAAATAAAGGTCTCAGTCCCATATGTGTCTCGAAATATTTAATTTAATGCTTCAATTATTTGAAACGTCTGTACTTATAAAAATAAAGAATTATAATATTTTTTAAATAAATTTCAGTAAAAAATATAAATTAATTAATGCCCCCAAATGCTATTTACCCAATTGATTAAATTTTTTTGTGTCGTAAATATGTATTTATTTAAAAAAAGTATTCCCTTTATTACATTTTTAATTTTGATTATCAATAGTAAATATGTTATCTAAAAAAAATCTTTGAATAAAATTAACTTTGATATGATGTCTTGTTTTTTTTTTTAATAAATATATATTAAACACAAAACTTTTCTTGAATCAGAAACAATCGCAAAAAGTTTGGTAGTTTTTTTGAACATCACGCCTCAGTAAATATTTCACTTAGGGATGTAATTATTATACTCAAAAAAAAAAGTATTATATTGTACAGTTCTTAATCTGTCTAAAAGCCTTTTTTAATTATGAATAATAATTTTGAATTAAGTTTTTAAAGCAAAACTACAAAAAATTCAATTTTGTGCTGTAATTACAGTTTTCGTGTTTGTAACTTAATCACCTTCTGTTGTACCAATAACTTAGCAGATAAATTTTACATAATAAAAATTATCACTAATCTCAATCATGAAGTTATATTAAACTAATTAAAAAATTTGTTTTTTTTTTAATTTGTTTAATTAAAATTTATATCAGAGAACCTTTCGTCAGTGGTACGTTTTCTAACAGGTTGATCCCGAATTTATATTTTTGACGATTTGTATTGATGTTGTAAAAATCAATACTTACATAGTAAGGATTTTTTACAAGTAGAGTCTAACAAATCATACAGCAAACTTTACAGGGTGTTCGCAACGTCTCAGTAAAAATTCACGACGCCCACACATCCCTACAGGGTGGGAGCTCGAGGCGTTTTGTTCCGCAAAGGCGTTCTTCCCTTTTTAGTGACGTCATTAAAAGCGACTTTCCTCCCTGACTGGAAAATGTCAAAGAAGAGCTGAAAAGGCTTGCACGCGATAATTGTATATCTCTGAAAAAAAGCCACAAAAATCTGTTTTTTTTTGTAAGCCGCACAGGGCTTGCTTAATGACCACGCGGTATACGATTCTAATCTGGTTTTATTAATTCTTAAGACGCAAGTAATTGCACTGTGCAAAAAACACACAAAGAAAATAAAAAGTTTTGTTTATACATATATTATGCTAAATTAAAAAAAAGGCACCCTGATACTTAAGGGTCCAAGTCCCATACTCGAGTTTTTTGATCATTTTCTGGTCCGTTTTGCGAAAAATCAACTGCAAACAAAAAAAATTTTATGCAAAAAGTTAGATACATCATTTCTTCCGAACAGAATATTTTTTCATTTCTTGTAAATTTACTTTTAATATGATAAACATGTGTTTTTTCGATTGAAGTGTTGGAATTTGGAGATTCGTCATGTCCCTGTTCTAAGAGTCCTAAACATTTAAAAGTCTTTTTTTCTTCAAACTTTGGTTTTGAATTTTTCAACATCTTCAAGATTTTATTTTACCCTGCAAATGGGACGTTTATTAAATAATAAAAAATAGATAAATATAATTTATAGTTTTTTCAATACTCTGTAAAAAAATCAACTTTCGATATAGCAAAATAAAGTGACAATTAAATTAATTAAATGACACGATTGGACTGCCTCTGGTGTCTGGTTGGCACGCCTGGTGAAATTCTTATTCGGAAGAAGGGATGTATCAAACTTTTTGCTTTTAAATTTTTTCGATTGGTGCAGTGGATTTTTCGCAAAACGGACTAGAAAATGATCAAAAAAACTCGATTATGCTACCTAGACCCTTAACTACTAGACGAGAAATATTGAACACCTTATTAACAATGCAAACTTTTGATCCAGTCTTTAAAGGCATTCATACTTAAGTAACGACACTCTGATAATCACTTATTTAATTAATATTATAATTTGTAATTATTATTTTAAACTGTCTACTCGAATACCTAAAAAACGTTTAATCAAATATGTACTGATTAAAAAAAAAATCACGTTACTAATAACCACGCATAGTATTATTAGCAGATTTTTCAAGTTTAGCAAATGATAAATTACGCATAAAAAATATATAATTCAAAGAAATCAGATTTATCTGGGATCCCCAAAGCGATGGAGACAATTAATTTGATTTTATATCTTTTTTATTAGTGAAATACAATTCAATTAATAATTTTTTTTTGTTAGTTTTTATAACTGATCTGTTGGGAAAAAAATGCTTGTAATATAGGTGCTGATTTATAGATTCAATTATTTCAAGTGCTGATACTAACAATTTGTTGGTACTTAAATAAATTTATTATCGCAACGGATTTTTTTGCTGTACAAATACTGTCAATAGAGTTAATTATTTTTTTGATACAAAAACGCATGTTTTAATTCTATATATTTACATACATTTAATTATAATCAAACATACAAAACACTTGATTTAAATAAAGTTAACTGGTTAAAAGATATTATAAAAGATTGTTGTATTTAATATTTGTTTATAAAATGGATTTGTAGCAGAATGTATTGTTTCCATGGCCGCATTGTTAAAAACCGGGTCACACTTGACTAAAACAAAAAAAGCCTTATTTCTCTTGGTTACTTTGTTTTTACATAATAAAAAAATGCTGTTATCCACTGGGTGGAGGTTTAAGAGGTTTGTGAGTGTAAGATTTGAAGGTTTCTGTTGGGAATCGCTGCAAGTGCCAAGCTTTGTTCTAATGACTTCTCTACATTTGCTTATATTGGCAAGGGGAAACCACCGAAAAAGCCGAATCTCACCCTTATTTATCTTGAGAAACTATGTCATGCTCATATTATATCCGGCATCTTTAAGTATATTTCGTGATAGATTCTACAATAAAATAAAAAAATATATAATGCCACCTCAGTAAAAGTTTGTGAAGCCCTGACATTGACAATTAAACGCTCAAACCAGTGCTTGTATGTGATTGATTTATGAGGAGAATTTTTATTATTCATTCGCTTTTTTCATGAAAAAGTCATAAAACCGCAGATTTCAGTTTGACATGAAATTTGTAAATTATAGATGTGATGCCGCGATAACGTATGGCATGATTGATCTACCCTCCCACTCTTCAACTGCAGTTTAAAAATATTGTGCCAATACTCTCATATAATCTACTTTGCATGATAACAATATGAATAGTAGTCATTTATAAAGTTTGCAGTGTTCCCCAAAACGATTTTGGTGGCAAGAGCTATTCTCTGTACAAAAGCACCACCAAAGCTCCTTAGATTAAAAATCTTCATATTTGATTTATCAATATTAATAGTAGTCTTATTTAATATTTATTGAATATATTTAATGATGCTATGATATAATTGTGGTGGGATTTGACAAACTTTTCGCCCCGAAGGAGAAGACGTGGGTGGTTGGAAAGTTTACAAAAATAGTCTTGTTGTTCATTTGGTGTTATTTATATCAATAAGATAGTACTGTAGAGTAAATACTTGTTATTTATGAGTTTATTAATTTCAATTGTTAAATTCGTACGATGTAATATTGTATCTGAAAATTCAGTGTATTTGTAAAGCTGTTCTAGTTACTTCCAGTTTCTCACCACACCCCGACTGTAAATAATACTCTCCTTCAATAACTTGTTTCCAAAATGATTTTACTATTGAGAACTCAATTAAAATTTTGTACAATATAAATTAATTGTTACTTTGAATGTATCGAGTTACGAGTTACAATAGATATTTCCGCAAGGAAATTGATAGTTAAAGAAATATGATCATGAACATTTTAAATTATATTTATACATATAATCATGTTTACATATAATAATTTTCTATAAACAAGAGTGCTTCATAGGTGTTGACTTTTACGAGTAATGCGAGTTTTTAAAGTTTTCGATTACCTCATTTCCTTATTTAGTAGATGAATTATATATTTTTACATTTGTTCAATGCAAGCAATTTAATAGAGAGTTCGATAATTTGACAAAAAAAAACGCTTGACGATAACACTCAAATTCACACTATTCAGTTCAAGTACTGATAAATGAGGTTGTATAGACTTTCAAGACTTTTTACTGAAATTTTTAAACCTTTTTTTGTAAGATATATTATCACCTCATTTCCTTATTTAGTAGATGAGTTATATATTTTTACATTTGTTCAATGCATGAAATTGAATAGAGAGTTCGATAATTTGACAAAAAAACTGAGTAAAAAAACGCATGACTATCGTCATTCAAATTCACACTATTTAGTCCAAGTACTGATAAATGAGGTTGTATAGACTTTCATGACTTTTTACTGAAATTTTTAAGCATTTTTTATATTTGTTCAATGCAAGCAATTGAATAGAGAGTTCGATAATTTGATAAAAAAAAACTGAGTAAAAACACGCATAACAATCGTCATTCAAATTCACACTATTTAGTCCAAGTACTGATTAATGAGGTTGTATAGACTTTCATGTTTTTTTACTGAAAATTTTAAACCTTTTTTTGTAAGATAAATTGTCTGTAGTTAAAGCTAAACATAGTTGTTTGTATAAATGAAAATAGTATTTAGGTAATATGTGAGTAGACATTAGTCACCCGAGCACTGGGGCCAAGATTCTGCGGTCAAGCCTAAGATCTGAAGTTAGCCAGTTAGTGTCGTTGGCTTGATCTCGCGGTGTTGCCTTCCGTGTTTCACCCCCTTCCTGGCCACCCCTCCGCACCCTCGTAACTCTGCCTAAGCCTCCCTAAATGCGCATCTCCACAGTGCAATAACGTCATGCCGGCGCGGCCCGAGGGTCCCTGATTTATTCCGATGGCCCTCACGGACTCCCAGCCCTGAACTTGCACCCTAAACCTAAGTGTTTAAGATGTGTTGTTGTTAGACCGTGATTAAGGTTTAGGTGGTCACAATTATTCTAAATTAAAGCCAGGTATTTAAACATACGCTGTAATAAAAAAATAATATCATTATATAATTAATTAAACAATCTTTTTGATAATGGCTACATGGTCGAATTCTATTTAAAATATGTAAATAATTGACTTAAGGGCCGAAGTCCCATACTCGAGTTTTTTCTGCACCAATCGAAAAAATTTAAATGCAAAAAGTAAGATACATCCCTTCTTCCGAACAAAATAATATTTTATTTCCTGTAAATTTATTTTTAATATGATAAATATGTGTTTTTCCGATTGAAGTGTAGGAATTTGGAGATTCGTCATGTCCCTGTTCTAAGAGTCCTAAACGTTTAAAAGTTTTTTTTTCAATTGGAATAAAAATATTAAATATAAACCCTGTGCGATGTATTATTTTAAAATTAAAAAAAAAAAATCTTTAACAATCTTTGGTTTTGAAAAGTCGTCATTTTATCCATATTTTCAACATCTTCAAGATTTTATTTTACCCTGAAAATGGACGTTAATTAAATAATAAAAAATAGATAAATATAATTTATAGTTTTTTCAATACTCTACAAAAAAATCAACTTACGCCACAGAAAAATAAAGTGACAATTAAATTAATTAAATGACACGATTTCGCCTATAAATGCCATATAAGCATTTTGTATATATATTTGTATATTATTTATATTTGTATATAGGTAAAACGGTCTTTTTTTATTGTGGCAGACGGGGGATGGACACCAAGCTAGGTTAGGTAGCAAGACCCTTAAGTATTATATATAAAATTAATCTATACGAAAAAATAATACGAATATTTAACAAAAATAATATTGATTCCTCATTTTTTATAATTACTATCGACCCCGGGCTTAACTTTAGTATATATTATAGTTTTGCTCATCGCGACCCTGTATCAAACCAAGATTTTTTTTCTTGTTTGTAAATTGGTATTTTGTTTCGCGATTATTGAAAATTTAACCTAACCTAACCTAACCTAATAAAAATTCCAGTTTTTTTTGTGATACATATTTTATATACACCCGAACAATATATCCCACGATCAAAGGTATTTTTGATTTTTTCACATACTAACTGATATCACAGTATTACAAATTATCTTAGCTTGTATTTGTTGTGCTTGCGAATATTTTCAATAGGTTATTAGAAATCAATCTCATTTACAATTATATAAGTGAAATCGCAAAGCAAACGTTTATTTTTTCTCCGATAAACATCAATAATACAAATACAACAGACACGATAACAAACATCCGATGGCGAATGAACCTAAGAGGATATTCGAAAGGAAACTTTCTTATTGTCCCGCGCAAGGTCTATCCCAAAAATCCAAAGTCGTATAAAGTGGCCAGCTCTTACGCACAGGGTGGCAAGACCTTGTTATTGGGGTGCATCAATGAGGGGGATGGTTTGAAAGTTCCCACCACCCCTGGGGGAGGGGACCACGTGACGGCGGCAGTTTCCTGTGTTAGATTTTTTATGCTCGAGCAAGATAAATATTTTTGACCCATTTCCGGAGTACGTGCGCAGAAGTTGAGGGGTCCTGTTTATTATTATGACATTTTATATTTTTTGTAGGCTAAAGCAATATTTTTACTACACTTAAAGAGTTGCTGTAAAATTTTGCGTAAAATATTGCAAGACGTCGTCTTTATTTATTTATAGCGGACGCGGAGTTTTCGTTTGGAAATACAGCGCGAAATCTATCACGGCTTCTTAAAAAATATCTTCGTTTAAAATATTTTTAACACGCGTACGATATTCTCTGAAAATATTTCATGCTTGTCTCAGCTGTATTTTTGGGCACAGTGTATATCACATTGTGTAAAAAATTAAATAGACTTAAAATGCCCATTATGTGATTTACTAGAGAACAGTAATTTTTCTAGACCTCTTGAAACGATAAAATTTTCTGTCACGGATTATAATTACTGCTTCATGCTTTTAAGGGTTGTAACCCTTTAGAATCAATTCATCACGACTCGCTGGTTTCCAAATCACACAATGAGTCTGGTTTCAATCAGAGATTTCTACATCAGCTCAGTTTTTATTTAAAATATTTAAAATTATGAGTACTAAATATGTCTCTTAATATTTTATAAATTAGGCTGTCCTTCACTCATTTGAAGCAATGTTCTACACACGCAGTGAGTAAATTGTTTTACAAGATTTCTCTTGAGCCATAAATACTCGTGTGTGAAAATCTCCCAAGGTGTCAAATATATTAATTTTAATTGCGAGTATAAATAATGAAGCCTTCTTGTAAACGAGGGCAACTCTTGTAGGAGGGGGTGTTTGTTTGCACGTGTCTTGTATGGGGAGACTGACGAATAGGCTTGTTTGTGAAGTATTAATTATCGTTGTTGCGAAATATAAATTATTTTGGCATAATAAGAATCTAATATTTAAATTTTTACGTTATGAAATATTATACAATTGATTAGGAGATTTTTTTTATTTAACGAATATAAAAAAAACTGTCAGTAATTCTATCGATATAAATTGTTGTAGAAGATTTTAAATTCAGTTAAAATATTGAAGTGTGTACAAGTCACAAAGCCAGACAATCGTTTTTATTAAATATATTATCGTGACACGTTAGAATGGCCAACAAGTTTTTTTAGCGATAAAGTTTACAATGAGATTTTTATTTATTTAATAAACAGTTGTAAAAAAAACTGAAAGCCTAGACAATAAATTGGATTTCAACTGAGCTTTAATTCTATTTACAGAGCTATGAGCACACATTTACTATAAGCTCTTACGAATAAAATCACCCTTTTATATTAATACATTTCCCAGAGCCTTCTACCCCCAAAAGACTCCTATTTGGTATTATTTTGAATTTCAGCTATCAGGCCCAACAGGCAGGATGGATATTAACGTTTCGCTAATTCAGGAATTATAAGAATTAATAAGATAAAGCGAGAGCGCCTGAAAGATACGAAATATTAAGAAAACATGTGATTAAATAATTAGACAGACAGCGAAGGCCTCCGGCAAGATCGTGCCCTTAGTGAAATTTCAAAATGTCTGCGAGAGAAGCACAAACAAAGGGAAATTCACCGGAAGAATTTAATTTAAGGTTTGCAATAACGTTTTTAAATGAAAAATATATAATCTCCCTAGAATGACATAATTATTTTTTTGTAATTGTTCTGCTCTCCTCGTCCCGACGACGGCCATTGCAAACTTAGTAAATTAAGGCCGGCCTGTCGAGATGAGTTCAGGATTTTTATTAAATATCTTAGAGTTCATTTCAACCACTCTGAAGTAATGCTTAATATTGAGATACACCTTAAAGAAACTTTTAAAGTTGAAAAATAAGAAGGTGAGCTGCTCTAAGTGAGAGAATATTATGTTACTTTAACTATAAAATATCAAATTATATACATTTTAAAATTCACTATTAAAAAAAGGCTAGACTGTATTATTAAGGAGGATGATACTTTTCATTTTTTGTAGCAGTGTGGTTTATAATATGAAAAACAGAAAGTATTTCAGTTATTATTAATTTAACGAACCAATATTATTTCATTTTGTATTTTCAGGATTCAATTTAAGCATGTCATATAATGATAACGTAAACATTTTTCATTTTCAGTTTGAGGGTACAACTATTTAGTTTCATAAATCATGCAGTGTAATTAGAAAGCACGCATTGTCTGCTCAAAGCCATTCCCACTTCCAAAGAATTTACTTTCAGCGAAAATTCATATATGAGAACAACTGTGGTCGTTTTAGATTGCATGTTTATATTAAAATATTTATGCCATGATTAATAATACAAGAAAGTTCTCCTTGCATATGTGATGTTGGAATGGTAAATATTTTTGTTATAAATGTTTGCCAAGTCAACAATACGTTCACTATTTTAATAATACTTAGATTATATTATGAAGTAATATTTTTAATATGCTACTGTTCAAAATGGTTGGGAATCTCAAAAATCTTCAGGCATGTACACATGAGAGAGAGCCTCTCTTCGGGGACCATTTTACTGAGCAAATATTTATTCTGTGTCAGCCTTACTTATTCGGCCGTATTCTTGATTTTATGTAAATTCCTCATTCATGTTTACATAATAGACGATAAGAAATATCCTCAAATATTGAGGAGTCACTTCTTCTGGCTATTATGGAAAGACGCTGTCTCCAAAAGCAGGTCGCGGTTTTCAGGTAGTAAAATTTTCTCCATGTATGTGAATCAATCAATCAATCAAAGCCTGCGATGTAATAATGCAAACTTATAAAAGATTTATAAAATATCTGGGGAGTATTCTATATATTTTAATCAGCATAAAACATTGTCACAAAATAGAACCAAAAAGTCTCACAAAGAAGCTTTCTCTCGTCGCGGGGCTGCACAATTGGGCAGATTTGAGTAAATTTCCAGTATATCCACTTAGATCCACGGCCGGCGGTGTTTGCGCGGAGCTTTGTGTAAACGAATGTGTAAGCTTTCAGTCCAGAGCTTTGGGAGAGCCAGACGGGAGATACCCCCGACGGTGTTGTGCAACTCGGACGATGAAATTCGGAGATTTGTACGAACGGTTTTGCATAACGGCATAACAAATTCTGCGAGAAATACTACACTTGGAGCGTTGTTTGAAAATTGCCATACACCCTCACATGTTCCTAGAACATCCCCTGAAAGTGCACGAACGTTAAAACATATACCACGTTGCATGACTCTTGTAGAAATATACTACGTTGTTACGGTCTATAGTGATTTTATAAATAGATTATATAGAATATGTCGCCATTTTTGCAGTAAAGTTTTGGAAACACCAGCTGACAGTTTAGGGTTAGTAAAAATGGGGCGTTACACGATTGAACAACGTGTCTTCATTATTTAACAATATTTCTAAAATAATGAAAGCTTGGCAGCCGCAGTTCGAAAATTTCATACAAAATATGGTCGGAATAGTTTTTTAACTTCGTCTTTCTTCGCTGTGCATGGTCATTTGGATTCAGTTCTTGTGTTAATTGAATTTTGTAAGCATGGAAGAGAGCTTCTTGAAATTTGCAATTCTTGTCCACGACGCCGAATTGAGGTTCCTGGATTGTCACCGACACTCTTCGATATTGACATTTGAACGGCTTGTTTTTGGACGACCAGTGTGTTTAGCGTCTCCAACGAATCCAGTCTCCCTGAATTGTTCAATGAATCTCTTCAAACACTATTCCGACCATATTTTGTATGAAATTTTCGAACTGCAGCTGCCAAGCTTTCATTATTTTTGAAATATTGTTCAATAATGAAGACGCGTTGTTTAATCGTGTAACGCTCCATTTTTACTAACCCTAAAATGTCAGCTATCAAATTGTTTTTTTTAAGTGTTCCCAAAACTTTATTGCAAAAATGGCGACAAATTCAAATCTTTCGTTAATTTTGGGACACCTTTATCATCCAGTTGTTTGAAATATAAAAAAAAATATATTGATTCACCTGAAAACGCTTCGTGTGGGATTCTATGATTATGTATATACTGTAGGTAGAATTCTCATGATGGTGTGTATATTGACTCCATCAGGGTATCGCTTAGTTAATTATTATGCGATCCATATAGCTCGTAATACTGCAGATTGTGTTCCAGGTAACATCGACGATAGCTGGTTCATGCAGAACTATGCATGCCTGGCTTTGAGGGTAATGAGGCTTTGATTACTCTGCCAAGGCAACGGACGTCAGATTCTAAAGTTATTGTCTATAAAGACGCTCAGCACGTTTAATGGATGAGAGAATAAGCTAAGCTTTTTAGCAATTTATTTCTAAAGCAAGTTACTTTATAACCAATTATCTTGGATATTTATAAATTTGTACAACCTTACCAGAAAAGCAAAAAGAAATAATTAAAAAATAAAATTGCAGATTCATTTTTGAATAAAAGCGTAGGGTAAAGTCACAAAGAATTTTAAAATATATTATTATGTAGCCTTTATTAACACAGAATCTGCATTGTTTCAGGCACCCCTTACAATATTTTGCACCCCGCGGTGCAGCGGGTTGGTAATTCGACTGTCAAGATCACAGTCCGTGGATCTGATGAGGGAGCAACCGACAAGAAAGGGGTTGAATGGATGGCGTTTTAAAAGACTTCTACTGGAAAAAGTCGGGTAGCTTGGAACAAAGAATACTTATAGGTCATTAGCCGCAGGGGTGATGGAGGACATTTGCATTTTCGCTATATTCATTATGTTTTTAAAAATATTTTGTACAAATGATATTGTGGAAATTAAAATATTTTGGGATATTTCAAATTTTTTCATTATATTAATTTTGTATAGTCCTAGCATCAAATTTCACTCATTTAGTGCGAGGTATATTTTATACGTATGTCTATTTTTTGGATTGGACGTCAATCAGATGCGTATTTATTACGCATTACGGGTTTATTATATTATTACTAATATGATTAGGCACATTAGTTCATACATAGAAGGTGATTTTTAAGAAACTCTCAGAAAAATATCATCGTGATTTGTGTGGGATTTGAATCCATATCCCCTGGCTTACAGGGCCGGTGTACTAACCCTTGATAAACGGAAATGATTCGTTAGTACAAGGGTTAGTACCTGTGCCTAATCATATTAGTAATAGTATATTTTATAGATAATACTCTTAAAATTATATACTGTATACATGTCCAATGGTTTTCTGTGATTTTCTTGCAAATAAAATAGATTTTGAATGTATCCTGCATATTATATTGCCTTTCTGATTTTTGATTTCGTTAAAATTGTTCTCAGATTTTATGCGCAAGGTTTTCTGTCGCCAATAAAAGCTATTCTATATAAGAAATAAAAGTGCAAATCTCATTACAATGCACGCAGCCGAGTTTCCGTTATATAATTTACAGTGTTGTCACTGCCAGGATTGTAAACAAAGGTATTGGGTGTCAATACTGTGGAATGAGCTTCCGAGGGAGGCTGACAACTCAACAGCCTTCGTGCCAAGCAAACGCCTTTGTTATTTCCAACTCCTGCTGTAGTTTCTTGCGTAATTTACAGGATTGATCAAGTATGCAAAGCTTCACGGATTATTTCAACACCTATTGAAAATACAATAGTTTTTAGGCACATATAAGTAAAAAAAAGTAAAATTCACCAAATAAATAAAAATCAATTTGATTATATATTTTTTATATTAATCCATTGAGGTCATGTTTGCTATGTATTTATTACTAGTGAAGAAACTTTGTAACTTCGTAATCTGCAAGGCACAGTACAGTGATGATGTACTAAGTGAGGAAGTGTCTAATCCTCTGAGTACATGAGAACATCAACTCTCGCATGAGGTCTTAAGAACCCTGGAGAACCTGTGCTTGCTACTTAGCCTAATCTTACAGTTTTCTTGGGATATATTAAATGCGAGGTATATATGAAGAACGCTAAGTTGCATTGTTCAACGCATTATACCATATTAAACAAATCGTTTTGTCAAAATCAAAAATTATTCCCAGCTTCAATCAATCAGTTAAACTAACAAAAATTTGGTTTTCTTGTTAAAGTTATAATTTTAATAAATAAAATGGTCTCATAGTTAGCAAGCATACTTTCAGACGTAATATGCCCTTGTTGTTTTTGGAGTGCTTTTAAGTGTCTCTACCCAGATAAGGTTGGAAACCATTTCACTGAGCAAATACTCATGCTGAGCCAGTGTTCATGGTTTTCTAAGGGGGAAATAATGTAGTAGGTCCTTCTACACCGCAGTTTTATATTGCTGCTGTCTAATAGCATTATTATATAATCCTTTCCTTACAAAGCTCTGTCGTTTAGATCTGATACTCCGTTTGTAGCAAGCTGCAGGAACAATAGCAGGACAAGTTCTTCCAGAGCACATCACGTCACAATCATTCCAAGCCCACTTCTCCATTGCCGATCTTTTACACACGCTCAGAGTACAAAATAGCAGCTATGCACAAGCAACAAAATGAGGAGAGTTGGGAGGTATTTATTAGATATAAAGCCTCAATCACCTTGGAGGTGTGAGTTTGAATTTAATCTGTATAGGGATGGTATACTAAAACAATAGCAGGAGCCCCCCCACGTACTTCCAGAGCACATCCCTTCCCAATCATTCCAAGTCCACTACTTCATTTACACACGCTCAGGGTACAGAATAATAAGTTGATATAATTTATTAAAAATAAAAAAACTGATTTATTCTCATTTATTTTTTCTTCAGAAAATTTGTAGATCTGTTGGAATCTATAAAATGAATGAAAAAAATTACGGGGTGTCTCTTGCACGAGTGATTTTCAGGCAATTCTGTAGAAGCCGGGGACTTGGCAGGCACCACCGCAGCCAGGATGATGAAGAGGCTTTCGTTGCCACGACCAGAGAGCCTGTCTAGCCAATTTCAGCAGGTTCGGTTTATTAACGTTTTTGGGAGGTTTCTATCTCATAACCGTGAATTACTTACCATAACTACATTACACTCAACGTAGACGTGAAACTGTTAAATGTCTCATGTATGTGTACGTTTATCTTGCTTTTAGTGAACGCACCTAGGTTAATCGTATTTTAGCTGTCATGCGAGTAATTAAGCATACATTATTTCAACAGGTTTTAAATTACAAATAAAAAAATTAATAAATATTTTTATCCGGAAAATAGAGTCAAAGAGAAAGTAAAAAAGAATATATGAATTGTATCACAAGAGGTATTGTAAGCCGAATCGCACGAAAGCCAGGTGTTCCACAGATGATAAAATTAGTCTGAGGTGTAGTGTGTTGCCGTATCGCGTCATTGGCAACTTGTACGAAGGGTTAGAAGTCTCATGTAATGCCAATGCATCGTGGTGATAATGCATAGGAAATCGTCTCGGCTGTCGCTTTGCAGAAGAAACGACCTCAATACGAATACCGGCTGCTTGCCAAACGATTTATAAAAATATAATACAATGTGGACTCAATATTTTTTTTTAAATTTTTAAGCACACTAATAAGAATGTGTAAATTCTCAAAGATGATTCATTTTCTATCGCACGTATATAAAAATATTTTAAGTATATAAAGCAAGTCTTCGTGAGAAAGCTTTTGTATTAAGCAGCACTAAAGTTGTTCATTTCTTATTTACTTTTAATTTTTTTTAATTTTCGTGCTTGTATTGCACAAAAGAAACGCTGTGTTTAATATTTGTTAATTTATTTTATGGAGATACACTCCAAGATACACCAAGCTAAAACGTTAACGTTAAAGTATTTTTATTTATTTATAATAAAAAAATAAATTTCATTTTGGTTGTTTTTTTATTTAATTTAAATTTTTTAACAAACGTATCAGATAATAAAGTAAAAATATAAATATAATATATTCTGAAACGTTAAATATTGTGTTTAAAAACAAATACGGCGTTACTTATATTAAGTACCTTCTTCAACGAGGCGACATTTTCCCCATTTCGGTGTCATTAATATTCATAATACAGCCTTTCTGTATTTAAACAACGGGTCTCTAAATAAAACCATCGGCATAAGCCCACTTACATAATTTATAATGAAATATTTGCCATAGGTTTCCCTGAATACTTACAAAACACCGAAAGGGAAATTTACAGACCATATTGAAAGATATAAATTAAAAGAAGGATATAGTAATAATTATATTTTCTTAAATATAAATATACCAACGAAATACACCGAATAAATTAATAACCGAAAATTGGAAGTGATATATTATTTACTACAGTATAAACACAATCGGTTATTTTTTATGTTAAATAAATCTACACAAAAAACAGGTTTATTACGGGTTTTTAAATCCTGCCTGTGTTCAACAAAAATAATTAATGATTTGTTGTATCATATAAAATAATACGTAACCTTGAAGTACACTAAATATTTGATTCACTTAAAAAATATGTGTAATAATTTCAATATCGTAGCCTAGCGCATACTTTATAAAATTTAAAAACTTAAAATACTATATTACGTATTTTGATTTTATGTATGTAAAAAAAATCCCTCTTTGACGTTTATTATGATTGGTTTTGGTTATATTTTTCTGTATTAAAACATTCATTGATGTTTCAAAAGCTTGTATTGATTTTAAACTTACATTGTTTTCTAAAAAAATTATGATAGCCAGCAGCTCAAGACTACCATTATTTTATAGTTTTTTTTATCTTCTTTATCGAGTGTACGACTTGAATCAAGACAAATAATTGTCGATACGTAACAAAGTAGACAGACAGGTTCTACATAATAATTCCCAGCACTCCATGTACCACCCCCGTGGCTGGTCCTGTAGGGGTGCTGATTTATTCTGAGGGACACCCAGCATCCATCTCGCCCCTTCGATAAACCACCGGCCAGTGAGCGAAGCCTCGCCCCTCTCCCCGCAATCTAAGGCTCTCGACTGGCAGTTAATCTCCAGTACTGACGGGGTGGGTTTCCAGAGATTAAGACCCGATAATGTCATATATAATAATTACGCGTAATAGAAAGAGCCCTCGTCCAAGGGCGACGCAATCATTTCAGATATATTGTGTCTAAACAAAACCATTTTTTTAAAAATTTTATTAGGTGTTTGGCTGAGTTTTTGTGTTCATATTCACGTCATATTGAGTAGTTAATTCACGCGTAGAGTTTCAGAAAGCTTAGAGCTTTAATACCGTAGCAATAAAACGTATAAACCCATTAAAGAACATCTATTAATAATACGGGTAACTTTTTATACCTTCTTCACGTTGAGACATCATCAGATACAGAACAAAACAAAACAAAATGTTTTGTTCTGCATCTGTTTATGACCAAGTCTGTTTGTCGAAACTAGTCATGCTAAAACTATAATAAACTCAAAGTGAAGAAAGTATAAAAAGTTACCCATATCATTAATAAAAAATGGATCTTCACCAAACAAATGCCTTGTCCCTCAACAAGATAAGAACATCTATATTATAATTGAACTAATATTTACTTCCATTAGAGAACAAAAGCTCTTAAAAGCTTGGCTTAAAAGTGACTCGGTTTTTTTTAGAAATATGGTGGAGAACTGAGCTTAGTAATTAAAACACTTGTCATAACACCACCAAAACAAAAAAAACTAGAAACATTGTTCATAAGAATTCGAGTAATAGAAATCATCGGTTCTCGAGTATTTGGCACGCAGTCAAAAGGGAAACGATTATTTTTAAAATATTAAGGCAAAGTAAACAAACAGTCAAGACAATTGTTTCAACACAATGAACGTAGTTAAAGAAGTTGAAACCATTTTTATTAAAAATATCATTGTAATAAAATTCACGATAAGAAGTGATAACTTGTGATTGAGATTTTTACTAAAAGAATTCTTATTTTATTTATATTACTTGTGGTCGGTACTTGATAACTTAAAAAAATCACAGTTTTTTCAAAATATAAAAAATTTAAATTTATTATTAAATATTAATTCAAGCATGCAACTGCTAGTAAAGCATAATGCACGCAAGAATATTTTTGTTTTAAAATCTAGAAACCTTTGTACAATCTGAAAGGACTTATTCATAGGATAATGCCACAGCGCACGGGGCCTTAAGCCCTGAGCTGGCTCAGTCCATCCACACGGGAGGCTTCTTTACTTTTAGGCTTTCAGATTAATGCGGTTCTGGCGGGGCCGCCCAGCTGTTTCCGGTCGGGGTGCGTAAGGGTAGGGCTGCGTTCCCGACTGATAATGATCAGTCTAAGTCTACCATAAATACCACAAGTGGGCGTGTCATGTTATCCCACTATTGTGTCCTACTGAATTAATTGCAAATTTGGATGGATTTTCATATGAAAAGGTTCTTATGTTTATTCAAATTTTATAAAAATATTATTATATTAACGTTTTGGGGATTTGAACGACCTGAAGATCCACTGCACTATTTTCCCCATAAAAAACCACGAATACTGGCTCAGCATGAGTATATGCTCAGTGAAATGGTCGCCAACCACCTTTGAGAAAAAACACTTGATGAAGAAGTGGATTCGCTGGTTTTTTTTTAACAATAATATCACAGTATACGAAGGCGGTCCGATATGCACTTAGCCTACAAATAAAAAAACCAAAATTTTGGAAAAGGGGCGATTTATTTCTCAAAATAGTCTCCTTTTTGCTCGATACACTTGACCCAGGGATGCTCCAACTACTTTAACCCATCTGAAAAATACGTCTGCAAAGTAGGCCTCCGTGGCGGCGATGACCTCCTCATTCGACATAAATTTTTCAAGTTATCCTCTGTGATAGCCATTTTCAGGGCACCAGGGCGTTGCTCATCAAAAACCGACGTGCGACCATCTTGAAACTCATTAAACAAATTTTTGACAGTCGCCATCGAAGGAGAAGAGTCACCGTGCACAGCATCCAAGCGTTCTTTGATTTCGCTGCACGATTTCCCTTCCAAAAACAAGAATCGAATCACCGACCGATATTGCTCTTTTTCCATTTTGGGGTGAAATTTTGACAGTAGCCGTCTACGAGAATGTACTACACGATAGTAAATCTCTCTTGCGATACTAGCACCATCGGGCGGTGAGGCTAAGTACTTATCAGACCGCCCTCGTAGATATTTAGTTATTTAGTTCACGCCAGGTTCAGTTTGGTAAAAATTGATTTACACTTATATCAATGCGAATATTATTTTATTGAAAAATATGCGATTGTTTATTATAACGTTTCAGGCTATTAAAATAAAAAAACAACACCCCCATTGTAGTTATTTGATAATTTCACCATCATGAATACAAATTGCACAGTAGCCCACATTTACTTCCCCCATGGCGGCTGATGCTCCATTAATCTGCGCTGAATAAATTACAAAATTCATTTTTCAGTGCAGCGAAGAGATGGACGCTCATTAGCTTTAAAATGGCGTAAATTTGCATCATAAATGCATTGCATGCAGATATATCACTTTTGTTGCTCACCGCCTCTCGCCTTTCAAAAGCTTTTCATGTTAATATACCTCATTTTTCAAAGCTTTTTTTTAATAGCTTTTATGAACAAAAATCTAAAAAAAAACAACCCTCTACTTTATTATAGTGAGATTACATATATATATATTTTTTTATTAATTCACCCTTCTCTCCTGAATATCAATTGAGTAAGATTCAAAATATAAATTGATAACGAGTTTGAGGTATGAAAATACAATGGAATTTTAAATTAAATATTTATAATTGGATACACTTTTAATGTATGTGCATAGTACTGCATGCATTAGGGACGCATTAACCGCTGGCCCACTAGACTATTAATGGCCTCACCCGGCATTACACGGACTAAAACCACTGCTGAGTTCTATGGTCAGATGTGTCATCAGCAATAGCATACATGAAATTAGTTTCATTCCTAACGTATATATAATAAATGTATATATATATATATATATATATATATATATATATATATATATATATATATATATATACCATATATATATATATATATATATTTTTTTTGCATGACTAGTTTCGACCAAACAGACTAGGTCATCATCAGATGCATAATTAAATATAACTAAACTAATTTTGCATGACTATATATATATACCATATATATATATATATATATATATATATATATATATATATATATATATATATATATATATATATATATATATATATATATATATATATTATATATATATTTAAAAAATTATATTAACTTATACCTCAATCTTTCGTATAAGTGAGTTAGGAATTTTTAGTAATAAGGATGTGTATCGATCGTGCAACCAAAAAAACTTAGCACGTTATGATAAATTTTATCATAATTATAATGATAAAGGTAACTTTGTATTCTTTCTTTACTTTGAGTTTATTATCAGATGCATAACTAAACTAGTCATGCGAAATTAGTTTAGTCATATTTAATTATGCATCTGATGATGACCTAGTCTGTTCGGTCGAAACTAGTCATGCAAAAAATATAATAAACTCAAAGTAAAGAAAGAATGCAATGTTACCTTTATCATTATAATAATGGATCTTCACCAATCAAATGCCTTATCCCTCAACAAGAATAAATTATATCTTATATAAATTGCTAGTTAATGACTAATTTTTAACTGTATGCGTTTTTGCAATTCAAGGGTTTTGAGCAAATGTGGAGTAATTTTATAGATTACACAAAACATTTGCAGTGAAGCTTGTTTTGTTTGAAATATTTTTGTCTATCAATCTTTACGCGAATCAATTATATTATTATTTGTGTAATTTGTGCAATTGCATCATGTACTCGGCAGTGTATTATTTCATTCAATATTATCTATATTTTTATATTCGCACCGGATGTGCGCGGCACACATAACGGCCACGCACATCCGGTGTGTCCCGGACATCCGGCGGCGACAGCGCGGGCGGAATCGACAAATCGATAGGGGTAGGTCCGAAGCCTCCATCGAGTCCCGCGTACCTAAATCACCGTACCAAATTGTATTAATTTTGCAAAAGGGAACATTCAGATGTGTTACACGGCTCATTAGGGTAGCCATCAACAAATATGACACAGCCTCAATGCATTAAACTTCTATCAAACTTCTGTCACACGAGATAGAGAATTTCTGAATGCTCCACGGCTGAAATCCTGAAAAATATAAATAAAATAAAACTTTGATTTTTTTATTCAAAATACCTTTTTTTTGCAGAGAAGCCTGATGTCGATTTCACTGAAAATATCTCTATCAAAGATCAGTCTTATTCATTCGACTGTACTCCAAACTATCTTCCAACTAAACTTAAAGCTGCAGTAGATTAAATTAAGTTATAGAAAAATATGTAAGCGATGGTAAAAATAAAATATATTTATTGAATACCCATCATTCACATAATGAAGGCAGTTGCTTCCGGCCTTTTAATTGCCTGTGGTGTCCAAACGGACCATTACCTGGCGAAATCGTGTCATTTAATTAATTTAATTGTCACTTTATTTATCTATGTCGAAAGTTGATTTTTTTACAGAATATTAAAAAAACTATAAATTATATTTTCCTATTTTTTATTATTTAATTAACGTCCATTTTCAGGGTAAAAGAAAACCATGAAGATGTTGAAAAATTGGATAAAATGACGACTTTTCAAAACCAAAGTATGTTAAAGGTTTTATTTTTTTTAATTTTTAAAATAATATATCGCACAGGGTTTATATTCACTTTTTTAATTCCAATTAAAAAAAATACTTTTAAATATTTAAGACTCTTGGAAAAGGGACATGACGAATCTCCAAATTCCTACACTTTAATCGGAAAAACACATATTTATCATATTAATAGTAAATTTATAATAAATAAAAAAATATTCTGATCGGAAAAAAAGGTGAATCTTACTTTTTGCATTTAAATATTTTTGATTGGTGCAGTCGATTTTCCGCAAAACGGACTAGAAAATGATAAAAAAACTCGATTATGGGACCTAGACCCTTAAGAGATTGATTTGTAATGTACTCATAAAAGTTAAATTTGTTATGTAAATAGCACAATGCGTTATTTAAAATAAAAATTGCGGATTTTCGCGCTAGTATATTGAAGGTGATTTTTTTTCTAATTTAACTCAATAATGGGGAAATAAAATTAAAAAGTGTTGCGTTTTTGTGGTGTAATAAATAAGGGAAAACGTGAATTACGAAAGAATTCAGGAACGAGGGAAATGTAGGGGATGCTGTAGTTTAATTAAAAGTGATATAAAAAGGGAGTTTTATTCTGTTTAAACGAAATGCTTCTTTCAGCTATGTAAAGGGAATATCGACTGAATGGTGCATTTTCTTATTTTTTTATTGAAGATATTCAGCACTTTACAAATATAAACGATTGCTTGGAACAATTTTATTTTTATAACAAATATATTTTTAAGTTATTTATAGCCTTAAAATTAAGGCCAAAACGGCTTGACACCCAATAAACGAATTCACCAAAAACAACAAGAACCTACAGACATTAAAAAATTTAACCTGTCTGTTTATGATTAAAGTAGTTTTCTCAATATTACACATAACCATATTTTGCTTAAAGATGCCATCTTAGCATATTTGCGAAACTAGTCGCGTCTATAAATAAAAAATCGAAACATTACTTAATATATTATTTTAATAAAAATACTATGAAGGGATTCCACCGCGAATTTACTGTCAAAAATATTAAATTAAAAAATATTATATAAAAAATATGCGCCAGAAACAAAACTGCCTTATATATTTTAAAAGGTTTAATTGCAATTTTTTTTTAATTTTAATTATAATTTATAATATAATGTAAATTAATAGTGCGTTTTCACGTGTCCATTACGCCCGATGAATATTATTTGACTATCATAATGGGTGATTGAGTCCATTTTCTATCGAGTTTTGTGGGATAACGGTGAATATCGTAAAATCTGTATTATTTATTCACGATGAGGGTGCATTATTCCGATTGGAATTATCAAATGCGTACGCACAGTCTGACTTTGTGTGATAAATGAAACAAAACTTTGTGCAATCAGTTACACACGAATAGTTTTTATCGGTGGTCTGGGGATGAAATAATATTCAATAGATTAATATTGAAAATTGACTTTTGCTTTGAAATTTTGATAATAATGAAAAATTTATCAATATTTTGTTTTTTTTTTTATGAAAAAATAATTATAATAAAATAAAGTAAGCATCAAAGTCGAAATTTTATAAAAATAATTATAAAGTAATGTTATCAAAATGTATATAATTATGAAGATTTCGTCAATTACCGAATCTGTTTTTGATTCATATTATATTTTCACATGAAAAAAAATGTTTTAGTAATAAATAAAATAATTCATAGTAAATTTTTCCGTAGTCTGTATTTATTCTAATATGCGTTGAACATTATTATACAAATATTTACAATATTCTATAATATTTTTAACTGAGACATGATAATACAAAATGAGTACATTTATTTCAGTAGTTTTTTTTTTTTTTACATAAGTTTATAACTAGTATACAGGAAGTATTTAAAGTATTGAGACATATTAAAGGATTATTTATTTCTTACAGTAAACTTAGTATACAATTAGACGTATTTGGCATTTTTATACAGGGTGGACATGACGTGATGACAAAATAGTTATGTATTTTTTTTATAAATCATTCATAACAATGATACGTATACATAATATTAAAAATAATTGCGAATTTAATAAATTCGAATATAAATTAAAATTTATTTACAATTATTAGCTGCGGTGTTTTGAATACCTATACAATGATTATTTATAAAATTTAAATATATATTAATTCATGCGTTAAACTTAATACGTTAACGTAAATATTTTATTTAAAATAGCAGCAAACAATAAAAAATAATAGTGTAAAATAGTTTTATTTACATTTTCATTCAAAATGTTAAAAACATAGAAATGCTACATTAAAGTCATAAAACAACTCGTGTGTAATAATTTTTGTGCGAGATATTTTTAGTTCTGCGCAAATATTACCAGACGCTTTGTAAACAAGCGAGGGGTTGATCGAAAAGTTCGTGCCAATTTTCAGTAGGTGGAATAGGGGTATGTCTCTTTCTCTTATTCATCACACTGTCACCTGTTCTAACCTAACCTAACCCAACCCTTAAAAAAGTAAAGGGTAAAACTAACTTTTGTTCATCTTGTATTCCTTGAAAACTGTATGAAAACACACTAACAAAACCAAAATGAATTCATTTAATTTTTTTGAAGCTTTCGCCTTTCAATGACTTCGATGGACTATAAAAATAACTAAAAGTACTTACAGATTTATATTTACACAATAAACGTGGAGTATTACAAATTAAGTCCTTTTGTCGGGAATGTGATAAAAATAAAACTAAAACGTCGTCGAGGATAAGTGCCGAGAAAAATAAAGAGAATGTATCTTTGTAGCATCGAGGCGCATTTATATGGGATTTTTAAATTTTAAAGGATACACTATATATACAAAATACAAAAAATTCAGTAAATTACAGATAATGAGTATTATTTCTAATGAAAAAAATATTTAAAATTGATGAAGTAGTAACACCTAGTAATTATTTTACAACCACATTGAATTTTATTTAAAATTATTTTCATATTTGCACATGGAGTCTTCATAAACCATTCTACTTAACACTACATATTCTTAAACTTCAAACCAAAATTAACTTAAACTTAAAGCCTTACTCCCTCAAAACCTGAAGGCTTCGATTTCTTCACGTATACTTTTTATGAATATGTAATTAACACACATGTGTTCATTGATTTTTTTTTGGCTTCTGTCGTTATAAGAAATGCTGCGTTCTTGAGTGTTTGACTGTGTTTTTAATTTAAATTTCTGACGTTTCGATCTCGGTAATGAGGCCATCTTCAGAGATTTGAACGGGATCGAAACGTCTAAAAATTTCACATAATATCCAAGAGCGCATCATTTTTTAAAAAATAATATGTAATTGTCAGTTTAAAGATGCTGTTTAAATACAAGCAGTATCATTTTTGAAAAAATTAAAAAATCAAATGGGTTTTAATTACTGATTTATTTATTTTGAGTTTTAAGCATATTAAAAATATTATCAATTTAATTATTGTGCTTTGTTGTTGAAATAGGTTGAATTGAAAATCATGCTGTATTTTTGCAATAATAAAAAATAAATAATTATGTTCGAAGATTTTTAATAAATCTGAGCTAAAGTTTTGTTGATACTTTTAAGTTATATCTGTTTTTTTTTAATTTTGCGAGTAAACAAGTGTGTCATATATAACTAAAATAAATAAGTAATATTTAAAAAAAATATTATCCACATTTTTTTGTCTTAATGCTAACAAAATTATAGTGAAACAATTGTAAAATTTTATAAATAGTCTTGAGTTTTCTTAACAACAAATATTCATGAATTTAAAAAAAAATACATAGAAATTATATTCTTGAATCAAAGTAGTGCTCTGTAAGTATTGTTGCTTAAGGTTATTGTTTTCATTTTATCATTTTGTATTTCAACCCTTAAAATATATTTATAAAATTTATTTAAATAAATAATGTTTTTTCATACTTTTAGAAGCCGTTGTTATAAATAAGTACATATTTACGAAAACTATTTTAAAAGTAGGTGTAGTAAGGTTACATAAAAGAAGTTTCTTATGTGTACGACACAATGTATATATATATATTTACATTTTTTTTTATATAATCTTAAATTTCAAGTCACATCTTACCAGAAATTGTGTTAACTTCCAAACTCGACCCGAGGGAGTAATAGGAAGATGCGAACAATTTACAGAAGTACGCACAGAGTTCTGTTTCGTTTGCGACAAAATGTTTGTATCGGAACAAAAATATTAGAACTTCACATAAATCCATACTCAGTTATTTGATAATAATTTTCAGTTTTTTTTTTGAGTTAGGTTGAATACATTTATTCCACTTAGTCCTGAGTACAAAGATTTTCAATTCTGGTTAAATCATATATTGAGTCTATGTGTAATATATTTTTTAATATAATTTTTTTGTGGATTCATTGAAATACAACAATGCAAACATTGAAGTAGTCTTGAACAAGATGCAAACATAATTGCTTTTGGAAGTTTCAACATAATTTATAACCTGTTTCTTATTTGCTTATAATTAGTTTCTTGTGTTCAGATTATCTGTTATCAGGTTGTTTATTGCTTGTGAAGTAAAACTTAAAATAATCTACACAACAAACAATAAATAATTAAACTCCATATGTTAAAAGTAACTTTCAGCGAGAGTGTTGGTCGTTGATTTCAATTTTTCTCTTGCCTAAACTATAGATGAAATATTAAGGTATAATTATTTATTCAATTGCGTGCAATGAACGCATTTTTGCCACAAAGAAAACTTACATGCACTGTAAAAGAAAAGATTGCTAAAAGGAGTACAAAGCAGAAACCATGTATGCTTTTGTGTTTCCTGAAATTTTCCTGAAACTACAACAAAGGAAGAGTGCAAAAGACTTTATTTTATTCTCGCTCAAAGACGTCGATTGGTAGAATTCCAGCACTAAAAGAAATGAAAACATTTCTGAATAAAAATTATAGTGAAAACAGCATGTGTTGGTTTGAAGACAAAGACAAACCTAAAAAGAATCTCCAATTTACTAGTGTAGCCCTTTTACGCACCCCTGTAAACGAGACAAGGGTGTGAATAATCACCTTAGTTCACAATATATAGTTTTTTGGGATATGTTATTTGAAATAGTATATTAAAAAAAAACAATTGTTAATTTTTCAACGCAACTATTGACAAGTATCCAAAATATTTCGTTTTATAAACACCTTTTTGTTTTGTTTGCCTTATAAGAATATTTTAGTCAAAACATGTAAAATTTAGTTATTAAGAAGGTATGTTTATTGTGGAACGAAATGTTTTCATTGAATACTGATTTACTTTATGAGATAATGAGAGGTCATTAACCTTTAAGTTTAATTTTAAAATTGTTTCACTGTCTTGCAAAATACATTAACCTAAAAAAAAATTACGCAAGTGTTTTGCTTTTGCTGAAAATTCTTAACGTTGTAATAAATTTTTCATTGACCAATACAGTTTAAAATATAAAATAAAACTCTCATAAATCTGTACTTTAACAATGATTTTTTAGACTTTTGCACTTCAAAGTTAAACTGAAAATAACGATTCTCAATTAACATATATTTTTATTATATAAATGTAGTCTTTTGCCATTCGAATTATTTTTTTTTGTTCCTTACATTTGAAGTAGACGATTAAGTAATTTGTTATTTTTTTTTCTTAAAATAATTGTTAGGAGCTTATATTTATATTATATTTTTTTCGTATCTTATAAATTTATTCTATTGAGTATAACAATTTTAAATACTTATGAGTACTCTTATAATAAAGTAATACCTCGTAATTAACAAAAATAATACTTTTCAGGAGCGTCTTCAATAAAGCAATATAGCTAGATGATTATGTTCATATTTATTGTGCTTACGCCTTTTTGCCTTAAAATTTGGGAAGCGGTTATATACAAAAAATGATCATTATCTTGTAGTTATTTGGACACACATATAAAATGACATAATAACTTGAAGAGGATAACGAAAATTAGCTCATTAGCAAAAGTTTTTTAATAATGCGAATATATATTCAACGTATGGTTGAAAATTTACATTTACATGATTTTTCGAGAGTTCAAGGTACTTTTTTTTTGGACGTCAAAATAAAATTTTCAATATTTTATGCAGTACTTAACAAAAATTCAAAATTATCCCAATGACTTATATAAACAATTTTTTACATTTAACTAAAATGAGAAGTATATTTGGTGTTTAAATCAAACATAACTATACACTCAAATATACAGCCTAATATGCCGATGTATAATTTCAACCCCTTGGGGGTACACCGCACGCACCGAGATATTACTCCTGAAAATCAGATACAAGGTATGAAACAAAATTCAACCGATCTATGTGATCTTTGGGGAGTTAGATTGTAGCGTGTAAAGCAAAATAACTTATTTGCAATACAAAAGTGTACCATAAGAGGTATTACTTCATCACAAGTGGTGTGTGTGTATATATATATGTATGCTATGGCTAATGCTTAAGTTATACATGCTATCACTGAGTCCGTATTATTGGCTGAACTTGTGGTTGTTTGGTCACTTTCAGTAACTTAAAAGATTGGCTGTCAGCTGAAGGCGAGGAGCAGCAGCAGGCACAGCACGGAAGGGGTGCATCGGGACATCCCTCCACGCTGCATTGCCAAGGGGTTCTCTCCTGAAAAACATATATATTTATATAAACATAATATATGAATAACAATCACACTTGACTACAATTTAGAGCATAGTTTCCCAAACTATTTTGTCCCGTCGACCCCTTGTCGAGTTTTCCTGTTTTCGCCGACCCCCTGTCTTGCTAATTTTTACTATATTTTTGACATCTCATATAGAACAACTCACTTTCATAGGGTTTACTGTACAGTGAGTGAGTTTATGGGCTTGAATGGCTCTCGATTTAAAACTGTTTCCCTTGGAAGGTTCTGTCTGTCCTCGGTCTTCCTAAGCCGTACAGGTGTCCTTATTTTCTCGGAATATTTGTCAAATTAATTTTATTTTTTTACGCTCATCGGAGCTCCGTACAACCAATTAGCTGACCATCCGAGTTTATTAGCCCTTGTAAATGATTTTTAAAAAAAGGCAACACGATCGTAATGGTTCGTCTTCTTATGTCATAAGCTTCAAGAAGGTACGTCGGTATAGTTTTACAATGCCGAAAGCCTCGTTTCTCGAGCATTTGGCACGAACTTCTACGCTTCAGGGCTTCGATTCGTCACAAAGTACATAGGTACAATCTGTGCTCGGTGCATTATGACATTTACGAAATGTCTAAATTTTGGTGATGACCTGCTTCAATGGGATCCACTCTTACAGTTCATGGACCCCCAATTTTATTTTTCGCTGTCATTGACCCCTTGTAGGGAAAAATCGACCCCTGGGGGTCGATATTGACCACTTGGGAACCTCTGATTTAGAGGTTTTATGTAAAATTTATCTTTGATGTTTTGTAGCATTGCTGTTCATTTTAAGTATGTGAACGATGTTAGAACATGAATTTAAAAAAAATATTAAATTTCCAAACCGACTGCGTAAAAAAATCTAGTATTGGGGGTGGTGATGTGGTCTAAGAATGATGGAGTACCTCTGAGCACGTGGACGGCCACGGTGGTGGCAGAAACATCTTCCAGGGCACACGTGTAGTTGCCAGAGTCTCTCTTGGCTGCGTTGGCGATGTACAGTCGTGATAAGGCCCCACTATTCTGGACCTCCGTCTTAACACTGCGGACAGAGATAAAGAAATTCATAAAAACCTGGTCATTATAAGAAACAAAGGCTGCGGAAATACTAAATGGGTGGTTTGATAAATGATTTTTGATAGAGAGGTTCCCAAATGAATATTTGTAATTTCACGATTTGTATTGACAGTAAAAATCGTTGAAAAAAGACGTTTTGATATATACGAGGGCGGTCCGATAAGTACTTAGCTTACACTTTAGCTCGATACACTTGACCCAGCGATGCTCCGACTTCTTGAACCCATCTGAAAAATTCGTTTTCTCGAGGTCTGCAAAGTGGGCCTCCGTGGCGGCGATGAGCTCCTCATTCGACTTAAATTTCTGCCCGGCGAGTGACTTTTTCAAGTTTGGAAACAAAAAAAAATTGCACGGGGAAAAATCTGAAGTATACGGTGGATGGGGGAGCAGTTCGTAGTGCGATTCGACCAATTTGGCCGTGGCGACGGCGGAGGTGTGAGCCGGTGCGTTGTCATGGTGGAAGAGCACTTTTTTCTTCGTCAAATGGGGCCGTTTTTTCTGCAATTCACGGCCCAATAATTCGGCATAGTAGAGCCCTGTGACCGTTATGTCCTTATCCAGGTAGTCAATGTAGATCGCACCTTGTGAATCCCAGAAAACGGTGGCCATCACCTTTCCGGCCGATAGGACAGTCTTCGCCTTCTTCCACACGCGGTCAAAACAAAACTACGATTCGGCTGAAATTTTGACAGTAGCCGAGAACGCTACGAGAATGTACTACACGATAGTAAATCTCTCTTGCGATACTAGCACCATCGGGTGGTGAAGCTAATTACTTATCGGACCGCTCTCGTATATTGTAAAGAATAAATATTTAGCGCCAGAGATAGGCAGTTCCTGGTCGTCGACCGCAAGGCATTCCGTATGGAGATCTAGTGGTGGGCCTCGAGTGGCGGTCGCTGGTGCTGGTCTATCCCTGAAGCAGGTATCAGTACTAAGCCAGTATAAATAATTTGAAAATTTGGGCAATAAATTTGCCCCAAAGGCTTGAAAAGAACAGCCGCTACTTCAAGCCAGCCTTCGTACTTGAACCGAAAGAAAAAATGACATTCCTACTTAAAAAAAATTGACTGCAATTTTCCTGCGGATGCCAGTTGCTGCAAATAAACTATACTGCAGTATCAGTGAATATCTCTGATTGACAAGTGCCCTTATAAGGCAAATAGATAGCATAATAGATAAGGGATTACAGCAATTTTAGTTAGTGAGCACTTTTAATTTTTTCAGGACTTCTTCAGACTCATTACTCTGAGACATAAAAATATACTAAATACGTATGCTTTTTTAATCGACCCATTAAGTTTCAATATTTATTCGCAAGTTATTTGAGTTGAATAATTATTTTTAATTTAAAAAAATCCCATTGAATATATAACTATATATATAGGCTTGGAAAAATAAGCTTATTAAATAGAAAGTTTCATTAAAGCAATTCAAATTTTAAAAAAGCTTTAGTTTGAAGAATGATATAACTACGTATAAAACATTCAGGCAGGTTGTGAGGAAAAATATTTTCATAAATATCATGTTAAATTTTTTGCTTACGAAGGTATTGTTATAAAAATAAATATTACTGTCCATATTTTAAATTTATTATTTCTCCACGCGTTGAACTATAACAAAAAGTTTTTTTTTAACCACGTCTCGTAGTTTTTACAACCAGAAAATCTGTGGAAAATGCCGACGTCTAAGGTACGAAAATATTGTTGTGATAAATGCTGAAAACCACCTTCTTATAAAAAATACAATCTATTTCTATTGCAAAAAAATGGCGTGAAAAGTCTTTGTGATTCGTTTTTATAAATTTCGTATTTTTGCATTATTTTGTGAAATATCTTTGAAATAAAATAAAAACGAGAAAAAAAAATATATGCAAATGGTAAAACTTGATATAGTTCTTTTAATAACAAGAACTTGTGAATTTTAATCGATTTCATTTTAGAATACATGTTTTTAATTCAATTAGCAACGAAAATAAATATTTTTTTACAGGAAATAATTTCACATAGAAATCACATTTTAGCATTTATCTTTTTCAGAAATATTTCTATGATCGGTTATTTAAATTTATTTCAAATTAAAATATTTTATCCTCAAGCTTTTTGTTGATCATAGCATATTTATAATTATACAAATATTTTTTTTTTACTTTAAAATTTACATTCACTATTACCAAAGCAAGTCGCTCAGAATTTGATTCGAGAAAAGGTCCGACGTCTATTAATAGAAATCACGTGATGAAGTAATGAAAATTAATTCAGTGAATTTTCATGTATCAGGTCAGGTTAAAGGTTTGGATTAATTTTGTATGAAAATACGTATTGTCTTCGCGTGACAGGGGTGTCATGATTGAGAAACACGTCAACAAGAGATTATCGCCTTTTTAACAATAGAAATGCGTGGCTAGCCCAATCAACAATGGCTCAACACATTTGTTCAGTTTGCTTCAGACTTTGAAATTATTTCTTAAATTTCGGTAGTTATCTTAAATGTATTCGTGATTTCCTGTTATACTTGAAACCTGAAAGTAATTTGTGTTTGATTTAAAAACACGAAACAATGAAACATGTTTATTATGCGGGCGTTTATATTCAGTTAAAGGCGATACTTTTACGAAGTTCACCAAAATAGTATAATATATACTCCTTAAACACTCGTTGAAAATGTTATATACATTGTAAGGCAATGAATTTTATAAGGGGCTTTCAGTTTGTCGAAAATCTATCAAGTAAATGGAATATAAAGAACTACACACAAGAAAGTGACTACTCTCAATGTTTATACGATTTAAATAACAAATACTTGGTATTTATTTTTTTAAACGAGGGCCAAGACATTTATTTTTTTATTCGTGAATTTATTATATTCACATTATCTTCACTTTGAGTTTATTAAAATTATTTGCATTACTAGTTTCGACTCAATACACTGGTTCATCATCAGAAGCATAACTAAACAGTTAAACTCAAAGTGAAGACAAAAAAACAAAGGTACTTTAATCATTATAATAATGGATCTTCACGAATCAAATGCCTTGTCCCTCAACAAGATATCATATTCAAATAAACAAGTAAGTTGGTATTCAACCACGAGAAAACTAGGCCAATATGTTGTCATCGTCGCTATCTCTTTATACTCGGGCACATTGCGAATAAATATTTATATTATAATAATCCTCAGGGTGGCGTTCATTTCTTAGCATAATACATTTTGATTGTTTCAATCTTAATATACAGCGCCATGAAAATCATAAAAGTATATGGGGTACTGGAGCCTCCGGATATCGGAGAAGCAATAGAAAGCAGACGCCGGGGGTAGTCGGCTGATATGCGGGAATTATTCCGAGTATGGGGGCGATTAAATTTTGTACTCTGTAACGCGCGAGGGGCTGTTTTAAATTTCAGCATATCGGAAGGCTCCTGAAAACGCGGAAAAATGCCCATTATCGATTTAACGAAGGTGGTAGACCGTTAAGAGGTATCGGTGTTGCTCGAATACGCACGACAGTCTGTATCAATTTAACCATCAAATATGAATATAATGATAAAAGTAGCTTTGTATTTTGTCTTCACTTTGAGTTTGAACTCAAAGTGAAGATAAAATACAAATGTCCCTCAACAAGATCAGATATGAAGGTTTTGCTTGTTATTGATGTGATGAAGGTCATATGATCTTTAAAAACTTTCTTTGCTTAATGTTTTGTGTTGTTTTCTTCTGTGTACACAGAAAAAAAGTGATGAAAACGTATTGCAGTCAGAATACCAACTTATTGCTTCCTACTGCGTGTTTTTTTGTTTAAAACCTTCTCCCATAGAATAATATTCTTATAAATTTTAATCCTCCCAGCCTCCAGCTCTCGCCATTCTGTTCCCTGAGCGTGTGTAAAGGATTGGTAATGGAGTAGTGTTCTTGGAATGATTATGGAGGAATATGCTCTGGAAGTACTTTGTCGAGGTGGAAAGGTATCAGATCTAAACGCAAGAGCTTTGTAAGAAAAGAATTATATAATAATGCTATTGGGCAGCAGCAATACGCAGAATTTTCCTTTCAATATAAAATTGCCCCGTAGAAGGACCCACAACACTCTTTTTTCCATAGAAAACCATGAACACTGGCTTAGCATGAGTATATGCTCAGTAAAATATTCGCCAAAATCATCTGAGAAGAAGCACTTGATAAAGAAAAATAAGTAATTTAAAAACGAGTAACAATCGCAAATCTCAAATCTTGTTATCACATCTCTTTTATATGTATTAATTACAGTTAAATTTATATTTGAATTTCCAGTCCCAGACTCGTAGAAAGTTTCAAACAAAGCCTGTATCGTATCTCTTTTTACATATAAATTGAATAACGCGAGGAAAATAACAAAATAAGTTGCAGGCTTTCACAAATTGCCTCTCCAGGATAGCCGGCTGCAGAGGTCTTCAGCAAATACACCCCTTAAAGGGACAGGTCCTCCCCTAATTGGTGTTTAGCCTACTGCGTCACGTAATGTTTGCTTTTCACTGTTTTTTGAGACCGCCCGGACGAAAAGGAAAAGAGCCCCTAACATTATTTGTCCTGCAGCCTTTTAAGCTTTTCGTAAATCTCTCCTTTAAACGAGGCTGTTTTTTTTTTTTTTTTTTTAAGAAGAGCTTTCGTGTAACTAGATATGTATTGAAACACTTCATATTTGAATACAAGAAAAAAATATTTTTTTAGGATCCTCAAAATAAGAAAATTGTGTTGAAAATTATTGACAGATTTGTAGTTGATAAAATTTCTTTGTAACTCATTTTTACAGTTTTTCTTGTATGAAGATGTTATATATTATAAGTTTTTGAAACATAAGGGTGTTAAAGACGAAATAACCATAGCACACATACCTTTTTAAGTTAGTGGTTTCTTTACATGCTGTAGTTTCAGTTTCAGATGAAATGATTTATCACGCCGTTTGATTAATTAAATACAAACGTTTGCGTTGCCTTTGATATATTAAATGCGATTAAAATAATTACGTTTTAATTATTTTAAATGTTTTCGTGTGTTCGGGCGTGAACCATGAAAACAAGTAAAAGCCATTTGTAAATCACAGTATATATATTTATTAATTTAAATTTACAACGTAGTTATATAAGTTTCGATCAAAAATAACGTTTTAGTTGTTTGGGTTACTTTTTTGGCTCAGTGGTTTGACTTTCGCAAATACTGATTATTTTTGGCTTATTTTGATTACTGTTATTGCCTGAAAATGGTTAAAATATTTGTCTTATTTAACTCAAACGTAAAATGTTGTTTTCAAAGCATTTTCATATGAATGTAGTCGCGATTCAGAATTTGCGAGGGTGTGACTTAATATTCCGTCAAAATATTATATTATGTTGAGGGGCACTAAAAAAATAAAATTCACATTTAAAAGCAAAAATCCGAAGATCGGTCTGCGATATCAATTCTACTTCTGAAAACCACCCTCATGTAGAGGGCTGATGTGTTTATTTAGATGTTAGGTGTGGCATCCCCAGAGTAAAAAAAAACGGCTTAGCGTGTGGAATGTCTTTACGGTTATGGGGGTGGATGAAAAGGTATTGGAGACTTTAAATGCTTCTCCGATCGCTTTTACTGCAATGATACAAGGAAAAACACTTATATTAGTAATATATGGGGATGTTTTTGCGGTTAATTCTGTTTTGACGATCAACTTTAAGTGTTTTTGGGAGTCGAAGATACTCGAGTACATCTCAAGGTCAGTGTCAATAATATTAATGTAAAATAAACAAGCCGTTTCGGTTATATACAGCGAGCTCAAAAAAACGAGTCGAATATACTTGTCGTTATAAAAATCACAAAAAAAGTTTTATTTAATAATTTAAAATTATTTATAGATTGAATATTTTTGACAGAGAGTACTTGGTGGAATTTCATTTTAATATTTTTGAGTAAAATACTTGAGTGATTTTCCACATGACCGGTTTCGCCAATCAAACATAATCTCTGTTTGATAATGCCAACGTGAAAGGTTGGCGAAACCGGTCACAAATAAAAACGAACATGTGGAAAATCACTCAAGTATTTTTCTCAAAAATATTTGTAGATTGCTTAAAATTATTTTGTCGTTAAAATATTTAATGTAAATTATCGATGACAAAAATTCACAGAGATTTTTTTTGAATATGTGATATTTTTTTCACTTTATGTACGTGGAATTAAACTCATTAATGGCTTAGTTAAATCTATAAACAAAATTTTATTATAGTTTATTTAAATTCAATACAACACATTTTTGGTCATAATATTGCAGGTATACTAATACTACATCTTGCAATTCTGAAATTTATTGTAAATAGTACTTATGAATTGATAATGATTAAGTACATTTTTACAAATATTGAAAATTGATTAAAGAAACTCTCAGATAAATATCATCGTGATTCTGAGAGTTTCTTTAATCAATTTTGAATATATGAAAAAATGTACTTAATCATTATCAATCAATAAAACCTGTATAGGGAATTCGTACTTCCTGTGAGACGGTCTTCACAAAAATCAATAGCAATGTATTTATGCAATTAATTTTAAATGAAAACTTTAAGCACATAATGTTCATTTGAACCAAAATAATTTTTTTATTTTTTTTTTATAATATCTTACAACCGATTTTCGGTATACTAAAATTTATTTTTATATTAAAAACTAGTATTTTCACATTCAAAACCTATTACTTTTTACAACAGCCCCACCGCCCGTTCCATTTGCATTCATGAATGTTGATCCGTATATGCAGTTTTGAGCGCGTTTGCATGCATATATTTAATTCACGGCACTTGTTATATTCAGGGTGGCATTTTCATGTTCTATTCATTCCGTGAATTCTCCAGCGGTCCCAGAGCGTCCATCCCTCTCGGTAATTGCTCTCGGCGACCACGACCGAGTACGTGGAGAAGCCTCCTCCTTTGCCAATATACCGCCATTGAACTTTCCAAGCAATGAGAGAATTCTTGTGAATGCAGAAATTTGAAATAGCATCCCAGAGACGTATTTATTTTAAAAACACCTATCGCATTAAATAAAGTCTTAGTCTTAGAAATTGCGTTGCCTTGGTTCGGTCCTGGTACTAGGATATACTTCATTTAATGATGTCTGATATAAGTACCAATACCGAGATGTTACAACGCGCAACGAACACCTAAAAAAATTAATTGAAATTTCATTTCTGAACGAAAATATATTCAAGTGGTTTATATAAAATAATTTAAAATATAAAAATCTCGTACAATTCATCGTTTTCTGTGAAAACAATATTTCCTGATAAAAACGGCTCTGTTTACTGCCACGCTCGCTAATAAAATAAAATAGTCTGATATTTGCAAGTAATAGGCTCGTTATTTTCAGAACAGCTTAATTATGTTCATTATCATTATATTTATGAGATTAATCAGACAAATTATTAATTGTGGCGTGGGCTTGAATACGACTTCCCTATTATAACTTTATATAAAGATCAATGACTGAAATATTGTATTAAGGGTCTAAGTCCCATACTCGAGTTTTTTTGATAATTTTTTGGTCCATTTTGCGAAAAATCGACTGCACTAGTCAAAAAAATTTAAGTGCAAAAAGTTATATACATCTCTTCTTCCGAACAGAATATATTTTAATTTCTTGTAAATTTACTATAAATATGTATTATTCCGATTGAAGTGTAGAAATTTGGAGATTTGTCGTGTCCCTGTTCTTAGAGTCCTAAACATTTAAAAGTCTTTTTTTTTAATTGGAATAAAAAGATTAAATATTAACCCTGTGCTATATATTAATTAAAAAAAAAAAAAAAAAAAATCTTTAACAAACTTTGGTTTTGAAAAGTCGTCATTTTATCCAATTTTTTAACATCTTCAAGATTTTATTTTACCTTGAAAATGGACGTTAATTAAATTATAAAAAATAGATAAGTATAATTTATAGTTTTTTTTAATACTCTATAAAAAAATCATCTTTTGACATAGAAAAATAAAGTGACAATTAAATTAATTAAATGACACGATTTCGCCAAGTAAAACGGTCTTTTTTTTGTGGCAGACGAGGGATGGACACCAAGCAAGGTTAGGTAGCAAGACCCTTAACAATAAACATGTAAATATTTAATCACTATATTTACAAAGCGTTTTATAAAATATATAAAAGTGCTGTTAGTGCAATCCGTGAACATCGTATCGTAACTGAAAAACATAAAAATAATTTCAGAGGGTAGTACCTCCCCCAGCGCTATTGATACATGTTGGATGGGTCCCATGACCGCAGTTCTGTCACGGGATGGGGTCTCACCCACCCTTACCCCCATCCCCACCCCCATGCTTCTACTTGTTTGTCTTCGTTTCACGACCGACTAGAGCGTAATTTCAACTGAAATTAAGTCTTTCGACAGCCTTCACCTAGTGCGGTTGATGTTATAAGGCTTCATTCAAATAAGAGACTTTTCATTTTGTAAGTACGAAATATTTACTTACTTATAAATATAACGCCCGAAACTTATATAAGACGACTCTTAGTAATAAATATTTCATGCAATATATGACTGCATTGAAGTGAATGAAATACAGACAAAATTATGATAGCACAAAAAATTGCATAAATTTAGGCTATTTATAAAAATTTACGCATTCTGCATATTGATATTAAATGGAGGTTTTTTTTAATAAAAGTAAATTAATAAATTAATGGAATTTTGAATGCATACTAAGTAATCAGTACTTATACTTAATTTTATTTTAAAGAGTAAATGAAAAACACATAAAGATGTGATATTTACTTCAGCACTTTTCTGTTTTCAGTGGCTTATGTTAATTTTAAAAGAAACTATGAAAAAAGGAAAAATGAAGTTTTATAAGCGGAAATTTTTTGGATAGTCTGCCGGTGAGTTTACGTGTTTATTAAATTCTACACTTTTAATATATTTTCATTCTTGGAGAAAAGTTCGTAGACAAACACAGCATACGTGATATAAATGTACTTGTAGAGAGTCATATGTGCTTTGAATCGAAAAAAATATTTAAAATTTCAGTGGCGTGCAAATGTTACAAGCGTTTATGTTATATGTCTATCAAAAAAGGTTATAAATAAATTAATTTGCCTTTTCTCGCTATCAACACAAAATTGACAAACATTCGTGTTAATTCAATTACAATAGATTTGCTTTACCAGTAAAAAAAGACCTGTGGGATTTTATTTGTACAAATTTCAGTATTATATTTTAAATAAAATAATTTTACTACCGCGATGACAGTGAACAGGTTTGAAGGTGAAATAATTGAAACGAAACCCTTTTAGCTGAAAATTCATTTAAGAATTGAACTTCTCTAATACTCTTGAACATTTTTTACGTGAAATTAAACCCTCAAAGTCACCCCTAGTCACCTTTTTTTTTTTGCTACCCCGTGGTTTAATTAAAGTATACAAGTCTTGGATTGCTGAAAGTGATTCGTCCGAAGGTTATGAAAAATAATAATTTGAAACGAGTTGTCGGCTTCACGAAGCGGTCCATCTGTATATTTATTTAATATTTATTCGTGCCTTACTGGATTTTTAATCCTTTCGCTTTGGTCAGTGTTCTGATTTTATTTAACTGTGAGTATACACGCGACGAGCTCATGTTAATATTGCAAAAGCAATTATTTTTTATTTTATTACTAAAAAAAAGCTTGTAACAAACTATAATAGCGATAATATTACGTAATCCACAAGGTTTATCATTTATTTATGTTTTTTTGTATAAAGATATTATATCAAACTATTCTTTTCTATTTAATTAAATACCTAATTTTTTTACATTATCCCATTGATATTCTTATGTCGTCAACTTTAATTATGTACTTATTTTATTATTAAATTATTTTCGTAAGCTCATTGACCGCCATGATATTTCACTGCCATGAAAATAAAATTCACTTGTAAAATATTTGATATTTTCCTCGCTTTGTTAACAATGTCTCGACAAATTATTCTTTGTTTTTTAAATATTGAGCTTGACACATTTTTATACTAATCGTATTAAATTAAAAATATTTTTAGTACGAAAAGAAGCTCTAGGTGACTTTGAGGGTTTAATTTTACAAAAAAATGTTTTCTGGGAATAACTACGAGTAATAGAATAGTTCAACTCCATTTCTCAAATGAATTTTCAGCCGATAAATGATTTCGTTTCAACCATGTTTCATATTTTTATAGAGTTTATTAAAAGTATGAAATTATCACACATTCATTAAAAAGCTCTAATTATACACGAGTGATTTATCGAAAAATCTTACAGATCTGTTAAAGCGATATTTGATTGCATGGGAGATTTTTTTTTGTACTGTAGTTGCATGAATTACTTAGACAAAGTGGCAGCAAAAAAATACTGGACTATCTACCATTTGTTCCATTATTAGATCGCATACTTCATTTAATATAGAACCAACATGCATTCATTCATATACATCCCACAAGACCAAGCTTTTACACAAGCTTAATTGGTTTACAGACTGAACTTAGCGTAGACTGAAAATACTTGTTTACTTGTGCTATAATTACATCAACTTTTGTGTAGCAAGTTGCAAAAGGCTAGCAAATATCCATTTCAGCAAGTTTAATGCATAAACCAGATTTACTTTGCCACATCATAACAAACGTAAGCTATAGCTAATAGTATGAAATAGCTGATCATAATCTTAATATTTTTGATAGAGATTTTCTTATTTCATTATATTACAGAGCCCCTGTTGACATTATGTAATCTTTTTAAAATGAGTTTGCGTAGAGCCTTCTGTATTTCCCATATGTGGATAATATCACCCCATTATGAGCGATATTCAAATAGCTTCCGCTATATCAACAGATATCCCTTAACGGCACCCCTTCAGGCACTACATTAACATAAATCCTCATACTAAGATCCGAAACAAAATTACATATTTGAATTAATTAACGACGTGTCCGATTACCAGCCAACAAATAAACCCTCCAGTGGCATATTCATCGTCAATTAAGGCTTTATTATAATTAACAACGGATTAAACGAAAAGATACAAAAAAATAAAAATGTAGATGTCCGTACATATTTTAAGCATACAGTTGTATTATAATGAACAAAAAATATACTACTGAAAAAAAATCTATGCGAATGTAGACCTAGAAAAAAATTAGTCTTTCTGTTTTGTGAATTAAAATTTAACCAATTATGGTGTAATAATAATCTTAGTTGGAAATTAATTTAACAATTCCTATCAAAATAATTTTTTTGGTGTTTTTCTCATTTTATATAAATACATTTTTTTGGGCTCAGAGAAGAAGTCTTGAGAAAATATTTTCATGAGTTATCGCTGTTCCTCGTTATCAAAAGAAAACTCTTCTGTGAAAAATAAGTTTTTATAATTTTATTAATTGAAAGAACAATTTATTGAAAATGTAAGGAAATAAAATAATAGGAAACAATTGCCAAACTGAAAAAAATACAATTTTTAATTAAAAGCGTGTCGATTCTCAAAATGAATAATAAAAACTTCTCTAGAGTTTTCGATGCTCCCAGACAATACCAAGAACTTATCTTAATTACAATAACACAAATTCAATTGATTTTTTTTCTTTCAGAAATCTATTAATATTATTGGCGAAGTCCAGAATAATTTAAATAAAAAAAATACGGTAGACAAAACTTTTATATCGGAGACAAAGAAATTTGTTTTTATAGTACAACGCAACGAAAAATAAGAAATTTATATGAATAATTAATTTCACACTATCTATTTAATCTAAGGGTTAAATAAAGATAAAAAAAGTAATGTAAAGCTAAAAAGTTAAATTTTTTAACATATGCTATTTTTATGGGTTTTCGAAAAAGTACTCAAAAGTATTTTAAAATAATATTTTTTTATATACCCGAATAAAAAAGACTTAGATATAAAAAAGGTATTTAGATTTATAATTGCATACAATGTTTATATTATTTTTAATTTTTACTAAATAAAAATAAAATGTACATATTACTTTTTATTATTATCTACATTTTTTTAAATATTAATATTGTATTGAAAAATCACTTCATTAGGTTTAAAAAACTTTTTTATGACGTTTTAATATAAATTTCTATTTGTTTATATGATACAATTTTGCTAATTCGACTCTAAAACTGGTTAAATAATAAATACAAAAACAACAATTTTAGATTTACTAAATAATCTAAACTACCGAAAGGAACAAACTTTATTAGTTTTTATTGAGTAATTTTACTTAACAAACGTTAGTTTATCTAGACTAGTAAAATTTAAACAAGAATGATTACATGAACTCTTTATTTCATCAAAAATACTAAAAATTTTGCTTGAAATTTTGTTTAGTTAACTTTGCCTTGCTTCAAGAGCTAAAATAAAATCTTAGGTTTACTTTTGCTACAGTTAAAAATAATTTTAAAAAATCTTCATAGTGGAATATCACTCGACGCTTTTAATAAAGCTTGGCTTGTGAGCTTTCTTTCAGGATGATATTAATCATAATAATACTAAAATAGAGTTGAAATTGCAGTGAGACAATGAAATACGGTTATTCATATTGATAAATAATTTTAATTATTTTTAATATATTCTTTTTGTTTTTTCGCCATCGGTTCTTAGAGTTTCTCCATAAGCAGGCATTGCAAAAACAATATCATTTTTATTCAGAATTCATCGCGGTCCGAGCAACGCCTAATTCTTCCCGTAAAATCAAACGGCGCCATTTTGAATTGAATAAAGAAATGAATTATTATTGGCGGACATTTTGCTCCTCGCGTCCAAATTCCGTGTCTTTTTATTGCTCTTACTTTTTGCCGAAATTTCGTCGTTCGGGCGGGGCTGGAAATTTAATTTTATAAATTGGCGATTTGCACGTATATTGTCTCGGATTTTATTCCGCTTTCAGTGCCGGGGACTGAATAATTTAACCAGTAACAAGTTGATAAATTTTGCAAAAAACATCATGCCGAAAATAAAAATACGCCACTTGCGAAGATAAATTAAATATATTTTGCTTTGTTATTTTCTGCGTGTGGTTTTATGAAGTAAAATTCAAGTATTTTAGAGTACTCTAAGAATTATATCGCCAATGATAACCAACAATATAAATATATATATAAGGTAATAGTTAAATCCTTTTGTATGCTTGATTGAGTGCTGTACTGATATTTAAATTAATTAAAAATAACAAACTGCTTAGTAAAAAATTCATTTTTTATCTGTAAACCGTAAAAAAAACGATCTGTTTTTAGTGTGAATGGACATAAATCATTTTATTGAATTGGCATAAATATTACGCCAAATGAAACCATATTAAGTATAAATAAATAAATAACCATTATCAAAGAATTTGAAATGATTGTAATTTAACCTACACGGGTAGGATTTATTTATTAATATTTTTTTACAACACAAGTGTATCGAATAATCATGTAGCCACCTACAAACATCGATCAGCACTTGCATATAAAGAGAAAACTTATTGCAAATATACAATACCACCATAGCTTCTAGTACTGAGCTGCAATAGCTGTAAAAAAGTGCATTTGAATCACATAGATGTACAAAAAAAATAATTTTTTCTTCGATTCATGAGTGAATTGATTACCTGATGTTTAATGCGTTGTTTGGAAAGTGGATATGTGTTTTTATGGGGTTTGTTGAAGGCATTACGCCCATAGCACAACTGAAAGCAGTAAAGGCTGCATTTCTACCTGCCTAGTCAGAAATGGTCGTCATGTCTGTCCAAAATTTCGTAACAATTATAATAAAGTTGAATGTCCAAATTAAAACCGGATTGAATCATCATTATATAAAGAGGGGATGTGAGCTAAGGTAAAGGGTTAGTGAAGGCTTTAGTCAACTAAAAAATAATTTATGGACTGGGAAAGTATTTCTAACTGCGAAAAGATACTTCACTTGCGCACTGTACATAATATCTTAATTAACTTTGCATTTAAACATCTGTTTTTAACGTTGTATTAACAGATACATAAAGAAAATTTTTCATTATACTATAATATATTTTAAATTAAATTTAACATAATGTGGATGTCATTTCGTTTTTAATGAAATCAATGACTTTGATAACTCCTTAATTATATTTTTATGCACTGATTAAGCCTTTGATAAGCATTTAATAGCAAATATATACTTTTCATAAAAAATAATACGCAGTAAGCAAAGCTAACTCTAAATTATACTGCAATTAATTACAGTAATTCATGTTTCATTGATGAAATATGAAAATTTTAGGGGAGGAATCTTCTGAGGTATCACAAATTACAATATTACATAAACATTGTTAAAATATTTTTTTAATTTATTACGCCTGTTTTTTGTTCCGATAAATGATAATACAATAATGATTTAGTGTCTGAATGTACTTAAAATACTTAAGGTGTGAAAATTAAATGTGTGATAGATAACAAAACAAATATTTTTTAATTAAACTATGTAATCAAACATAGTTTAATTGAGATATAGTTTAGAGTCTGTATTAGCAGTTAGCTCCTAATTCCAATTGCTGGAGGCGAGTTACTTCAATTCTGGCTCGTTTGCGTCGGTTGTTCCTGAGTGCAAGCCGTCGAAGCTGCAGTTTGGCATTAAATAATCACGTTAATTGAGTTTGACACTCTCCTCCACCCCACTCTCCCCGACACTCGAGTTGCTGATTCCTTCTGACAGGATAGGAGACAACAGGACGTCTTGCAATTGGCACGCTTTGAGGTTCTAGGCAAACTCTATTTTCCCACGGACCCCCTTTCATAGTCATAACTTGCTTAAGGACCCCCTTTCATGGTCAAAACTTGCCCAAGGACCCCCTTTTATAGTCAAAACTTGCCTACGGACCCCCTTTCATAGTCAAAACTTGTCTACGGACCCTGGGTGAAAAACTACATAAATTAATATTATAGACTAGTTGGTGCAAGTATCGACTCTATTGCGTTTTTGTATTAACCTACCTGACTCACCACGATGTCTGTTATTAGTTGTATTTTATGCACCTGTCTATATTTATATTTTACTTAGGACGTAAACATCGCTAATAATGTATTCATTGTTATTATTTTAACTTCCATAGTAATAATAATGTGTCACAATTTTTTTATTTTATATTAAACCTTGCGCGGACCCCCTGACGTTGTTCAGGGACTCCCAAATCGATTTTAATTTTCTCAGGACCTCCTGAGGTCCGTAGGGACTACTTTGAGAAGCACTGTTCTAGGCCAATACTGAGTCGATATTATATCTTTAATATTCAAACCATTTGTATTTGTTTAATAAGTTTTGATCACCGTACATACAGCATTTGAAAAATTTGAATACAATACCATCATTTTATAAATCCCAGTCCATTTTGGAATACAATAAGTATGACCTGAAAAAATAAAGTATACAGCTAAGATAATTGAAGTTTATGTTAATCAAAACCCTTGCAATAAAAGACAAACATCGCAGGTAACATGAAAAAATAAAAGGGATCGTAAACCTTGGGGCCCCGCAATCGCAAACTCTCGGAGCATCGAGCCTCGCAGTCGCCGGAAGCCGACAAATTCGCAGTTTGAATATAGAAGGACGGGGAATAACCGCGAAAATAAACCATTTCCGCCCGCGCCAAGAGCCGAACAGAAAAACCCGCTGGGTTTCAGTACGTGTAAAATTATTCAGAATGCGGTGCGGATTCTCCTGTCCGACAATACACGCCCCAACACATGCCGATAACATGATTTTTAATGCAATTTAAATAGAAGTATTGTTTGTGTTGTGTTTGTGAAGAGGTTGAAATAAAATTAAAAATATATGAGCCGTGCTGAAAGACGATTTCTTGAAAATAAACCACATTGTTTACAGTGGAGAATTTTTTTATCACAGTCCCTAAAATCAAAATAAAACACTATGCTTAAACCGTTGAATGTGATTGAAATTAAAACAATAAATAATGCAAGTGAAAAGACACGCTATGCCGGCTGTAAAAATTCTGTTTTATAGGCTTTTCAAAAATGTCTTTCAAAAAATGTCGGCGCTTACATTTTAACGCTAAAATGATTTCACCGCATTTTGTATTGATACACAGTGGTAAATCTTTATGAAATGCGCCAGCGATGCAGCTCAATTGAGAATGGGAAAATGCTTTTCCAAATATATTGCTGGGAGCTTTATTGATAGCTCAAATGAAATAGCAGTGCCAAAGACAAATACGAAGGCATTGCTTAAAGCTTAGAATATTTACATAGAAGTCAGTCTGAAAACTATCACGCTTGCTTAAAGCTAAAACTTTAAACTCTATGAAAATGAAAATGTATAATCCTGTAAAATCTTTCACAGTTATTTTAATTTATTATAAACATTTATCATTGGTTTTTTGCATGCTTGAAATTTTACAGGTGATATATATATTCTAAAATATAATATTACTATATTGTAGGTGCCTCAAAATATTTTTACGATAAGCTTGAAATAATAAACTAATCATTTTGATTGCTTTTTGTTATTTTTAAAGCTTTATTGATTATAATAATTTGCAAAGCTATTTTGAGACTTAAACATTATGTAGAGATTTTAATTATAACAGATTAGTTATATTTTTGTTAATAAATGTTTAACGTAGAAAGAATATGATATATTATATAAAAGTGAAAATCAGTAATTAAATAAAATATTAAATTTACCAAATATTTTATATTTTATATTTTATAATGGTTAAATTCTGCATTTTTGCTATCACTTTTTAATAAACATATTTAACAATATTTACTGACGTTGTTGTAATTTCGTCATATTATTTATTTAAGTTTTTAAGTAATACTTTCAGTGCGTGTCGGTTCACATTCACAATTCAAAATATATTGTATATATTTAATTTATCAATTAACAAATTCATCAATGTATTTTTTTTTTTAAATTATAAAATACGTTTATTTTATATATTTGCTTTTATTTAAAAAAAAAATGTATTTCTTAATTTTGAATACGGGCTAGGTATATAAATAACACAACCTGAATTTAACTACTCCCATAGGGGCTTCAAACGATAAGTATCTCGTACGGGTGAAGAACCTTATATTATTCATAATCTCTAAATTAATCCATAACATCAAAATATATATATATATATATACCGAATAGTATTAAGTTGGTACAAACATAATTAAATTTATCTTGATGTATTCAATGGACGATTTATAATAAGCATCTCATTGAAGGGTAAAAAAATTTGTGGTAAAATTTCTTGTCGTGTCCTGTGTTAATAGATTGTTTTCAAGGAACATATTAATATAATATATAATTAATTTTTATTTGATTGCATCGGACAGGTTTTGGCAGTAAGGTTTTCGGGGCAGTCTATCAGGCTTTGGCGCTATCGCTACCGCAGAGGCTTCGCAGGACCCGCGGGGGTAGTAAAGCGCCCCTCGGCCCAGTCCGGCCCGTTATCAGCTCGTATCTCCGGCCTTTAATTACCCCTAATGCCCGCTGCATAATACCGTAGTAGACGGTTGAATTATCACGGGATAAGCTGAGTCAATAACTGATTGGATGCGGTGGCGTTATTGCTAGAAATATTAGTAATTACTTGCGGTGAACCGGTTTCATGGTATTGTTTGAACAATTAATTCGCCGCGGGTACGCGGTGAAGCCGTTCCTACCGATGGACGATCGACTTTGCCTTGTTACTGTATGATTTAATCCATAGGTTCCCAAAGTGGTCAATATCGACTCCCAGGGATCGATGACAGCGAAAAATTAAATTAGGGGTCCATGAACTGTAATGGGGGTCTACGAGAGTGGATCCCATTTAAGCAGGTCATCACCAAAATTTAGACATTTCGTAAATGTACCAATGTACTTTGTGACGAATCGAAGCCCTGAAGCGTAGAAGTTTGTGCCAAATGATTGAGAAACGAGACTTTCAGCATTGTAAAACTATACTGACGTACCTTTTTGGAGCTTATGACATAAGAAGACGAACCATTACGATCATGTTGCCTTTTAAAAAAAATCATTTACAAGGACTAATAAACTCGGATGGGCAGCTAATTGGTTGTACGGAGCGCCGATGGGCATAATAAAACAAATTGATTTGACAAATATTCCGAGAAAATAAGGACACCTGTACGGCTTAGGAAGACCGAGGACAGACAGAAAGGCGGAAACAGTTTTAAATCAATAGCCATTCAAGCCCATAAACTCATTCACTGTACAGTAAGCCCTATGTAAGTGAGTTGTTCTATATGAGATGTCAAAAATATGTTTTATGTTGATGAATTTGTAAAAATTCAACATAAGCATGGCAGGGGGTCGACGAAAAACAGAAAAACTCGACAAGGGGTCGACGGGACAAAATAGTTTGAGAAACCATGCTTTGATGGCTTAGTTAAAAATTATTAGTGGTCATAGTATATAATATTTAAGTATTTAAACAGGTTCGATTAAATAAGTTGTAATGAATGGTTTCTGTTCAAAGACGCGTCGTTTTATCTGCACGGAATTCAGAGAGATGGCAAAAATGTGTAGCCAGCGAAGGACGATACTTTGAATATACTTTTTTTTTGTATTTGTCTTGAAATTTTCAATTTATTTATCTAAGCAATGTTTGTTTACAGTTGACGTCAGGATTCGTCTTTATAGAGTCGGTTCATAGTACACCAGTCGCATGGGGCCTGGCGCAGACCTCGTGTTTGATCGTCTCCCGCATCGGGCACTGGAGTTTGCGGCTGTCTAATGGAATATCTAACTTCCCTTTGGTAAACTGCATCAACTGCACTTCTGCGGGCTGTGCGGGCTCCCACCATGAGCAATGCTGGGTACGAAAGTAAACGAGAGCTTCCTGTGATCTGTGACCTAAATATTACGAAACACTTTAAAAATCACATGAATCCCTGAGGTCGCAGCATCAACACAATGCATCTGTGACGTCACAGCTCATGATACCTAATTACTAACCCGAGTTTTTCAGTTCACCTGCGCCACGGATTTTATAATGATGTCTTCATAAAATAATACACAGGGTGGATGTCTTTAGAAAGGAAATAAATTAACAGTCCTCCGTTTCAAGAGTGATGCTCTTAGCATAAAAACTGATGCAACTCTGAAGCGCTGCTCTAACAAGTGCCAGTCAGGATCCTCGGCGTGGAGTACTTTTTTAATAGACAGCGACTCCGGCTTTTTATTTGAGACTTGAAAATATTTCCGTTTGTCTCTTGACTTACTCGTGGCATAACCCCATTTAACGGGACAAATTTATCAGATATATTTTAAAAATAATATCATATGGATTTATGATGTACTGTATTATTCTATTAGCTAATTAAATTGTTTGATATTCGTTATTTTCGCATAGATAAAAAGCTACAGTGGTTTGATTATATAAAACTCCAAACCACGGGAGTCGAGAGGTGAAGGTTTAAATTCTACTTGCATCATTAAAAAAAAAAATAATAGTTTATATCATTTCATCTTTGAATCGATTATTTAAAACAATAGTAAATGCTATTGACAGAGTTGTGAAAATTATGTGGTTTAGTACATTCATTGTGTATAATTGCTGCTAATTAACAATTGGTTCCTTCGACAAGATTTGATAAGCAAGTTAAGAAATACAGGAAGTCAATATTTAAGTATCACCTGCGTTTTTACAACAAATATTAATACTATATTATTAAACTTGATATCACAATATAAACAAAGTGATATGCGAGTGTAATGTTTATAGCTAAAAAAATATTTACAGTACTGAAAAGTTATTATTTTGACTGCAGGGGTGGTGTAAATTTTACGGTTACCAAGTGTTGTTTTCCTTTTAGTTCTCTAAAATAGCGCATTACTTATACAGCAGAAAAAAAACGGGGACCAGAGAACATTCCGAAACCTCTTTTGGAGTATTTCAAGCTCTATAAATAAGCCGTTTTTCTTTTTCCCGGGCGGAAACGTTTAAGGCTCGTGCATGCAATGCATAGAAGCCCGCGTACGGCCAAAATGCTCTCCTAGCAGTATTTATTTGTACGGTAGAATTGGTCGAGTTTAATTCTTCTATTCAAAAAGTTAATAGGTTTTAACATTAAATGACGTAAAAAGACTTAAAAAGAGACTTTATTATTTCTAGTTAAATTGGATAAAATTATAATAAAAAAATTTACGTGGAAACTCGCAAGGATACTTCGGTTAGGAGTCGTATCCAATTTATCTTTTACGGCTTCGTATCTGGATGAGAATTTTAATCCTTTTGTGCTAGTGCGTAACTAATATATTTTTTCAGCTTGGAGGACAATAATAAATCATATAATATTTAACTTAAAATTAGCATATTTCCGTGCTAATATTATAACACTAAGAACAATAATATAGTATTAGTATTTGATGTAAAAACGCAGGTGATACTTAAATATTGATTTCCTATATTTTTAACTTTGCTTATCAAGTCATGCAATTTTTCGCAGGATAAAACGTGGAACTGTTTGATAATCAGAAATTATACAGACTTAATGTAGAATATAAATAGTGTCTAGTGTAAATGCATCTTTATTAGATCTTATAGGCGTATAACATATTAACTTAGTAAAATAAAATCCATTTTTACCTGTATGATTAAAAATTAACACTTGCTGAAAAAATATTATTACTCATTGCTATAACATCTCTTTTACTTTTTTATTATTTTTCTCAATAACTTATGGGTATGTTTTATATATTTTTTTCAATTTAGTTTCGGTTTAAAAAAATAAAATATATTAAAAAAACACAGTAGGAGTTGTAGTTGATTGTGGTTGTAAACGGTTGCACTTCCACTTCCGTCCACTCAGAGTGGATCGCTGCAAGATTAATGACCCCAAGTTGAGCTCCCCTGATCGCAGATCCGATTGCTTGCACATCATTTGGGCACCGATGGTTGGGCACCCCTGCCGGACCTGTGTGCGGTCTGGAATCGGGAATTGGAGGACAAGCACTGCTTGCTTTGTCAGTTGGAAATCAATCGTGCTTGATTTGTTTGTCGAGGCATGATTACACCATTGCAAACCGAAACAAGCAAAATTACAATTGCAACTGAAAAAAAGATTTTACTAATTGAAAAATTCCCACAAATTTCATATAAATGATTCATAAATTAACTTAAAGTTTACGGATCAAAGTTTGTTCATTGCACGCGCTACAAAGAAAAAAATCTTTAGAATTTTTATCAAGCATTTTACGAAAGAAGTTTTATTTACTATCCTTTCATGGAAAAATAAAATTTAGTTCGTAGTTTCGAAGCACTCCGTCTTGTAACGAGTATTTTTTTCGTTTTTTCATTTCAAAGTTTTCAGATAAAACTGTCAAAAATATTTTTTAAAACCCAACACTTTTAATTAGCTATCTAACAATTAAAAGCACTGCCTCCCATAAAACTGGGTATCGTAAAATTTTCTGCCGCGCTTCTACCTCTTTCAGGTCATTTACTTGGACTCATTAAAAAAAACTTAGTAATAATAAAAAAAAAAAAACGCGATACTTTACGGCACTTTGAAGAATGCTTCGAATTCTTTTGAGATTTTTTAACAAGCCATGAGCCGACAGAATATAAAAATAATATTTCTTATCGGTTTATTTTGTAAAAGTCTAACGAATAAGATAGACTTTTGAAATAATATATTTTTAACGAATTGTTTTATTCTAAGAAAGGACTTTTCGATGATTCTTTATAAATTAAAACAAAATTTAAATTAAACAAAATTCACAAATTAAGCGACAAATCAGGAGTCAAAAATTAACTAAATATAAATTTACATAAACTTACTCCACATGTTTCTGTTTACAATAGTGTCGCAACAAGAATAAAGACTTTATGCTTTAAGAAAATCCTAAGGATAGTCGTGGCATACAATTAAAATACTTTTGTCAGATTTAAGGGGTGGTACTTGTATTCTTAGTGCACTCAGCGACTCGGTATATTTTACTATCTCGGTTGCATAAATCTCAAATCTGAACAAAGGATTCGTAGACGGAGTTACAGCGTCATTGTTATGCGAATCCTCCGTGCACTCTGAATAAGACGCTTATCAAGTTTATTTATTAAACTATAAACAAAGCTACCAGTGTAATTTATTCTGAGGACATATATTCACTGAGGCACCTCGTGGTCTGGTGGTTAACAAAGTTGTCAGGTGACCGCGAGTTTGAACCCCTGACTAGTTTAACCCGTAGCAACCCTTTTGGCTTTATGCTTTACGCTTTTTTCCCATGGGTTTAATTTTCGGCTGAAAATTATGTTTTTTTTTTTTTTCCAAATACGAGCACTTACTGCTCGGATGCTTTGTTCAATTCTATCGTTACCCACTATTTATATAAAAATACTTTAGTTTTATAAAAGACGATATTAACTGTATATTACATATACAGGGTGTCCAAAAAGAGTATCGGGTGAATGTGAAAAGTGACCGTTATTGCGATATGCTGCGAAAATTTTTGGGCCCAGAGTTGCAGGAGTTTCAAGGTTTTAACTCAAGAACGTGATTCTAACAATCAATTGAAGCTGTTAACGACTTATTCCTTAATAAGGCCATTTCACGTAGTGGTAACATAAACTGGCCTCCCAGAAGCCCCGACCTTAGCCCTCTTGACTACTTCGTATAGGGATACCTTAAATATAGGGTTTATGAGAATAATCCGACGAATCTAATGGAATTGAAACAAAACATCAGGTCAAAAATGGCAGCAATATCGAGGGCTATGTGTCAGCGTGTTATCAGCAATCTTCGTTCCAGATTAGAAGAGTGCCAGCAGCATTTGGATAACATCATCTTTTGGAAATAATTTTCCATTTTGTATTCTTATAATCAACAATAAAAAAAAATACTTGATTACTAGTAGTTTTTTTTTTACTGAACTAACAAATATCCGATACTCTCTTTGGACACCCTGCCTAAAAAATTATACAAAAAAGTAATTGTCAGTACAATAGACGTAGCAAGAAGTACATATAATTTTATCTAAAAAATATATATATTGAGTAAATTTAAATTTAAAACAACACAAACGAATTTGTATAAGAAGTTTGCGCCTTTGTCTGAAAGGCTTTGCGGGTATAAAGAGTTCTGCTTTAGTGACCGAAGCCTCACAGCAGAGGTTTCAGTCGCAGCAAGTTCCCGGACCTCCTAACGACCTTGCTGAATCACACCATTGTGATTTGCTGACCAGAACCATTCCGGATTGTACAGCACAGAGACAATGGGCGTGCCTCGTGTACCAAGCAGGCTTTGCTTTTTATCTGAAAGTATCATTAGCAAGTCTTGTAGGTTGAAATACCCCTGATGAGACCTGATAATAAAGAAGTATACTACTAACTGCTTATGAGGTAAAAAAATAATTAAGACAACTGACTAATCCAACAATATAGAGTTAAGACCTACCCCTAGTGACAGGTATGCCTTTAAACCATAACTCACGTTGTTAATTACTCAATACTAAAAAAAAGTATTTTTTAAACTAAAGTGAATATCATAAAGCCAACTTGTTTTTTTATTAAGTTTAATACTACAACATACGTAATTCAAATTTATAAATAGTCTTCAGGTGAAAAAGAAAATACCTTAAGAAAGTTTTTGACATCAGTAATACGATTTATTATTTAAAAACACATTATAACTTAATCTTTAAGAGCTCCTTGTTTGATCTGTATATTTATATTTCACATCTGATCCTAAGTATTTAACTGCTACTTGTATCAAAAGTGTAAATTTAAAATTAATCGCATTACTCTAATTCCCAAAAAAACTACAGTTTTGGAGCCGAAACGTTCAATCGTTTATTCAAAAGTGGCTTTACATCTTAGTAAATAATTTATTTAAGTAATAAATTCATCTTGAAGATCAAATTTTGTTACATTTATATCTAGATACTTAAGTTCTCGAGCGATAACAAAAACAGCGGTACGGAGTTTATTGAACAATAAATAAAACGAAAGGTCCACTCTCAGGAGCATCCTTTATTAAGTAACTTGAACGTTATTGGAAAATTTAAAAGCTGTTTTTCCTTAATTCATTTCAACATTTAAAAAAAAATTCAAAACAGTTTCTTTGTAAATTAAGTTTGCTTAAAAAATGTTCTTTACGCGAAGTTCTGAGTAGAAAGTGAGGCCAATTTATATATTTTCTATAATAAAATTAAGTCTGACTCCATAATTCATGAGTTGATCCTTCTAATCCCTGAAATCCTGACGTTTATTATCACACTTTAAGTTTTTTTTTTCTTTGTATCCATTATATTTATTCAGCCACGTTGCCGAACTTACAAAAGAACTCTTTTCTTTTCATTTACAACCATGTTAATAACGCAACGTTTTTTTAATAAATAAATATATATATATATATGAAAGATTTGGTTTTTCTAGTCTTAATAATTGTATACAATATGTTTAAAGAGAATCATTTTAGACATGAGATCATGAAAAATAATTGTGATTTGAGTCATACTTTATCAGATTTCTAGCTGTATCTTATATACTATATAATAATAATAATTTTTATTTTCAATTAAATTAACTAACACACAATAAGGTTATGTTTTGGTTAAGTTTGTTTTAACTGAATCTTCAAATCAATTTGCTTTTCCGAAAGGTTTCAGTTATTAACTTTATATAGTAACTTTGAATAAAGTTTAGGCAATATTTATTCTGTAACTTATTTTTTTTTTTTCATCATTTGTGTATGACAGTTCTTTCAGTAATATTGGCTCTGCAATTTAATAAATATATCACCTCCTAAATATTCAAAACATAGACGTATATGATGGGCCTTAATGTGTTCTATTTAACTAGAAGTAGCCCGAGTGTTGGAGAGTACAAACTAAGCGTTACAACCTTCACGTTGATGTATAATAACTATCAGTTTTATGAATGTATGTAATACATTACAAATGTTAAATAATTAACGTAATATTTTACAAGAAATGGTACTCGGGATTCAAATACACAGTGAAATGATTAAATTAAATTCTTACCATTTGTTATTTTGTTGAAACAAAGTTAAACATTTACTCTTTCAATTCCACATAAAAGGAGTTTCAAAAATAGATATAATTTAATTTCATTGATATTGGTTTCCTTAACCTCCATAAAATGAGATCTTCTCAAGAAGTTTCGGGAATTCTTCCGAAGTGGCATTCTTAATTAAGAAAAATTCGATACTTTATTGAAATTACGTTAATCAACTGTGAGTACCCAGACAACGGATTCTTTTTCCAATTACAATTGTATTTTTTATTCAGAATAAAGTCACTGTAAAGAAGGGTCTTTCCGGACGACATTTTAATGAAGAAATTACAAAAAGAGTTTCAACCCCCTTACCCCCTACTTAGATCGATCTAGAGTAAGATTAAGACGAAAAAGCAGAGATGCGCTACAATATTAAAAATAAAACTGCTTTAACATTTTAGTAGACAAGTGTAAAAAAAAAAATCTAACATTTTTTTGATTATTGTTTATGCATGACTTAATTCTTCTAACAAACGAGAAGTTTAAAAAATGTGCCTTAACATCATTGTACAAAAAGATGAATTAATTATTTTTAAAAACACAGGTACATTGATTACACTCGCGTTAGTTAGTTTAGATAAAAAATATTTTTTTCGAAAAAAAAGTTATTCAAAAATAATAAAATACATCTAATTATTTGCGATCTTATTAGGCCTGATTATATTCACCTTCGCTGAAAAAACTCGTGAATTATTATTCTACTTAAAAAAATATACTTTGATGATCAATCAGCTTTATATTTAGCACTTGTAATGGTGCTTATTAAAAAAACAGTAAAACAAAACTTTTGTATGTTTTTGTAATAACAATATTCACTCCTAAATTTAAAACGCTGTAACATTGAAAATTAATTAAATTGATCTGTACTGAATTTAGTTTTCTTCCCTGTAACACATGCAGACTAATAATATTATAGAACCCTTTGAAATTTATATCTAATTTTACCCCATCAAATCAAACCAACCGAATTAATGTTATGATAAAATTTGCACGTTCTATTGAATTTCATGAATATATAGATAATTTATAATTGTCCTAGACCACGAGTTAAGAAGATTTCAATAAAAGAAATGCACAGAAAAAAGCTTATATTCACAGTAGTTACTTAAAAAGAGTCTTCGATTAAAATCATTATATTCTTTTTGGTCAAGAAAAGCTCAAAGAGTGTATTGCGCGTATAAATAAATTAATGACGAATATCAAGGGACAAGAAAAGTTTTGTCTCGTATACACATAATTTCATGAATATACATATAATTTATATTTATAGAACATTCTTATAAAGGAAATGCACAGAAAAAAAAATTACATTAACAGTAGTTACGTGTAAAGAGTCATTAATTAAAATCATTATATTCTATTAGGTCAAGAAAAGCTCAAAGAGTGTATTGCGCGTATAAATAAATTAGTAAGGGACAATAAAAGTTTTGTCTCGTATACACATAAATTTCATGAATATATATATAATTTATATTAATAGAAGATTCTTATAAAGGAAATGTACAGAGAAAAAACTTATATTAACAGTAGTAACTTAAAAAGAGTCTTTTAATAAAATCATTATATTTTATTTGGTCCAAGAAAAACTCAAAGAGTGTATTGCGCGTATAAATAAATTAATGAAAAATAGTAAAGGAGAAGAAAAGTTTTGTCTCGTGTACCCTTAAATATCATGAATACATTGATAATTTATATTTATAGAAGATTCTTTTAAAGGAAATGCACAGAGAAAAAACTTATATTAACAGTAGTTACTTAAAAATAGTATTTATATAAAATCATTATATTCTATTTGGTCAACAAAAGCTCAAAGAGTGTATTGCGCGTATAAATAAATTAATGACGAATATCAAGGGACAAGAAAAGTTTTGTCTCGTATACACATAAATTTCATGAATATATATATAATTTATATTTATAGAAGATTCTTATAAAGAAAATGCACAGAAAAAAAACTTATATTACCAGTAGTTACAGTCTTTAAATAAAATCATTATATTCTATTTAGTCAAGAGATGCTCAAAGAGTGTATTGCGCGTATAAATAAATTAATGACGAATATCAAGGGACAAGAAAAGTTTTGTCTCGTATACACTTAAATATCATGAATACATTGATAATTTATATTTATAGAAGATTCTTTTAAAGGAAATGCACAGAAAAAAAACTTATATTACCAGTAGTTACAGTCTTTAAATAAAATCATTATATTCTATTTAGTCAAGAAAAGCTCAAAGAGTGTATTGCGCGTATAAATAAATTAACGAAGAATAGTAAGGGACAAGAAAAGTTTTCTGTCTCGTATACACATAAATATTTATTTAGCTCAACGGCAGAAAGCGGGTCATCCCCTCTTTGTGTGCCGATGATCTGGAGATACGACGGTCCGCCGGAAATCCACCCTAACCTGACGCAACCCTCCGAACACATCAATAAATATCACGGAGGCCCGAGATCCTCCCTTCAGAGGGCGGCGGGCGTTTGTTCCTAATCTTAAGTGATTTTTTTACGCAGTCAGTTCTAGGCTGCGCTAGATAATGAGATGGATCTAACGGGTTTTTGCGGTACATTTCAGGCGTACTTTTTATCTGGAATTTGGACCCTGATAAAAGTGAAAGCCTTTTTCTGTGGAATTAAAATATTATACTTGGTTGTTTTACATAAAAAAAATATATTTTAAGTATTATGATGATAAAAGTAGCTTTGTATTTTGTCTTCACTTTGAGTTTATTATATTTTTTGCATGACTAGTTTTGAGATGCATCTGATGATGACCTAGTCTATTTGGTCGAAACTAGTCAAAGTGAAGACAAAATACAAAGCTACTATTATTATTATAATAATGGATCTTTACCAATCAAATGCCTTGTCCCTCAACAAGATCTTTTAAGTAAGTTAAAAAAATGTAGTTCGCCTGTTATTTATTTTTCTAGTAAGATAATCTTATAGTTTTATAGTCTTATAGCTTGCTGCCATTCTGTACCCTGTGCATTTATAAAGGATTAGTAATAGAGTAGTGGACTTGGAATGAAGTGCCTTGTCGAGGTGGTATTGTTTATGTATCTTGATGCAGAAGGAGTATCAGAGCTTTACAAGGAAAGGATTATATAATAATGCTATTAGGCAACAGCAATACGCAGACTATTCCTTCCAATATAAAACTGCGGTGTAGAAGAACCCAGAGACTCACTACACTATTTTCCCCTTAGAAAACCATGAACACTGGGTCACCATGAGTATATGCTCAGTGAAATGGTCGCTAACCTTCTCTGGGGAGAAGCACTTGATGATGATGATATGCAGAATAATAAAAACACTTATCACACACACTCATCGTACGTTCGATTATGTAGAGTATTTTTTTTTTAAAACTAATTTATCAAACCTATTTGATTTACTAATATTATTTTCTACTTCACAAGTTGCTGCCTCCGTTTTCTACTTAAATGGAGGTACCAAAGAAAGAGACAAGTTCAAAAGGTTTAGAAAGCAATTAAGATGCATTTTTTTTTCCTTTGAACTTTTAGGAATTTATTATTTGAAAAAAACTCAAAATAAAATCTAAAACTCCACGAAACGCAAGCCTTAGAAAGATAAACACAAACTGGTTATTTATATATTACTGCCAACTTTAAATATGTTAAATATATTCAATATTTTGATCAGGCATGCAGTTTTTTTTACGCGTGTCCAAATGCTAAAATTCAGGTTTTAAAACTTGATACTGTGAATCATAAACACTGGTTTTATAAATGGCGTGTCCTAAATTGGCATTAAAGTACACCATTCGTTCAAATAACGTAGAAGTAACAAGAAGATGATTGTTGAACAAATTACTAAAATGGCGTGTGAAATGTAAACAAAATTGCATAATTTCGCTAATCTACAGTCGAATTACTGATCTCTGTGAAAAAAATATTAACCGGATATGCAGTGCCTCGGTATCAGGTTCATACTACATTACACCTGAAATTTTCGCAGTCGAGTACACCCGGTAGCTCTAATCCCGAGGCATTTCCGCGGAGTGTAAATTATACACATTTTCTTGTGCCCCGGTAGTCCCCGAAATACTGCAGTGTTTTTAAAGAGAAAATGAATTTTTATGTTGAAAATACAAGTGCTTATAAAAACAAGGGAACCCCTGCAGTATATTCTAACGAAAACGATTGAAATCCGTTTTATTGAAAAGTGATTTCAACCGGAAGCGTAAAACTTGAGATAATACAATACGTATTGTTTTGTAATGTGATTGTTATGTTTTACTCGACTGGTCAGTTTATAGAAATAGAGCATAACATAAAGAGTATGACTAATAATCTGCATGCAGACAAGCGCTTAAGTCAGCCTATAATTTTCCTGTCAGGTTAATGAGCGACAAGTCTTAGTCGACTGATCCAATTTCAGTGTCAAGATGATAAGGGATGATGGGGGTGCTTGAAAGTGCGCACGATTCAAATCATCACAGTCTTCTAGTATCGCACTATTCATACAATGCAATAATTAAAAACTTTACCAGAGTTGATGACCTGTGACTGATTCGTTTACAGAAATAGGGCATTACATAAATACTATGACTAATAACCTGCATGCAGACTCAGGTTAATGAGCGACAAGTCTTAGTGGACTGATCCAATTTCAGAAAGATGATTAGGGATACCAGAGGTGCCTGAAAGAGTTGGCTGTAAGAGTTGGAGACTTAACAAGGAAGGATGACTCGTGACAGATTCGTTTTCAGAAACAGGGCACAACATAAAGAGTATGAGTAATAATTTACACCCAGACTCAGGTTGATGAGCGACAAGTCTTAGTCGACTGATCCAATTCCGATGACGGGGGTGCCGGAAAGTCATCGCACGATTCATATAATGTAAAAGTTGGAGACTTAAAGGTCTAGGTCCCATAATCGAGTTTTTTTGATCATTTTCTAGTCCGTTTTGCGAAAAATCGACTGCACCAATCAAAAAAATTTAAATGCAAAAAGTTTGATACATCCCTTCTTCCGAACAAAATATTTTTTTATTACTTATAAATTTACTTTTAATATGATAAATATGTGTTTTTCCGATTGAAGTGTAGGAATTTGGAGATTCGTCATGTCCCTTTTCCAAGAGTCCTAAACATTTAAAAGTATTTTTTTAAATTGTAATTAAAAGATTAAATATAAACCCTGTGCGATATATTATTTTATAAATAATTTTTTTTTTTTTTAACAAACTTTGGTTTTGAAAAGTCGTCATTTTACCCAATTTTTCAACATCTTCAAGATTTTATTTAACCCTGAAATTGGACGTTAATTTAATAATAAAAAATAGGTGAATATAATTTATAGTATTTTCAATACGTTATAAAAAAATAATTTTTTGATATAGAAAAATAAAGTGACAATTAAATTAATTAAATGACACGATTTCGCCAGGTAAAACGGTCTTTTTTTGTGGCAGAAGGGGGATGGACCCCAAGCGAGGTTAGCTAGCAAGACCCTTAACAATAAACATATAAATATTTAATCACTATATTTACAAAGCGTTTTATAAAATATATAAAAGTGCTGTTAGTGCAATCCGTGAATATCGTATCGTAATTGAAAAGCATAAAAATAATTTCAGAGGGTAGTACCTCCCCCAGCGCTATTGATACATGTTGGATGGGTCCATGTTGTCCGGTTGGACCCCAGAGGCAATTAAAAGGCTGGAAGCAACTGCCTCGACCAGGGCTGATGACCTAATAGGGGATGAAGGGTGGCTGACCTGATGCCGCCTCGCTTGGTGTCGTAGTTGAGCTGGCGACCCGCGTGGGTCCACACCACCTGGCCACTGGGCTGGGGCACACGGCTGATGACGCAGCGCAGCTCGATGATGGAGCCTTCCTTGTAGAACTTGTCCGACACGGCCACCCCGCGCTCGTCCACGATCTCCACTTTGGGAACTAAAACAACAAAACACACTCAAACAACAAGTAAAATACATGAGTGGTTTATCTACATATAGATTTTTATTGGTGACCGGTTTCGGTCACCAAAATATTTATATATATATATATATATATAATGATAAAAGTAACTTTGTATTCTGTCTTCACTTTGAGTTTATTCTATTTTTTGCATGACTAGTTTCGACCAGATAGACTAGATCATCATCAGATGCATGACTAAACTAGCAAAATATACAAAAAACATGTGCTTAAATACAACTAACAGGATACTGGTAACAATAAAAAAATTTTTTTTTAATAAAAATAATAATAAAGGTTAATAATAATAAAATAGTAAATTTGCGTGTATGTAAAAACTCATGCATTAAATTTGCGTTCAAATGATCTCTACTTTGAAAACTGACGCACTATAATACATATTACAGTATAAAAGTTTTTTGAAACGTGTCGTGCCGTGACTTCAATAGCATTGCACGTCCGTATGCGTTTTGTGAAAAAACTTCACGGTTTAATAGTTTTATCGATTTTATTAACAAAACTAAACGTAAACGTATTGAAAAAGTAAAGGTTAAATGCAACGTTAAAAATAATTTTCATTTCACATATTTTTTACTAGTCAAATTTATTATGTGATTTTGGCTGATGGATCCATGTTGTTGATCTTGCTTGTAAAGTTTATTCTTTAACTCTGTAGATAGTTTAAATTTCAATGATTGGCCTGAAAAAGTGTATCCGAAAAGTAATACTGATTTAAGGCATATTTTTTCTCTGACTTTGTAATCTTCATACCAATTCTTGGCGAAGCCATATGTTTTAAAATAATATATAAAATTGTAAATCGCCAAAAAGTTCAATTGTATTTTTTTTTAGTATTTTTAAAGTATATATTTTAGATGTATAAAATTAGACACAGCCAAAGCTAATTCCAAAGTCTTCCTAAAAGGCTTGTTTACCAACCAATTAACTTCTTGTTTTTTTCTTTAATGCATAAATCTCTTATTCTGATTATTAAAGCTTGAATGTATATTGCTCGAAAAATTAAATAATTATTTTCGATATGCGTTACAAATCAAAATATTTTCTTCTGTGTATATTACTTTGATAATATGCGCATATAGTTAACCGCAATACTCTGTATAGACCTGAAGTAAAGCCCCTGTACAGCAAGGGATAAGTAAATTTAAACCCATTCGCTCCGTAAAGGCAGTTTAAACTAGTTGTGGTTAGAAATTAGTTTAACACTGTTGCCAAAGGTATTCAAAGTCTCGTATGGTGCCTCTAATGTCCATGAAATACTTAAGTTTTCAATAAACCTTATTTCAAGAATCAATTGCACGACTTGTTAGTTATAGGGTATTCCACGTGCGAATCAATTTGAAATAAAAGTTAATAACTGTTTTATTGTTAAGGGTTTTGCTGCCTAACCTTGCTTGGTATCCATCCCCCTTCTGTTACAAAAAAAAGACCGTTTTACCTGGCGAAATCGTGTCATTTAATTAATTTAATTGTCACTTTATTTTTCTATGTCGAAAATAGATTTTTTTAAAGATTATTTAAAAAACTATAAATTATATTTATATATTTTTTATAATTAAATTAACGTCCATTTTCAGGGTAAAAGAAAATCTTGAAGATGTTGAAAAATTGGATAAAATGACGACATTTCAAAACCAAAGTTAAGATTGTATTTTTTTTAATTTTTAAAATAATAAATCACACAGGGTTTATATTTAATCTTTTAATTCCAACTGAAAAAAAGACTTTTTAATGTTTAGGACTCTAAGAACAGGGACATGACGAATCTCCAAATTCCTACACTTTAATCGGAAAAATACATATTTATCATATTAAAAGTAAATTTTCAAGAAATAAAAAAATATTTTGTTTAGAAGAAGGAATGTATCTAACTTTTTGCATTTAAATTTTTTTGATTGGTGCAGTCGATTTTTCGCAAAACGGACCAGAAAATAATAAAAAAAACTTGAGTATGGGAATTAGGTCTTTAAATGGTTTTACATACAGAAATAAATCTTGCTCAAAACACACAAATGAATATTTTAATTCAAAGTGAACGGGTCAAAATCGTTACGACCAGCAATTTAAATGATTTTCACTTGTTGTTTTTAAAATAACCATTGCTCATACAAAAAGCAAGAAAAAAATGCATTTTTTTAAATTCACGAATGTGTGCTGTGTGGTTAAAAAAAACAATATGTTATCATATTTCTGCATTTCAGTTTAACACTCACCCCCTGGGGGTTGCAGGCCGGCCATAACTCACGATGCACCCTAACTGAATCACACAATGGAGGACGTCAAGCGCCGCGGTCCGAGAGCGAGTCACTTTTCAAAAATACAAAATGGCGGCGGCGGACATTTTATGGCTCCCATCCCTCTAGAGATATCGGCCAAAAAGGTTGTATAATTTTTAACATCATTCTGTTTATACTGTAAAATTGAGCATTTTACGCATTTTTATTTACATAGAAATAATTTTAAAAATACGCAGTGTTATAAAATTCAGTCTGGATCCGTTTGTTTTGTTTTTATTCTTTGGGTTTTTCATTTTAAATACAGTTGACGTGCTTAGAATATTGTCAGCGAAACATTCTTATCAAACACGGCTCTGATACAGTAAATCAACAACAAAAAAATATTTTCTAGCAGTATTTTTAAATTACTAGTTTTCAATATAAAGCTCTGTAATGAAATTTTTCAATTTGGCAGTATCAAAATTAAATTTCAAGTTTGAGAATGACAATAAATGATTTTTTTTGTAAGAAAAGCAATTATTACACTTCTTTATGAAATAACAAATACAGCATATTCAGCTATTTTTAATAGATTAACGTTTACCTATTTATTACACAATACTTGTCATACTTCAATTACCTCTACTTTTTATGGATGACATCTAAACGTGGGTATTTTGACTAAATAATCTAAAGGCATAGTATTCGTAAGTATTGCAAGAGAAAAAAAAACAGGATAACAAACAGTCAGAGGCAATTTCATCATTTACAAAAAAGGGGATTTTCTTTAATAGGACTGCCTTTTTCATAACATCTAATCCAATCTCAGAATTTCACGTTTGTCAAGTAATCCCAATCAAGTAATCACTGAAGCGTATGGCGGTAATTTAATATATAAGCACGAATAATATTCTGAATTCTGTTTTAAATTTTGGATAAAAAAAACAGATGATATCAAAAAAAACATATCCACGAAAATCTTGTTGAGGGACAAGGCATTTTATTCGTGAAACTTTAGTAAGTAAGTTTAGTTATGCATTTGATGATGACCCAATGTATTGGATCGAAACTAGCAATGCAAATAATATTAATAAACTCAAAGTGAAGACGAAATACAAAGGTACTTTTATCATGATATATCCACGAAAACCTGTAAAAAATCTTACAACAAATAACTACCTGAAATTTATCTTAGTACATTACTCGAGTACGTGTGGAAGTTTGTGTACATACAGCTGAGATGGTTGTATGTAGCGTGGGAATTTTTATATTGGGGAAACCAAATTGGTGTATCCGTCCACGTCATAGTAAGGGGGCTACCTCTTCTACGCCACCGATCACTGTCAATGCTTTCACAAAGAGAGTCATACGTCAGCTCAAATCCCTGTAACCTTCACGCAAAGGAACGCCATAAACGTCCCAAAGGCTTGTTAATACTAGATCGGAAATCTAAGCGAGGACGATCAACCGGTTAGACCTGATCATTGATTTGTTTACAATACAGAATACCAGATTCAATCAGGTTCATCCGTAATCAGTAATATTAATTTATATTAAATAAGTTATACGTTATATAGATCAACGTTTGTTAAAGTTTGAAATTTTTCCTCTCACAGGAACACCAGTTATTTTCAGTCAAAAACGTTTTATTAATATATTCAAATTACGGTTTATTTAATATCCCTCCATAAATATGACGCGCTAGCAAGTTACAATTTACAATCATTAACCCAGGATTCATGACGCAATCATTCAGGTCCTTAGTCGTCACGTGGCCTCCCCTGGCACCACGTGACAAGAAGCCTAATTAATCCGCCGACACCGGGGGAGAGTTCTTTGAGGGAGCGAAGGACGTTTATGGAAATTTCACGTGAATATTAGGATTGTTGATATGCTGTAGTCTTATCACAGCTTCTTATCTGTATATTTACAGAAGCTAAAATTTAAAAAAAAATCTTGAAAACAGTACCAGCACGAAAACTGTTTCAAACAGCTCTACATCCAAAAAAACAAAACAATGGTATTAGCAACAACGTCAAATCTTGAGGTGGCGTATGAAAGTTTGATATATTTGATCTGGTGATCAGTAGGGATATTTGATTCTCAAATAACAACGTATATTTTACAAAAAAATCGATACTATACGTTCGTAAAATTGGAGCTTTATTTTAAAAAATTGGTACAATATATTCTATTCAAAGTATTTTCACTACTTTTTCCCATCTTTCAGGCAAATTATATGGATTCCATCCTAATCGAAGACGTCGAAATGCAAAATCGTCTTTCGACGTCTCTTGGCTTCAATTCACGTGGCACCCAATTTACTTGCTTTTGAATCATTCCCAATGCTTTTAAGTGCTTTTTCATGAGCAAAATCGGTCGGTTTTATGTATTTGTTTATTAAAAAGGTCGTGTATTGGAGAGATACTAATCTACGCGTGCTTATAGATTTTCACATCCTCCGCGGCTGAAAAATGAATCACGGCGTTTAATGAGTAATTTTTAATTCTCAGGTAATTGATGTCTGGATCATTAAAGGCCTCTAAAGGATCCCTTCATTAGTCGAGCATTTGGCTGGCGCCGCGGTGATTGATCGCGCCTGTCTTCGAGATACTTTCATAGTAATTGGGGGATAATTTGAATGCTCGGATTTCCCCACCCCCCACCCTTGGCGGCGAGAGGGTCGTTTCAGGTTGTACACGATGATCAAAATAAACATCTGTACTTAGGCGTAAATTATGTTCTTGGCGACATGTAATTTATCAATTACTATAGCTTCTGCGATTTTGATATCACGAATCTTGATAAAAATAAAATATTCCTATAGAATTTAATATTATATTTTCTTATTGTTGAGGTCTAGGTAAGTGAACAATTATTATTATAATAGCTAATTATTAAGTTTTGCTTACTGTTTTCTTATGCTGCGGTCTTCTTAGAGTTATAATTTTAATCGTTTGATGCAAGTGTGGGACTCTGTACGTATTTACTCAGTACGTACACACAGACAAAATCGTTTTCTTTATTATACTACAGATGCATAATTTTGTCTTTGTTAAATATTTTAGAGTTTATCAAGGACAATAGCTTAGCATTGGTTTGTACTTTTAGTAATTTTTAATTTATGATTATTTTTAAATTTGGACCACTCGCTTAAAATCCCGACTTACTGATGCACTTTTTGATTATTATAGGATAAGCGTTTTACTAAACCGTGATTACTTTAAAGTGTCCTTAATAACCTTAGATGGCTTTAATGTTTATAAATAAATTGATTTTTTTTAAATTAATATTTGAGAGTAAGTGTTATTTAGAAAAAGGATTACATAATAATACTATTGGGCAGCAGTTATACCGAACCATAGAACCCAGAGACCCACTACACTATTTATCCTATTAAAACAATAAACAAAAATATGTTCAGTATAAGAAAAGGCACATGAAGAATAAATTTTAAAAATAAAATAAAATAAAGTGATTCTTCTTAATATCGTTTCTATAAAGACAATACAGTTATTCAAGATAAAAATTCTACTTACAATAGACGTGACGATAATTTTTCAAATAAATTTATTATAAATGACAAACGATGACAAAATAAATAAGAAATGGGGGGAATTTTTATTCAAAGGAGAAAAAAACAATCACATATCTGAGACGCTGTCCTTTGGGATTCTTTTGCACGTACTCCCAAAAAAGTCATTAAACACGTCAATATCTTGCCTTTAAAGTCTAAATAAATATAGCTTGTCTAATACGAGTATTATTCATAATGATACTCTTCTTAAAATGAATTGAAATTCATAAGAATAAAAAATATTTTAATAAGTTCAAACGTCAGAGAATATAAAAAATTCTAATACAATTTCTCATGGTTATGAGAAAAATTAATTTCATAAAAACTGTGACCTAGATGAAGTTTTGAATTTGAAATATTTGAGACTAATTATTTCATATTTCATTAAAAATATTGGCTATTGCTTTCAGCAATGTTTTTTTTTATTTTAAGCTTTATTTTCATCTGAAATTTTATCGGATTTACTTTATTATTTTAAGTTTATCAAAATTAACATAACATAAAAAAAGTATAAATAAAAACATGCATATAATTATATTTTTTAGGATCGAATAAAAAGTGTGCAAAAAAATACTAGTTCACTATTGAATAATAAGACAAATTTTTGATTGAAAGTTAAGATGTGTTGTTACATTTATACAAAATTATAAAAACAATATTATCTTTTGAGGGAAAGCGAATATTAACTAAAATCTTATTATTAACTGTGAGGTATTGGTACTGGATAATATTAAAATTATATTAACATTGTAGAAATAAGATCGATGTCGGAATATGACTATTGAATTGAAAAATACTATTTTAACTTTTACAGTTAAGTTCAGGTTTAAATATGAGTTTATGTAGTAAAAACGCCGTTACACTTGATAAAAGAGTTGTAAGGGTTAATACTTCAGCAATATTTTTTCGTTACAATTTGGAATTTGTCATCATCCCTGTACATATCAGAAAAACATGGACGATTCGAATTTTTCACCTCCCGCGTAGACGATCGCTCGACAGCAAATAAATCTCCCCATCTCATCCATTCTCGAGACGTTCTCATCCATTAATCATCACCGCCTGAGGAACTGAAAAATAGTTCCATAGATTTGCGTGCCCTGGAACTCAGAGACGGAAAAGAGGCTTCTAAACTCTTTGTGCGTTGAACCAAACACAAGCAAGTTTGCTGCTGTTCATATTATCATAAATGCAACTAGATATTTTTTTAGTTTTTTTAAACTTCCTTCAGATTTTAACTGTAATTTTGGTCAAATTGCGTGCTTTTAACCAAATACACGCATTGATTATTAAATGGTAGAAAATAACTGGGCTTTCCTGGGTGGGTAAAAACGTTTTTTACTCTACAACTATATAACAAAACTACTTGCTTTATAGAAAAAATGTATCAAACATCAGTCTAATCGTTTGTATATACCTTTATATGGAGAAAATATTCATATAATCTCAATTCAATAAATAAAAATGCTGTGGCACTTAAACCTTTCGGTTTATTTATTTTGGATGAGTGTAAGTGTACAAGAATTTATTATTTATTGTATGTATTTTTTATTTGTGTGAATATCCAATATATTGCAAATTTATATCAACAATAGATCATCCCTCTTTACATATATTTTTTGTTGGTGTAAAATATTTCCCCACTTACAAAAGTATGAATTTTATCCATTTAGGATAAAAACTCTATACACTACAATAATATTGAATCAGTATTTCGTGACCGCCTTCTTGTTTTGACACTCAAGATGAACAAAAAAAGATTTTCTTTGTTTCAGGATATACTGGTCCTGAAAAGTAAACAGATTTGCACTTGTATCTAGTTTATTTGTATTTTATATGTAAATAAAATACAAATGTCTATTTACTGATACAAGTGTTTATACCAATTTCATATAAGACAAAATATAAAATGTTTTGGGAGGGAATGCAGATAAGCCCAGCTTACCTGAATAAACCACTCCTAAGCTCATCAAAACTCGAGAATCTCAAGAGAATGACCAGGTAAGTGGTCAATCGCTCACCTGTGATTTAAAAAAATTTAATATTATGTAAATTATAGTAACTGTATTTAGGTAAATCACTTAAGAGAAGATGTGTGGAATTTGTGATTTGATAGTGTGCCTTATTACATACTAAGTAATTTTAAGTAAACATGCTTAAATAATTATTATAAAAAAGGTCACCACGTTTTGAACCGAAAAAATGCTTTATATAACAAATCTTAATAGCAAAATGGCTAAAATTTCACAAACGTAATTATTTACCTTTTTTTCAATATTCTAGGCTATTCATATTTGATGTTAAAATATGGCGTGATAAAAATTAAATAGTTTGTTATAGGAAGTCTCATTAATGGCAAAAAAAAACTTTACATGAACATCAAATATATTGTCAGAAGTGATTACTTTTTTCATTTATATTTTTAAATAATTTCCAACAAATCAAAGTAATTGATAACTTTTTTAGTGACGCAAAACATTTCTGATTATGATTGAAAACCTTGATATATGAATATACAGAGTGTCCAAAGAAAGTATCGGGTATTTGTTAGTTCAGTAAAACAAAAACTACTAGCAATCACGCATTTTTTTATTGTTGATTATAAGAATACAAAATGGAAAATTATTTCAAAAAGATGATGTTATCCAAATGGTGACTGTTACACTGCTGGCACTCTTCTAATCTGGAACAAAGATTGCTGATAACACGCTGACACATAGTCTTCGATGTTGCTGCCCCATTTCTGACCTGATGTTTTGTTTCAATTCCGTTAAGTTCATCGGATTATTCTCATAAACCCTACTTTTAAGGTATCCCCATACGAAATAGTCAAGAGGGCTAAGGTCGGGGCTTCTGGGAGGCCAGTTGATGTTACCTCTACGTGAAATGACCTTATTAGGGAATAATTAGTTAACAGCTTCAATTGATTGATTGGATGTATAGCAAGTGACCACGTTCTTGAGTTGAAACCTTGAAACTCCTGCAACTCTGGGCCCAAAAATTTTCGCAGCATATCGCAATAACGGTCACTACTCACATTCCCCCGATACTCTTTTTGGACACCCTGTAGTATGCCACCATCTAAGTCACACATTAAAAGCCCCACAACGAATAAACGAATCTTGAAATATATATTTTTTTAATGTCCAAGAAAATGGTGCAATCGACAGATGGATTTAATTCCACACTTGGCATTATCTCTGAAATTTCCGGGTCTGTTTTTTGCTCCGATCGTTAGGGCTATCTTGTAGCTCAAATCTCCCGTACGTGGAATAAATAACAAATAAAAAATAAACCATTTTACTTGCGCATACATCAAGGCGGGCTCCGAGGACCCCCGCTGGGGTGGAAATGGAGTTTTTGGATAATACAAGGAAAGAGGTTCTATTTATTACTATGAACCATTAACGCCACAAAAAAGATGCTTGTATATTTACTAGCATCTGCTTTTGTGTTGTGTAAGATAATGTTATGAAATACGGTAATAAAAAAATATTCGATTATTACTTGAATGAATATATCAATTGAAGCTTTTATTTTATATACATATACTAATATTCAATTTCAGTTCTTGTATTGGGACCATATTTGAGGATTTTGCTTTTGTGTTATTTTGAACACCCAAGAAAATAAACCAACACATAAAAATGCCTGCTTAAGCCTATAAAATTACCTATTTATTGTCTATATTTACAAAAAAATCCCTTTTAGTTATTATAAATGATATAAAACGTATTACAAAAAAATCACTAAATTTTATATTCAATAAGTAGGATTTTTTTTGATATTTTGCTATAGTATTTTAAAATGATCCAAGAAACCTGTTACTGTAATGTTGTTTTTAATACATATTTTGAAAAATATTTAAAACAATGTAATTTTAGTATTTATTTATTAACAGATTTTCTCCTATAATTAATATCATTGGATAAATTATTTTAAAGCTTTAAAACCCTAAATGCTTTTATTAATTGCGTGTAATTATTGATTCAACAATGAAACCGCTGAAGTGAATTTATTGCCATGGAAAAAAACCTCGTACATATAGTAACTTTTTTAAAAATATGTACTTTTAAAATATATTATAGTATACACTGGATTCTTTTCAAGAGATTATTTAATTAATTTTCAGTTATATTGAGCTTAAATATGACGGTTCATAAATCGTATCAAAGCGAAGAGAATCAAATTTGTATTTTAAAATAAACACAGTGTTTAAGATAACTTTAAAATATAACTCGACTAAAATAATATTTGAAAGCCCCTGACTTGAGAAAACGAAAAACTATGACACGAATTTTATTTTGCATAAATATTTGTATTTACAACTGAAATGTTATTCAGATCTAAGACTGTTATAATTTATTCCACGAAGTAAACAAGCGGCGACTGTGAAAAATTGAAAAATGAGCATTTCCACTAGGAAAAGGCTATTTAATATTATACTGACGATAATTAAATATGCCTAGCTTGGCGGAACAGGGTGACAGTGTTTTTAATCCGGAATATAAGGTATAAATAAATGAGACTTAACTAATATAAAAATATATGTTTTGTAAGTATGATTTTATTATTATTATGACTTTTTTACAGATAAAGCTTTTGATGGATGACCGATGACATCAAAATTTTTATAACGGACATATCAATTAACGAATTTTTATATGTTGCAGGTAATCTAAACGACTAGGTCGTTATACGTTTAACGATACTTTTCAAAAGCTTAAGATATTTCGGGGGACGGTCAATTAGTTCGGTGCTATTCAAAAATTAAATTCTGATTTCAATAGCACGAGAATAAAAAAAAAAAAAAGCCTTGAACATGATCGATTATTTGATTTCATGAATAAAGAAAGGCTCCAGATAAGTTGAATAGCTCGAGCCCGGGATAATCTCTGAAATTTGTCTAAGATTGATAATATTAAAATCGATTTTTGTATTAAACTCCGACTAAGCATTCGCCCGTACTTATCTTACGAATATTACAAAATTTGATAACTTATTTTTTCGGATGATTTATTGACTAACGAGACGATATTTTATCTTTAAAAAAAACCCGCCGTGACAGCCGCACAAATATTATTTTGCTTGTGGACTCGGAGGCGGAGGACGAATAAAAGATTTTTTTAATATGCAAATGATAACAAGCCATTAAACACAGCCGTTTATGTAATTAAATTTTAACACAATGTGACATATTTTTACCATCATCACCAATTTTAACATCTACTCCGTATTGTGACTTATATATTTTGAATTTTAAGTTTCAAAAAGTTAGTGTTTAAACGCTTTTCTTGATGTTTTAATTAATTGTATATAGTTACTGTTCTTTCTTATATAAAACTGCGGTGTAGAAGAACACGAAGACACACTTACACTATTTTCTTTTTAGAAAAGCATAGACACTGGCTGGCTCAGTGAAATGATCGCCAACCTCTTCTGAGAAGAGTCACTTGATGAAGAATATTAGAAAATATACTCATAATGTTTTATGTTTCAAAAAGATTACTGCTGCAAAAATTGGGTCTTCATATCAAGGTTGGACGTGTGCTGAAGACATACACATTCATGGGAATCATGATATTTGTTTATACTACTAAAATACTGGGTAAATAGTTGTTATGCGTCAAAAAGTAATTCATTTTAAAAAAACGTATAATTTTCTTTCGTTCGCAGGTAAAACTTCTGCCATAACACGGGAGTGTATGGCACAATAAATTTATTCTTATCTCTATTAAATAAACTGGCAGCCGCGAATCTTTCCCGCTAACCGAGCAGCTATATTACAAAAAAAATCAGATCCCATAAAAACACTTGTGGCTGGGAACATATAAACGAATTCAGATTCCAGGAACAGCCCCTCGTAGCGGATAGGGGCAGTTACTAGCCCTGGTGTAATATTTATTCCCCACTAAACTTTACGAGAACGTATTACCTCCGTGGAATAATTTTTCAGCCTATTTGCTCAAGGTATTTCCGTGTTATTTATGTCGCCAAGTTACTTTTTTTTTTAATACTTCTGCAGGCTCAACCGTAGTTTATGAATAGGCGGTGTGTTCTCAACGCAATTTGTCAAAGTCTTGTGACAAATTTTCTTGCCGAGGAAGCGAATATCGAGCGCTCCATTGCTGGTTCGGATACTTTATATTGATCGTTTGGATTTTTCTATGAAATAGATAAAGTTTTACCATCACCGAACGTAGCAAGATTTAGACGCATTTAAAAAAAAATAAAAATGAATCGACTAAAATACTTTTTTTTCAGTTTAATTTTTTGTTTACTATTGTAACTAAATATAATGTGTTAAGTGAATAAAATTTAAAAAAAAATTAAGTAATTAAGGAAAAGTTTTCTGTGCTCTTATAAGTGATGTTATTATAATACCAGATTGAAGCAAAGAAACTAAAGAAATGGGATATTTTTTAATTTCACAAATTTGCTTGAATCTATTTAAGGTTTAACTGAGGAACAAAAAAAAAAATTTAACACGCTTCGTTTTGAATCAATCTCGTTATAAAGTAATTAGTTAGTCGGTAAGTATGATAATAACCATATGACAAATAGAAGGCTGTTAACATGAGATATTTTTTTATGTCGCTTAAAATTCCACAGTGAATTTTCTACTCTAACGTGCTTCGTGTCTGAAAATCACGTCCGGTTGCCAAATTATGCTAAATATAAGGGACCTGCGACCCCCTGTTTTCAGTTCCTCGTGCGAATAAGGTTAAATCGGGTCCTGTCGTATTTTTGACCTGTCCTTTCATCCCTTTCCTCATTGCTTTCATCGGGGTGCAGCCTTTGTTTTTTTCATTGCAAAATCTTCAAATAAACTCTTGAACGGAAACTTTGCGAGTATACTTAATTAGTTGGGAAAAATCAGAAGAGAAATTTAGGGAATATGTATTTAATTTAACAAGTTAAATAGATATAAGAAATATTAATGCAGTAGTTCAATTGAACTGGAATGGTTGCGGATCCTTGTGAATTCAAATCTATCCGTCTTATCCCCCTTTTGTGCATACACAATTGTATATCTTATATACAAATTAAAATATAAATTCTGCAATCAATACAATATATAATTATAGTAAATAATCAATACGGTTTTCGCCATTATATTAAGGGATGATGGCTACTTCTGCGATGGTTTGATGTACCCAATACATTTTTTTAATAAAAATGTATAGTTAATAAAAATCAGGGTCTTACAAATAATCAATACCACGTGGAATTACAGTTAAAATGCAGTACGGTATTTGTTCTTACGTTAAGGGTTTTCGCCCTTATATTAAGGGATGATGGCTACTTCTGCGATGGTTTGATGTACCTAATACATTTTTTTAAATAAAAATCAGGCTCTTACAAATAATCAATACAACATGAAATTACAATAAAAATGCAGTACGGTATTTGCTCTTACGTTATGGGTTTTCGCCCTTATATTAAGGGGTGATGGCTACTTCTGCGATGGTGTGATGTTCCTTATAATTTTTTTTTATAAAAATATATAGTCAATAAAAATCAGGCGTTTATAAATAATCAATACCACGTGGAATTACAGTAAAAATGCAGTACGGTATTTGCCCCTACGTTAAGGGTTGTGGGCACTTCCGGGGTTGTTCGCGAGGTGCGTTGATCGATAAGCCTTCCCTGGGTCGGTAGTCGAGTGGAATGGCATCACGCTCTGGCACGCCTAATGTAGGCTTAGCATGCAAAATTTGTGATTTGTCATTTAATAAAACTGCGAGCGAGGCCTGGCCATGACAGATGAGAGGCCCGCTATTTTGACGGTATTTTATTGTTCGATCGGAGAGATTTATTAAAAAAATAACGCGACCTGAATCTACCGCATTCGTATAATGATAATTCTATGCGTTCAGGGTTATTTTAATATTCGTGTGTATTTTTTTTTTTTTGACAGATCATTTGTATTGTGTCAGGAAGTGCAGTATATTTTATTTGGCATATAGTGAAATATTAATAGATACGATGAAATTTTTTTTTATTTCTTCAAAACGTTTTTATCAATTTAATTTAAATGAACTCAAATTACATTTCTTCAAATGATTTAAATTCAGTTTTATATGTATACTGTGTGCATATATTTTTAAATGATAATATTGCAGATACAACCAAACACAGCTCAAATATACTTGTTCTTTCCTCCTAAAAACGGTAAGAGATAAGCTGATTTTGATAACCTTGAGTTAACTATAATGAAACACCCCAATAGTGGTTCTTGTAATTTACTTTATAATAAATCATGCAAATTCTTAGTTTCCAACCCTCTCATCTGCATAGCTACTGAAATGCATACAGACGTGATTAATTAAATATGCACCACGTATATTTTCCACCCTGCAGGGAGGCTATTACGGAGGATATTCAGATGTACAGAGACATTATAGCAATTGCGAATCCAATTTAATATTTCAGCTAAATATTCCATAGCCAATATATATAAATAAACCAGTTAAATTCACCATTGAACTTTTTCTGTAAAGTGAAAACTCGTTCAGCATGCAAAGGTTTCATTAAAACTTAAATAATATTATGCTTGTTCATGAAGCAAAATTTCAGTTACAGTGTTATATAATAAATCTCTTTCATGTTATTGTTTTTTCATGATATTGTTTTAATTGACCGATTAATAGGTTTTCATGCAACCTTTGCAACGTATTTTAGTTGATAAGCTTTTCTAAAACCAAAATTAAATGATTATGCAACGATTTGTAAAGCACTGCCATACGAGCTTAAAAGTTCTGAAAATACATTTCAGAATGCAACGAATTGCATAACAATGTAACTTGAATGCATTTATCAGCATTTTAACTGTGAAAGCCTGTTTACTATTATGCATAGAATTAACGAGTTTCATAAAATAATATTATTTGTTGTTTACCAATGTAATGTTATCTACAATAAACAAAATATAATTGTACGAATAAGAATAATTGCATACTAAATCATTTTGTGAGCTTTAATCAAATGTACGTTTATGCAAAAATTATGAATTGAAAATATTCTCTATAGCACGTACTTTTTTATTTGAGGTTGAATGTTTATTTTAAGATTTTTTATATACACACTTATATAGATAATACAGGACTGAAAAGTTTGACTTGTAACTGAAAAAAAAACGGATTTAATCAAATTGCATTGAGAAAGTATATTTATATTGGCTGACAAGGTCATTTGTATTAAATTATCGTTAAAGTAGCACTTTTATAAATTGATTTAGATTTTATTACATGATTTTTATTGCACTCTTTCAAGTTTTTGGTATTCCAACGTTTCGGTCCTAAAAACGCGGACAAACCCTTGAAGATGGTCTCATCGCGAAAAACTCGAAAAAGCTTTATTAATCTTTAAATTCTCGGTAATTGCCAATAATAACAATTTGTTAAAACTACCAAAAGATCCGTCAATTGCATATTTGATTCTGATGTCTGTTTTATTTATAAAGCAAAGCGCAGGTTTACTTTCTCTAAATGTATTAATCGCGCTGCGGTAGAAGAGAGGCCAGTATTTATAGATTGCATGTATTTTCCGCGGGATAAAACCAATTTCAAGTTTTAATCGGCAACAATGTGGCCATTATAAATACACGTTCACAGTTAGAAATAATCGAAGAAGTTAATTAAAACGATTTTATTCGACTCTGAAAACTACCCCCAGTCATGCAACTCCGCCTGCATCAGGCGGCGAATAAATGTGAGAAAATTTCCAGGAAATTGTTTCATAAGAAAGTAATTAGAAATAAAAAAAAATACTAACACGAAAAGTTTCCTGACTTGTAGATTTTTCATGAACTTTTGATCGTTCGAGGTGATAATTAGATTTTTCCAGTCTTTTGTAGTCGACATTATTTATGTTTTCCATGAACACAGTGAGAACTTTTAAGTATGTATAAAATTATAAGAACACACTAAAATTCAATATTATTAATTTAAAGGTGTTAAATAATCTTTTAAAAGCTTTTGATGCTGCCGTTCTTCTACCTGCAAAACAGATTTACAACTGAATATACAACTCAATCATGTGTTACTCAATCATCTACGGTCAAATATTAAAAAAAAATGTTTATATAGTCAAGTAGAATTAAAAAATTCACAGCTTATTATGACTGTGCGTAATTTGTATCCGAAAATGTATCCTGAATTTATTTTATTAAATTTTCATCCCTGAGAAACATCTTTTTTAAATCTTGATGCCGTTTACTCCCTCAATTGTATACTTGTATATAAAAATAAAATATAAAAGAAATCGCACTTCATAAAATCACATACACCATATCGTGTCATTATCTATATGAAATATCTGAGCAATGGAATAGAAATCTATCGGCAATATCTCGTTAATCAATAAATGATACTAAAAACACAAGACGTACTCATGGAGAAATATAAAGGGTGTAATCATCCCAGTAATAGGCACCCCCATAGCACAGCCTTAAAAATAAATAAACCAATCACAGCAGCCGTTACAGTCTACGGCGGCCATCATAATATATGGAGTTCGACAAAAACGACCTTTTTATAGTACTTGGGTAAGTGGTTTTAAATTTATAGGGAGAGTCAGATTTTTTCAACACACGTCACAGGCTCTCGTTTCATGATAATGACACTCCGTTGGATAGTTTGTCGGCGTAATGGCGTTTCCGGTTTCGATTGAATACACCCAGCCAGAAGAAATTAATTGTCTTGTTAATAAAATATTCCATTTATTCAAGTGATTAATTTTGTCATCAACTATGCTAACATGTAACATATTGTCATTATGTAGCATAGTTTATGTGTATTAATGTCTGTAATCAATTGCTTCAGGAAACGGTTCTGATGATAAACAGGCAGCCTCCGGAGTTGAGGCTTTTACATGAAAATAAACAGTATTGTGTTCTTGCATACATATGGATTCGACTGTTTGTATTGCATCTGGATACGTTAATGAAGAATGGATAAGCAAAGAGAAAGGAGATTATACGCATGGACGAAATATCAAAGGACTCTTGTAAAGATCAATTTACATAGAAATATGAATTTATACGTATTGTAGAAATAAAGAAAGAAACAAAGTGACGTTTACATTAAATTCTGCAAAGGCCGCGTATTAACAATAATATGAAGCAAACAAGATGTACGCATTTTACGATATCTTAGGACCGTATGGTAATATACAAGATTTGTTCTGTTATGTTTAATAATTTTAACCTCTTAAGATGTTTATAATAATAAATACTACATTATTGATTCATTAAACAAATTATCAAAGGAGTCTCGATTTGCAGGAAAGAAAACGATTGAGTTATTTCAAATTCAAAACGGTTACATTTTGCTACAAGTAATAGTTAAGATAGATAATAAATCAACTCCAAATTTTGCCTTGATTATAAATCAAAACAGAACAAAGAGCACATTTTGATTCAAAGAGCTTTTGAGTAGAAAAAAATATAGTGATCTGACATCCCATGTGTTTGTTACGAAAAAAGCTCCCACACTTGTTGCTAATTTATTAATGTTTAACTATAAAAAGCATTAATATATTGTGTCGCTGCGTGTGAAGCAGACTTGAATGCATAAGTAAAAATGAATTCACTCTTAATTTTGTCTTAATTATAAATCAAAGCAGAAAAAAGAGTACAGTTTGATTCCAAGAGCTTTTGAGAAGAAAAAAATTATAGTGATATAAAACGCCATGTGTTTGTTACGAAAAAAGCTTCCACACTTGTTGCTAATTTGTCAATGCTTAACTATAAAAAGCATTAACAAGTTGTGTCGCTGCGTGTGAAGCAGACTTGAATTTATTAGTAAAAATGTATGCACTCTTAATTATAAATCAAAGCAGAACAAAGAGCACATGTTGATTCCAAGAGCTTTTGAGAAGAAAAAAATATAGTGGTATGACATGCCATGTGTTTGTTACGAAAAAAGTTCCTACACTTGTTGCTAATTTATCAATGTTTTATTATAAAAAGCATTAACAAGTTGTGTGACTTGAACGCAAAAGTAAAAACGAATTCACTCTAAATTTGGTCTCTTTAGAAAAGTAAGAAAAAAAAGAAACGAACACGAAAAGTAATACGAAAAATTCCTGTTGCATATATTCGTATATGAGTAAAAAAAAATAAAAAAATATTTTATTGCTGGTATTCATAGGAAAATGCATAAAAACTCACCGAGCACGGTGAGTTGGATCCTTCTGACCAGGGGCGGGTGCGTTGAGACTTGGCACTCGTAGGTGCCTTGGTCGCGCGCCGCCACTGGATGCAGGATCATTTTCCAATCACCCGGTGGCACCGGCTGCAAAGTCCAACGTCCATCACTGGCCAGCGTGAGGCGACCCGCTGACAGCAGCACCAGCTCCTCACCTCGTCTCCTCACCCACGACACCTGATCAACAATTGGAAGAACTTGGAAAAATTGAAGGCAGTAGAGGTGAGCGCACTACTACAAGCTTTTCAAGTGTCCGAGAGCCAACGAGCTTTCCCAAGCTAACCCGTGGTTTAAATAATTATAATTATAGTGTATAAATTTTCTCATTGGCGTGGTTTTCCGGAAAAACTACGAAGGCCTCAAAAATGTAAAGGTTATTTGATCTCCGACGCGAATAATTTTACATATCGTTAAAAACTGCGGGCTCTTTTTGAAATTTGTTTTTTTTTTTTCTGGAGTGGGCACTTTTGAAATGTTACATTAAAGTGCCGACTTTGACATTTGAAAAACACGGAAAACTTACTGAATTACTAAATATATTGAAATCTTATTTTAGAAAAGTTACGCGGTGATAAAATTATTTTAAATTTTTTTACATTACATAAACTAAAGTATGATGCCTTATTGGTAACATTACGTATATTTCTTAGGGTTTGCGAAGAGATTCTTAAAAATGCATCACAGATACATTCAATATATATTTCCATGCATAGCGCTCATGTAAATTTGCACATTGTACATTAATGGATTGAAAATGGAGGCTTCATTATAATGGGTTTAAATTTCTATAAGGTTTGATTCTGATACAATCATAGTGAAAGATAACACTTAAGCGAAATAACAATCGCCATGGGTAAGATAGTACTAATATAAAGCAAAGGATCTACATTTACAGTAAAATGAACAAGCTCTCAGTTGAACTGGACGCTTCATCATTATGTGATGCAAAAGAGCAAAAGGGTTGATTTTATTCATGCTATGGGATTTGCACATCACTGTATCTAGATTTTACTCAGACTGGAGTTTATTAACAATTTCCCAATGTAAATGGGATGCAACTTTAGTAAATGAGAAGGCTTTAAATATGTCGGCCCAGGGCAGCAATGTAGTACTACTCCCGAAATAGCAGGTCTTTAATTTTTTTTATAAATAAATATATATATATAAAAAAACATACACAATCGATTTATTCAATCACGAAGGGGGGTTTCCCAGGAAGTGCATTTTTTGATGTTCCCCAGTCTGCCTCCCCTTCCTTTTATTCATCTCTGACATTCGTCCTTATCAATTCATGAATATGATATGCACAGCATTGTATCTAGATTTAACTCAGGCAATACTGGAGATTACTTCCGGGACAGCTGGTCTTTAATTTTTTTTATAAATAAATATATATATATAAAAACATACAAAATTGATTTATTCAATCACGAAGGGGGGTTTCCCAGGAAGTGCATTTTTTGATGTTCCCCAGTCTGCCTCCCTTTCCTTTTATTCATCTCTGACATTCGTCCTTATCTATCTATGAAAACAGCGTCTTTGCAATGCTATAGGCCTTGCACAACATTGCATAACTCAGACAATACTGGAGCTTACTTCCGGGACAGCTGGTCTTTAATTTTTTTAATAAATATATTACTAATATGATTAGGCACATTAGTTCACACATAGAAGATGTGAAATAGAACAATATCATCGTAATTTGTGTGGGATTTGAACCGACATCCTTACATGGCCGGTGTACTGACCATTGTACTAACGAACCACGTCCATTAATCGAGAATTTTTAAACAATCATACTCTACACATGAGCCAATGTGATTGACGTTCAATATATATTCATCGATTCATTCGTCAATCAATCAATCGTCTTTGGCTTTAGCAGCGGTACAAAAAAATATGTTTATTTTCTTCAAACGCTTTCATACTGGCTAGGTGGCGTGTGTCACCATGTTGTTGTTATGTGGTGTGGTGTGTGGGTGGGGGGATTTGGAGGGGTTGGTGGGGGGGGGGGGGCATGGCTTTTGGCCTTTTCTGATATAGGCAATCTTCTAGGTTGTACTCTAGAAGGTGATTCATTCGTGGAGGAGGGTTTTCCGGGGAGTGCACTCTTCACTGTTTTCAAGTTTTTTGATATTTGAAAAGCATGAAAGTCGAAAAGCGTGAAAAACGGTGTCTCGTCGTGTTTTCAGGTCTCGACGCCTCAGTGGGACTGGAGGTGCTCACGCTGACGGCCTTGTCTTGCATGTTGTCGACCATGCAGCGCAGCACGACCTTGCCGCCCAGCTGCGCGGTGATGTTGCTCTCGCCCCCGTCCAAGAAGTGCGGCGGCGGGTCCGGGGCGGGGGTGGTGCTGCCTTCCTCCGCCCACTCCTCGTAAGCCTCCGTGTAGGCGGGGAAGTCGCGCCAGTAGTGGCCCGTGCGCTGCGCTGACGTCACTGCAACAACCACAACCGCACAACACCATTACCAATCTGCAAATATTATTTGATTACTGTAACGTACTGGGAAGAAGACAAGACACGTCTGTCCTCTACAGTGTTTATTATAAGACTGAACAAGTGTGAGCATGCAACATAGATACCATCATTATATACTACCTACGTTTTTATTTTTTTTGTACCTTGCTTGTTATGTACAAGGTTTGTCATCACAATTTGGGGAAACTTTCCAAACTAGTCGATCGAAATTGTGGTATATATGGGAGTGACTGAAGCTACACCCCGTGGTTTATCTTCTTTATGCTTCAAGAAGCCACCCAGTGACTTCATCAACTGTGGATGTCTCGCCACTGACTTCAGGTCATCCTGTCGGCATTGGCTCTCCAGTTGGTGTCTCTGAAGACCAAAGATGGGGCATGAACCCACAAGGTGGATCAATGTTTGTGGAGTAATATCATCACAGGGGCATGTGAAACCTGCGGAGATAACTTCTCATCGCTCCATGACCCGTTAGGAGCTGTGTTGATTCAAAGCTAATCCCGCAGGTATTCCTGTATACAGCGGCGTACGTAACAGAATCAAAGAACATCTTTGTTACGTTCCCTTGCGGAGAGCTTGTGTACCTTTCGTTCCAGGTGTCCATTATACTGCCTACGTTACAGGTACATATAATTTTTTATTGAATTTAAAAACCTTTCAAACTATAAATAAATAAACAAAAACACTCAAACTGAACACCTGTAAATGGTCTCAGTATGAGGACTGAAACGCCGGAGTAGCATAACACTCAAACAGCACCAACGGCTGCTAAAATCGATAAACACACAATGATATTCAATTTTATTTTAATTTACATGTTGGTAATAACAATCATAAGTTTTTTTCATTTTACTGTGCATAAAATATTTAAAATAATAATTATTTTCTCTCCATTATACCAAAAGCTGACCCTTAGTATATAAAACAAGTGTATGTTGCATTATGCATTATGCATTAAATCCTCTGACCCTTCTGTCCTGTTACTGAAAACGGTAATTGATTCAAAGTATAAAGCAACACAAGACACATGAACAAAGTATATATAATTGCAATGGCTGCCAAAACGTGCAAACATATAAACGAATTTTTCGGTTGTTATACTGAAAAATCACACAATACAAACTCGGATTTTATTAAAGTAAACATATTTTTTTTTAGAAAACTAACAATAAAAAATAAAAAAAGTCATTTGGAAGGTTTATTCCTGATCGCACTGTGTTTGCTGTATTTGTGAACTGCTGTGGGGTGTGACTACCCGCAAGTGCATTTTAAGGATAGTAATGTTTACAAACCCCCTTTAATATTACATGCGCATACAGCCTGGCTACCTGCAAGATTGAGGTCACCAGGTATATCTGGTGCCAGTGAAAATGGATTTGATGGCATATAGTGAGGTGCAACATTCTCGTGAAAGTATTATATGAATTAGAAAATAAATATATGCTTATATTATACGGTGTGTACATTAATTTTTTCGTGAGCTTTATTATAAAAAATTGGTACAGTATATTCTATTCAAAGTATTGTCCATCGATAGCCACTACTTTTTCCCATCTTTCGGGCAAATTATATGGATTCCATCCCAAAAGAACTGTTCGTCTTTTGAAGCCAAGAAGGAATCAAGCCAATTTTTGATACCCTGTTCAGAAGTGAAGCGTATTCAAGAAAGGGCATTCTGCGTCGATTGAAACAAGTGGAAGTCGGAAGGGGCAAGGTCTGGACTATAAGGCGGGTGAGGCAGAACTTTCCATCCACTGTTTTCCAAATAGGTTTTAACCGATTTAGCAACATGTGGCCGAGCATTGTCATGATGGAAAATTACAGATGTTGATGCATGTCCGGGGTTACCCTATGACTTTTTACGCTTCAGGGTGTCGTAGCGAATCCATTTTTATCACCAGTGACATATACATGTACTGAAAACATAAGCGCAATAATGACGCTTCACAATGAAATGTTAAAATATAGCCTGATGCGATTCAATAGTAGTAACGCCATCTCTTAGAAAATCCAAAAAAATTAATGCACACACCATATATTATATGTTATGCTATATTTGCTTTCTTTATTTGAGTGCACTACTCCGAGATCTATTACGCTTGCATCTGAGAGTTACAAAGATACAAAACACAACTTTCAAGACTTGTAAGGTATGTTGTTTGTAGGTTTCGCCAATTAATTTGGATTCATGAATGTTGAGTTGATGCAAGTTTTCGGTTCTTGTACTGAGTTCATTTTAATCTCTCGTCGGAATATCCGAAACTTGGAAGAGCCTCTTATATTATCATATACATTTGAAATGAATGCCCGTGTATTTGCAGCAATTTTTTTAGTTTTTAAAGCACCTTCTTACCGCACTAACTGTCCAGTTCCTTTGTGTGACCAGGACCGGACAAACACAATATAGCATTTATTTTTGCACAGCGGGCTGATATTTTCTCTGTATAAAAGGCGTATAATTTAGATGAATAAATCAGTAGTATTCTCCCAGACAATAGAAACTTATTCCCAGTAGGGAGAGGCCACGGGCTGAGGGAATTTATTCTAATGAACCTCCAGAAGGTTCGATCTCCCGTTGTTTTGTTCCTGCTACTATTGTATTACCTCTGTATTCCCCTTACCGACGGTAAAACCAAAAAACACAGTACCCTGGAGATGAGTATGTCCTTCGTTACATTAAAATAGATTGTGAAGGTTTTCTTCAGCGCGCCAACGGATTTCATTAAATAAAATTGAATTTAAGTTTTTTTTATGGTCGTATATAAAATGCCGGTTCGTGTTTCAGCTTCATTTTAAAAACTTACGGTACCTTGATATTAACTAGTATTTTTAGCGTTTATCACTGATACAATAATTAAATTAAATAAAATTTATTTTTCTTTCTCAAATGATTTCATAGGTTATTGCTTTTAAACACAGCACTTGCATGGAAGCACAGACCCATGATTCCTTATTACAGCCACATAAACGTAATAGAGCGGTTCAAGTAAATATATTTAAGCAGCTGTTGGAAGAGGGTGTCATCTAATGCTCTTATCTGAAGTGCATTCAAACGACATTGCATCCCCTCACTTGGAAATGCATTTAGTAGGACCGCACCCATGTGGCGTCAAATTGCCGCTCCGACTACTCTAAGGGGTCCGCATAAGTGTTGAGTAGCTCCGACACAGCGTTTGAGAAACACTGTTTATGTAATAGCGAAAACCTTCATCCTCATATCTCTTCATACAATAACGCATCCGTCGGATACTTCTGATGTGAAGGGCATTCAAACTATTTAAGTTTCAGATACGTAAATCGCACTCGAAAGTTTTAATTACTAAATTCAATATTTTTGACAAATAGTATTTGATGAAATTCCATTTTAATATTTTTGAGTAAAATACTTGAGTGATTTTCCACATGTTCGTTTTTATTTGTGACCGGTTTCGCCAACCTTCCAACCGGTTGGCGAAACCGGTCACAAATAAAAACGAATATGTGGAAAATCACTCAAGTATTTTACTCAAAAATATTAAAATAATTTTCATTATAAATGATTTATAGCCGATGGGTCATATTCGATTTTATGATTTTCATGATTATTATTAAATATTTTAAAAATCCGCATTTTTTACCCATAAAGGTTTATTGTATCTGGGTTTTATACTTGCATGTAAGTTTCAGTGATACAATATTTTACATTTGTTAGAACAGGTGATCACGATAACACTAAAGGTGCGAGATTCAATTAATCGTATTGCAAAAATAATTCAGGACTTTCCCTGTACCTTACACAATGTGAAAAGAAAATATAAATTGTCAAATAAATTCGAGATTACGACAAATTATGTTGATTTAATTTTATTTTAATTATTACATCAATCAGAATTTAAGCGTTTTCAGTATATTATTTTCCGCTTACATCTTTTATGTAAGTTCAGTTACGACTCGAGTGGATCGAGAAATAGAATCTTTCCAACCCATAACACGTGATGATTACATGATAATCAATTTCTCTAGAACTCCCACAGCTATAAGCGGCCTATGATGCCATCGTGTTATGGCGATTAATACGTAACTCCATAAGCCGTCTTAACTGGACGGAGTCAATCTATAGTTAAGTTAACATTTTACCAAAACCTATACAGATTAATTCCAGCATCGGTTAAAACAAACATATTTTAAAATAAAAATACTGACGCGTTATATACATAAGCGAAAAAAAAATAAAACAGCGTCGCAAAATAATGAAACATTTACACAAGCATGATTCAGTACTCGGACATTTATAAAAAAAGTAATATTTTATTTGACATTAATTGCGGTCGGCAAACGGAATAAGCAAATAAAAAAAGCACCCAATAAATCCGGAAAATACTGTTTTACCGGAAAGTGATTATTGCGCTTAAGTGACTTTGTGAGTTCGAAGCTGGATTTTAGAGCTTCGATTGGCTCGCCAACGTGACCGTGAAACATGGCCAATGGCGTATTAACGTCTCCGTGTCATTTGAAAGGAAGGCTGTATTGTTGATGCATTTCAAAACTTAAAAACATTTCATTTGACAAAGCTGTTAATTGAGAACTAGGGCAAAGTTCATGAAAATGCTTAAGAAATTCAATATTTTTGACAGAGTACTTGGTGGAATTCCATTTTAATATTTTTGAGTAAAATACTTGAGTGATTTTCCACATGTTCGTTAATAATGATATGTTTGATAATGCCAACGGGAAAGGTTGGCGAAATCGGTCACAAATAAAAACGAACATGTGGAAAATCACTCAAGTATTTTACTCAAAAATATGAAAATGCTTAAATCAAATGATTTCTTATTTATTGGCTCAGCAGCTGTATGTACGAGATGACCCTAATAATATGCGATATATACTTAATTATAAGTTTTTTTAACAGGCATGGTAAAACACACTATTTTTTTAAAACAATTTCAACGTAAAAACAATTTTGATGAGGGACAAAGCATTTGATTGGTGAAGATCCATTATTATAATGATAAAAGTAGCTTAGTATTTTGTCTTCACTTTGAGTTTATTATATTTTTTGCATGACTAGTTTCGACCAAATAGACTAGTCATGCAAAAAATATAATATACTCAAAGTGAAGACAAAATACAAAGCTACTTTTATCACTATAAAAACTATTTAATTCAACCAAAAAAATTATTTCAAGTGAGTGTCTCCAAAATATCAGTAAAGCTTTAAATAAAAGGTTGCTCGTGTTACGAATTTTTTAATATTGTCTTTCCTCTAAAATTTCAATTCCACGTGACATCACAAGTGTATTCACAGTCGCACAATTTTCATTTGCTTGTGCTATGTGCAGGGTGCGGTACCTATGCACTGCTTTGCAGAGGCAAGGCAGAAGCTGCAGTGCCTGCGAGATCCTTAATTCAATTCCCGCCTGAGTTTTTCTGTCCCTACTGGAATTGTGCAGGCAAATTGCGAAAGATATAGAGTTGCACCGAGGAACGAAGTTAGAGCAGGCGCCTCTCGAGGAGATTGCGGTCACATAAACGGAAAAGGCAATTGCAATTTTTTTACATAAACCCTGAAAATTATTTCAAAGGGTCAAAAATATAAATATAATAGTAAACTTTTGATTTTACTCACACTGCATGTCTTTACCAAAACATTTACATGTAAAATATAATTTTTTACCTGTCGTGTTAAATCTTAACTCCCATGTGCTCCGGCCCCTCGTTACTGGGGTGTTTTTTTTTGTTTCATTTAGTGTGGATGTATTTGAAAGCCTTTGACGTTAAAATGTGTGTAATTGTACAAAATTTCCAACGTTGAAACTTGTTTAAAGGTGAAATTTAAAATTTCAAAACACAACTGAACGCATTACTGTTACTATTTTATTAAAATAGATGTCATGGTTTTTACATTGGTATAAAATATAAAATAAATTAGGAATGGTAATTTGGGCAGTACCTCTAAATTGAAATACTAATAAAATTTATCAACTCACTATGATTTATTTGTTTATATATATTAAGCCATATTTAACTTGTCTATCATGGATATATTCAAAATGAAAAAAATGCAGCACTGTAAAACGATAAAAATATATCATGAAATATCCAACAAGTTGCCTATCTAGGAAATTGTAAAGAGACGTTGATTTATCGAACACTTTAAAGCAATTGTCGATAGATTTGTTGAGCAACAACAGCTTGATTGAATTCCAATATGGATAATAAATTTTGTATATTTTTCTGTAAAAACAAGTGAACGGCATTATCGATCCGCCTCTTTTGTTTTGTTTGTTTCATTTAAGGCTGTTATTGTACTGTGTGCACAGATTATGAATTCACCATTGGCCAATACAAGCAAGGGGACGCAGGTAAAAAACCAACGATTGCCCACCTGTACCGACGGAGGCTCTTTGTAATTTCAAGGTATTAAACACTGAAGAGAGCTACTTTTTACGTTATTTTTGGGTTTTTATTGCCACTTGGAGCAAAATGAGCTAATATTGTGTAGGGAAAATGGCGTTTTCCGCAATATCATTAAAATTTAATTACCGTTTTTACAATAATAATATCGCGAAGGTATAACGCAGCTCAGTCTTATGGTCAGCACAGTGGTATACTACCTATAAGCAATACACACACATATATAGTATATATGTATATATATATATATATATATATATATATATATATATATATATATATATATATATATATATATATATATATAGGGTGTCCCAAACTTAACGAAAGATTTGGTTGAATAACCTTATTGTATTGACTTAATGATTCATTTAAAAAATAACAATCAAAAGACTAAAAACTGCGTTTTCTATTTAATTCAAATCTTGCGTTAACTTTGGGACACTTTATAAATATATATATATCTAAATAAGTTACTTCTGTAAGTTCACTTTAATATAATATTTTTTAATGGCTGTGGGTATTTTGAACTAATTGCGTTTTAACAACAACAAAAATATTCCATAGTGCTGTGAATGAAAATTTCTTGCTGTAAAGTCAGTAAAACTTTATTAAATTCACGTTTCTTATTGTTTTAAACTTTATGTTATCCGCAGTAGTAGTTTACAATAATACTTGTCTTTAATTAAGGTAACTTGTTAACATTTCCAGCACTTGGTTATGCCAAGTTTTTCAATGTTGTTTTAATCATCTTGATTTTTATTGCAGATAAAACTTTGCATTAAAGTTAGCTTGTTTTTGTAGAATATCTCAGAGCTGAAAAACAGTTAACTCAAAATTGTAAAAAAAATGTACGAGATGTAGGTTATTTCATTTATTTGTATTAATGCCACTTATGAAACAAAAATGCAATAGAAATTTTTATTCCGTGTTAATTGAAAATGAAAAGTGCGTTAGTTTTGAAATAAAATTTACTGTTCTTCCAACGTTTCGGCATCCGTGCTGGGACCATGTTCAGAGATCTCAGGCAGCCTTATATCCAAGTATCTAAATTAACACTTCGTTCATCTAATCGTTAACATTTTAATTGCTCCGAAAAATAAAATTACGTCGATATTTTAAAGAGAAAATTTTATATGGCGCAGCTGGTTTTTCGCTCGGGACATCCTGCTGAGTCCATAAAGTGCCTTTTTTAAAACTAAGTCTAATGTCGACTGCCGCATTGCTTCAGAGAATATCAAAGGCTGGACTTGCGTCGTCTTTTTAATATGTAACAGGATCATGGGCGTCGATTTTTCAGAATTTATAAAATACTGCACCTTCTCAGAAGTATGTATTTTACTTTACCCCCTTTTAAGCTCTGTTTCATCAAAGGTTAAAATTCTGTATTTTTTCATCAGATATCTTTTCAAAGCAATAAAAATCTTATAATTTTTAAATACAACCTTATTTGAGAAAAAAAAAAACAGCTTGATAAGCCTCATCATGATTTATGCTTAAAAATGTAAGCTTTTGATTTATTTTTAAAAAAATATTTTTTGGTATTTCGAAGCTAGTGTTGAATTTTAAAATGTATTTATAAGTGTGAAAACGTATTTTTTATAATTTATTACATGATCTTATATCTTATTAAATAAATTTAACAAAATGATTTAAAAACGCAGTTGAGCGAATTTTTATAAAATTTTTATTATTGTGTTAAATATGTAATGAAGTTAAATTTTATATTACATGAATTGAATTTCTATTATGAATTTACAATTTAAAAACATTCTATAAGGCATTAAAGTACATTAAAGCATATCTTGATATGATTTTTGTAGAGTTTTTAAGATCTGTTGTGCAATCTATCAGTTGAGTATTTTGACAAATAAACACTGTTTTATCATAATAAACCCCATAAAAAGTAACGTGTTTGCCTGCAATATATTTTTTATTTTTTTTGTTAAAATTATATTACTAACAATTCAAATCAGAATATACGATCTTCCTCCTATTAGGCGGGTTCCGTGAGTTTTGAAATCTCTTGTATAATAATTGGTGCAATCTATTACTCGCTACTTAGATATTGCTTTCAACCGAATTGTAAGATTATTTGGATCCTCGGCCTGTGATACTTTGAATTCAGGTTTGCCTTTAATTGAAGTTTGTTATTTATTTAAAAATATTATAAAACACCATTTACATTTAGTTTAAAGCTTAAAAATGTTTTCAGTTAAGAGTCATTTATCCAATTTGGAGTCTTCTGTTCAATCGAAGCGCACATGCTTCAGGAAAAAGAGGCTTTTGTAAACACTCGCAGAACTGTTGCAAGTGTAAATGAGCTTTTAGATTTGAAAGTTTCTGGCTGGTGGATAAACTCCATAGAAGATGATTTAAAGAAACTCTCAGAAAAATATCATCGCGATTTGTGTGGGATTTGAACCCACATCCCTTGGCTTACATGGCCGGTGTACTAACCCTTGTACTAACGAATCACTTCCGTTTATCGAGAATTTTTAACAATCATACTTAATACAATATAATAAACCCGTAATGGTTAATAAATACGCATCTGATTGACGTCCAATCCAAAAAATAGACATACGTATATGATGGTGCGCGTCTTGGCTAAATTAATAGATTTTAAAAAGAATATCCAGATGGGACTAAAATCGCTTCACTTGTTACTTTGTTCAAAAAGTCCAGTGCTCACAAATCACTAAATATTGGTTGGCCTGGGCACATTTGTAGAGTATGATTGTTAAAAATTCTTGATAAACGGAAGTGATTCGTTAGTACAAGGATTAGTACACTGGCCGTGTAAGCCAGGAGATGTGGGTTCGAATCCCACACAAATGACGATGATATTTTTCTGAGAGTTTCTTTAAATCATCTTCTATGTATGAACTAATGTGCCTAATCATATTAGTAATAATATAATAAACCCGTAACGATTGACGTCCAATCCAAAAAATAGACATACGGATAAACTCCACGTAAAATTTGGGTAACGTAATTAATATGAGGTTAGATTTAACGCAGGTTTAATAGCAGTTGCGTTGCAATCGGTTTTCAGTTCCCTGTTGCTCCAGGGTGGTACTTGGGAATGCGGTATATCTTTTAAACAATTACTTACGCTTCTGGAACGGCCCGGAAATAAATCTTACAAGCTCGCTCATTACGCCGGGATACTAATTTGAGAAGACAAATAGAGATTGTACATTACAGCCGGACACGGCGGCCGCCCCCCCCATCCAGCCTCCCCGGCCACCGTTAAGGCTTTTATATTAAAGATACGGCTGAGGAACGAGGTCAAGTTAAATCGATTTCCATTTATCTCATAATTGCTCTGTACTTGTGAAAACAAATCTACGAAATTTACTTGAGGCTACAAGGTCGATCCTTCAGCACAGACTTATAACAATCGGATTTGATTTTGAAAATAAGCTACGGTGAAAATTCACAGCTCCTTGAAAGGCAAGCTATTATAGTTTTTCTATTGTGAGAAATAATAATTGTTAAAAAAAAGTTAAATGTCAATTAAAATCATTGTAAAGCTTTGCTGAATAAGCAAAACTATACGGCGCATGCAAGAAGAAAAAAATCACGTTGTATAGAAAACCAAATGAATGTTTACTGAGTAAGATTTTTCACAAAATTTATATGAAAGTATACTATTTTATTTATTATATTTTCATTCGCATAATTGGATTAAATCTTTATATTGGAAACGTAGGGGTATATAGAGGTTTTAGTTAAACTGAAAACATTTGAAATAAGTGGGTGCACAAGAATGCATTAACTAATAGGGTAACAAATACTGTTAAGTAGACGCGAATGAATGCTTACGTGAAAGGTAGAATAAATCTATTTTTAGCAAAACCTCTTTAGTGTGTAATGAGATGTAGATTTCTCGTATGTATGTACATAGTGTACGTCTTACATATAGTTAATTTATTCAAATAATCCCGTGGCTTACTTAAGTAAGTCAAGACGAACATATAAGTTTTATTTGAGAAGTTGCCTTTGTTTGCCGAAGTTAGGCGTCTTAAAAAGCAATTAAGTAGTCTGGAGTTCTTTGCTTAGGTATTTGTGGCAAAAATTATAATTATTTTATAAAATTGGAGACAACACACAGTATATCTTGAATGAGGCTACAATTGTTTAAATGACTGTTTAAAAGTATGCTGCATATAAGAGAAACTTTGATATTAAAATATCACTTTACCATTACTTTAAGAATATATTGAAATATTTTGGTATAGATTTTGGAGTATAAAACAACGTTTTAAATCTAGATGAAATAAATTTTTTATTTCATTTTCATACTTGTACGTTTAACAAGTATCAGTGATCGAGTGCACTTTTAAAAAACTAATTAGACTACTTCACACTGCATCAGTTCAAATATTGCTAATTAAAACCTTTTTTTTTCTGCTATCACTTTGGAATATATTTTATAAAAAATATCGTATAGAATCATAAACAAATTCCTTCATGAAAAACGATACGTAATTTGAGTATCACAAGTTTCATGATCCTGAAAAATACTGAAATTTTATCGTTATTTGTAATATAATATTAAAGTCTACCATACAGATAAAAATGACGAATATTGTATATGTATGGCTAAATCTGATTAAACGCGTAGAGTTTGCACAGCTTTGATTTCATTCTAATTTGAAGAAAATCTTTTGAATAGATTTAATCTTAAGAAAAAAAACGAATGTAGGTCATCCGACCACCAGCGAAGTGATGGGAAATTTTCAAAATATATATACACTTACGAAAGTTTATTTTGTCAGCAGCTGCTACTTTTCTCGCTATTAAAAAAACAGAAATTTTTATTCTTTAAATAATTTTTTGGGAAACTTTTTGTTTTAAAATATTTTTTATTAATGATATGAAATAACTTTTTATAATTTATTCACGTTGAGTTTATTTAAACATTTATGCATGACTAGTTTCAACCAAAAGACGCATAAAAGTCATCACGCATAAATGTTAAAATAAACTCAACGTGAAGAAATTATAAAAAGTTTTTTCATATCATTAATAAAAAATATTTTAGAAGATAAAAATATTTTATACGATTCACATAGATTTTTCGTGATAAATGTCCAGATAAAATGTTAAAACAGATATTATTTTTTCTTGTGATGGACAAGGCATTTGATTGGTGAAGATCCATTTTTTTATTAATGATAAAGATAACTTTGTATTCTTCCTTCGCTTTGAGTTTATAATATTTTTTGCATGATAAGTTTCGACCAACAGACTTGATCATAGTACAAGAATACTTGGTAAAATACTGATTTTACAAAAAAAATATTCGATTATCTTATTTCATCTATTGATAGAAAGGTACTGAAAAATATAAAAGCTATGAAATGTTTAAGCATCTGCATGGTTTGAAACAGCTGTTTTTGGTTTGTTTCTTCGATGGTAGCAGTTTTTTTTGACTGCTTTGTTTCTTTGGCCCACCACTAGCAGCAGGTTGTAGTTTTTCAGACTTGTATGGTGTAATGAACAAAAACAGTGGAGGCTGTCCTGCCACCCAACAGATGTCCCAGCACCCTCTCGGAATAGCCAAGCAGCTCCTCCCCTGATCCTCCCCTCCGAGCTGAACTCTGTCCTGAAAGCGTTCTGCTGACCTACACAACCGACACCTCCCATGTGAACCCCCTTACATACAAATTATTAGGGCGTGTTGCTGTAGTGATCAAAATAAATGTATTCGGAGAACCAAAAGACTCGGTGACCGTTTTGGTGACTTTGGATTCTGCTTTCTTTTGGCAAGGCAGTGATCTGAATTTAATGTGAGGCGACGTTTTGTCCTGGAAATAGCAAATTCATCTACTGTGATTCATTGAGAAAATACTGATTTACCAATCAATTAAAAAAGCTCACCAAAGCTTTCTTGACCACTATTATGCACTGTTTTATATAAAAACAAAAAAAAATTGTAGGACCGATTCTGAAGTGAGTCTCACACAAATAAAATAAATATATATGTACAATAAACACAGATGATTTGGTTTTATCAATATTGAGCTGTTTAATGTTTTTTGTGTATGTATGTCCCATGTATCAAAGCCTTAGACAACCCAACAGTCAAGAAACCAAATAATCTGATAAAAAATGGCTTTCATAACTAACGTGCAGGTAGACAAAGGCTTCAAATAAAAAAAGTTATAACTAGATATTTATTTATTTAGTCGGGAAAATATTAAATATTTAAAGATGTTTCTCCAATGAAAGAAACATGAACAGAACAATCGTTTTTTCAGGAAAAGTAACCGACACCTCATTACGGATATCAAAAATAAAAATAGCCTTACTTGTGATTATATGTGGCTTTTTCTTTTTATTTTTTTATCAGGAGAGATTCTAAAAAGAATTGATTAAATAGGGTGTAGGGAATTTCTTTTTTCTCTAACTTGTAATTTAAAAAAGAAAAATAACATTTTTACAGTCGTACAAGTTTTTTTAAACTTTTTTTAATACACGAGGGATAAATTAAGTGCCCGCATAACAATAAGAGAACGGAATATTTTAAGCGGTTTTTAATCGTGTCGAGTAAGATATAAACGAATAGAAATGGGTTTAAAAAAATTACAGTATTTAATTTCTAAATAAAAAAGGCAAGTACACCGTTTGCTTTACAGCAAAAAATATTCAAATCAGCTGATTACATATTCAAGAGAGGTATGTTTCTTTAAACCGTTGTTTAATTGTTAGGTTTAAGCGGCCACATCACACAGGTGGACAAAAACCTTATTTTGCTGAAAATGTAATAATAAACCACATTAGGTTTGAAAGGCACGTATAGGGGTGAGTCTGATGAAGATATGAAAAATAAGGGCCTCGTTGAAAATTATAAGTAATCCAGGATTACTTATATCTATATGAGTGCAAAGCCAATTTTTTAAGGCATTTATAATTCTGTTAAAAATTCTTACTTTATCTAGTACAACTTAGATTTCAATTATGCAATGTCAATGCTTTTTCCGACGGGTAATAGTTCTTGCCTCATCTTACACTATCCACATAATTTTGAGTAGTTTATTAAAACATGTAAGCGTTAAAAAATAAACATCCCCCAAAAAAATATATTAAGAGCGAAAAATTGGATTGTTTTGATGATGACTACTATGGAAAGGGAGGTTTTCAGGCATTGTAGGATTATTTTCTTTTTGTCTGGAGAGAGATTCTACTTTGTAAGCCTGTCTTCAGAATATATCACGATTCTCTGTGACGGCCTACAAACGACAGCACTTTAGCATAAAACTTTCATATAAATTTGCCGTGGCTGACGGGAAATAGTTTCTTGTATAACTCAAGGCTGTTTTAATTTATTTTGTTTGATACATCTCCCTGTAAAAGAAATGGTCACAACTTAATAACTGATTATTCGGGAAATAATGTTGGCGAAACAAATTGCGTCAAAAAACGAAAATGTTGTGACAACATTGTAAATATACTTTTACTACAAAAAATGCTAAAAAATAAATTTACAACTGAAGCAACAATATTAATATTAAAAAAAAAACACTATAAAGTTATGTTTTTTCTCTGGTATGGTAATGGTTATTGATTTACCTGCAGATATATAAGTGAAGATAGAAATAAAGAAAGTATCTTTAGAGACACGTAGTTAAAATGAGCGTATGAGAAAATTGTTGTATAGTTTATAATGTATGAATTAATTAATTCGCATCGATCAAAAGAATGTTTAGTTTCTAGTTTTTTATATTAAACAAACAAATGTGCTGTAAAAAAATTTAAAATTGAAATATAAGAATTTTTTATTCATGATCAAAATATAATCGATCATTCGAGCAAAGTAATTTTTTCATATAAAATTGAAATTTAGATGAAATTTGGCATCACTTTTTGTAAGTCTATTTAGCATATGGTATATAAAAAGATATGCGTAAAGTAATAATCTTTTCATTAAGAAATTAATCCTTTTGAAGTATACCCACATAAATATCACAGTAAATTGTCGACATGTCAGCAATTATTTGCCGACAGGCTTTGATACTGAGAAGGCTTTTGGAAGCGGATACAAAGCCGTTCAGTTAAAGTAACTTATTTGAAGAAGTAAGCGAGCTGATAATATTACAGCCTTAATATCTGGTTCCTTGATAAGATTTGAGAAAATGTCGCAGGCTGATCGAAATCAACCCTCGAATAACCATGGTACTTGAATTCGAAATCGTTGATAGGTTCAGTGGATGACTCATTTACTTGCATCACCCGAGTTTGGGTAAAGTAAAAGGCTTTTGTCATGGTTTAATTGAAGAAACAACATTGATTGCTTACAAATATTTATTGTACTGCTTCTACTTTGCGGTGATTATATAAAATAAAAAAGTGCGGTTCAAAACTCATCAACTCGTAAGATTGAATATTTGCAATGATTTATTTACTTTGAATCCCAAAATTTGAATTGCAAAAAGTTTGTTTATCAAAAGGTGTATCCAGTATAAAAATAGCGCATTTGAAAATTATTTCATCTCCTTGTATTTAAATTTCCAAGGCGTAAAAATATTTGGCTGAAAAATACCTATAATTGTGAAAAACATGTAATAAAATTTAAATAAGAAACTCTCATTCTTTGCAGTGGTGACTCGAGCGATGAAAACTTGAGATAAAATTTTAAATCTACCTTAAAAAAATATTCCCTAAAAATTACAAGGCAATATTTTTGTTTGGCCACCGTTATAATTTTTTCGCTGTTTCTCCCCGCCTCCAAATTGTTTTCCATTAATCGAGGAATTTGAGTAAAGTCAAGTGTAAATATTTGATAGATCTGCCCGGAGATACTGGCGGCAAGATATATATTTTTTTAATCTGATAATATAGCCGGCTATTAAACCTTTGTTTTGTTTATTGGGGGTTAAATCACCCCAAATGAGCGCAGGCGATATGCGAGATTTAATCCGATCAGATTAGTAATTTCAGGGCGAGAAAAATCAATACAAAACAGCTGATAAAGGCAGTTTACAGAAAAATAACAAATAAAATTAACAATATTATAGCGCGAGATATCGCGAAAGCAGATATTTACGATTAAAATAAAATATTTTTATTAATTTCTAAAAGTACTGTCTCAGGTTTTACTACAGGTAGAACATAAAGTTGCTACAGTTGTACTATAAATTATATCCTAGATCAATGCATTTTTTAAAACAAATTCAGATTATATTAGAAACCAGTAGTTAAGGCTTCATTGGTCATGGTTTTTTTTATCAATCCCTATTCCTTTAATAAGTTTTTGTTGTTGTTGTGTAAGGTAGATTTTTTACATATATGAATAGTCAAAGTCAAGATCTTTATTTATAATATTTTGTATTGTCACATGCAACATCAATAAAAATCGCCTTCTTCAGGACAAATCTCGAACCGAGAACCATTTGAATACTTAATAAATGAGTTATATTTATATAATCAATTATAAAATTATGGCCCCTAAGAGCGATTGACTTGGGGCATCTTTTCAAATCTAAATCAACAACAAAAAAAACATGTTGTATTACGTGTTGGTTTAGTTAACATAAAATATTTGTTTCAATAACATAATCTCGGTTTCAAAAAGTGGTATATTTTTTTTCTATAGAATATATTCTTTACTAAAACGAGCGATTTATTCTGGGTCAAAAAAATACACATCCGCACTTCGCAAACGAGTATGTAAATTGTATGAGATTTTTTCCTATCATATTTTCATTCTTTTCCGGGCTAGGAAAATCTTCCCTCTGGGAAATGCACGGAAAACAAAGCTCATTGAGGCAATATTTGAACAATTTTCATTTATTTTATAACCTGGGCCCGTTTCCTTCAGCCCTGTTAACACTTGGCACGCCGCCCCGCCCCGCGTGCATTTCCTCTACACGCTTATATTATACGCCGGAATTGTTTCATAAAAATCAGGAAAATGCTCCGAGGTGAGATTATTAAAATAACGCAGATATATTTTCAGCTGTTGTGAATATTTACTGTCTGTGAAACCAGTGTTGTATTTTTGCAGGCTTAGTTCTTTCTGCAAGATAAATTATTTACATAAAATCCATACTAAACTTTTAAATAATAAGTAAAATACTTGAGTGATTTATCCACACATAGATTTTTATTGGTGACCGGTTTCGCCAAACTTTCACATTCGCATTATTGCCAATGTAAAGGGTTGGCGAAACAAGTCACCAATAAAATCTATATGTGGACAATCACTCGAGTATTTTACTTATTATTTATATATTAAAATGGAATTCCACCAAGTACTCTAAAATATTGAATTTCTAAAATCTATAGGCCTTTTTTCATTGAGTATTTTTGATTTTCTTAAATTCATCACAAAGTCCATCAAAAATAGAGCACTTAATTATTATAAAATTATTTGTACTTTTTTTAAAATATATTTCCATTTTATCTTTAATAAAAAACCGAGTTATTTTTCTTTCTTTCTATGAAAAGCAGTATGACAAAAAAAAGAATTTTTTTTTTAATAGTTTCACTATGATATTCGTAAAATATTATATTTTTTTAAAATTCACATATAGAGCCTTACTAATATTATAAATAGACTAATGTCATATTAAAACCAAACAAGCATTATACACTCATAGTCAAAAAATCCATACTAGTGTAGAATTCAGAATAAAACGTTTTCACAATAGAATGCATAAATAAAAAAAACCTACAATAATACCTTGAAAAAAAAACCTCTTTAATATGAGGGAAAAATTATTATATTTTTGAACTATTCTAATTATTTTTATTTTTACTAAAAACATTTTCTTCTTGAATATGAGCAATTTTTGCAAATAATAAAAAAAAACCAGAAAACTAAGCACGACGTGTTTTTTTCTTGTAGCTATAGTTTAGAACAATTTAATGTTTAATTTATTATTATTAATTAAAGCTTTAAAAATTATTAAAAATTAAAGCTTCACATAACCTCATAATTTCAACTTTTTAAATGGTTGTGTTATACAAATTTCAATAAAATATATGACAATATTGTTCGAGACAAAGTGTTCTTTATGCAAGTAATAAATAAGAGAGCTAAATAAAGGGGGAATGTTTTTGACGCAGAAGCGGAAAAATGGGAACTATATTTTATGAAGATCGTCTGGTCGTGAATGGATGCTATTCGAGGTTAGAAGAATGTTTTATGCATGACGAATGTTAAGATTTAAACTCGAAAGGTCTTAGAATAAAATATCCATAACGTAAATCAATTCTATGATAATTTTAAAGTATAGAAAACGTAGTAGAATAACTTAAAGGTATTGTTGTATACTATCAGAATGATTCTCTGAAAATAGAGTGTATTCCCAATAGTACTTTAAAAAAATTAAGTTTCATTGTAGGGTACAGTTTTCTCGTATACTAAAGTTAAAATAATATTTTTAAAGTAATAGGTTCAACCATGCAATTAACAGGAAATTACTTTTGTAAACTGCCAGACTGATGAACCTAGTTTTTTCAAGACATTTATATGTAAATCGTAAATATTCCTAGAGTTATATAAGTAAATCTAAGTCCTAAATATTCAATGTTAATTTATTCAACTAAGTTTATACTAAGGCCTTAGATTCTTACGTTATAGGCTCTCAATATCACTAAAGACAATCAGGGAAGAGATCGATTCCCGAAACTATTGAATTCATGGCTTCTTATTACTCTTAACTTTGCATATTAGTCATTGGTTATTATCAAGAATACTTAACATATGTATTTCACCATGAGTATGAAATGTTAATTATCAAGAATACTTAACGTAAATGATTTAATTGCTATTCACAGATATGTATAAATGTTTTCACAAATGGGAGATATCCCAGATAGATAATATTAGAGATGAAATGTAAATCCTTGTGTTATTATATTATATATATATATATGTATTGTATAATGGTCAGTAAAAAAAACACCTGTTAAATATTTTTTCCCTGGATCAGTCTTACTAGTTCAGCTGTACTTTCAATCTTCAGCCACTGTCGCTAATCCCGAATTCACGTAAACTTCTTCCTTCTAATGCTCCCTTTTCCTTCAATTTTTCCTTAGACAATCAACTACAGGATGCTATATTTACTGTTACAAAAAAATATGGCCAAAATAGGAGACTTTCTGCTTCTTTACCAACGTCAGGAGCTCTCTTTCTTTGCGCATTCTGCCCAAGACTTTTGTGACGTGGTCAACCTATAGTATTTTCAGGATTCTCCTTTATAGTCACATTTAAAATGCCTCAATTCTTCGCACAGTAGCTGTTTTTAGTGTCCAAGCTCCTTAAATGAAAACTGAGACGATACTACACTCGGTGAATCTCCAGCGAGATTTCAGTGTTATATCTCACTTTGGTCAAGATCCCAGTTCTCATTTGTCCAGCTGCCTTGGTATTTATTTTTTTTAAACACTACTTTGTTGCAGATGTTTATTTTGAATCCTAGCTTAAAATGGACTCATTGCTGTTGAATTTTTCAGCCGGATTTACTCTTTTCTCACTGCTCCAAGCGAGCGAGCCGGAGTCATAATTGTTTCCCAAGTACCGGGCGGCGCGCACTTAGTCTGCTGCAAATCGCGCCGAGATTAATCTTAAAAACTTGCCCGATCTATCTCCATTGGAGTGGAATTATTCCCGTTTCGGAGAGGCGAAACTCGGAACATGTTTCAGGAGTTACAGGGGGGACGTGAGTATCGCGAGACTTCTCCCCGGGACCTCTATTTCGGATTCATAACGACGGCTCGGTAGTTTCAACTAGTAAATACCATTAAAGGGATCCGCCGGAATGATCTACTCCTTTGGAATTCATTTGATTAGCATCTGTAAACATGCGCTCAAATAATTTAAATATATTAAATTCCGCGAAAAACAATTACTTGAATCGATCCTTCTCATAAAAGAAACCCTTTGAATGAAAATGAAATTAAATAGTACAATTATAATGATAAAAGTACCTTTGTATTTTGTCTTTACTTTGAGTTGAGTTTCGACCAAATAGATTAGAAATTCAATATTTTTGACAGAGAGTACTAGGTGAAATTCCATTTTAATATTTTTGAATAAAATACTTGAGTGATTTTCCACATTTTCTATTTTATTAGTGACCGGTTTCGCCAACCTTTCACGTTGGCAGTATTTTATCAAAAAAATATTAAAATAGACTAGGTCATCATCAGATGCATAACTAAACATCAGTCTTTCAGTATCATTATAATAATGGATCTTCACTAATCAAATGCCTTGTCCCTCAACAAGAATAAATAGTACACGATTGGTTCGATTGGTATTCTAATTTCACTTGGTTTGTTTTAAAATATTATATAAAATATGCTATACAATAATAATTATATTTTATGTTCTTACATACCACGGTTACGAGATGTCAGAAAGGCTTTTTAACTCATTGTTTGTATTTTTATTGTACGCCTTAAACATCCATATAAAAAAAACAGGAATCTCAAATGTCTTTTAGCTCCAGTATTTTACATCTGCAAGAAGCTTTTTTGTGTTAGAGTCACCGATAATAAATCATCTAAGGAGATAGTAAAAGGTAAAGGGGCATTGTCAGTACTTCAGAGTCACTACTCTTGGAGCAATTGTAAAGAAATCTCGCACAATAAGAAGCAGAACGAGATTCTGCGTGTGTAGGGATGACTATAACTCATTCTTATGCTTCGGGGTAGCTTACATACAACCCCCGTCCTGCGAGAAGGCTGCGGTCACGCAAGGGAGTGACACACCCCCGAGAAGGCTCTCATGAAACCAGGGGTGGCTGTGTATTGGTTCGCAGTTTGCACCGCACCCTGATTGACATTTTGACAAAATTGTTAATACGTACACAATATATAGCTCCGTGATATGACACATATTAAATTTTGATATATACAAATTTTTGAAATCGTTTCAACGTGATGATATTTTGTGAACCAAAAAGTGAAAATCAAGTTTGAACTTTACACTGTTTTGAATAGTAATTTAACAGCACGACTACTTCGTAAAGTAAACACTCCGTTTTTATTCAAATATTTAACATAATAAAAAAAATATCAAAGTTTTGTTTTGTATTGCATTTATATATACATAAAACCAAAAATGTTTGCAGTATTAATAAATATATTTATATCAATGTATGACACTGTTCCGAACTTATGGCATTATATTAATATTTTCTTTGTCATTGAAATATTGAAATATCTATAATAAAAATTTTTCGTTATCTTCAAGCCTTTTCATATTTTTTAATAAAATAAGATACAAAGAAAAATTCTATATTTATAATATTTCAAAACAGCGTTTTGTTAGCGTTAAGGTTATATGATGAAATAATACCTTTACATTACTTTCAACGTTGAAAAAACTTTACTTAAAAACATCACGAGTTTTTTTGAACAATTTGAACTAAATATTAAAAAAAATATCACGAGTTAAAAATACATTCAATGCTTATTGTATTATACTATGAATATGTGTTTTTCAAAGAAGTGTTAATTCATCAAGTTTTCTACGATTTTAGTGGGTATATAACAAGAATATATAACATATTTGATATATCGTCTATTCAACCATAAAATTTATTATTATAATTATGATGGGGATGGGTAAATGAAGGAAATACCTTGTGAATATCTCGACAAGCGGATTCTTGCGGTGGAGCCTTCCAGACGCCGGCGGCGCACCGGAAGCGACCGACCGAGCCGAACCCGACCGAAGGGACCCGATCGCCGATTGCGGTTTCCCCTGGACCCTTCTTGTCATCCCCAACCCGAGGGTATTGAAAGCACAACTATAATCTATATTGACGATCCTCTGTCAATCAAATTTACTTGCTAATTATTCCCATTATACGCAAGACAATACAGCGACGATTCAAATACTTGGAAAATATGCAAATTATTTATATATATATCTATTTACGGATTGGTCAATCAGATGCGTATTTATTACCCATTACGGGTTTTATTATATTATTACTAATATGATTAGACACATTAGTTCATATATAGAAGATGACTTAAAGAAACTCTCAGAAAAATATCATCGTATCATCCCACACAAATCACGATATACGATTACAAGTAACAAATAACCTAACCTAACCTAACGTATGCCGTAATAAAAAATTTAAATAATATTTCACGTTTGGTTTACTAGTGACAAATATGTTATAAGCATTAATTTATCTTATTTTCTAATTATATCAATATGTACAAAACAAAAATTTAGTATAAAATAATCGAGCACAGTTTTAAGATATTGGGAATTTCGCAGCTTTTTTGACCTATTCATCTTCAGGGACTTGAAACCTCCAAAAATGACACCCTAAACGTTAAATATGCTACACCAGTGGCTCTCAAACTCTTTTGGCCCACGGACCCTGGGTGAAAAATTATAGAGTTACTAGTACTACTAGTTGGACTACTAGTTAGAATACTAGTTGGTGCAAGTATCGACTCTATTGCGTTTCTGTATTAATCTACCTGACTCACTGCGATGCCTGTTATTACTTGTATTTTATGCACCTGTCTATATTTATAATTTACTTATGAAGTAAAATTGCTAATAATGTATTCATTGTTATTTATTTTAACTTCCATTGTAATAAAAATGTGTCACAAATTTTTTATTTTATATTAAACGCTGGCGTTGTTCAGGGACCCCCAAATCGATTTTAATTTTCTGAGAACCCCCTGAATGATCCCAGGGACCCTCTGGGGTCCGTAGGTACCACTTTGAGAAGCACTGTGCTACACTAATACCTAAAAAACTACACACGCAGTAAAGTAGTGTATTCGTACAGTAACACATACATAATGTATGAATACCGAAGTGGTTAATTTCCTGTTTTAGTATAGGATAAATCTGAATGGACTCTTTGAACGGCCGACTCGGAGCTTATCCGGGCGCCATTTTTCACTATGGCCGACCCATAAACAGAATGGCTGACGTTTCATTATGCCCGGCGGGACTTCGCGCTATTGATGGCTGTGTCATGCACTGTCAAATCAACTGTACAGCTCGAAGGCGAGAGCCCGAGCCTTGATGGACAGGTTAATCTATGGGGGTTTGTTCTTTGTGACGTAGGTTCCCCATTTCAGCCTTTGGGGTAGTAAATTTTTGACACACCTCGTGCATTGCGCTTTTCAAACGCGGTAATTAAATTAATTCATAGCTTTCTATACAAATGGCTCTTCACAGTTAATCACAGTTTTATAAAAATCCTCGCTAGATTTTGAATAGAGATTGGGATGTGGTTTTTGCTCCACCTTGCATGTTGCGGTTTTCAAACGCTGTAGTTATATACATTCAAGATTTTCTTATTTTTCCATACAAAAGGCTCTTTGAGGTTAACCACAGTTCTATTAAACCCTCGCTGAATAAGGCTGTAGCTTGTTTCCTTGAATATCGCTTCATCTTTTAGCCTCTTTTAAATAATCACGTACCTCTTGCGTAGTGCTGTTTTAAGTTATTTCAAAGGCAGCAGACATTGTCTTAAAATTTACGTAAATAAGGTAAAATTGTAAAATCAAGCATTAAAACAAGCTAAAATTATTAGAAGGCGGATAATTGAATATTGTACGGATAATTATAAAAACACCAAGAATTCAGATGTCGGATATCAAATTATTGAATATTTTTTTCTAAAAATAGATCGTAAAAAATAGGCTGTCGAGAATTTAACTTCAAAGTTATATTAATTGAATATTTAACCGGGAAAGTTCTGGCAAATAGCCGCACGAGAAATGGACTACTTGGGATGTTAATAAGGTTTTAGGTTAAATTTAAACTAATTTGATTAATTGATTATAAACCGATTATATTACTAGCCAGGGCTTACCAAATTTACATTTTTATTTCTAAATTGTATAAAGTCTCTGAGGTATTTGGTAATTCCAAAAAATTACAAGAACAGATATACTATAAAAATTGAATTCTTCTATATATGTTTTAATCCTTGTTAAAGATATGATTTTCTCGGTTATTTTAAGATATGTTGTTGTTAACAATGAAACAAAATTGCCACTTAATATCAAAGAACTTAATACGAATTCTCAAAGAAATACTATAATGTAATAACAAGAAAAGAAATCGAGTCTTTTATTAATATTGGAAATTTTTCCAGCTCGCATGGCCGGTTGGGCAAAATGAAATTACTGATTTTTTTGCGAAAAATGTTAAGTGTTATTGCAAGTGTGGTACAATACACTCGCCATATGCCCTTAATGGTAATGAAATATACAATTTTCTCGACTGATCCGGATGTGTGTTCGTTTTGCTCTCGCGTTTTATAAGGGTAGATGTGTTCCACGTGGCATGTCCAGTCCGGGGAGTATTAGTCCGCCTTGAAATGGCGTTCTCGCATGTTCTTGCGTTTATTTATGAAGAATTAATGCTAAAATATTGTTAATGTTGTTGAAATTAATAATGATAAGTAATATTAATCATGGAAATACGCGTTTTCGGTAGTGGAAGCAGAAGTTTATAAATATTTTGTATATGATGATATGATGAAATAAAATTATTAACACACTGCAACAAATCGTATAAAATACGTGTTTTTATAAAAACGCTTAAAATAGTTGCTCTAAATCAGAGGTCCTCGAACATTTTTGTCCCGTAGACCCCTTGTCGAGTTTTCCTTTTTCATTTTCCATATTTTTGACATCTGATAAAGAACAACTCACTTTCATAGGGTTAACTGTACAGTGGATTTCAAAATAAAAAAGCCAACACATATGTAAAGCTAATTATACCTTTTTTAATTAAAAACACACAAAGTGCAAATTTGGTAACATTCACTAAAAAAATCAATACTTTTAATGGAAAGGATGGGTCTGATAATTTGATAGCAAATTTTTAATATTTGGCTTCAAATCAGTTTGATTTAATTTCTTTTTTTTTGTATGAAGATTTGCAACCGCACTGAAACCCCTTTTTACGAGGTATGAAGATAGAAAAGTTATCAAAAACCTTCTTGAGATAGGTCATAATGCAGAATAAATAGCGTTATTATGTATAATAAGTACATAGGTACAATCTGTGTTAGGTGCATCATGACATTTACACAATTCCTAAATTTTTGTGATGACCTGCTTCAATGGGATCATTCAATGAGAATTACATGAAATACTTTCAGTCAAAAATACTAGATATGTTTCTTTCATAGTACTGTACATATATGTTTTAAATGAAATTCAGAAAGACTACGTGTCGAAAAAAACAGGTTGATAGAAGAATCGGCTCACCTGGAGTGGAAGACGGTACCCTCAGGTAGAGAAGTAGCGCCGCGAAGAAGAGGCGGCTTGGGTGCGAGAACATTACGTCACCATCCTCCAGACTTCCTGGCCGCTGGAGACGATGATGATGAGACGCACCTACTGGTGCTTCCAGACCTTCACTGCTCCTCTTCAGCCCCAACTGAGTTTCAACTGAGACGATATCGCGAAAAATCCACTATAACCGATTTCTTCGATTGGAAATCATACTTAACACTTTTTTATTTACATTTTTTCATGTAAACATATTTAGTTATTGTTTAAATATATATTTGTTATAATTTTCAAATTTATTATTAATATATTTCACTGCTTTGTGATTATTTTGCAACACTTTGCACAGGCATAATATTAACACTGTGTAAAGTTAGTGTGAATATTCAGTGCATACTTGGCGTATTTTCAGCGAGCTGCAGTTACTTGGAATATAAACATAAAACACAGTTCCATTAACCAGGCTAGTTTCAGCCATATGATTTTCTAGGAACATTTACCAACATCCCCTAAAGAGATATAACAATTGATGTTACAAATTCAAAACAACAATTGCAGTTATATAATATACATAACTTATTGCTGCATAAAGTTGTGTACGATCGGGAACAAAAATTAATGCTTTGGTTCACAGATTCAAAAGCTCTATCAGCCGAAACAGCTTAGTAGTTAAATGAAACACTTTTTAATGTGCTCAATTAAATAAGGCCAAAATGAAGCAATTTCAACAAATAAATATACAATGTATAAGACCTTTACGAAATAAAATATTTTATACGGTGACTTAAGCTGACTCCTTGGGTGAAAAATGCAGATTTTTCATAAAAATAACCAAAGTTCTTAATAGAAAAAGTAATTTGTTAGTTAAAGGCTTTGACGCCTTTAAATATATTAAATTGAACCGATTGCTTATGTATTGTATGGAAGTATATTTTTTACATATTAAAATGTTCTATATTGTATTATTTAATATGAATAACCAAATGGCTAAAAGATAAAGATAAATGAGCATTTCAATGTTAAAAAACCTTAGCTGTTAAGCATTTTAAAATGTATTTTTTTTACGAGGAGCCAAAAAACGTTACCTTGTCCATCATAATTTAATTTGCTTTTACCATTAAGATACGAATAAATTCATTATTTTATTAACTTTTATGGCACGAAAAACCAAAATAAATAAATAATATTATTATAACACATTTTATTACTTTGCATAAATCGCTTAGCTATTCATAATTGTTATTATAATATTTTACAATTTGGAGAGGTTTTTAGCTGCTTTTGCTTTCAGAAAAACTTTCAAAGGCTGCACAAACCTTCGAGAATTAGTAATGAGAGGGATGGTAATCGTGAAGTAGACGACGAGCAGGCCTACTATAATTAATGTCACGTCGGTTTAGTTACTGCGCAGTTGTTTAACGTTGTTAACTCCAGGATTGCCGAGCGAAATAGCATTGTTTTCCGCGCGAGATGCTTTAAATATTTAAATGGCGTAAATAATAAAGTTGGCTGGTTCGGTAGTTTGTATGACGAGTCGTTGTTGGATGACACCCTCCTGACTGGATTTCAGAACCGAATAATTAAAGTACTCCCATGACGCCTGAGTGGAACCTGAAAAAAAAAAATGAAAATATATGTTATGCATTGTAAATTTATTTACACATAATAAAATTGATTTTAGATTCACTTGTTACGAAGAATATCAAACCGAGAATCATACCACTAATAGCCACATATAAATTTTTCAATTAGGCTCACTAGATTAAGAGACAATAGCATTAAACCAAGTGTCGGTATCTCAAATCTAAAGCGTCGTATTGCTTTTTTAGTCGGATTCTCTTAGATCAGTGCTTCTCAAAAAGGCACCTACGGACCCCAGGGGTCCCTGGGATCATTTAGGGGGTCCTTAGAAAATTAAAATCGATTTGGGAGTCCCTGAACATCGTCAGGGAGTCCGCGCAAGGTTTAATATAAAATAAAAAAAATGTGACGTATTTTTATTAATATGGAAGTTTAAATAAATATCATACTTGCACCAACTAGTCTATAATATGAATTTATGTAGTTTTTCACCCAGGGCCCGTAGGTAAGTTTTTACTATGAAAGGGGGTCCATGGGCAAGTTTTGACTATGAAAGGGGGTCAGTGGGCCAAAAGAGTTTGAGAGCCACTGTCTTAGATCAAGAGTCAAAGTAAAATCAAACGAACTGATTTTCAAGGGTGAAAACCCGCGTCTAGTTGCTTTTTAATTTATTACGCTTGTAAAAGCAAACGCGCATTAGAATAAAAGACAGTTTATCTGAGGAATTAAAAGTGTATTATCCGAAGTTGCCACGGGAGTCATTTGATATTCTCGAAGGCTGCGTGGCGCCGACAAAGCATCCGAATTGCTCGAAATTCTGGGAGCATCCCCGCAAAGCCAGGATAAATATGGCCCGGGTCGATCTTGAACTTTTGCAAACTTTATTTCAATCACGTATCCACCCTTTATACAAACTAGTACAAATTTTAAAGCGCCCGCGATAACTTCCAAAGTTCGTCGCGTTTTGCCGTTATCGCTAATACAATGCCGAGGGCGATCGGGCGACTGCGATGCAAAGCTTTTAACTAATTTTTAACGATTATTGATTCCTTAAGCAAAAATAATTATTAAATTCAAGCTGGAATGACGAGAATGGCACAATTTTCAGGAGGACATTGTCATGAAGCTGAAAGTCTTTAAAAAGCTTTGAATTTTTAATACACCGCTACCTTGCTTAATTGGGCTATAATTTTTTATGGTAAACATCGCTCTAGAAAACATTTTGAATTTTTAATTGATAACTGTATTTTACCAAGTGAAACTATAAATACAAATGGTTATAGATATTTTACTACGCATTCTATAAAAACAAGGAAACCATTAAGCACACAATTCAAAAAAAATAACCTCTTTCTACCAAACACAAACTATTTTTTAACAAACGATTTCGTAAGTTAAATATTATTTTTGCTAATAAAAAATATGAAAAAGATTTGAATTGAGTTTGTATAATTTCAATTGAATTAGGTAAATAAACAAATCTTGCTTTATTCAAAGTCCTTGAAAGGCAGAAACGCGTATAATTTTAGTATGGAGATGTGGTCACTCCGCTTATCTCGTCGACCGTTAAAGGATTATGTAAAACCCGGAGTCCAATAGCCGCGGGGTTGCTGATCGCCGACAAAATGGCTGCCACCCCCGCCGACGCCGCCATTGCCGGAGAATTAAAAATTCCAGCAGTCCAGAAAGCTCAATATCGAAGCTATATGCAGCGAAGTATGCACATTCCTGCTCTAATGCAATACATTCAGTTTTTATCAAACCGACGCAATGCACGCGTAGACATACAAATAGATTTATAAATAAACACATATTTAATTTTATGATAAAAGACGAATAAAAAAATTCATTTAAATTTTTATTACATCAAAAATATCCCAGATAATTTTATAATATTATTTTTCACAAAGCTGCACAATCATAAATAAATTTCACTCACGCTTTTGTATGAACAGTACTCGACTCACTTAAACGAATCAACAGTTTCATCTTGTAATAAACGTTTTTAAGTCAGAGAAAAATTTCAATACTCTTAAAAAATTTCTTTACATAAATTAACTAAACGAACAGTTCGTAAATCACTTGCGATCAGTGAAATATTCGAGGCTTTGGATAATCGCTCTTGTCTGGATCGGACGTTAAATGATTGGTAAAAATTCAAATAATTTTATTGGCTGCTAAAATTTGAATAAAATGTATTTCAATATTAACACAGTGTAATATATAGATTATTATTTTCATTTATTGACACTTTGATAATGGATTTCAATACTGTAAACATTTTTTTATAAATAGACTTTTAATAAGCATCTCTACTCCAAACGATAAAATCATTTATATACGTATACATATATTGAAGTCACCAGACAGAAATAACATTCAATTAAATTAAAATAAAATGACAATAAAAAAAACCCTACACACCATTACATTCTAACCTTGTTTTTATTGCAGGATAAAGGTGTAATTCCCGAGGGCAATTTTTAGAACACAATACCATTCTCAAGACACTATTTGTCACTTTGTACGCTGAGCTATTCGCCGCTGAGATAAGGTCCGAAAAATAGCTCAATTAGCTTACATAGAGCTTTTTTGGCTCGGCTGGAAGAAGGCTGGCAAACAGAGCCTTCTGCCAAGTCTTGAACAACATATTCTGAAGAAAAATATGCTGAAAGTTTCAGAGTTCGCACCGAGAACAAAACTGAATTGAAAATTTCAAAGTCTGTTAGAAATTTGAACCGCACGATAGAGTTACTGAAAAGCTAACTCTGAAACTGTGACTTTGCGGATTTTGCTTGTTTGCGCTTTAAAATATAATATAAATTTGATACGCTAACGACCTATTGATAATTCCTTTTATATAATTTATAAAGTTTTCTTAGTTGATCTTCTGTTTTTACCTGCTATTTTAAAACTATTTCACAAAATGAAAAAATACAGTCATGTAGATCAATGCATAAATAGTGAGAGAGACTGCAATCGTAGCTATGATTTCTTCAAGACTTTTTATCAAGATATAATGAATAATCGCCTTTCTCGAAATATTCCTTGGCTGCAAAGAAAATGTACTTGTCGTAGTCTTATTTTACTCAAGCTGAAAATTCCGAGTCGATTCTCTATAAGACAAGTCACTGGTCGGGAGTAAAGTTGGACCAACTCGCGCGGCAACATACCGGCCAGATACCGAGGTCGGCATACTTCGAGGAAACAATGCATTTCCAAGTAACTTGTAATTGTCTCTTCTACAAAACTTAAGGAAGATACACCGAGTCCCTTCAGCGGGGAGGGGAGAAAAATATACGACCGTTTAGCTCGGTTAATCTACCGAAAGAATTCAGGAATTTTAAGGCTTTCAAAGGGAGCTTAACTGAGTAGCCGGGGGAAATTAAAAATGTTTACATTCATTCGGCTCGAATGAATTCTATGAACGTGCTTATAACACTTCAAAGCATCTCACAAATTAAAAAAAAAGTTGTAAAGAAACTGTAAATGCGAGAGAACACTGAGAAAGAGAAGGGTATGGATCTCAACTTCAATCAAGTTTTGTTTTACTTAGAGCTTTTTAAAAATACACAAAAATAGCTTTACTAATTGATGAAAACGCTTATGTGTGAAAAAAAGAAACTTACATTTTTGTAAGAGTTGTATAAATTATTAAATGCATATTTGTTAAATAGTTTATATAATGGGTAGTTAAACATAAATTCAAAGATATAAGTCGCAGATTATTTATTGTAAGGTAGAAAAAACGTCTTTATCTTCATTAGAAGCCTAAACTTCAAGTTTTTTCATAAAAAAACCGTTGATCATATAAAAGGTTAAGAAGTCAAATAACAAAGCAATAATTGATTTGATACATCAAAACAAATATACAACTTGATGCACTTAAAGAACTCAAGCAGAATAATGATATTAATGTAATAAGCTTTTAATTTTACTATTTTTTATTTACAATATTCATTAACGTGAAACTGTATGTATTTTAAATATATTTTATTTCAAATTTGGCAAACATATATGTCAGCAAAAAAATTCCAAGTTTCATTTTTTTAACCCTGAAATATAAAACAAATCTAAAAGCTTACTCAATCAATCTGGTTCCCGCCTTGGAGGCTTCTTAAAGTTTTATACTGTGATTCTTTACAATCCTCTTAACCTCATTTCAATTTAATATCAAAGACATACCAAAAAATAACTTTTAATTTGATAAACCCAAAAGCACATTGAATTTGCAATGTAAATTATGAGTTTCAAATTAAGTCCGGCGCGGAAATGGTTGCACAATCTTATCCGAATAAAGCTAACGATGAGCGAACCCAACGAATAACCGTAGCAACTACATTTGTCAAAGTAGCAGCTAAGTGTAACAGCTACAAAAAATGCAGTTTTTACTGTAGGAAACAGAAATTTAAAAAAAGCTGCAACATTCAAGACGAAGAGGAACAGGAATAAATCATTATTTTAATGTAACTGACTTCATAATTTTGATTTAAAAGCTTGTCATTGTAAAAGCTTATCATTCATTGAGCAAAAAAAAATTTAAAAAAGGTTATACAGTTTTCTAAAAGTCACCGTTACACCATCAGTGCTGATAGAATGCTCGGAGAGAGTATTTGCTGTGTTTTATTTCTCGGGATGTAGCAGCTTTATCAAAAGCTCTCGCTAATTTATCCCACCACTACAGCTGACTGTTTGCTCGGGGCTTTTCGCAAAAGCTCGTCAAGGCGGTATTGGCGATGCGTCCTCCACCCGTTCGCTGATTAAGATGAATAACTTTGCGAAAGTTCGTGCTCCGGCGAGCTTCGGAGGGATAAGCTCTCTCAGAGCAAGCGAGGATTGTTCGTAGCACCCTGTAGATCTGCACAAGAGGAGAAACTACACCATCGGAGTCAAAAGCACATGCGAAGCCTCGTTTCACTGCTGTAATAGCTGTAAATAATTAATAATATTTTATTAGCCGATCTAACATGTGATGGCACTTGTTGAAGGATAAGGGATTTGATTGGTGAAGATCCATTTTTTTATAATGATAAAGGTAACTTTGTATTCTTTCTTCACTTTGAATTTGTTATATTTTTTTCGACCAACAGACTTGGTCATCATAAACATTTAGGTTTAGTTATGCATCTGATAAAAAATATATTAAACTCAAATGAAGCAATAAAAATATTTTATAGTTAGCAAGCCCGTTTGTCAAGTACGGAGTCTCAAATATAAATCCAAGTAAATCAGTTATTAGTATAAAATTATATTTACACAGGTTCAAAAAAACCTTTTTATAAATAATATAACCTTTAATTTAATTTTCCTGCATTTAAAAGGAAAACAGCTTTAAAATTTACAAACTAAATAAATTCAGTATTCTTTTATCGTATTAAGTCGGAATTTTATTATTATATTATTTAATGTAAAGTGATAAAAATGGATATAGCTGTGTAGTTTTCTATCCCTGGTAGCTTTTATAATATTACAAGCTTGTGTAGCTCAATATTACTTCTGAAAAACTCATATAAAACTAAGGACCTTTTTTTACTTTTGAATATTATTTTCAAATCAGATAAGCTGAAAAAGGCACGCATAAGGCTTTTAACTCTATTAAAGTTGAAAGTTATGTACTAGTTAAAAAAAAAAACCCGGCAAAGAGGTAGATAACGTCTGGGTTGTTATACTGTTGGAATCCACCCTGTTTTTATTGAAAAATCAGAAGGCCTTTTGAGAAGGTTAACTTCTTTTTTTTATTTTACCTCATACATTGGAAGGATCTAAAAAAAAGACGAATTGAATAAAGGAGTATTGAATACTACCCTTACCTCGAATACTACCCTTACCTTTTAATATTTACACGATGTAAACCAAAGCAGATGAAGATTTTTGTTTCCATAACACCAGCATTATAATATTTTTTGTTTCAATTTTATTTTTAGAGTTCTTTAAAAATTTTATATGGGATAGAAATCAAGTTATAGGCTTCGAAAACGTCAAATGCTTTTTTTGCTTGTGTTAAATCGTACCAATATCTTAAGCGATTATTCATTTAAAATTTTAACTTGACGATCTTTATTTTGTGTAAACATTAGCAATGCATTAAAAAATCTTTGCAGTAGTCTATTTGAAATATAATCGATATTTATCAAAGTTGATATATTTAAATGCTTATGACATTTTATTTAAAAACCTTTTAATACTATATTGAACTTTATCCTTTATCTTTATTTGTTTTTAATTAATTTTCTCATTCTTCAAATTATTTTCTTAATATTTATAAAACACAAAAGTATTAATTCTGAAAGAATTTAATTTTTACTCAAACAAAAGATTATATATAATTACGAGTAAATATTGCTTTATCTCCAGACTCAAGGCTTCAGCAAGCAAATAGAAATGGTTAATCCCGACATTATAAAATAATTATTATGAGCTTTTTGATTTATATAATAGTTCATTTTTCAGATCTAAGTATTGAGCGTGATAAGAAAGGCAGAAAATATAACATTTTATCAGTACTTTGTTAGAACTTCGTTCGCTCGTATCTTCGGGCTTCTTTGGTAACTATAATAAACTTTTAAGAGATATTTACAAAGTTTGTTTAGTGTAATTTTATATTTTGTCTAATGACATCACCGGGAGAACAAACCCACTAACCTGTTAAAAATAAAGCCCAATGGATCGTACCGAAGTTTGTTTTTACTGCTTGCCAAAAAGCCGCGGTCGTAATGTGACGTCATAATAAAGTATTTTAATTCTAATTGAAGTCCCCGAGTGGAAAAAATGAACAATGTCGCCGTTTATTTATTTATAACCAGAGCTTCTCAATCTTTATGCACCCTTATTATTTTTATATGTAAGCATCGCTTAAATATTTACCCAATCAAATTATTTTATTGGCGTTGAAAGCCTTACTTATAATAAATTTATTTAAAAAAAATATTATTAAAAACTAGCGGATACCCGGCGCGTATTACTACGCTTAATTAAGAAATAAAATACATTTTTTAATCAATACATCTAGCATTGCACATGGCCGTATATATATATTTTTTTCGTGAGATCAAAGAGTTTTTGTTTGAAAACTCTAGCTGTCAGATCATTTTTGTGATGCGATGACTGACCAGGCGATAGCAAATCTTTGATTTCCGACCAACCAGGATTGTTCGTAAATGTGATTTTTTGTTGTGGCACCCTGTATTATACAACGGCAACGTCATACTAATCTTAACAAACATCAAAATCAATGTTTTTTTGTTGGCAGCTTGCGTTATCCGCGAACATGTTGAAACTTTTGTATGAGAAATGTCAAAAATCTACTTAGTTAATAAACAGAATTTTATTATTAATTGTTTAATTTAAGTAGCCTCAAACCATCTCAGTATTATTGGCTTTCAAATGAAACTGGTTTGGAGCACATCGGTTGGATGGTTCTAATGTCTTTAGCAGCCAAATAACCGCCGGTTTTTGAGTGTGTTTTATATATATAGATAGATTAATGCTCCTGAATTTAATGTAAATATTTGTACAAAAGGCAACATTTAACAAGTCACTTTTTAATGTATTTTTCACGCAAAATAATCTACTCAAATAACCGCCGGTTTTTGAGTTTGTGTTTTATATATATATAGATTAAAGCTCCTGAATTTAATGTTAATAATTGTACCAAAGGCAACATTTAACAAGTAATGTTTTCTATGTATTTTTCACGCTCTTTTCCACTACAGACGACTCACTGAAGGGTAGTTTTGTCGGGGCGATCCTCCGATCCTCCGAGGGTTGAAAACACTGTGCCTGGCGATTAATGCGAGACAGAATCTCTGCGGGATCTTTTGCTTTATGACTAAGTACGTACCCAGCCGGAGCTCAGACTCGGCGGTGGAGGAATGTTGGTTCAAATGATAAGTCTGGGGATATTTGAGAGCGACCCAGTGGAATAAGCAGATAAAATTAAAAAGATTTGCATAAGTTATTCCGAGCTAGATATATCAGAGACAACATCCAACGCGAAAATTATATGCGTATGCTTTATGAAAGGCATTCGTTTTACTTAGCGCAACTTTTTATTTATTACTGCTGGTAATGTTGTGAAGAATTTATGTGCTGTAAAATAAATGCTTCAATAATGTTACTAAATGCGCTGAGAATATTTAACGAGCTCATAAACCTGTGTAGTTTGACTTACTCTTTAATTAGCCAATAAATTTGTGTAGCGAGATAGTAAGAGTGCATTTTTTTATGACTGATAGTTAATAAAATATATTTATTGAAATGAAAAATATATATAAAGTGATATATTTCTATGTCAGCATTTATGTACAGAAACTAAATAATGCTAGTATTTTTTTCTATATAAGCAAGGTTTTTTAAGTCACACCAAAATTATGACTTTTTCTTTAAAATATCTCAGTAAGACTTTGATAAATATTTTTATCAGTAACATAAAAGTTTACCTATAGCAAAAGTCTTTCAATACTAAAATGCAATATTCTCTTCTTCAAGTAGCAATATTATATTGTACATTTGAAGAATTTTCAAGAACTCGTCTAGTCACGATCAATTTGTTTAGTTTGAAAATAAAACTCTGCTACAGTTTATTGTATTATTGGAAAACATATAAGTCCCCTTAAAATATTGCTGTGTTTAACTGTTTCAAGAATATTTGAGGTCTTGCAGGTAAGCTTAGGAAAAAATAATAAGAAAAATAGTTTTGCTAAAAATGAGCAAAGACAGTTGTCGATCGGAGACTCGAGATGTAATCGTCTACCACTTTAAAGACCCGCTAATTTCAGCAGACAAAAAAATAATAATTAAACCGAAAAAAACGACACTTAAGCGGCCAGTTAAAATATAATTTTAAACGCTAAGTTCGTGGTAATGTGATGCAAAGAGGGAGAAGTTTTCATATAAATTCGCAGTAAGCGGCTCGGCGACCTATTAAGCCTCTCGCGGGTTTGTAAGTCGATACTGCAAATTAACCGAGGAATTCTTTTTTCTGGTCCAGAGAATTTTTATCACAAAGGCTGATAGCTCCATCCCAGTTATTATATCTGCCCGGTGGAGTTGTACGGATTGAATATCTGGGGGTAGGCGGAGATAGGATGTCCCAGGGGGAGGTCGTATTTGATGTGGGATATACTTACAATTATTAATATAAGACGTTACGAATATCAAGTAAATTCTAAAAAAAAATAATTACATGTTTTCACATGTATGCTTATAAGCACTAGATATTACATTTAGTACAAAACAGGCCGCAAATCCAGGAAAAAATCAAAGGAAAAACCCAAGGAAAAAAGACGTTGGACTGAAGTCAAGTAAAGTAATAACATGTTTTACGACTAAATATTTTAAAACAACAATGCATCAGAATCAAAAATTTCATTAAAAAAATATTATTTTGTTTACGATGAGGGGTGTAAAAATTATATCATATTCAACAGATATTAATTTACAAATACGCGTTACTAGTACGAATCTATCGTTCAAAATGATAAAGAGGAAATACCACTTACCGAATTGTGGTGTTTCGCACCGTAAAGCTGACCATCGTCAGAGCCGGCGTGTTATCTACAAAGCCCGCGGCATTATCTGGTTTGGACCGACCCTGGCAGTACCTTAATTAATGTGCTCGATCCCTGATTAAACATCGCGCGACCAGTCTCTGCACCTATGTTCCCATATTCGTAGATTTCAAAGACCCAAATATTAGGTCTATAAATAATGTTTCATAATAAACCACCGGTTATCTGATAATTACCGCGCTTGATTGTAGACCACTTTGTTGACCAGGTTTTATTATTTATAAAAAATATTTAAAATTGTTAAATACACACAATTCTCAATCGTGCAACTAAATCTGGCTGATTACAAAACTTTACATATACAAAAACTTTTTTTTATACAAGTTTTAAACAATATTTAGATAATTGATGAACGCATGAAATAATGAGATTTTTTTAATACTTAGAAACTATTAGAAAATTGTCAGTTCATGTGTGAATCGATTGCTAAAATATTGGTTACTTAATAACTGAAAATATTAGTATTTTTTTAAAAATATTTTAAAGAGAAGCTTAGCCAATAAACTTTTTATAATATTTATAAAGCAACATACACATTTTTAGTAACCTTCATGTTTATTTTTGAAGCGTTTTTATGATTTATGACTATAGTTATGATTTGACCTGTCTCTAGTAAATATGGCTACTGAAAGTAATATTTTTTTTCTATCAGGAGTGTTTTCAGCTTGTTTTAAAGCTGAGAGGCAAGTTGCTAAATATATTTTATGTATACGTGACCACAAGTATTTCAGTTTGGCTAGGAGGTTTGGTGTATGCTCTCTGATGTAGTAGATAACCAGTTTGGTGGAGTTGTTGGCCGAGTGATTTTAATCGCCGATCTCTGAATGAAAACCGAGACCACCTCTCTTGCTGCTCGGTAAACACCATTTCCATTCCGACTTTATATGTCGTTTGATATACAGTAATTTACATTTGAATGGGCTCATAATCGAGTTCTAGAAATCGGCAAACATGTACACTGACCACTGTGCAGCGAGTCATAAGCGAAATATTATCCCATCAGTAAAGCGAAAGTAATGGCACATTCCTGTACTGCGCCATAAACTACGGGTCACCCAGGATAACTTTACGGTTATCTTTAACTGCACATAGTTGTATTTAACTGGACACGGCTACGTCTCTGTAACAGGGTAACTGTAGCAGTAACAGTTATCTGCGTGTAGTAGCACTCGGGTTTTTGGTATAATTGCTAATAACATTTTGGAATAACGACGGACGTGGGTACTCCATGTTAATTCGTGTACTTTACGACACGCGTTCCACGCACTAATTTATATATTAACCTATAGTTCATTAGTCTTACAGCTGGACTTATAATATTTCAATTATCATTGACTACATCAGAGAAAGCACAGTGTTATAAAATATAAATTTAAAGGACACCTTAGCTAACCTTACCAAACTGAAACAAGCGTAGGCCCAAAAACACATGTAACCTCTCTACGGATTAATCACTAAACCAAAGATCCAACAAACAAAAAAACAATTCAATTTACAATAACACTACTCTAAATATATGCCCAGTAGTCTAGAGGTTAGTACAATTGCACAAGGCATGTATTTTTTTAACGTTATACGAAGAAAATACCGAGAAACACCCTGTTTCTGAAACTCGCTCAATTAAACGGTATCCAAAGTAGAATTTCAGTCATAAAGACGTTGACAGAAAAAACACGAAATAACTTTTCCTTTGAAAATATTTCTGAATTAATAAATCTTCTTTCGGGCCGGTCGTAAAATGACAAAAGACTTCAGTTCTTCAGGATATTTTCTCAAAATACTGGTCGGGTTACAAAACACAATATCAGCGAGTTAATAATATTAATATTTGCTTATATACGACATGGTTTGATGTGAAAATACACGCTTGGGTATGATATGAAAAAATAATAAATTTGCTAATTGAGTTAAAATTAAAATTATATTACTACTTTGATGTAAAGAATGGTAAAATTATTTCAGGAATAAAAAAAATCTTGATAAGTAAATTTATTTTGCTGTTAATATATAAAGTTCAACTGATATTCGATACAGTACAAAAGTTTATATTTTATTTTGATATTTAAGCAAGTTTTAATGAAGATTATTTCATAAACATGTTTATTATCGTACGATTAGAAAACAGTAGTGGCGTATTGATGTTGGAATAAAAAACATTTATTATTCAAAATAGGTTTTTTTAAACATGTGATTTAGAGAAATTTGATAAGACTGCAGGCTATTAAATCGCTTTAATATTCCACCTGAAGGCGTTTAGAACCGAAGATGGATAACAACTCCAATGCGTAAAATATTTCTATTGTTTATATTACCGCAGTTTTAGTCATTAGCAAAAACATTTTTAACACGTTTTCAAAAACACTGTACTGATGATTAACAAAAAAAATTAAAAATCTCATAAACCTATCAGCTCTACAGATTTCTACGATAGGAACCTATTATAATTTATCATCCACAACCATGTGATGAAAATATAATAATATCAATACTGAAAGGGTTTTGTTCACTGTGTTGCTTTACACAATTAATACCACAATATCACATCTCTCCAAACGTTCATTGCCCATTTGTACGGCTGAGAAAAAGACGGACAAAAAAGAAACAAAATGAAATGTATGTTGTGTAAATAATCCTGAAAGATTTCCGTTTTCCTTTATTTTTTATGACTCTGTACATGCTCGAGGGATTGCTCTCGGGGGCGGCCTCGGAGGCTGGCCTTTTCATTTCTACTTTCTAAATATTTTCTGGCCTTAAGAGGTGTGTAATGGCTTCCACGGCACCGCTCGGGGAGAGGGTCTGCTAAGAATGAAGAGTTATTGCAGCTGGCCTCTGCTTCTGGGACTTTTTTTCGTATTTACTTAAGTGCAACTTAGGTAGGATTTTAAAATTGAAATAATAATGAAAACGGTCTCTTAGCACGTTATTGAATCTACGTGTAATTGAAAAATATGAAATACAAAATCCGGTTAAGGGTCTAGGTCTCATAATAGAGTTTTTTTGATCATTTTCTAGTCCGTTTTGCGAAAAATCGACTGCATCAATCAAAAAAATTTAAATGCAAAAAGTTTGATACATCCCTTCTTCAGAATAAAATATATTTTTATTTCTTATAAATTTACTATTAATATGATAAATATGTGTTTTTCCGATTGAAGTATGGTTTCCCTTTTCCAAGAGTCCTAAACTGGACTGCCTCTGTTGTGCCAACCAGACACCAGAGGCAGTCCATTATCAGGCGAAATCGTGTCATTTAATTAATTAAATTGTGACTTTATTTTGCAATGCCGAAAATTGATTTTTAGTTGAGTATTAGAAAAAACTATAAATTATACATATCTATTTTTTTATATTTAATTAACGTCCATTATCAGGGTAAAATAAAATCATGAAGATGTTGAAAAATTGAATAAAATGACGACTTTTCAAAACCAAAGTTTGTTAAAGATTTATTTTTTTTAAATTTTTAAAATAATATATCGCACAGTGTTTATATTTAATATTTTAATTCCAATTGAAAAAAAGACTTTTAAATGTTTAGGACTCTTGGAAAAGGGACATGACGAATCTCCAAATTCCTACACTTCAATCGGAAAAACATATATTTATCATATTAATAGTAAATTTATAAGAAATAAAAATATATTTTATTTGGAAGAAAAGGTGTATCAAACATTTAGCATTCAAATTTCTTCGATTGGTGCAGTCGATTTTTCGCAAAACGGACTAGAAAATGATCAAAAAGTGGTCTCATTCATATTAATAAGTTTTAATTAACAGAAATGATATTCTGATATGAAAAATACTATAAATATCCAATAGTGATTGAATTAAGTTCAAAATAAATTAATTCTTCTTCAGCGGGTGCTACTCCTCAGTGGAGTCTGGTGATCGTCTCATTGAGGATATACCCATGCTGAGCCAGTATTTATGCTTTTCCAAGGGGAAAATAGTGCAGTGAATCTCCAGGTCCTTAATTAATTATCACCCAGCAACTTACAAATCAATACAGACAAAAAATATATTTGTTTAAAAAAATAAATTATATATATATATATATATAGAGCGTATTTAAACTTAGATACGAAGTTAATTATCAGGGTCGACAGTTATAAATAGCCACTGTATGGACATCGCGGTGTACCTTGCAACCATAATATCATCTGTTTAGCCTTCCTCTTGTTGTCTTTTGGGCAAGCCGGGACCACAGGGCCGCACAAAGGCTCCTCCTTGACCCACGGTGGAATAATTTAATCCAGGTCCTACAGACTGGAGTACTCGGTGGCTTTCCGGTACAATAGAGGTCCAATTTGGAGTGGGGAGATGACAGAGATGCCAATATGTCCGTATCGCTTTACACACTAAGTTGATTTCCAATGCAAAAGCAATAGAGTTCAAATGTTTTGCTGAAATATTTATCGATGATTTAATTATTCACGATAGGGTGGTTTTACTGAATAAAATCGTTTGTGTTTACAGCGATACGAATCTGATATGCCTCTGAGTGTCTTTTAGCAAAACTGTTCATGAATGAATATGTAGAAGTATCCAATTTCAATTATTGTTGTTTCAAGATATATTTTGTAATCATTTTCAATCAATCTATCTAGGAATATATACTAGAAGCAATATTTATAAATCTCATTTGGCATAACAGATTTTTAGCTAAGATTTTACAGCGATACGAATCTCATATGCCTCTGAGTGTCTGTTAGCAAAACTGTTCATGAATGAACATGTAGAAGTATCCAATTGCAATTATTGTTGTTTCAAGATATATTTTTAAATCATTTTCAATCAATCTATCTAGGAATATATACTAGAAGCAACATTTATAAATCTCATTTGGCATAACAGATTCTTAATAAACAGTCCTCTTTAATAGAACTGTAAGTATTATTATGCCTTTTACGAATAGATAACGAAATGCTTGTTTAATAAACGCGGAAGGAAAACGCTTTAAATGTAGTATATTTTCAAGCATAATTCCAATCTGAACACAACAATCCTGAAAATGTATTTCAGCCCGAAAACCGAAATTAGTGACAAAGCACAGTGGTATATGCTTTTAAATAAACTCAGCACTTAAAGAGCAAACACTACAATTTTATCTAAGAGCGTACATTTCAGAATAATTAGTAGTGATATCTCTGTAAGCATGCAGGCGACATTGTCAAGCTATTTTGGTATCTCTAGCCTGTTTTGGATTCCGGGGTGGGGTTACCATATTTAAGGGTAGTAAAAAAACCCTGGAAATAAATACATTCATGATGTAATTTCTTAACAATTAAAACGCATTTTAAAATAAGCACCACTCAAAGCAAAAAGGACGAGCAAGGTGTTTTTAATATTTGAAATAACAGGTTTACCCACAAAACCTATTTTTCAGGATTTTTTTCATGAACGTGGGTATTTTTGTTTAGGATGAATTTGATATTTGAAAATTAATGTTATAAACTATATCGTTTTCTTTAATATTGCAGAAATCATCCCTCTTTTGTATATGACTAACTGTATGATTTTGGCCACCCTATTGCGAGGGTTTCGTTTCGAAACAAAGGCTTATAAGTGTATGGTATTTTAAACCCCAGAGTTTCCGCTACTGCCTTAGCACCATAGGGTTGAGCCCACCCTCGTTAAAAGTTATCACTTTCAGTTAACTCGCTTATGCTGATTTCGTAAAATAAAAATATATGTTTCTTTTGGTTTTAATTATGGTAATTTGATTATAAAACTAAACAATGAAAATTAATCACAAAACATAAATTGAATTTAATGTGTGTTTCACGTACTTTTCATGAAGATACCATTAATTATAATTTTAATACGATAGAAAAATTATCAAGTTACCTTGAACCAAATTTAATACGTATATGATCAATAGCATTATTTTAAAATCTTTTCATTACAAGACTTTTATATTTATATCTGAAATTTCTTTCACAGCAGGCAGAAACAATACCAGGAACCTCCTTACTTCTACTATTTTCTTTCAAAACATCCTTTTCCATTACCGATCCTATACATACGCTCAAGGCACAATATGGCATCCATGCACAAGCAAAGAAACGGGAAGAGCAGCTTAAACAGTATATATTTAAAATTGAAGTGTTTATTATTACGTTGAATTTTCTTATTTATTATTTTTATTTTGATCGCTTTATAAATATGAAATGTTAGCTTTCAAAATCTTCAAAAGATTTTTTTGAAGTACAAAAAAAATAACATTAATAAATGAGTCTTAAATCAAATTAAAAAAAAAATTCTGTTTAAATTTACGGTGAAAAAGACTGGACAGAGAAGCAGGAAGCATTCAGTCTCTAGAGGCTGTTGTGACGTCAGAGAACTGAAAAATTTGGCCGACGACACGTACAGGCCTTATATCCAATGGAAATAATTAAACGAAAAATATATATATATGTATATTGCATAAACTAAAAAAAAAATACAATAGAAAGGAATAAATTTGCGAAAAACAGTTCGAAATAATTTTTTTTGTATTTTGTAAAATCCAAAATTATTGAGAGTACATCAATAAAATGTGCAAAAAAGGCTTGCCGGGTATTCAAAAAATCAAATATAAATTGTATATTATTCGTATTAGAGAATAGTGCAAAAACACATATCATTAATATATATATATATATGATCAACTAAAAGGCGATTATGTTGTGTTTTCTATACAGCGATAAATCCGATAAAAAAAACAAAAAAAATTATTATAACATAATCGCCTTTTAGTTGGTCAACTAATGATATGTGTTTTTGCACTATTCTCTTATATATAATTTACATTTGATTTTTTGAATACCCGAAAAGCCTTTTCTGCATATTTTATAAGTGCACACTCAATAATTTTGCATTTCACACTGGTTTGCAAAAATGTGCCTAATAATTTTTTTTTCTTAAAATTTCAATTATCATTGTATCCGCAAGGGCTTTTCCCATCGTCGCCCCTCAGCAATTCCACTCTGTGAAAAGTGAATTAATGACTAAGCCTTTCGGCTCCATTGTTTCAGTTTTAAACGTCACACTTACCACGAAGTCGGGGTTGACTTTTTGCGGGCCAAGATTCAATTGTTCCAACTGAAAAATGGCCGCCTCGCATGCGTCCGGCGGTGAATGGCGGCCGGTGGGAATGGATTTGCGTTTAGAACAGTAAATATGTGAAGTGTGGATTCGTCACGTGCTCTTTTGATGGCGTACGAATAAATTACATCGGGAACTAATGTGGCAGGAACACGACAATGTTCAGAGTCAAGTACTGACAAAAATTTTGATTACGGCGAGTACACGGTGACCCAGAAATAATGTCACAATAAAAAAAAATAATTTATATAATATTTTCGTACATCTTTTTAGATGGTCTGTTTATTGGAATATTATTAAAGCTTCAGCTTTCAGATAAGTGTCTGTGTTTTGTTTGATACTGCAGCGGTATTTGCTTTATAGCACAATAATATTTTTGAGTAACGTTTTACGCTTGCTGCGTTCTGTTCTTTCAGACTAGTATTGCTAAAAACACTGTCATGCAATTCCTGAAACCTGAAATGAACAAATAAAATGTTTATATCATACATTGATTCAATTTCAGCAGCAGTTACTCAAACTTAATACGAAATTCAATATTTTTGACAGAAAGTACTTGGTGGAATTCTATTTTAATATTTTAGAGTAGAATACTTGAGTGATTTTCCACATGTTCGTTTTTATTTGTGACCGGTTTCGCCAACCAATCACGTTGGCATTATCAAACGGGAAAATCACTCAAGTATTTTACTCAAAAATATTCAAATGGAATTTCATCAAGTACTCTCTGTCAAAAATATTGAATTTCTTTATAGCATACTAAAAAAATATGGAAAGCCTGATTTACAGTGTTTTTTTATAAAATGTTATGCTTCCCTAAAAACCCGGACACAATTTACAATTTAAGCAGAATTTATCGCTCCAGCCAAAGTCGAACCCGAAACTTCACAGTCAGTCACTAAACATGGTAACTGCTTAATTTTATTTATTTAGCATAGTTAGAGCATATCTCAAAGCTTTGTTTGACCGATGAAATAAATAAAAAAGCGACATGTTTGATGTCTCGATGAATTTGAGACACGATAAATATCACATTTATAAAAAAGTCACGTAATAAAACTATATTTTTTACATGAAAAAACCGTACCAAAAATGGGTTTGAATCAGATTATGATTTTATTTTTTTGGATACAAAAAGTACAATAAGTTTAGTTTATGTACATTTTTATAATGCTCTGAAAATTCCACGCAAGTTTTTGTATTCTAAATATGTTCAGGAAAATAAGAATGTCAAATATGTCACACGCAGTCACGTGAAATGACAAATCTAACGTTTTGTATTAGACATGTGTATCACAGTGATATGAAAAAAATGGCCCTCGATATATAGCCACTCGACTTTTTGTTCTGTCGCTTTCAAGAATACAAATATATATATAGGTACTATACATGTATATGTGGTAAAATATATACATTTTATTATTTTTATGGAAACGGCCCAAGAATATAAAAATGCGTGGCCTGAAAACAATCTTAGCATGCTTTTGCAAGCAACGAGTCTTATGTATGGAATATAATTTAGCTGTTCTTAAATTCATCAAAAATAGAGCAAATTGCGAAATAAAAACTATAAATAACACAAGTGGATAATATTTGTAAAATACTAGCATTTTAGACTTCGGAAACGGCAGGTATTTTTATCTTTCGTCGATCAAACAATTATTCATTTTAATAGTTTACAGTTATACAGGTTTTATTTTATTTTATTGCTGCATTTAATTTATGACAACTCAAGATGATTTTTTCCTGAGAGTTTCTTTAATAATTTTTCAATATGTGAAAAAATAATGTACTTAATCATATCAATCAAATACAATGTATTTTCAAAGCTTGATAAAAATGTTTTCATTGTAAATACTAACCATTTTCATTATTAATATTTTGTTCATATATCTCATTGCAATTGCAAAAGTTATTTACACGATTTTTTATAATTGACTAAGCCTTTCACAAATTCGACTGGACTATAAGAATGGTAGATCTTTAATATCAAAATTATCAATAGTTGTAGCCCAGTGGCTCTCAAACTTTTTTGGCCCACGGACTCCTTTTTATAGTCAAAACTTGCCTACGGACCCCCTTTCATAGTCAAAACTTGCCCGTCTCTATTGCGTTCCTGTATTAACCTTCCTGACACACCAAGATGCCTGTTATTGCTTGTATTTTATGCACCTGTCTATATTTATATTTTATTTTTACTAAAAATTGCTAATAATTTGTTCATTGTTATTTATTTTAACTTCCATATTAATAAAAATGTGTCACAATTTTTTTATTTTATATTAAACCTTGCGCGGACCCCCTGACGTTGTTCAGGGACCCCCAAATCGATTTTTAATTTTTTAAGCACCCCTTGGGGTCCGTAGGGATCACTTTGAGAAGCACTGTTGTAGCCATTACCGAAATGAGTTAATACGTGGTTAAGATTTCTATTTAAAATGTCCATTCTGAGTTGAAAAATTATTTTTTTTTAGCAAAATTTGGATACAGTCAGATAAATTTGAGTTGTTTTATTTTCGCACAGATATGTTAGGTTGTTTATACGATACGTCCAGGAATGTCCAGAGGCTTATCTGCAGGAAGCGCCGATGCGCCCATCCGGCTGCGGGCGACCCACCGGATGTTCAGCATTTCGGACCTCAAATGTTTCAACATGGCGGCCGTATCAGCTGTTCTGACCTTCGCTTGACATGGACCGAGCGTGTTACGGGCACGACCCGCGTCTCTACCCTTTCTCAATGTACGCCCCAGTGAGCTGGCTCAAGAGTCGCCTTTGAAATATTATTTAACTGATACATTTTATTGTATCGAAGAGGCTTGATATAATCGCTCTTGACGTAAAACAGATTATAAAAAAGTCATTTTCAAATGAATTACGCAACCAAGTGATGATCACATATTTTTGAATACCAAAAAGTAAGTATAAATTACCATTGGTCACGTATTTACAATTTTAACCTTCATCGAGCATAACACAAAGGTCGGTGGCAGGGGTAATCAACCATTGAAGTTTTTAATGCCTTGGATCATACGAATAAGTCACGTTTACGTTTGTAAAATTTCGCGTGATAAATGCCATGCGATTTATTATAATTCTGAAAATAAATACATGTATATGTTGCCGGAATTTTAATTTGCACATTTACTGGACTTTGAAATATGGCAGTGTTATACGAGTATAATATAGAGTCTTATATATATATATATATATTTAACAAAATACTTGTACACATTAGCAGCAAACCAACAATTCGGATAAATCAATTATAATTATAATAAGCATTTTTAAGGGCAGAATATGAATATTTTTATCCATTCGGTACAAACATGAAATAATTTAAAACACAGCTTGAATTTTTTACTCACGTATTTCTACTTATTATACATTTCATAATTTGAAAAACTTTTTTATTTGATGTATTTATTATAAACAATTTTTCGTGTTGCTTAACGCACACCCTTAAATTGTACAATGTTAAATTTTATTAGGTAAAATATTTTAAGAGTAAAAAAATAAGAAAAATTTCAAATCAGATTTCTTTGTGTGTATTACAATATGAAGTGTATAAATTTAAAAAAAAACAAGTAAAAATGTAAGAATCTCGAAGTATTTTTTTTTACAATTCCCCCCGGAAGAGCGCTGCTCGGTCGCTGGTAGGTAACTAAAGAGGCAGCCAAACACAAATAGGTTTCTCTCAATTGTTTTCCCCCGGCATCTGCTCCGGTCCCCGGAACTACCCCCGCCCTAATCCCGGATACAGCGTCCCGCCGTGCTCGGTACAGTATAGCGCCCGCAAAGTTGCCCCCCCCCCCCCTTAACCTAACCTAACCTTAACACCCCCCCCCCCCAACCTAACCTAACCTCCCCCCCCCTTCGGTCCAGCGCAACCCCCGAAGCCTACAGATCCACCAACATTAACTTTGCACGGTAACTTGTAGTCGGAGTGTTTTTAAGGGTCCTCTGTTGAACTATGCTCGACATAAAAAAAAACGTTTTGATTATTATCATTATTTAAAAAAAATGTTTATTCTTGTTGAGGGATAAGGCATTTTGATTCGTGAAGATTATTATAATGATAAAAGTACCTTTGTATTTTGTCTTCACTTTGAGTTTATTAAAATTATTTGCATTACTAGTTTCGACCCAATACACTGGGTCATCATCAGATGCTTAACTAAACTAATAAAGAATTTCAATATTTTTGACAGAGAGTACTAGGTGGAATTCCATTTTAATATTTTTGAATAAAATACTTGAGTGGTTATGCACATTTTCGTTTTTATTTGTGACCGTTTGGTAATGCCAACGTGAAAGGTTGGCAAAACCGGTCACAAATAAAAACGAAAATGTGGAAATAAATCACTCAAGTATTTTTTTTGAAAATAATAAACTCAAAGTGAAGACAAAATACAAAGGTATTTTTATCATTATAAAAATATTTATATTTTGTTGTAAATTTTTAAGTCATCGCAGCAATCGTTACCGATTTGAAGGGGAAATAAATTTAAAAAATTGATATGTCATATGATAATTTTTTTTCATGCATATTCGTCCTTATATGAGTAGAAATGCGGTTTTAAAAAAAAAAATTATAAAATTTTTACACGTTTCTTCTTCTATTTAATATTTAAATATATATTTTTTTGTTTATGTGTAAGGGTTATATTAATAAAGAATTTAAAGGTCATTTTTTATCGAGTTTTTTTTCTTTAATGTATTTAAATAATATTTTTTTAGTTTTGGCTTTGATTTGTGAATCATTATTAAGGCTTAAAAGCCTTAAGGTAAACGAAAATTTAACGCAACTCAACAGCCAATAAAATAAGTAAACAAATAAGAGTAATCAAATTTTAAAATTAGCTTTAGATGTAAATTTTTTGTTTTTGGATAAATCAGGAAAAAATATTTTTCCTTTTATTTAGAGTATAATGCGATTAACTCAAGTTTTGAATTTCATTTTATGTAGGATTAAGGATTTAATTTCTCGTTTAAATGCAAGATGGTGTTCAAGTGTTTATTTTATTAAAAATAACCAAAGTAGGTTTCTCAGCTCGGAGAAAAAAAAATGAAGAAACTTGTGAAATGTGGATAAGAGTTTATTTTCTTTGCTAATTCTATATCGTGCTATTTTAAATGCAAATTTGAATGAAATTTACTGAAACATATACAAATATGGGACGTAATATAAATCGGTTTAAAATAAATTATAATAATCATTGGATTCTTAATAATGGTATAAATAATTTTATTTTCCATTTGAGATTTCCAGATGAAATTTTTTTTATTGTTATATCCCAAATAGCTACTGAGAAGATGGTATAAAATGAATACTGTAAAATTTTATATAAAGTTCTATGTGATTTCTTGAAGCACTGGAAGGGCAAATAATAATGATTTCAATATTTTCTAGACATAATATACACATAATTTGAACAAATAACTCTATTAGAGTTATTTGAGAATTATAGAAAAGACCACAACCATAAGAGGCAGGTAAAAAAGTTATTACAGGTAATTTAGCTGTAAAATCTTGTTTGTTGCGTTTACAAGGAAACCACATAAAAGGCGATCTAAATGTTTATCATTTTACTTAAAATTAAAAATAAATAATAATTTTTAATCATAAATCATTTTTAAATTAGATAATGAGGGTTTGTGCTGTGTTTTATGAAGTATATCCAAAACAAAATAGTCAAATTTTCCATCCATTCCCCCAAAAACACGTGTTAAAAAGTCGCATATTTTCTCGGACTGTCAACCTAAAGGGAAACTTTCGGGTTTTCAACAAAGTATTGTTGAAAATTCCACCCCCGCTGACCCTGCACGGGTAGTTGGCAGGATAACGAGAACCAACCCTTGTTTAGCAGCTTTCCTGCTAAGGGTAACCATATGAACAAAAAACAAGAACAATTGTCTATAAACACCGTGAAGTAGTACAATAGCTCGCAGTAAAAAAAGATACAAATACAATAAACTCTTTTATTTTATAACCATTTCATAAAATAATGTATTCCTTAGGCATACAACATATACTTAAAGTTAATCATGTTGAAGGACAAGGCATTTGATTGGTGAAGATCACTTTGAGTTTATTAAGATTTTTATTAAAATCATCAGATGCATAAACAAACGCTTAGTTATGCATCTGATGATGACCTAGTCTATTTGGTCAAAACTAGTAATGCAAAAATTTTAATAAACTCAAAGTGAAGACAAAATACAAAGGTATTTTTATCATTATATTATACTTAAAGTTAGATCCGAAAATTTAAGCTTGCGTGACAATACTATTTATAAAAATGTATCGATCATTATTTAGTTATAGTATTTTTTTGGAGATGCTGTTAATTAACCAATATAATCAATAAATTAAATATGAGTGTTTGATTTCATTTAAAATATAATAAATAAAAAAATTTCTTTGTAAGTTAAATAAAAATAAAGGTGCATTTACCACCAGATTCTTATAAGTGTGGAGATGATTTTTGGATTCAATAATATATCAATAAATATATTTTTTAAATTTTACAATGCATGGAGAGCATTTTCAAAAGACCCTAAATGGGGATAAGTCTTCGGTTCGGAGGTCTAAGGGTAGTCTTTCGTTCAGATCACACCCCGAGACAAAACAAAAAAAACTTTTCCAGCCTGTAAATAATAAACGCGCCCGCGAAAGAATTGCGATTATTTCCGATACTCTTGTAAAAACTTTACAAAGCACTCTTTGTGGCGTGCAAGCCGTCTCTAAATTCGCCGAAAAACCTATTAATTTTGAGTTCTAATACCTCAAAATAATACATTAATTAAAACGAACAGAGCGCATGGGATTTTGCGATTAAGACTGGATTAATTAAAGGGTATTTTTCCTCTTTTGAATATTAAAACATGAGCGTCGGTCTATTTAATAAATTCCACAAAAACGCCGGAAATAACTGAACTGAAAAAGCTCTCATGAAAGAAAACAAACCACGGCAGATGTAAATCGAGCCTTTATAATCATTCGTAAATAAATATACACTTGTTATATAATATGTGTTTGTTAAGATATTGAATTAAAACAAAATATTTACCTTTTAAATGAAAAGATACGAATATCTGTATTTGTTTATTTTACTTTAGAAAAAGTGTAACGGGAAGTGTTGATTCTTTTAAAATATATCAAAGAAAACAACTCTGGGATAAATACACAAAATAAATTTCAATTTCAGCAAAACCCCCAATTCGTTTCCGAAAACTTTACTTCTCGCAGTTCTGCCCTGAGATTTCCAAATTAAAACAAACACTTCTAAAAATACACCGGCTATCTCCACTGGTGAAAATATAAATTATCCTGTAATTATTAAAAACGACTGCCATAAAATTCAGTAGCCTGTTTCACTTTTACAACCAATTAAAAGTTATCATATTTTATTACGTTTTTATCATAATTTTATCTTTGATCCACGTGAAATAAAATTCACACCTTTTATGCTCAATAAACACCCAGTTTTCAACGCACAGTAATTTCTTTTACGTTTATTGTGTCCCGTTAAATATGATAGCAGAGTAAAATTTCAGTTTAAATATTCCCGTGACACGACTGTCAGCTGAAACGCTAGACTCGCACAATCTTTACGCTTTTTTTCTCAATATTTCCTTACATAACCCATATTCAATAAAATTGATGTAGACTCATAAAAAGGTTATCAATTATTCAACAGCATTAAAACATTCAGTTATAATTTATATAAAGTATATAAACTAATAATTTATACTAGTATATAATTTCAGTATGCTTTGAATAAATAAAAAAAACGGTGCATCACTTAAACCATTAAACTTAAAACACCTCATGGTGGCTTAAATATTGTCTTATATGTTTTATTGATTTTTCAATGGTAAAAAGCCTATTCATCAAAATCAAGTAGATTGGTTTTTTTTTTTGACATAGATTTATTAAAGTTTGCGTCTCTTTTATTGGATAAAATAGTATCCAATCTATTTAAGGTACAAAGTAAATAAAATCTGAAAGAAGATAAAACAAAACAACCTAAGCTAAACACCCACAGAAGTGACATGAGCTATCAAATAACCAAAACAAACAATTTTTTCTATTATTTATAATGCGTTATATTTTTACTACTCCAAACTGAACAATATTATTATATGTGGTAACAATATTTTATAAATATAAAATTAATATTTTAAAAAGGCATGCCATCCATGATAGACATGTTAATTTCGTAATAGCCATATATTTATCACAATTCAATTTAAATATTAATCATTTATTATATTTTTCTTTGAGCGTTATATTTGCATTACTCTAACCTTAAATGCGGTAACAATACTTTTTAAAATCATAATTTATATAATATATACAAAAGGTATGACATCTACGACAGACAGGTTGAAATTCCGTGTGAAAGCAAAAAAATAATTATCCCAGAGGCTGGAAAATTGTAGGAATTTTGAAATCGGCCTGGAAGAACCCTTGAAAAGCTAAAACGCTCACAACCAAAAAGGTTACCCTCTAGTTATTTAATATTTTTATTAAAATTAAATATTAAGTTTACTGGTTTTGCCAACATGCTAGGTCTTTGTCATATTTATATTTTGGTTTTAAGGTAAAGCATACAAATGAATGATTCACCCAGAATAAAACGATTAACTATTACAGTAAATATTCAGATATATATATTGAACAAAAAAATTATTACACCCTTTTTAAAAATATTTCTGGGATTCAAACACAATTTTATTTTGTGTAGTGTGTAATTTTTTAATTTATTTGGGAAGATTTTATGTATCGTATACGATTTGCACATATACTTGGAACGATTATATTTCAGGGTTAAATAGGTCAGGCAAGGTTAAAAAAAATTATGGTCTGACACCAAATTAGGGCTAAACGAATACAAATTGCATGTTTTCTGCAATTATTCCGCGGATTCATTAATCATTGTAATAAATGTGGCGAGGTTTTTTTTTTTATTTCTACAATTGACTCGGAAAGATTGTACCGCGCGTCAGGTTCACGTTTCGCTTGTCGGGCTTAATGAAGGTGGGTAATTACTCCAGCCGGTTTGAACACACCTGTACTTTATCCGAGGCATCGAGCAGCCAGTATAAAATACCTGCGACAGTATTAAAGTTTCAATTTGTCCACGATAAAGAGAGGCTGCTTTGCGGCCGACGGAAAGCCTGCCGTACTGAAAAAGAGATTGGAAAAATGCGAATTCATTTATATTCAATGGATTGGTTTTGAATTTCAGAAAATGAAACGATTTTACAGAAATAATTGAGAATAATTAGAATTATAAGTGCTTATATATTATTTTACATTCGTAAGCTGCTGAGCATTCGTGAACTTCTAAAAATATAATATTCTGGAGACTGAGTGATGTGCAACTAACAAACTTTATAGTTTTCGTCCCATTTTAGTAACTTAGTCAATTTATTATATTTTGTAAAAAAAATACTGTCATAAATTTATTAGAGTTTAAATTTCAATGTTTTCGTCTGCAAAATATATACATATCTGACATGTTACATATAAATTTGTTTACTTTCATGTATGTAAGAATTAAGTTCACAGGCTTTCATAACTCAAAAATCATTCAATGTTTCTGTATATTTAATATCTTTTGATGTTGTTTGTATGAACATTAAAACCTTTAATTTTGCTTTAGGCGTAAGCTAGCTTGCCTTGCCGTCGATTACACGTCACGTAACTGTTTTAAAATAGAAAATATACTAAGTAGTGTCACAACTACCTCCGTGGTTTATTTTAACAATAACATTGTGAAAACAGATAAACAATTTTTATTTATATTTTTTAGAGACATTTGTTGTTATCAAATATAGTTTTTCCTTTATACAATATATATTTTATTTTTACTTTAAATACTAGAGATACATTATATTAAGTAGACAATATTGCCAGTCAGGCACATTACGGTCTATAAAAGTAAAACACATTCTATAATGTAACTACAACACTAATATTGAAAAAAAAAAAAAACAGTTAAAACAGACGATTTCATTTTTTTTCGTACATTTATAAGCCATTTATTTTTATGATCACTAGTTCAAATATTTTTTCGTTTTTAAGGAGGCCATGGAAATAATATTTCGATATAAAATATTTTTGGTGTCTTCAACCTTCAAAAACGCTCTGATGAGTTTTTTCGGGTAATAAAAAAAAACAGTTCATTTTTCAATAAGCTGTAAGAAAACTGAGTTTTTAGATTACTTTGAAAACTTTTACGAGTAAAAAAAGATGAAGAAAAAAGAGAGATAATGTCTTTTGGACCAAACAAATAAAAAAATAGGCCTTTGCTGGTGTTTTCGTTGGGATATGATGTTTAAAAACTAATTACTACTCAAAGATGACTTGTCTGGATTATTCAGCCATTTTTAATTACATTACATTCATAGGTGCTAAGACGCTTAAAGTTTTCTTTGATCTTTCACTTGGTAAAATATTTCTAAGGAGTAAAATAATTTCTCATACAGTGGAATACGAAATTTCAGAAAACAACATTAACTTAATGCTCCATTAACAATAGTAAATTTTACTATTTTTAGCATAATTGTAGAAATGGTTTATTCATAATAATAATAAACTATAAAATCTTTACTTAAAAGTTAAATCAAACACTTTCAATAGTCAATATGGATGAATATTGTTTATATGTATATTATAAATTAAGTTGAGTTGAGTAGTAATTTTGTATATAAATAATGATACTGTAAATATAGATAGTACGTTTTTTCTACCCGAATTCAATAATCTCAATCATGTTGTCAAGACTATTTCTTTTAAGTTTAGTGATTATAATAGATTAACGACTACTTAGTAATGAGTTTAAATTTTGGTAAAACAATGCATGTTTATACAATTTGGATCAAATTTTTGCTGTTTTTTAGATTCATCAAATTCATCAAATTGTATTGACTTGCGGTCGCTTTAAATTACTTGTGTATTTTTATACATAAATACTCAGTTTTATATGATAAGAAGTCTTAAGTTTTAAAGCTTAATAATCTGTTTTTGCTACTGCAAAAAGGCATCTCAAACTCTTTTTAATATGAAACAGAAACAAGCCTTTATGCATCCAATAAACCAAATACTCTTATAATGGACCTTGTAGTATTTTTAATAGCACAAATATAGAGGCTGTTGCCATTCCATCATATTTGCGAGGAATTTTTTAAAGACGTTCACGGTATGAAACGGCTTGTCCATATCCATTTACATAACTCTTTTATTAAATTCTCACTGTGCCAGCTTCGCCAAATATTCCTACCGAAAATAAAACACCCCCATTGCAATACCTTAAAGCCAGATCGTAAAATTTTATTCATCAATTATATTAAGCCAGGTTAGAAGGGTGCGAGCTCACCGGGATTCATGTTTTAATATATATAGTACATAAGAAATATCTTATAAGCCGTAAATTATAGTAAGATGAAGTTAATATTTTTTCTGTAAAAAAAACTGATTTAAAGAAGTACATTACAATTTTGACTGTCATTCTGTTACGATAGAAGTTACATGTAATAATTGTGAATGGATGTGTTATGGAAATATTTTGTATATGAAGGTGAGGTCCTGCTATTGTTTTTTTGTAGCCTGCTGCAGAAGGAATAAGCAGCAACAATATATAAATATTTTATTCGAATATAAAACTGCGGTATATAAAGACTCGGAAACCCACTACACTATACTACACGACATAGAGATATGTTCTATAAATGTATGTATAATATTAAATATGAATATTATATATGCTATCTTTTATTAAAAGAAAATACCACATAATTGTCAGCATCATATAATTCTATGTAAAAAGAATGTCTTATTTAGGTAGAAAATTGGAATTCTTGGGCTCCCTCTGTCATAAATAACAACAAAAACATCGAAAAATACGAGACGGAGCAACGAGATTGCGTTTTGGATACCATCTACTGTTTTTAGATAAATACACTCTTTGCTTTTATCATCCAATGTTTTCTTAAACACTGCAATAAAAATTGTTAAAAACCTCACGCAGCCATGGCAGAAATTACACCAAAAATTGCGAAAAAAAATATTTTTCAGACGCATTCAGGCTGTAACTCTTTGCAAGTGATTTGGAGGCCTCGTTATTATTCTTAGCAAACCGCATATCGAAGCAATTTCTTTATAGTACTTGAATGCGAGACTGTGATGAAATGAGAATACCAACCTAAAGGAGCATGTATATATTTTTATACCAAGTAGCTACTCATAAATTGTTGGTTTGTTCTCAATGAAATATTCTGAGTACAGTGAAATGAGGCTTCCAACCGAAATGAGCTTATTTTTTTTTAGTTTGTAGCTACTTATAAGTATTATTGATTTGTTCTTTGTAATACTGTATACGAGGATTTATTGCTGGATAAGATTTAATGAGCTTACAATAAAAACGCTACAGGGCTTCTGACCAAAAACAACATGTTTTATAAACTTGTAGTTACACATAATCGATGTTTTGTTCTTTACATTTATTGGATACAAGGTTGTGGTGCTACGTAATATAAAATGAGTAATACAATAAAAATTATACAAGGTTCTTGACTTCAAAGAACATAAACAAAGTATTATTTATATTTCGTAACTATATATGAATAAATAATTATTTTGATAAGGTATTCATGGGGTCGATTTTTAACCGGTTAAGTAAATTTTTCAGTTTTTGGATATGTTTTTGCATATTCAACGCCTTATTTAAAAGTAGTATTGTTTGAAATTGAATACAATAAAAACTAATTAATTTATTACTAAATTGTCTCATGAACTAATAAAAGTCTAGATAAGACATTGAATTAATATTAATTATTAATAATTAAATTTTTATAGAAGATTTATACATAAATTATTGGCAAATACTCATCCTTATGCAATAGATTGTGATTTTCAGCCAATCGCAAGATAACGCACAGTGCGCATTGCTAATCGATACGCTGACAATAAACTCGCCAGTGGTGGTGGAGAATTTTCCAAATATTTACGAAGCAAAAAAATACTGCGTCAAAAGTTCATAGCAATGAATTCGTTGCCAACAATTCAATTTATTGCCACAACTCTGGAGATAATTCACTGTGATTATTTAACCGAGGCGAATCTGTCCTCTAACGAGATATTGGAGCCTCGCCTTGAAAAAGTCGGTCCAGCCAGTCTCCTTCCTCGGAATTATTCCTGGCTTGAGGATGTCATAATTTATATTAATAAAACTGAAGGTGTATATTATTATATTTGTATGCATTGCTTCAAGATATTTTTTATGCATATTTCTTATAAATTCGATGTATTTATATACATATCTAAATATATTCGAATTACTCATATGTGTTAGTTGCAGTCATTTTTTTTATCTTATTAGTACTTAAAAAATATTTACTTATTTATTTTAATAATTTTATTTTACTAACATTACTTTCAAATAATTGGTGTACTTATATAAATTCTGTATCTCTGGTATAATTGTGAGTTTTGATAATTTTATATAGCAGTGTTGGAGTTTTGTATTTTTAGTTTTTTTTGTTTTAAAATTGATAAAAAAATATTTTATGGAATCGTTTCATTATTTATCTTTGCTAAAATTTTAATTTTTTATCTAAAAACTTGGTGTACAAATAATTTAATATTCAAATGGATTTGCAAGTAGTTCTGTCTTGAAAATCAATCAATCAATTTACATACTACACCAATCAAGTATATTAAATCTTTCTGCTAAAACAATAAATTTATTATAGGAAAATACAATCGTAATATAATATATATATATATTTATATATATATGATAGAAATGTAGGTTGCTTGGTAAACAAAAGTGCGCATGTAAATCACGGCCTATGTTATAATTTATCAGTTTTGTTATCTTTTCTCAATCATTCTTAATGTCGGTTCTGAAAGCATTCTTATTACATTTTCCAACCATTTTGAGTATTTTAAAGTGTTTCGTTATTTATGATTACTTATATTATTGAAAAATAAAAAAAAAATGAGTAAAAAATGCATGTTTGTTAAATATTTTATATTAATCATAGGCTAAAATAATAATTTAAACTTCTTTGCTTTGAATAGCTTTGGAAAGAAAAATAATGGTTTTGGGAATATTTTTTTGCATAGGATTCATTTTTAAACAATGATGAATATTTTTTTTTATAAATAAAATCAAAATATTGTTGACTTAATTAAAACATTTAGGTTTCGCATAAACTTACTGAGGTATTTTTTTTCTGATACTGAAATTCTGGTTATATACAATTTGTATGATTTTATCACTGAAAAATAGCAGAGTTGCATTTTGTGAACAAGCTTTAGTTTCATAATTATAAATCAATAGTTTTCCAATTTATTTACACCACGAAAACGCAGAAAATGGTTGATTTGTTACTAAATGCATGCACAGATTTGTGATTTTGCATTTATATATAGTACAGTTATATTTCAACACAAAATAGGTCACTTCAATAAAACTAAATACATTGCGCTTTGCGGCAATAACCGTAACTCGTTCGCACGCCTCGATTCGTACATTTTCGTGCAAGATTTAGTTTCTTGGACAAACTAAGGATCTTGATATTTTAGAAAATAAATCTTAAAGCTTAGATATTAGATTTATGTTGAAAATACATCCAAGATGGCTGCATTAATGCGGGTATATATAAAATAATAATATTGTTTAATATGGCACTTGCTTAATCTAAACTAACCGTAACTCGTCCAATTTTTATATTTTTCCTGAAGATTTAGACCTTTTTATAAAATTGATATTGTAGTTCCTAGTATATTAATTATAAACAAAATTAGTCGTTTTTAACAACACTTAAATCATTTATTTTTTAAATAACCTGCTATTTAAATTATTTGAATAAAAAGCTAGACACAACTTTCAACTTAATTTTTTTTTATATTACGAAGCGTTGTCATTGATTGCTTAATTAAATTTGGCCTTCATTAAAAAATAGTCGATACAAATTGCCTTCTTGTGGGGTCTAAAATAATTTTTCTTACTAAGAAAAAAAAAAACCTTATTTTCAATACAAGACTTTCTATATTTTTACTACAACATTTATTCCACCTACATAGTGAGACAAAACGTTATCGGCTCGCAATCTTCAATTAGTAACTCTATACCCTGTCTCAATCATAAAAATGAACTATCATCTTATTTCCGGAATTAAATAGATACAACGAGATATAAGTTAATTGAATGGATTCTTCTCCTCTCTCTATGTAATATTACTTTGTCTCTCGTGTGCTGCGAACTTCTGATTTTCTGGCTGCTTAGCACCGGAACAGCCTAACGACCGTTTGGCGTTTTGTACGACTTTTACCCCAATTCCCGTTATAATTTTTTTTTTCTCCCTAAAGCTTCTCAATGCTTGGATTTTTTTAAAGAAAATAATATTTTTTTTCACATTATCCAACCCACTACTAATTTATACCCAACTTTTTACATAAAATCTATTCTTGCTTATTTAAAAGTTTTTTTTAATCTAATATGATTGGGCACATTATTTCACACATTGAAGATGATTAAAGAAACTCTCAGAAAAATATCATCGTGATTTGTGTGAGATTCGAACCCACATATACAAGCTTACATGGCCGGTGCATTAACCATTATGCTAACGAATCACTGCAAGAGAGTTTTTTTTAATCATCTTCAATGTGTGAAATAATGTGCCTAATCATATTAGTAATAATATAAAGCTGTAATAGGTAATACATACGCACTTGATTGACGTTAAATCCACAAAATAGACATACAATTAAACGGTGTTTGTCAATGAAAGCAAACTTCTGTAAATGCATTAATAAATAGAATAAATGATATATTATATGTGTACTTATTTTATAAAAAAAAAATATATAAACAGACCAATATTTTTATTTCACGGCTTTAAAAAAAAAAAGCAAGAAGCAAATAATGTTTCACGGCCCATGAGTGAATTAATTTTATTTTGTAATTTTTGTAAGAGCTGGCTGGGAAGATATCAAAAAAGTCTTCATCCAGTAGTGATATGTATTTTTTTAGTTCATATATCGCAGGCAACAGTATCCACGAGTGTTGGGAACCACTGCTGGCCCGGGGGTGCCAGTATCTCTCCGTCCCACAGATTATAAATTCGGGCCCTGCCCGCAGCGGTGTAATATTTCCTCCTGAAATAAAATGCGCAGGTCGCGACAGGGTTAACCAATTCCCCACTTCGACGTGCGGCTGTTAAGGTGTTAAATATTACCCTTTGATATATCTGTTACTTTGGCAAAAAAAATCTCCCTGATATTGAAAAAAATTCTCCCGTAGATATACAGTCTTAAAATATAACCACACTCAAGGCTTTTTAAACGAATGAATACCTGCTTAAGATTTTTGGTAAAATATGTTATTTAGATGTATTTTTAACTAGTAACTTAACTAGTAAATTAACAAATGAAGCCTTAAAGAAATACGTGCAGCAGGTTTTTAAAAATGAAAACCTCATGCAGCTCAACACCCGAGAAACCGAATCGACTCGTTTCTGCAGGTACTTAATTTATCCAACATAAATTTAATGTATACAAAGCAACCATTAATTATTTGATAACATCAGTTGATATATCAAAAGATATGTAAATTGAATTCTGGCGTGCGTTTTAGTCATTTGTTATGCAAATGCTTGGCCCGCCGAAGTGCATTCGTTTGGCTAATGCAGAATTGATTTTAGAGTTGCATTCACATGCAGTTATTGTTGGAAACGACTTTATAATTGTTTGATTCAATCAGAGTCGAGAAATTACTGACTTCCTTCACTAATTAAATTAAAAGCATACGAATTTGTGCCGGTAGCGTAGCCTACAGGGTGGCTCTAAACTTTTGCTAAGCTCATGGCTGTACTCTAAAAGATTGTATATTCATGCTGATTAACTGCTTTTTGACGGAAAATTGATTGAACCTTACTATGAAATAAATTAAGGCCAATGAAAAAATAATTTTAAATCTATGACATACTTGTCCAGCAACAGCGATGCTTATTTTAATAATTTTAACTATCATGCATAAAAGCAGTTTAATTTCTGTCCGCTTTGGTTTAATCAAATTTAATAAAGCTTGTAAAAATGCTGATCTTTATGTGACAAAACCGGTCGCATTAGTATTTTTTTTTCACCAACAGTTTAAAACAATCGTTAGCCTCAAAAACATTAGTTTGGAATTCACTTTTAGCAAGTTACGCGTAAAGATCAAATTAACTATGCAATGCATTTCGTGTTTCTATAAAAATAAAAATATATATTTCCCACAAAGTGCTTTCTGCCAGCGTTTCAACCCAAAATTTCAGAAGTGATATCGTTTCTTTGCGATAGTACGCAGAGAGAATTTCGTATTCGACTATCTTTATTTGGTTCTGGTCCAGAAAATATATTATTTTTTTGATTAGTCTTGCCATTAAAGGCGAACCACAGAGCTTTGTATTATGTAGCGTAGTAGTTAAATAAATTCGTTCAGTGTGATAGCAAAAACTCAAAATTATACTAGTTATAATATTTTTTTCAACTTTAAACGTAGCATATAATTACTGGAAAACTTGTTAAGGGTCTTGCTTAGTATCCATCCCCCGTCTGCCACAAAAAAAGAACCGTTTTACCTGGCGAAATCGTGTCATTTAATTAATTTAATTGTCATTTTATTTTTCTTTGTTGAAAGTTGATTAAAAGTATTAAAAAAACTATAAATTATATTTATCTATTTTTTTAAATTAAATTAACGTCCATTTTCAGGGTAAAACATAATCTTGAAGATGTTGAAAAATTGGATAGAATAACTACTTTACAAAACCAAAGTTTGTTAAAGATTTTTTTTTTTAATTTTTAAAATAATATATCGCACATGCTTTATAGTAATTCTTTTGATTCCAATAAAAAAAAAAGGCTTTTAAATGTTTAGGACTCTTAGAGCAGCGACATGACGAATCTCCAAATTCCTACACTTCAATCGGAAAAACACATATTTATCATATTTAAAGCAAATTTACAAGAAATAAAAATATATTCTGTTCGAAAAAAGGGATGTATCTAAATTTTTGCATTTTTTTTTTTGATTGGTGCAGTCCAGAAAATGATTAAAAAAAACACGAGTATGGGACTTAGACCCTTAATCAAATATTTTAATCTTTTGTCTTGAACACAAATATATATTGCTTTGTTTCAGGAATAAGGGAAAAATAATATTAAAAAATCCCTGTAAAAAAACAATATTTAAAACACTACTTAAAAAATATGTTGTGATTGAATGAGCATATTACCTGGATGTCTGCCATTGAGAAGCTCTAATCCTAGTTGTAGGTAAACGAAAACACTAGACAAATTAACTGCTATATTTTTATTAATTGCTTTATACAAATCAAGTGCTCAAACACGTGACAAAGTAGGCTTTCACGGGTCGTATTCTACTTTTGGGGCGAGAAATAGTGTGAGAGATATTGAGTCATCACCGTTATTTTTTTGATTGGTGCAGTCGATTTTTCGCAAAGCGGACCAGAAAATGATCAAAAAAAAAAAAAAAACTCGAGTACGTGACTCAGACCCTTGATATATATATTTTTTAAATCATTCCCGCTCGCGAAAAAAATCGCAACGTATTTTTAACGGCAATAAAAATTCCCCGAGCTTACCGGGTTTTATTCCACCCGTTTTCACCCCGGCAGGGGACAATAAAGGGCGCAAATCAAAAGGCCGAAAAAACCACTTTGAAATTTGAACAAAAGAGCATTAAAACAAATGAAGCTCCGTATTTTTAAAAAGGAACGCTTATAGCTGTCACGGCGGCCAACCTTCGAGCCCCGAGCCCTGAGCCCCGACCCCCGACCCCCGATTGCCGACCCCTGCTCGGTGTCTGCGGTCGCGCCGTGTGTCGCGGCCTTAGCGCGGCCACTGGGCAGATAAGGCCGGCGTGTGAGGCCGGTTTTCAGGAAAAATAAAGTGGGCGAGATAACTCAGCTTTTCGTGTATATTAAAATCTAACTTTAGAGCGCTCGCCCGCGGGTCGAGTTCAGTTTTCGCCTTTTTATTTCCTTTTGTTTAAGATTACGCGTTTATGGTCTCGCGTTAGCGTCGCTCGTATGTTTTTTTTTTATTGTTTACATAAAGTGATGCAAACAATCCGCTGTGGGATTATTTGAATTTGTAATCACATTTACTTTATATAATATTTTATAAATCAATTAAAAAATATTATGTAGGGTGTCCAAAAAGAGTTATTGCGATATGTTGTGAAAATTTTTGGGCCCAGAGTTGCAGGAGTTTCAAGGTTTCAACTCAAAAACGTGCTTATACATCCAATCAATCAATTGAAGCTGTTAACGAATTATTCCCTAATAAGGTCATTTCGCGTAGAGGTAACATCAACCGAAGGGAGGAGCTCGAGAGGCAACGCCAAATAGTCTCCAGAGCTCCGACCTGAGGAGAAGCCCACGGACCAGACAAGAACGGCGCTGAAGAGGATCGAGAGCTGAAGAGCACGAGACACCATTTTCATGCTTTTCAGCTTTCATGTTTTTCAGCGCATCAACTAACGGAGACGCTGTCTCCATAGATAGTAAGGGACGAATGTCAGAGACGAATAGAAGGGAGGGGAGGCAGACTGGGGAGCAGCGAAAAGTGCGCTCCCTGGGAAACTCCCCCTCACGAATGAATGAATTGTGTATGATTATATTGTATATTATATATTAAAAGACCAGCTGTCGGCACCCGGAAGTAGTACCAAAGCGCAGCCCGGGGCCGACAGTAAAAAAAAAAAAAAAACATCAACTGGCCTCCCAGAAGCCCCGACCTTAGCCCTCTTGACTATTTCATATGGGGATACCTTTAAAGTAGGGTTTATGAGAATAATCCGACAAACCTAACGGAATTGAAACAAAACATCAGGTCAGAAATGGCAGCAATATCGAAGGCTATGTATCAGCGTGTTATCAGCAATCTTCGTTCTAGATTAGAAGAATCCCAGCAGCGCGTAACGGTCATCATTTGGATAACATCATTTTTTAAAAATAATTTTCCATTTTGTATTCTTACAATCAACAATAAAAAAAATACTTGATTACAAGTAGTTTTTGTTTTACTGAACCAACAAATACCCGATACTCACTCTGGACACACTGTATAACGCAATTACGCAATACCCCAAGACTACTGAGTTATTTGTAAACAAACTAGTTAGCAAGTAATTTTTTCAACAGCCGGTGCGAAGGTGTGGATTCGAGTCCCATCAGTGTTGTGGGATTCTTTTTCCTCTTGGAATGTGAATATATTTTTTTTATAAAACCTAAGCAAACGTGTGTTTATCAAGCGTAACACCGAAAGGTCTAACCGAGCAGTTAAAGGGAGTTACAAAATGCGAATGATATTACGAGACAATATCTCAGTTCCAAGAAGTGAAGTTATGGAATCTATATCATAAGAAAGGTCAGGCGCCTCCATCCCCTTCCTCGCAACCACGAGGGGCGCAGTAAATCGCGACGATTCCAATTCGCGTCCTGCCAGCCAGTGAAACATATTCCTCGGACTGCGGCCCGATTTACAGTGTTCAAAGGCTTTACGAATATCGCAAGAGCAACTTTGATAAAGAAACAAACCCTGCAGAAACTCCAATAAATTCAGCAAACATGCAAAAAAAGCATTAAAAATACCCCATGGAAATATACACTGTACTTTATGTTGATTTTTTTACATTTAGACGTTCACAGAGGACTTAAGCATTGAAAGCTCAATTTATATCCCTAATATGATATTTTGATAATGGTAATGTCTAAATATAAACTGTTATATAAAACATAATCATTGATTGTAAGACATAGTGATATTCTAGAATTTACGCACTAGTTTATCCAACAATCTGAAAAGGCACCCCCAGGTAGAATGAGGTTACATTTATTATTTAAAATGAGCAAATAACAAGGTTTTTGAGACAGAGGCTATGAAGTTGCAACATAACACTCCTGAATTGTTGTTTTTCAAGTGCTTAAAGCTCAACGGTGAGAAATAAAAACAACTTATTGAAATAGTATAAACCCGTTTTACCCGAGGATGCCAACCACGCAATTTTTCGTTTTTTTTTTATCATGAGAGCCTCCCCGCTTTCTCTCTCTTGTGCATTGCTGCCTTCTTCTGCCTGCTTCTGCTTTGTTTCTGTAGCTTGCTACAGTAGCTTTGTAGGGGAAGGGTTATATAGTAATGCTATTAGGCAGACTGCAGTATAGAAGAACCCGAGGATCTACGATACTTTTCTTCCTATAGAAAACCATGAACGCTGGCTCAGCACAAGTATATGCTCAGAGTGGTCGCAAACCTCCTCTGAGGAGAAGCACTTACACAGAAATATATATGAATATTATATAAAAATTAAAACTTGCCGAATACTCTAACCTGACCGTTTCCAAAGCCCGAACCGGCCGCAGTCTTGCAAGGCCGGCGGCGCTAAGAGATGGACTAATATTGAAGATTTATTTCGGCATCTGAGGAGGCTGAGGAGGCTGAGGGGGCCCGCGAAGCCTCCGAGGGGCCGGGGAGTTATGCGCCCACTACATTACGGAGCGGTCTCCGGCTGTTGAGATTCTCTATTAGCAATTATTTTGCCGCCCTGTTGGCCAGGAATGCTGCGAAGACGAGGCTAAACGCAAAGACGAAAATGCCATATGTGTTAGACATATGCTAGAATATATTTTTTTAACTACACGACAAATACTGCACTACAAAAAAACTATCTAGATTATTTAACAAATTCGATATTTTTGATAGAGAGTACTTGGTGGAATTCCATTTTAATATTTTTGAGTAAAATCACTCAAGTATTTTACTCAAAAATGTTAGATTATTTAAGTCTGAATATTTTTGTATTCTCAAATATTTAATAATATTTCGGTTTTCTACTCGAGCCTTTCGTTCTCAGATAATCTGAACTATGAAATCTTCTATTCGCATTTATTTATTAATATTACTCTCTTCGGTTTTATATAACGCGAATATATCTTTTTAGTTCATAGATAATAGTTACTATAGTCTTCTTGTTATCAGCTTAATTATTATAGTATGATTTTATATTACAAATTATTTATTTCAGCCTATTGGTAAAGGTTGCTGTAAAAGTGGAGTAGTCGTAAAGCAAAAACGCCATATTTGCTAGACATATTCAAAAAATGTATTTTTTGTTTTATGCTCCTATGTTTGTACTGATAGAGCTATAATAAAAATAAAAAATAGGATACGAATATATACTTTCAGTTTATTACGGATTTTTTGTTTATTGCCCGCCATGACCCTTTAACATGGGCACAATATAAACTATTGTCAACATGCATGCAACCGATGTTCATCTGATATAATAAAAAAAGTAACCACGACAGAGTAGTTAAGTTTACAACAGTCCGTATTTAAACAACAAATAAACTATAAATAGACAAATAAAATGGAGATATTAATTTTTATGAACGAAGCCTCTGAAAGGCAAAATCACTTACAAAGTGCTCGCTATTAAATTTAGCATTATAAATAAATGAAAACAATTTTTTTTTAATATCTTATTGTAAGTCACAAATTTATGAAGATATCCTTAATTAAGGGTTTTTTTTTACATCGAAAAGATTTGGTAAGTATTTACTTAAATATACTTTATTTTTTTGCTTAAAATGATAATGTTCTAACAAATAAATAAAAATTGAGCAGGCCCTTAAATGCCCCCCAGAAAATATTTTGAATCTTTCAAAGGCTAAAAAATGGCGTTTATTGAAATTCAAAAGAGTGGCGGTACTAAACTAATATTTGAATTCTTAAAATTCAAAGAATTTATGAATACAAATAAAAAGCAATCGAGGCGATGGGAGTTTATCAATAAAAATAAATTAATCTCAGACGGTAAAACTGAAAATCGGTTCCCATCTGAATTATTTTTTTTATTTTACTTAATTACATTTAGTTTAAAAAATTATCACATAAAAAAACTATTTTATAAAGATTGATTCATTATAATAATAATAAAAATATTTTTTATAATTAATTGTAAAAAGGTATAAGCGTTATGACAATAATAAAAATATATATATAAAAATTATATTCAAGCGGTTTTTATAGTTTAACAACCCTTTGTATGAAAAATAAGACTGAGGCTTAACTTAAGTAATTTGCACGCTTAGGTTAAAAATTAACTGGATTCCTTTGCTTCTACAATAATTTAATTATTATATGAGAAAACCTTCAGCCGTATTCGATTGCCTTAAAATATTTAAGGCAAATTACCGTCCGAATCAAGGCCTTTAATATTCAATGTAAATTTATTCGATTTGGTTTATGCCTGGGACGTAGATACTTTAGGGGTTGTAGGCCATCAAACATAACCACAGGCAATTCGGGAAGGGATCGAATTCCAGAACTATTGGGTTCGTAGTTTATTGTTACTCTTGACCTTCTTAATATGTCATTGCCAAATATCGGGAATATTGAACATTTCAAATATGAAACGTATGTATTTTGAAACGATTTATTCACCATTAACAGTCCTGAATAGGAAATATATTCATAAAAAAGATAATCATAAAAATCGAAGGCATCCCAGAGTAGATAAAACTCATGTATGCAATGATAGCATTAGATATTTATAAATATATATTCAGACCGAACAATATATCTTATCCAACTATTGTAGTTAAAAAAGCAGTTTTTTTTTGGAATTACTAATGATTAAAATATATTGAGCAGCTCTGGTGTGTAAATATGTTTGCTCATATAGAAGTTATCTGGAATTTAGTCCTGTTCCATGCCATGTACTTGCACTAGAAGTTTGTTTGAAACTTATATACAGTATCCATACTGCGGTAGTCTGAGATGTGACATTGAAAACTATGGTGTTTATAATGAAGACTGTCAGGGACATCTCGTCTTATGAACTTTCAATGTAATTGTTAGTAGTCAGTTGATTAGACGTTTAACTTAAATTTTTTCTAAAAGTGTATTTAACACACTTATTCATAAAGATATTTCTATTATGCAAGTCAGGTAAAACAGTTCAGATTGAAAGGAGACAAGTAAAAATAAGTCGATCGAGAGGTTTTCGATTGGTGATGTTATTGAGTTCTCGCCTATTTCAGTTTGGGAAAATATTTCCAGCCTTCGATGTCCCTTTCCATTCGAGTTTTTATCATAGTTTAACATCGCTGTTTGAGTAAAACGAAAAAAAAATTTATGCCAACAGCACGTGGATTTGGGAAAACCAACTTAGCCGAGGCGCGAACCAATTTGCGGCTTAACTTTTCCGTCGACAGATGCCACTAATGAAGGGGAAACTTTTTGCATATGCTAATCCGGGGAATCCCGAGTTGTCACCTGACGCCAGCCATCGGTAATATTATCTTCCTCCGAAACTTTTTCCGCTAACGAGCCTTTTGATTCCGAAGGAAAAGTAAAATTCAAACCCCCTAATGGCGTGCCAAGCACGAGTAACGCACAGTGAAGTGTTGAGCCTGCGAATTAGCACAAATATTCTACGTTACTTGTAGTGTTAATTTAAATTTTATTGATATACTTTGCACGCGTGTTTTCGACGCTCAATACTTTCGAATATTTGCGAAATACATTTTATCATATTTAGTAAAAATATTCAATAATAAACATTGGTAAGTCTTTTTTTCAGTTACGAGTAAGCGTTGGTTTATTAATAAATAATAATCACGAACGGAAGTTATTTGTAACACCTCAACAGTTTTGGGATCTGTGAGATATCAGAATAACTGACTAGCAGAATAACTCAAATTGAATTGCTAATTTCGAGAATCCAATTGCATATTTATACATGGAAAATAAAAATAACCATCCATGGAGAAACACCTCGCCAGCGTCAGCTGAGTACCCGGCTAATCTGCACTGCCTCGAAATGCTCGACTTTACAAGTATTATCTTATCAGCATGCATAAATAGCTAATCGGCTTGAAGATTACGGACACTTTTGTTTGTGAGCTTTTTCACCTTTTAGGTGAAGTTTTAGGAATACCATAATAAAAATTTCACTACTTGTTAAAAAATTATTCAAGTCTATCGTTTCCAACAGAGTTTGCTATACTCGTGAATATCAAAGGTATTCTACCAAATATTTAAACGAAGGGGAGGGGACACATCCCTTGAAATAAAATAAAGGGAAATCTAAACGATAATTACAGCTCCACATAGAAATGCCAAGCATCCAAGCCAGAGTCCTTTGAATCTGAAATATTCCGACATGACAAAGTTTGCAGATTTCGACGAAGATTCGCCGAACATTCGGCCTCGGCTCCCCCCGGGGGAGCGCCTTATTGAATGTTCACAAAAATCTATAAACAATTTTAAGCAATCAACCGTACGATCTCCAGCTCAGTTTAACTATAAAACTGTATGGCGGGGATAATAAAAATTTGGGTCAAGGGACGTACGCACAGCCCCTATTTCCATATTACTTTTTTACGATTTGGACTCGAGCGGGAGGGGTAGGTCCATAAAGTAGAAGCGTGATTCCTGCGGTAGACATATGGACCCTCAAGCGGTATCTGAAGGGCCAATTTGGGACCTCTTTGGATTTTTTTTATTCCATAAAGCATTCCGGCAAGAGAAACCTCGCCCAGCAGAATGACGTATGGATATTTTCAATTTTTTGGACGCCCTGCGCGCTGCGATTGAACCTTTCTGGGGGTACTCTTGAAACATGGCAGATAACAAATCCCCCATAAGAGATCAGTCCCTCTGTTTTATTGTATTTCAATACATTTGGAGCGATTATATGCTTCCTAGGTCCATCTCGAACTCACATATGCTCCGCTCCAAATAACACAATGTTTTTAAAACCGAAATAAACAAGTCTTAGATGTATAATACTAAATATGATATACATAAAATCAAATTGTCTACACATAATCTCAGACAGTTAATGGACTCTTTTTGTAAAAGAAACATACCATAGGTTACTCATTATTATTATTTTCAATATAAACACTAGCACATAAATTACATTTTTAATTTTATTTGAAACTGAGTTGTTTTGAGAAAAAATCCTTGTTTTTAATAAATTCTAATGTCTAATAAATTATGCTAAGTTTTTTAAAAAAAAAATTTGTGCAAAGACTTGTTTTTGGTATAAAATAAATACAAGGGTTTAAATTCCACAAAATGCTTTCTGAGCGATGTATTTATTATATCATTAATTACTTATATTGGGAAAAACATTATTTTGATTTTCAATAAATTTGTTTATCCGACCTGGAATACTACTGATAAAAAGAAAAATAATAGCAGCTATATAATTTAAATGGAAGTATTCATAAAACTTTTATTAGTCTATTGTATTGTGCATTAAATCGCGTGTATAAATTTCGGATGAACTTGTCTTTCGCCGGCAAAGTTCTGACAGTCAAAAGTACTTTCCCTTTGAGACGAAAATGAAATATACTTCTATGTTAAAATGCTCTCAGCATGTACAACTACGTATAAATTTTAAGGGTTGTTTAATAAATGGCGTCATATATGGAAACTTTCCGATTGCCCCGAATGCATAAAAATAATTTTTATGATGATTTATTTTGTCTTTTGATCGAGACGTTTTTTTTTGCTTGAAAAGTCAATATGAATATACTCGTAAATAATAATAAAAAAGTGTTGATTGTATGTTCGTGATAATATTTTCATTATGTTAACCTCCATGCACATGAAAAAATATTTTTTTATATATATCTATCATGTTTATTTATTTTCAACCCAACGCAAGCTGTATAAATGGAAGGGGGTGAGAATTTCCCCGTTCGATCCTGAATCCAGAATAAAGCCGTCATTCACACGTCTCTCAGCCATCCACCTCGCCATCAACCTCCGATTCATCCCTTAGTGACGCACCAGAGAATAAAATGCTAATGTAATAATATTACGAAGACCACATCCAATCCGAGGCTCCGTATGAAAACTGACGATGGCAAAAATACCAAACTCCCCAGAACGCGAACGCCGCGATTTAATCAGCGGGCTTTTGTTGTTTGGTCGTGATTTATAGAAATTGCCTTCTGTAATTTTATTGTTTGGGAATAATAATAGATGGCGAGATGTATTATTTTGGATATTACACCACTTTGGCAGAGTTTACATGTAATGTGCCAGGGGTAGCGCCAGCGCTGCTTAGTAAGCCTAAATTCTACAATACTTAAACACTCGCCATGCGGTTATCTCAACTATAAATTTATTTAAGTAATTTATTGAAATAAATGCTTCCCATCACTAGTCGGAACCTATATGAAGAATATCGACTGTAAAAAAAAAAAATCGTTATCTCCAATTTACTTAGGTGAGTTTATTTGGTCTTGTTGAGGGACAAGGCATTTTATTGGTGAAAATCCATTATTATAATGATAAAAAGTAACTTTGCATTCTGTCTTCACTTACAGTTTATTATATTTTTTGTATGACTAGTTTCGACCAAATAGACTAGCTCTTCATCAGATGCATAACTAAACCAGCAAAATTTACAATTAACACAAAAAAAAGTCCATAAACACAACTAATTGTATAACTCTCATCTAATTTTGTCAATTTTTTTATTGTTACCAGTATCCTGTTAGTTGCATTTAAGCATATGTTATTTGTATATTTTGCTAGTTTAGTTATGCATCTGATGATGACCTAGTCTATTTGGTTGAAACTAGTCATGCAAAAAATATAATAAACTCAAAGTGAAGACAGAATACAAAGTTACTTTTATCATTATAATATATATATATAAATAAAAACTAATATAGGAATAATTCCTGAGCCTTAAGCTACGACAATGTGGAACCTAGAAGACATATTTCATAATCAAGAATGATTTGGAATGATTATGTTGTACCTCGTATAACGATATTAAGAGCTTTAGTATTTTAAAGCTTTTTTTAAGGTATTTTAAGATGTCATCCGAGCATGAGAGGTTACTAAAAATGTTATTATAATACAATAGTCGAATATATTTTTAGTTTTAAGGGTAGACACCCCTGATCTAACATTGGGAAAACCCTTGATTTTTGAACGGGTGACGTACTTTTTCCGACTGTGAAACATGAATATGATGTTATTTGGGTTCGCAATTATGTTTTTATGTGAAGTATTTGAATGCTTAAGTCATGTTACATAAGCGGCTGCGACAGTCGGGCGGCGCCCCGGGCCGGGGGAGGCTGGGGTGAGAGAGGGGAGGCTGGGGGCGCAGGGCACAAAAGCATATTTGGGGGCTCCTCTCTGTGACGAGATATCTTTTCAGAAGGCGGTGATCACCTTACATAACATTCCAAGTCATACCTTACGCACATTTTATTATGCTTTAAAAAAAAATTATATTATTTTTTACTTATTTTGATGTACTTTTGTTGAACGCAATACTTAAGGCAGTTGTTTCCAGCCTTTTAATTGCCTCTGGTGTCCACCTGGCAAAATCGTGTCATTTAATTAATTAAATTGTCACTTTATTTTGCAATGCCGAAAAGTGATTTTTTTGCAGAGTATTAGAAAAAACTTTAAATTATACATATCTATTTTTTAATATTTAATTAACGTCCATTATCAGGGTAAAATAAAATCTTGAAGATGTTGAAAAATTGGATAAAATGACGACTTTTCAAAACCAAAGTTTGTTGAAGATTTATTTTTTTTTAATTTTTAAAATAATATATCGCACATGGTTTATATTTAATCTTATAATTCCAATTTAATAAAAAGTCTTATAAATGTTTAGGACTCTTAGAGCAGGGACATGACGAATCTCCAAATTCCTACACCTTAAACGGAAAAAGACATATTTATCATATTAATAGTAAATTTATAATAAATAAAAATATATTTTATTCGGAAGAAGGGATGTATCAAACTTTTTGCATTTAAATTTTTTTTGATTGGTGCAGTCGATTTTTTTCAAAACGGAATAGAAAATGATCAGAAAAACTCGATTATGGGATCCAGACCCTTAATAACAAAAAAAATGAGCAACCATCAAATTAAATGATATTCTTTGTAACTAACACAATTTTAATATTTTTCTTTAAAAAAACCATATCCCAAAACAATTAAAAAATATTTTTTTAGTATATCTGTATTTTATAGTTTATAAATAAATTTTTCAAACAGTTACTTTGAAAGAGAAACACTTTTTTTTACGGTACCTTTATTTAGCCAACAAGTTTTTATGAAGATGATTTTTTGAAGCAAAAGTATGTTTCAATACGTTATTATGTCAATACATTCTTACAAACATATTGAGATCGTAAAACCAGAGTGTTTTTTTACATGTAAAAGTAAGTAAACACGATCTAAAAATTTCATGAATGTAAATAAACATGTGAACAAATTGAATGTTAAAAAACATTACAAAAAGCTTATAGACTCGTTTTTGATTGTTATACAAAAGGTTTTTGTTGCAAAATTCAAGTCTTTAGAAAGAAGTATTAAATCATATTCAAAGTTATTTTTATTGCAAAAAGCAGCTTAAATACAGCGTTTCAAATTAAGCAGTTTCAATGACAGCTTTTATCTATCACTTATGCTTGGTCAAGTTTTTTATGGCAGATAAAATGTTGATCCTCTTTCGAGAAGCTTGAGAATTATATTTACATGTTTTGTCAAACAAAAAGCACAAAGAAATATAAAGTATTTGAAAGCACCCTTAGAGGATATTCCCACGTGTGTCCTGAACAGAAAGGCTCTATATATTTCAGGTGAAATAGTACGCAGTTAGCACTAAATTACGAAGAGAAAATGATAAACCAAAACATCTGTACATGCTGTACTTAAAGATATGGAAAAATTATTACATCTAAAGCAAGAGCTGTACAATATTTTACAATTCATTATTAATTGAGTTTAAGAATTTATCTTACATATAAGGTATTCTGTAAATAATTGTTTTAAATTGGTAGACAGCTAGTTTTTAATAAATCAGACTCTAAAAAAAATATCGGCACGAATTTATATTTTTAAATTAAGCCGTAAAGAGTTTTACTGTGGAATTTTTATATAATATTATTATTTGTAAGCAGCTTTACTACCAAAGTCTAAACGACAAACTACAAATAAAATTTGACGCGATTTACCATACAAAAATAAAATTCACACAATAAAAGACTTTAGTTGGGGGTTTAGCAGATATAAGTAGGTTGCTAAGCTACAAGACTCGGTATTCAGTAATATCCTGATAAAAATATATAATCTACTGTACGAAATTAAATAGCAATATTTATTTTAAAAAATTGTGTATTTTTCTGAGAGTTACTTGCAAATTAAACTCACAAGAGTCAATTTGCCTTTCATTGATTTATAAACTTATAATATAAATTAACGCTTCAGTGGTTAGATAGTGTGCTAATTTACCACTACGATTAGTTAGATCGAGGTTAGTCGTTGGTTTTGCATGACAATATGTGGTGGTGCCCTGCCTGTTGACTGGGGGGCACATGGGGGCACATGGGGGGCACATGGGGGGCACAGGGGGGCCTGAGGGGGAAAGAGGGGCCTTTGGGTCACTGGCCCGCGTGATTGCCGGAGGATTACGGATATACGCCTTCCCGTGCCCTTTTCATTCAAGATTTTGGTAAATGATTAATATCGGATAATGAAATATTACAAAGCACGATATTATTCACATAGCGAATAAAATCCAATAAAACCTTATTTCAAATGCAAGATTTTATATTATAATATATAAAGCTTGTACTAATAGACATACGTATATGATGGTGCGCGTCTTGGATAAATTTATACATTTTAAACATAATATCGAGATGGGATTAAAAATCGCTTCACTTGTTACTTTGTTTAAAAAGTCCCGTGCTTGCAAATCACTAAATATTGGTTGGCCTGAACACATTGGTTCATATGTAGAGTATGATTGTTAAAAGTTCTCGATTAATGGATGTGATTCGTTAGTATACACCGGGCATGTAAGCCAAGGGATGTGGGTTCAAATCCCACATTAATCACGATGATATTTTTCTGAGAATTTCTTTAATCATCTTATATGTGTGAACTTTAATCATATTAGTAATAATTTATGTTTTGGAAAATTGAAGGTGAGAGAGGGTGTCAAAGATGTTTTTCAATAGACTCTTTTTGGACAAGGTGTCCAAAAAGTGTATCGGGTGAATGTGAATAGTGACCGTTATTGCGATATGCTGCGAAAATTTTTGTTGCAGAGTTGCAGGAGTTTTAAGGTTTCAACTCAAGAACGTGGTTCTAACTTGCCATACATCCAATCAATCAATTGAAGCTGTTCACGAATTATTCCCTAATAAGGTCATTTCACGTAGAGGTAACACCAACTGGCCTCCCAGAAGCCCCGACCTTAGCCCTCTTGACTATTTCGTATGGGGATACCTTAAAATCAGGGTTTATGAGAATAATCCTATGAACCTAACGGAATTGAAACAAAACATCAGGACAGAAATGGCAGCAATATTGAGAGCTATGTGTCAGCGTGTTATCAGCAAAATCTTTGTTCCAGATTAGAAGAGTGCCAGCAACGTAACGGACACCATTTGGCTAACATCATCTATTTAAAATAATTTTCCATTTTGTAGTCTTATAACCAATAATAACAAAAATACTTGATTACAAGAAGTTTTTGTTTTACTGAACTGACAAATACCCGATACTCTCTTTGGACACCCTGTATAAACCACTGCTTTGAAATGAGTAAGGTCCTGTAGTCAGCTGCTCAAAGTTTTCAATACTCAAAATGATCGAAAATAAAACCTTTGAACATACTTTATATGACATACGTTTATATATTAGAAAAGTTTCAACTATGAAAACTTTTAAGCTTTCCACAAATGTGTTTGCTGATAGCTCACTGATATTTGTTATTTACTGCGAAAAATAGAAATAATTTTTAAAAATCGCGAACTGCTTTTCAATCTGTTGGAAAAATGCATCTGAAGTACTCTCGGGGCTGATACAAGCCGAAGAGAGGTCGGGTCAAGTGGAAATGCACCCTGAGGGGTGGAAAATGGAGGAGCTCTCAGTGCATCGCCAGATCCGTCGACAACATACAAAATTAAAAAAAAAATCAAAATACACTATAAGCACACATTTTTAACAACACTGGAGCAAATTCCGCATCCACGTTTGTTTCTTACCTCTACGGCACAACGCGTGATCTAGGTTAAAAAATTTAAAAATATATATTTTTTAAAAAGTAGTGCGAAATTTCAAAAGAAGTTTCTTTCCACAAATAGCTTTAAATCTTTAAAAGTGCTATTTTTTATTCAAAATAAAACACGTCTAAATAAAAAGAAGATCTTCAAGCATCTTTCTGAGGGAGTAACCTAACCCTTAAAAAAAAAAGCTGCCCCGTTCATTCTTTCACGCTTTTTCTCATTTATTAACAGAGAGACACAAACTACACTAATCAGAAAGATATATTTCAGCTTTTGACGTTCAAGTTAGTGTTATGTGAATTTTATTTATTTGCAACAGTTTTATTAAATTAAATTTTAACCCAATCAAAATTCTGTCAAAAAGTTTATTATTACGATCTGCCAGGTTGAAATATTTTTGTTGTACTCAAGTCCTTTTTTTATTGATCTACTTGCCCTAAAAAGACTTAATCAAACCATTACGGCTAAAAGGCTTTTAGTTAAGATTATATGAGCGCGGATGTCTTCCGCTCATTGTTCCAAAATCTAATATGAAGATATGTTCAAAGCTCTGGTATCAGTGGGATGCACAGAGAGTGCGGTATTCTTTATTGCGCGAGCATTTGGCAGCCTCCCAAGGTTACTCCAGCTCGCAGCCCACAGATGTACCCCAGTAAAGGATTGCAGATTTAAGACAAGTGCTTTTTTAGTTCCTTGTATTTTTCAGGATATCAGCGTACGTCTTTAAATTTCAGGCAACTACGCACGATTTTCACGGATTCATTAATATGCCGCGCCGGGGGTGTAGACGTGATGAAGGCACCCGATTACGCTTGGCTTTGGCATGCTCAACCACGTCTGCTTTGAGATTGATTACTATGCATGCCTGCATATGAGTTTTCATCCCTTTGTTGTTTTTTTAATTAAATATTGCGGCATTGTGGCATTAAATTGAATATCCCATATTTTATCGAATTATTGCTTGTCTACTTGCTGTCTTCTTGATCCCTCATGTGGTGCAAATTATATGATAGACTGAAACTACCCTTACGTTTTTATATATTCATCCTTTGAATATCACCGGTTTTACAGGCTTTAAGAAGCGTATTAATTTTGACCAGACTGTATGCTTATTTTATTTGCATTAGTACTTCAAGAGATTTGGCGTGACACTGATTTATCAAAGGCACCATTGAACAAATATATATATATACTTTACAGTAACTAAACATAGAGCTTATGCTGAGAACTTCCGACGACAACTTGTACTGGCGGCTAATGTCAATATAAATAATAAACTGAATCACTTTGTAAAATTGTTCGTAGCTTTAGGAAACACTAGTTACAATATGACTTTGAAATTTCTTGGGAGTCTTGCTACGTAATGGTTTTGCCACCCCCTAATTATTTTGGGTAATTTTTTTTTAATGATGCCATACAAAAGTTGGAAGATAAAAACTATGTTGCAACAGAAAACAAAAAAAATAGCTTTAGATCATCTGAATCTTTTTTTGTATTAGACGCCTCAGTGGCTTACATTACACGTAGGAGACAAGGAAAAATCCACTTACATCCAATTTATCAAGATAACTTTGTTGAGAATTTTTTTCGCCCGATATAAAGTATCGAGGAGGTTGTCAATATTTCAGGTCATTCACTACGCGTACTCATGAAAATAGCTCGTGACATATTATGAAGCAAACTATTACGAAAATCTTACACGAAATGTACGAAAAAATCAATACACATGTAATAAACCGATTCGGCTCCAAAATACTTGTGAAATTATTTTTAAAACTTGACTAAGGTGGAATTTAGACTCAAACCCCTTGGCTAATAAGGCTCTTGATTAAATCAACAACTGAAAACCTGTGTATCTTTCTGTGAGATTACCTGTGTATATTGGTTATAATTTCATAAATTAACCTTTCGAAACTTTTCGACGACAAAATTAGCCTGTGCGAGTAAAATATTAATAATTATACATCATCGGGATATAAGCAGTTTCTATTTTTTCATTTACAGACTTTAGCCATAGCCGTGCGATTTTTTTTTTAACCAAGAACAGTCTTATTTTACAAAAAGCACATGATTTCAGAGAAATAAAATATATAATAAAATTGTACAGGTAAGGCAGAGTTTGACAAATAATCTTTTCAAAAAGTACTTTAAAATATGAAAACTTTTAAGTAAATGATGAATTTAATCTAGTACTAACAAGAGAACTGCTCGTTAGGTAAACTTTTTCTTTACAAATTTCTTTCAAAACTTATACCTTATATGAATATTTATAAAATATCGTATTTAAAAAAAACCTTGCAACTCTGCTTTATAATAATTTACTATTGGATTATTTATATGAAATAAAGTTTTTCATTTGGGTCATTGTTATAGATCAAATGTAAAGGAATGTGTAAAATTATTTGGTCATTAAATCGTTTTTTTTGTCAGTGAGTATATGACTGTAAAATAAGGTTATAGAGTTTTAATTAACAGTTTTAGGTATGGAAGTTTAAACTCTGGTCCTTCTTGGAAGCAATGTCTTTGCGAACAAAATTTGAGTTCGGTAGTTATGTAAGAAAATTCAAGTTTTAATACGTTTAAAATCCCATTCCTTGAAATCTTCCATGCAACCGACTGTGCCTTTGGAGGAGACCTGAAAAGCGCAGAGGTAGAGGAGGTGCGCCGTCCGAGATCTCCGCCCCGAAGGCTCTATCGCCTAGAGAGGGTGGCGGAAGTACAAGCTATTTCCATTAGAAGCCTTCCTCGCCAGCGCAGCCAAGAAACATCCCCCCGACTTGCTGCATTTACGGCAGCAACTTCTTGAAAATGAATAATGAATGAAACTACACAGAAATTTGAATAGTATTTTTTAAAAATTTAATAATACCCCTCTCATAATATTTATAAGAAATTTCATTTTCTTTGTACATTAAGTACATTTTTTCAGAAAAATATTATCGTGATTTGTGTGAGATTTGAACCCACATCCCCAAGCTTACATGGCCGGTGCATTACCAATTATACCAACGAGTCACTGGTACTAAGCAAGAATTTATAACAATCATATCCTATAAATGAAACAACGTACTTATTTGATATACTAGAATTTTTATCACAAAGTACTGAATGAAGCATTTAAATCCGATCTGGATATTATTATTTTTAAAGTCTATTTAATTAAGCCAATACACGCACTTGTTAAATATATTATTGATTTTTGTACGGACCGTTTCACAGGAAGTATGATTTTGCCTATACAGGTTTTATTGATTGATAATGATTAATTTTTCAAATATTGAAAATTGATTAAGAAACTCTCAAAAAAATATCATTGTGATTTGTGTGGGATTTAAATCCACATCCCTAAGTTTACATGGCCGGTGCATTACCAATTATACCAACGAGTCACTAGTACTTAGCAAGAATTTTTTTAACAATCATATCCTATAAGTGAACCAACTATCCCTATTAAATAAGTAAACCAAAGTACTGAGTGAAGCATTTAAAGTCACGGTGATATTTTTCTGAGAGGTTCTTTAATCATTTTTCAATATTTGAAAAAATGTACTTAATCATTATCAATCAATAAAACCTGTATAGGCAAAATCGTACTTACTGTGAGACGCTTTTCTCAAAAATCAATAATTCATTTTCTTTTATTCAATAAAGCACGACTTTTATATTTATTCATATATATAAATTATTAAATTAGTGCTTAGAAAGATGAGGCACTGTTGAGTCATTATCTTTGTTCAAATGTATAAAATAGACTAATGTTCGGTCACCAGTCAGCAACAATTTGCCGATTAGAGAACACGTGTTTGGCTTGTTGATTTTAGCTATTCTTGCAAAAAGAGTGGCTATGCTTTAAATCATTTATTTCCACAACAGTTGAATCCCAAACGATTATTTCAGTTGTTTTTAGTGCAAGTATAAATAAAATTATTTAAAAAAATTAAACTTACTTATTTGTCCAATTTTAAACAATTTTAAAATCATGGATAACTGTTCTCGTAATGATATTTTGCCTTTTATTTTTTTTACTATTGTACCTGTACTGACTGTTTTGTTTTACTTTTCATCGTGAATTTCAGTTTTTTCAGTTCTCTCGTGATTGGCTTGAAGCCTGATGTGCAACTTATTCGACCTGATCACTGCGTCCATTCTCTTCTCCTTCTTGGCATAATGCCCAACATAACAAACTTTGCGAGGCTTCTTCAAGCAACTAGATCAATGAATTGGATTATTAGTTGCAAGTACTGAAAGAGGCGATATTTGTCTTCCAATCAGTGATTTGTAGACATTGTTGATTTAAAAAAAAAAAACAATATCACTTTTTAATGGCAACACAGGAATGCTATTATCATAATTGAAGATTGATCTTTAAATTTGAAAACTTCATAAATATTTGACGCATATCGTAATAAACCGTTAGAATTAATTAAAGACTGCAACTATTTACTCTACAAGAAAATTTGTACGAGGGATTCATTTTCATCAATGCCTTTTTTTACTGTGCTCAAAGACAATAAATATAATTTTTTTTAAAGTATACATCTAATAGAATTAAAAAAAAACTGACGCAAATAAACAAAAAAGAAATAAATAGAATCATTTTGCTTATTTATTTATCAATATGTATAATAGAAGTACATTTAAATGTCAATTTATTACACTTCAAATATTGACAGAATAGCAATTTCATCTTTTGCAAACTCGATTTGTAAGATTTAAATTAATTTAAAATAGATTTATCTTAGTTAATTATCTCGCTTGACATTCAAAATTATCTATTGGAAATCAAAATTCAATCTCTTTACAATCACACAAACGTCAAGTCAATATTTAATTAATAGATATTTAACTTTAGGTCTGAACATTGTTTTTCCATATGATAAACTTAGTTATACTAAAATAAACTTAAAAATACAGAATATAATATTTTTGATGACAAAAACGTTTTAAGAGAATATATATTTGTAATTATTAAGACGGTTTAATATACAAATACATTTTTCAATAAACTCAATTTTCAATATTAGCGTTACACTTGCCTTGTAATTTCGCAATTTTTATTATAATAAAATGTTTATATAATATTTTAAAAACATAAATTACTTTCAAAATTTTGCATATATCTATACTTGATAACACTTAATACTAAAAAATGAAAATCAAATGTTTACATTCCTAAAACACAATATACTTTGAAAAGCTAACACGTAATGTTTGAGAAACAATTTTGCTACAAAAGGGGTTCTAAAGCTAATAAAAAGTTTTGTCTAGAATAATGCTTCGGTTTATAGAAGATCCTTCTCGGAATCCATCAGTCCAAGGCGGTTTGTAATAGATTTTCCTCGGGCACTGCCAGGTTGTATTATGTTGTTTTAACATCCATAATTACTGATACCTTTATCCAATGCATTATCCTTTGCAGGCAGGTAACAGCTCTACCTTGGTATAATCCTAAAGTAATTGTTGTAAACTCTCACTAAATCTCAATCATAAACTAGTTCCAGTGAACCCTAGTTTGCGGTTTGTATATTTTATAGAACTTTGTAAGGTACATACATGCAGGTTGAACCATAAAATAAATAAGATACATCCCAAACTGCCTTTAACTTTTTTGATGTAAATATAAGAATATTGACTTAAAAGTACATAAAATAACAATTTATATAATTTTTATTATATATCAAGTAATTCGTTGTTTTTTAACTGATAATTTTAGATGTATTTCTTATTTTTAACCTGTGAAATATAAATATATATAAAACTCAACATTGATATCTACAACTGAAAAAGCAAGAATTTAATGGCAGCATGCCGATGCCTACTTTTCATTAGAAACTAAAAAAATATGTAATCATAAAATATATTCCTTATTGCATCAATAAAATAAACCATGAATGTTCTTTAAATACATATAAAATTTTGATTTAGGTAGTGGTACTATAAAACGTAAATGTTGATTATATAATACGCAAATAAAATAATATAGTTGTTCGAAAAAATGTGTTTTAATAATGGAAGACGATAACATTTGCTCAGGCTTTAAAATATAAAAAAAAGTTTTTTTCTTTTCCGAGAGTAATTGAAATGAAAAAGCCGCAGAATAATATAAAAGTAAAAAATACTTTAAATGAGTGCGTACTGTAACAAATAAGGGCGGAGAGAACAAAAAAATGTTGAAAAATAGTTATTTACTTCGGTTTGCTTGCGGCGGGGTTGATATTTCGCTTCATTGAAACCTTTTCCAGCTAACCACGCCCCCCAACCCTTAAACGGTCAATTTAGACCGAAGGTCGATTTCTCTTCCTTGGTTTTTCTAATCCCATCTCAAAGTGTGGTCTGTGAAGATTTCTCTAATGTACTGGCCACCTTCGCTCTGATAAATTGACTACTCTGGTTGAGGGCGTACACCCACAATAGGCAAATTTTTCTTTTGTGATGTAATTCCAGCGTCCTTAATTTGTTACCAGATTTTTTTTCCATATAAACAACATTGTGAAACAATACCTGGTTACTATTTGAACCCACAAAGAAATTTATCCTCTAAAAATTTTGACAATCAAGATAAAATACTTAGGGTATATTTGATTGAACGTCAATGAAATGCGTATTTATTACTTATTACAGGTTTATATTATTTACTAATATAATTAGAAATTCTCAGAAAAATATCATCGTGATTTCCCACACAAATCACGATAATATTTTTCTGAGAATTTCTTTCAAAAAATCATCTTCTATGTGTGAACTAATGTGCCTAATTATATAAGTAGGGTATATTTGATAATAATTAATTTGCTTAAATTCATCATTAAAAAATATTAATAAAACTGATCACAAGTAAGTTTAGAATATTCCTATATACAAAGACATGGCAAGCTTACAATGAAAAACTTGATTTTGAAATGTAAAAAAATATTTTTTATCACTTATTATCTAATATTTAATTGGAATAATAAGTACGTTGTTTTATTTATAGGATATGATTGTTAAAAATTCTTGCCTAGTACTATTGAATCGTTGGTATAATTGGTAATGCACCGGCCATGTAAGCTTGGGGGTGTGGGTACAAATCCCACACAAATCACGATGATATTTTTACAGAGTTTCTTTAAGAAATTTTCAATATTTGAAAAAATGTACTTAATCATTATCTATCTAATCTTAAAACGAATTCTTCTTGTCAAACAAATCCCATATGTATAATAGTTTTATAATAGTATAGAGTTTTTTCGATGATGATGATTTTTAACAGAGTGCAATATGAATTGTTTTAAAAGTTATACGAGGCAAACCGTACATTTAAAATATAAAATTTTCTTAAAAGTCAAGATGTAAAAAAACCCGCATTTAAATATTTAGTGAAGCGAAAAAAATGGCGTTGTGTTTCAGTAAATTCGTCTCTGTCTAGAAGTGGTGTGTTTCCCACATTTGCAGAGCCTCCCCCGAAGCCTTCTATTTATTATTGACACCCCGGCAGTGCTGGTAGCATCCCTTATATATTTCCTTTCACTTTATTCCGTTACCAGTGATCGCATGTGTGCGAGGCCTCCCCCCAAATTGCGAGGATATGTCTAGAATCAAATAAGGATGTACTTGCCATTTAAGTAATTTGATTATTTTATACGGCCTTTGGGATAGTCACGTATGATCAAATATGATGTTGAAAAATATTTAGTCTGATTATTTTTACGAAGGTATTTAATAGAGTTTTTTGATTAAAGATAATGTACAATTTTATTGCCGGATGTAAGAAATTTTTATTAGTTTATTTTTAATAAAAAATAACTGACTTTTCCGATCATATAAGCATTCAACTATCTTTATAAATTTTCATTATGATTTTACCATTTTGGTGTAGTTATTAATAAATATACATTATACCTTACTGATTAAAGAGATCTGGGTAAGGTAAGTAATAAAAAAACCTATGTCCTTATAATATAATATGGCGTTTTTTTGACAATTTGTCTGGAATATTTTTATTATATTATTCGAATTTTATTATATATATTGTTAAACAAAGGGATCTGCCATGATTTTTTCCCTTCACATTGAATAAATAATAGAAACTCTCTCGAGTTTTTGCGAATCCTTCTAAGTGTTTACTGCGTATTGTATTTATATATTAGAAAAAAGAGGTACAATTCTCTTTATATAAATATTCTGCCAGACGTAGGCAGCACGACCGAGTAAGGTAAAAAAAAAAAAACACAAGTAGAAAAACCTTACCCTACGTCAATACACACTTTTTCTCTTTACTAACTGAAATCCAATGGTGCGATCACTCAGTTTCTACCCCTATCAGTCAAGTATGAGGGGTTGTGTGGTTGGTATAACGCGAGATAAAGTGATAATAAGATAGTATAATGGAATCATAGAAATGATGTATGGGAAAAGTAGCTTTATGTCTGTGAAGATAAAAATAAGGGTTGTATCCGAGCAGAGTATTTTACAAGATACTCCAGGGTTATTACATTACAATCGGACTCTTCAAACTTACGATTGCTGTGTGAGTTTATCTGTAAAATAAATAAAATTAATGTTATTGTTACAAAACGCTGTGAGGATTTTTTTGTACCTGTAAACCAAGAGAATGGTTAATAATGTGCTTTATCCCTTGTTTTTTCACCTGTTCTAAATTGTTCATAAAAATATCGAAAATTGAAAAGCACATAAATATTTTTTTTCTACATAAATAGATCTACTCATGAATCTGAACGAATCACTATTATGACGTTAATTAATCTGATAAGTGATTTGTTACTATATAATGTATTTTACTTTACAAAATAAAAAAGCCTATTAATAGGAGTTTGTAACCTGAACATTTAGTTTCAATAATTAATAATAAAAATACACAAGAATAAATATTTCATAAAACAATTTGAAAAAAACATTATTAAGACATTGATCTTAATCTTTTATATTTTTTAACAATTTTGATTGTCACGTTCATGAGTTAAATCTGATTGAAGACTTTTATAAAAGTCAGTTAGTTTGGCATAAAGTTGAATTACTGGGATGCCTTTGCGACTTTTAAATCCCGCAGTAAAGTTTCTTACCTCAAGATATCATAGATAAGAAGTGCAGTTAAATTCAACACATTAATCTTTAATCTTAATAAAGAGAGAATAAAATTTTAAACATCAAATTTCTTACTGAGTTTATACAGCTCTCCTGCTATCTGAGATAGGGATGGGAAATGTCTGTGATCATAGAGCCAAGAAAGAAATTAAAAAGTTCAAACAGGTTTGGCGGCCGTTTTTATCACAAGTAGTATATTTTTTTAAGTTCCGATCTCAGTTCTGGGACTATCTTCAAAAATTTAAACTCATAAAATTCTTAGACACCGGAATTTAAAAAAAAACAAGGCACAATACTCAAAAGCGAAGTACATAGAATAGAATATATTTTGACGTCATTAGGCGCATGGTTATTTCAGTTTTATCAAAAATGATTCAAAATCAAATTTTCAATGCAAACACGTATCTAAGAAACAAACAATGAATATGTGAACTCGTTTTGTACCATAAAATAAAAATATTTACACTCCTTCGGAAGCTGCCTTCCTCAGAGAACTTTCGTGAACATCTTAGTGAACAAATTTCTATCCTTATATAGAACTTATTCGGCTGTGATCCTGACTTCTAACCACTGTCGCGTATTCTGTATCTATGTCAATTTTCTCATTTCATTGCTTCTTTTTCACTGGATTTTTCCTTAGAAGATCAACTGTAGTAGGTTTTATTAAAGATTTATTGAAATATGATACTTTACGCTTTTTTACTATCGTCAGGAGTTTTTCTTTCTTTGGTGATTGTGACATGAAAAATATTCCTTTATTTTTTCACAAAATCGTATGAGCTTGCAGGTGTTTTAAAAATGACTTATTTCTATGACTTATTATTCATATGCCTTATAAACCATTTAGAAATTCTCATCACTAGCACTCGGTCATTGTTCCCGGAACTTGCAGTAAATGTTTTGTACTAACTCAGGAGTACCGCGCCCGCCAGGAGAAATGAGGCGTTAAAGCAAAAATTTCCCAAGTTACCTTTCAGCACTGGGAAAATAATGCACTGAGACTTTGTACGTAATTTTTACAACTTTCCCGGAGGAGTTTAGGAAGCCAGCTAGAGTGGTCTCCGGTTCGGGTAAATTCTGAATAGTCTGTCTCCCCAAGTATTTGGTAGGGTAATATATTTTTTTCATAATGGAGCACGAGAAGGTTGAGCTTTTTGCGCTAAACTACTATTTTCTTTTTAAGTAAAAAGTTTTTCAGGGGTTCTATTAAAAGTGCTCTTAAAGGCGCTGTCCATTTTAAATTGAATAAAGAAAGTGTCGCATTATTTACGCAGCCTTCTCGAGACAAAGTTAATCTTTTGTACGGGAAATGCGTGTAGTCTTGCGGTTTTTTGGAGAGATCATTAACATTATTAGTATTCCTGTAACAGTTTTCATCTAAAATATTGACAGATACTTAAAAAACTACAAACACACACACGTTTGCTTAATAAAATTAACCGATGGTTAAAACCAAAGGGTATGTATAAAAATGGTGTTTTGGAGTGTTATCATATTAAAATGTAATAATATTTTTTTAATGTTTAAAAGACATCATAGTTATATTAAAATATAAGCAATACATCCCAAAAAAAAGTAAAAAATATTAAATAATTTTTGTTTAGAGTTTATTGTTTCAGTGGCAGCAAAAAAAATGTCTGAAATAGATTCAAATTGGTTTCATTACCTGAAAAAAAATGGCGGAGGTTGTTCGCGGTCTGTAAAAATGCTTCAGCCATACCAAGTCTATTATTGACTAATTGAAATAAAATGATTGCCCAATCAGAGTTTATCTTTACATTAATTTTATTCCGCTTTGTATTTATCATCAATTCAGAATCATTTTCTACCTAATTACTTTTCAAGAAAATTATTTGAATTTTGTTGGGGTAATTTGTGGTCGGTGTGATTTTATTCAGGCATTTAATTTTCTGTTTGATGTAATAGAAAGCAAAGATTGGAATGTAAAATGCTGAACCTTCCTAGACGTAAGGCTAGAATTTTTTCAGATCAAAAATATTGAATGTAGAGGTATTTATGTAATAATAGATATTTCTTGTCATTTGATGAATTACTCAGACACCATATTGATAAAAAAATTAGTTATTAAAAAATATATATATTTTATTTATTCTTATAAACAGACAATAGAAATTGACCCTAATTCTACAAAAGCGTGGATTAAAAATCTGATTACAATATATATAATTATACAATATACTTAATTTACAGTTCCCTTAAATCTCGGTTCATATAACCTTCAATATTTTACAAGAAGTGCAAACATGACTCTTATTTTTTTAAGAATTTCAGAGGACATCGTATTTTGGTGTATTTTTTTATTTTGAAAAATAAGATTGATAACTTTGTGCTTAAAAAGATATTTTAAAACCTCATGAAGTAATTATTTTTAGAAGAATACGATTTTGTGAGAACAATGGGCAATTCATCAATGCTTTTAAATATTTTATGTTTTTTTTAAATAAAACCCCAAAAACATATTACAATTTAATAAATGGGTTTTTAAATGTTTAAAATGAGCAAAAATGCAATAAAACATTTTTTGGAAATTTTAAGATAATATTTGAAATATAAAAAATATATAAAAAAATATATAAAAAATTGGTGAATCTAAAGAAAATTATTGCAAAAAAATTTACCGTATTGATAATCAGAAGGTATTTTTATATTTTATTAAATCAAATAAAATATATTAACACAAATTATAAATCTTCTAATGATGAGCTCATTTTATAAATAGCGTTATTTAAACCCGAATCAGATTGGTTTGTCACATCCCGAGTGGACCTTAAATTCAAATTGTTTTTTAAAGCGCTTAGGCAGGCACAACCTTAAATAAATTCCTAAAATAATCCACCACAAAAAAATACCGCAGATTTCCTTATTAGTGCGAATTTGCAGAAGTGTTAAAATATGCAAATGGACGCGAATTATTCAAAAAAATAAAAAATCCCCAGCCTTGAGTGCCTATACGCCGTCAATCGAGCGTCCTCGCAAACTGCGTTCAATTAATCTCGTCCGTCCTTTTTTTTCAATTTCCATTCCGCCAATGGCGACGCTGGGGTCTTTGTGAAGCGCAAATAAAGCCAATGAGCAGGCAGGGGGAAATTAACATAAGTTTCAGCGGTTTCCGTATGATTCAGTTCCCAAAAGGATCCACATCGATCCCGAGAGATCGAGCCTGGTCTGCAAGGGTTAAAAAAAATAGAGATGTATCAGATGTAAATTGGGGTTCACGAGAGTGCATCCTTGCTCATCACCAAAATTTAAGCTCAAGTAGGAAATCCAAATGTGGTCCAGTTCGCCTAATGCATATATATTCCCAAAAGGATCCACATCGACTCCAAGAGGTCAAGCTTAGTCTGCAAGGGGCGAGAAAAAAAAAGGATGCATCAGATATGAATGAGGGTTCACGAGAGTGCATCCTTGCTCATCACCAAAATTTAAGCTCATGTGGTTCAGTTCACCTAATGCATAGATTCCTAAAAATATCCACATCGACCCCAAAAGGTCGAGCTTAGTCTGCAAGGGGTAAGAAAAAAAACGGATGCATCAGATATGAATGGGGGTTCACAAGAGTGCATCCTTGCTCATCACCAAAATTTAAGCTCATCAGGGAAACCCGAATATGGTTCAGTTCGCCTAATGCATAGATTTCCGAAATGATCCACATCGACCCAAAGAGGTCGAGCTTAGTCTGCAAGGGGTGAGAAAAAATTAGGGATGCATCAGATATGAATGGGGGTTCGCGAGAGTGCATCCTTGTTCATCACCAAAATTTAAGCTTATGTGGGAGACCCGAATGTGGCATACGTGACAAAAAAGTTCGGGAACTTCTGCCCATGTAAAACATTGTTTTCGATATCGGGCTAATAATACGGCGATGTTCGTACGAGAAAAATTAACAAGGTTATTATGAAATTTTTCAGTTTCGCGCTTTCACGAGCGTCTTCTGGCTTTTTGCGGCGAAGGCAAGAGATTGTGAATTTCAGTGGAAATTTCCAGCCACAGGCTGAATTCTGTAACATTTTTTTCTAAGTAATAATAATGAGATGGTTTTTTCTTTGCTGTGTTTTTGTTCTTGTTTCTTTTAAAAGCAAATTTTAACAAGATGAAATCTTAGGTTAGATGTAAAATAAAGCAATTATTTTATATTACATCGTTATTTAACAATAAGTATTCAAATAAATATATATTTTTTAGTCCTAATTTTAAATCCGTTTCTAAGAATGATAATTTGAGAAAGATTTTTCCAAAAAAGACCTGTCATATACTTTTCTAAAACTCTAATATAAATGTACAAAAACTTTATTTTATATTTCGGAAATGTGACTTTGAATAACTGTCAACTTTTGAATATATTTTTATTCATTATTATATCATAACAAGAAATTTAGTAACTCATATATAAAATCAAGATTGTGAGTGTTTTATTTTTTACCAAACGTATTAGTTCAGTTCATATTTATAATGCAAACAAACAATTGATTTTAAAATATATTACTTCCATATCATATTATTTATTTGGATATAATTCTCACTCATTCATAGGAATACAGAAGTAGACATTAAAAAGACGAATAATTAAATCCACATAGTATCCAAAACAAATTACACTATGCAGCATTGATTTCTTTAATAATATAAATGATGCGTTCAATTTAGATACTATATAATCCTGAAATTTTTGCCAACAAAAGTAAGAAAACAAAAACAAATATTGAATAGTATTTACCAAAAAACATCATCAATTAAATAAATATCAGTACCGGAAGATATGTCATTTTAAGTAATTTTGTTGTTACGTACTGTTATAACAAGAAAACTATAGTCAGAATCAATGTTGATCAGACGGTGTTTTTGTAAAAATATATATAAATATTTGTCACATCATAAGATACAAATTTATCTCCATGGTGATGAAAGTGCACCCTCCAGATGAAAGGGCAAAAAAATGGGGAAAGAAGGCTTGAGAATTCATGGACTTGTATTATATCGATCGTGTGTACCGATACAGAAGCTCAGCAAAACAAGATTGCTATTCTTATGAAATTTTTATTTTACTAACAACATTGAAAACCTAATTTTACTGTGCAAAAATATAATTTAAAAATTTAAAAAAAATAACGACAATATTCACTGTGGTCATTTAATATTTAAATTATCTTTAAAAAATCATATACAATTTAATGCTCATTGCTATTTTTTTTAGTGCGCACAAAAAATTGTGTTCACATTTCAGTTTTAGCACAAGAAACCTTTTCATGTTTTGTTCTAATAAATGGCTTCAGTACTGAAACTTTGGTTAAAATAATTAAGAAAACAAGACGAGCACTATTTATCAATAAACCTGAAAACGTATTTTAAATTATCAACAGAATATATATATATATATATATATATATATATATATATATATATATATATATATATATATATATATATACTGTAAGGTAGTTTTTTTCAGATTTTACAAAGTAGAAATTTAGTCAGGTAGATCTCACTTGAGATGTTTGCTTATGTCTAGTGACGTATAACAATAACTAATATCCATTTAATTTGCATAATTTTATTATTGCACATCTCAAATTTCAGGGCGGGGGGTGGGTTAGTCACCTGAGAAGTTCGCAGGTACTGAGTTGCTACCCGCGAAGCCTTCTCGGTTATAATTGGGGCCCGGAATACCCATAGACTGTGCCGTGAAGGGCGCACAAAGAGAAAGGAGCGACAATGGAAAATTAGTGATGGAATAAATTAAACAATTATTTACTGCTTAGAATCTTCACTGAAATTTATTTACTCTGTTGCTTGAAGAGTGCAAAATAATTAAATTCATGAAAAAAAGTCACGGTGTCAAATGCGGCATTGATTTATAAACTTTGCAAACAAGCTTTTGATGAAACGAGAAATGCGAACAGTCGAACGTCTAGAAGGTTGCGACTTTTCTTTATTGTAAATATTTTAGAGCTTAAAAGATCTTCGTAAGTAAACTTTACAGAGAATTCGGTCGGTTGTTTTAATATATAATATTATTATTTAAATCAATTTCTAGTAGATACACTAAACACACTAGATACACTAACATAAAACTATCTTATATTGATTTTTGTATTGTATTTTCACAAACACTTGAGGTTGATCCTAAAACTAATATCAAACCGTTAGTACTAAGAAGAAACTATGGATAAATCTTTCGAAGAAAAACCTTTATTTTTTCAGTAGATTTTAGTTATAAACAAGAAAATAATCTACATTTTCATGTTTGAATACTATTGCAGACAGATATGGCATAAATCAACTGAGAAAACAGAGCTTTTTTTTGTTTAGAGAAAAAACTGAAGATTTGCTCTCCTAAATCTTGACTAAAAAACGAATCAGTCAAGCAGATAAGATTCGATTGTCAAATAATCTCAATATTTCATCTTAAAATGACTAGAGTACACCCAATCTGACCCAATTCTGTACATTATTCAAGAACGGTGCATACTTTATTATCTGTCTGTTTTATCTTCAAACGAAATTTACCAAAAAAATATTTCAAGGACTTTTATTATTCACAATCGTTTTTTTTTAAGCCCATGATATCATTTACCCTAATTTATGATGTAAATAGAGTTTTGAAGTAAAATGCAAATATGTATTTTTATTGTTACATAAGACGACATTCAATGAAATTATTTATTTAGGTTCATATGCTCGCATGGGTAGGCTTTTATATTTTACGAAAAAAACATACTTAAAATGGATAAAAATATATTTCAAATTTAACAGTATTGCAAAGAAAACTAAGGTTAATGAAATGAAATATAACAAATTGCACATTGAGATACAGGGGTAATTTTTTTTTTATGTTGAAAAACAATGAAGGTGTTTTACTTAATAAATAAAAGCATATTTCCACTTGGAGAATATAAAGTATATCTTATGATGCTGTGATTAAGTGGGAAAAGCGATGACAGTAAACAGAAAGCCTCTCAGATTAAAAATGACTGCCCGGACAGATATTACTTGGCTGCGCAAAACTATTGCGTTTTGCACATCCATTATCATCAAGTTCTAAGAAAAACATCACTTTAAATAATACTGAAAATATAAACCACTTTCAGACATGTCATAAATAGAAAAACTGATTTCAGACAAGTATTAAAATTGTATTAAGATCTCATTCAAAAGCAGGCATTTCCAGGAATTTTTTTGAAATTAGTTTACCCACATTAAATAATCTTTACTAATGAAAAATAAATATTTGATTATGACTTTATATATTTGACGTAATCCAATTCCGTGGTCCCACTTTTAATTGTTAAAATAAGATTACATTAGCCTTTATTTGGAGGTTTGGTTTATCATTGAAATTGTATTGAATGTAAATTGAAATAACTTTAATGCTCTCAAAGTCGTTAATCATTTCCTTCGTAAATATCTATTTTGACTTGGGAAGTTTATTTAAATTTCCAAACAAAACATGGCAGCGTCAGATTCCAAGGAATTGCGAGATGTAACCACAAAATAGACATTCGAGTTAAATCTGGTTGAATGAAATTCGTCGAGACCATATATACTAAATGCCATGTAATTTATGGCAATGGTAAGATCATTAAAAAAACTAGAAACTAACAAATATATTCAATATTAAATAACTAGCAAAAAAAAAAAAAAAATTTAACATGTTATAACAATAATAAATTTAATATTAAATACAGTTTTCGTAATACTTTTAATATAAATTATTTCGATTAACGATTGATAGATTATTTTCTATCGAATATATTGATATTTTTTAAAACAGGTGTATAAAGTATATATGTTTTCGGTTGTAAGTAAGATCAAGTAATTCAATCAAATCTCACATCAAAACACAATAACATTTATATTTAGTACTGTTTTTAGAAAAAAAATTAAGTAAATTCTTGTTATGTTTATCAATTTGCAATTCGTCATATTTAATCAGACTGCAAAAGCCTACTAAAGGAAAAGAGCTCACAAAATAGTCATTTGGCTGTTTATACTTGTAATACAGTTTTATTGACAGTAAGTTTGTAGACTACAAAATATTGCAAAACAATACATTCAATATTTACTGATAAATTTCAAAGGCTTTAATAGATAAGTCAATTGCTGACTGACTATCGTAAAATAAATATATATTGTCATTTACTGTATCAGATAATAAGGCGTAGCATGCTCAAAGCTTTCAAAGATATAGGCCAAGTTTTATCGCTATATAATGCAAACATTAAGAGATACGATTCTCTCTAATTATTGTAGTTTCCGGTATTCCATCAATTAATAGATAAGCGCCTGTCATAAATTATCGTTTGATTAATTCGCCTCTCCCGCCTTATATAGAGAAAATTAATTAGAGACTTCGAACTCCGTAGACGGATACTTGGAATTATCCCTGTTTACTCAATTAAATATAACTTTTGCCCCTTTCTCTGCTGCTGTGTCGCATTTAGTTACAAAGCTGAGCTAGACCATTACGGGGTTGTATTTCCGGTCGATACACTTCAAATAAACATTTTAATTAACAAATACAAAATTCTCAGTAAAAATTTTATGTGTGAAGCCAGTATATTTGAGAATATCAGACAAAACTGTTAAGGGTCTAGGTCCCATAATCGAGTTTTTTTGATCATTTTCTAGTCCGTTTTGCGAAAAATCATCTGCCACAATCAAAAAAATTTAAACGCAGAAAGTTAGATACTACCATTTATTTCTTATAATTTACTATTAATACGATAAATATATGTTTTTCCGATTGAAGTTTCGGGATTTGGAGATTCGTCTGGTACATTTTCCAAGAATCCTAAACATTTAAAAGTCTTTTCATCAATTGGAAATGAAATATTAAACATAAACCATGTGCGTCTTATTAATTTAAAAATTTAAAAAAAAAAAATCTTTCACAAACTTTGGTTTTGAAAAGTCGCCATTTTATCAAAATTTTTCAACATGTTCAAGATTTTATTTTACCCTGAAAATGGACGTTAATAAAATAATAAAAAATAGATTTATATAATTTATAGTTTTTTCAATAATCTGTAAAAAAATCAACTTTTGATATAGAAAAATAAAGTGACAATTAAATTAATTAAATGACACGATTTCGCCAGGTAAAGGACTGACTCTGGTGTCCGGTTGGACACCAGAGTCATATAAATGGTTGGGAGCAACTGCCTAATACGTGTTAAACATGTAGTTAGTACAAACTGCTAACACAAATTATAAAGTATACGTTTTAATAAATATATAATCTTCATCGGACGTGAATCACGATAAATCATTTTTATCCGTTGGATAAAATGTTTTTCGGGGATTACACAGAGCCGTAAGCAGACAAAAACATCAATTCCGCACTCGAGGCTTGACAAGATAACATGACCTGTTGGCTCAAAAACTACCCCGAGGGCACAAAAAATATCCAGCGAAGGGTTGACAGGCTTACGGAGGGAGAGCTGGTAATCGGTATCGAAGCCTTCAAAAAACTTCGACATTGCCCGCTCGGGAGTAGAACCTCTCGGGAATTTTACACATCGACCTTGTCCAGCGATCTACTTACTCTTTTGTCGTAATTTTTTATACAACTCAATTTCCGCCGCCGGCGACTTTGAGCCCAGCGTAGTGATGTGCAATATCGTTTTTTTTAATCGATTTTTAAAACTACTCGAGTCAATTTTTCTTTCACATAAAATACTCATTGTTCTGAAAATACCCTAATAACTTTTGATTTCAATATATATATATATACTAACAAAAAAAATCCATGTGAATTTATCGAAATAATATTTTAGACGTATATTCAGAAATACCAAATATAACCAGCCGATTGTCCAGAGAAAATTTGAAGCAAAAAAAAGACATTGGGAGATGGAAGTTAACATGACTGAAAGTCAGAAATACAGCCTACTTAACAAGATTGGCCCAGGAAAAATAAATATTCAGTGATATGATCAACACCCTCTCCAGAAGAGAGGCACTTGAAGAAGAAGACAAACACTAGATAATTATGTCCTTTGTAAAAAAAAATTATATGTTACGGTGTGTGCATTAATTTTTTCGGATTTTCGATCAGGTTTATGGTGAACATGCTCCATCGCAAAAAACGTGTGAGAACTGGTTTCGACGCTTTAACAATGGTGATTTCGATGTGGATGACAAAAAATGTTCAGGCCAACCAAAAAAATTCGAAGATGAAGAATTAGAGGCATTGCTCGATAAAGACTCGTGTCAAACGCAAACAGAACTCGCAGAATCATTGGGAGTTGATCGAGCAACAATTTCAAGACACTTGAAAGCATTGGGAATGATTCAAAAACAAGGAAATCGGGTGCCACATGAATTGAAACCGAGAGACGTCGAAAGGCGATTTTGAATTTCGGAAATGCTGCTTGAACGCCACAAAAAGAAGTCATTTTTGTATTGTATCATCACTGGTGATGTAGAATGGATTTGCTACGACAACCTGAAGCGTAAAAAATCATGGGGTAAGCCCGGACATGCATCAACATCGACGACAAGGCCAAATATTCATGGCGCCAAGGTAATGCTGTGTAGTTGGTGGGATCAGAAGGGTGTCATCCACTATGAGCTGCTGAAACTAGGCCAAACTATCACGGGCGAGTTCTACAGACAACAATTGATGCGTTTGAAGCGAGCATTGGTAGAAAAACGGCCAGAATATGCGACCAGGCACGAGTCCGTAATTTTCCATCGTGACAATGCTCGGCCACATATTGCTAAATCGGTTAAAACCTATTTGGAAAACAGTAGACGAGAAGTTCTGCCTCACCCGCCTTATAGCCCAGACCTTGCCCCTTCCGACTACCACTTGTTTCAATCGATGCAGAATGACTTCACTTCTGAACAGGGTATCAAAAATTGACTTGATTCTTTCTTGGCTTCAAAAGATGAACAGTTCTTTTGGGATGGAATCCACAATTTGCTCGAAATATGGGAAAAAAGTAGTGGCTAGCAATGCACAATACTTGAATAGAATATATTGTACCAATTTTTTAAAATAAAAAATAATTATGCACACACCAAAATTACATGTGCCTAATTTAGTGCAGATACACGTATTTAATAATTGTTTTGATTCAAATAATAAACACGGGGAGGGGGGGGGGGGGGTGAGCAAAAACACCCAGGTATGACAAAGTCATGAATTTCCGCTCAGTTAAACCATCCGACGTTTATAAATTAACTCCTGAACTTTCGGGAAAGCATCGCTAATAACTCGCGAATAACTTCTCTTCATCAATATTAATATTCGGAATTCCTTACCTCGCGCCACGAAGCGCCCTGTGTTCCTGTAATTTGATTCCGAACTTGACGCGACAGAACTTTCGACTTTCAGCAGGCCGACTAACGAACGTCTGCAAATGGTATCAAAGCTTTTACGTACACTTATGGTGGACGTATTCTTTCAAGGAGATTCGGAGAGTCATGTGTGATTAAATTGGTTTACCATAATAGAAATTGATGATACTGCTATCTATGGTTGTGGAAGATATATTATACGAAAGCGATGAGTAATAGACTGGTTGTGCTATGTAACGTTTATTAAAGTGTTTTATGTGTATTGTAATAATCAATGGTGTTTTTTTTATATTTTTGAATACTCTTGAACGTTATACAGACTTTCTTTGACACTATAAAAACTATTTGAAAAAATATACTTAATCATTATCAATCAATAAAACCTGTATAGGCAAAATCGTACTTCCTGTGAGACGGTCTTCACAAAAAATCTATGATAAAATTTATTTTAATTATGAATACAAACTAGTATCTATACTTTATACACTATACATACAATATAACAATAAAAAACTATATACTCGTATTAGACACAAAAAATATGCTTAAATACATTTTAAGCCTAAGTTAATAGTATTATTGTTTTCGTGGTCTTATCAAATTTGTGCGAGTAATTAAAGCTATACAAAATTCACAAAAGAAAGGTGATTTTTTTCTCTGACGCATATTTTTTCTAATTATCAGTAAAAATCTACACCTAACATAACTTTTTGTAGATCGGAATAGGATAAGCAAAAAAAACGCAATAATTGAAGTCGTGCAAAAGGGAAATATGATTATTTTTATTAAAAAAAATTAAACGTAATTTAAAGTTACTTTGAAAAAAATAGTCTTTCTCGCTTTTGGCGTGTATAAAGCTTTCACAGTTTCAGTAAAAGACATACGAGTAAATATCTGTATCGATAAACTGTTTCTGAAACATGAATGGGCGTGTTTTAAATTATACGTTGCATGTTTCATATTGTGTTTCACGCTGGTCTGTAACGAGTCTCAGAACTTCCGGTCCGCGTCAAGCCCAAACAAAGTAGTTTTGCGTCAACTGTTTACGAATGTGGACTCGTATTTATCAGTTAGTCCAACACGGAAGCAGTGTGGAATGAAGCCTGTGAACATTTTCAGATATGAAGCGTATAAAATATTTCCCATAAAAATAGTGCATGTGAAAAAATACCTTTTTTTTCGCAGAACAAAAAAACTAGACAAGGTAGTAACAGTTGAAAAATGTACGTAGAATTAACTCTAAGGATATTTTTATCTTTGAAGCATCACGTAAATGTGTCTTACTCTATACTGCTTATTATTAAGAAATGTTTGAGATGTATCAATGCTGCTTTTATCAGTATTACTAACATATTGATAAAAAAAATGAGCAGAAAATGTTTTTATATGTACTGAAACATCACGCGTTGCTTTTCTCACGATATTGTTTTTGATGAAGCAAATAGTTATTTTAAAATGTCAATACTGGCAGATAAATTTGTTAAAAGTTATTAATACATATTTTTTATTAAATGTATACTATCCGAATTCAATATCCACTTCTGAAACATCACATTATTTTTATTTTACTACTTGTTTTATGCTTTACAAATGCACACAATGAAAACAGCTTGTATAAAACGTAGACGTATTTCAAAATAAGCATTCTTGGTTTTAGAAATATATTTAGTACAGTCAGTCTTACTCACTAATTTATCAATTTAATATTATTTTTTAGCATGGAATATACTACTGAAAATATTCTGAAGAATGCTGTAGAGCACTGGTTCCCAAAGAGGTCAATATCGACCCCCCAAGGGTCGATTTCGCCCTTCAAAGGGTCGATGACAGCGAAAAATTAAATTGGGAGTCCACGAACTGTAAATGGGGGTCTACGAGAGTGGAGAGGAAAATTTTGGCATTCCGTAAATGTCATAATTGAACACAGATTGAACCTATGTACTTACATAATAATGCTGTTAATCCTGCATTATGGACTATCGAAAGAAGGTTTTTTATAGCTTTTCCGTCTTCATACCACATGGAAAAGGGTTTCAGTGCAGTTGTCAACCTTCTTACAAAAATGTTTACATACCGACATAAAATATGGCGCACCCTGTATATCAGATGTCAAAAATATGTCAACGGGACAAAATAGTTTGTGAACCCATGCTGTAGAGAGTATTATTTTTTGGTAAAGTCTAAAAATATATAAAAATTGAGCCATTTATATGTTTATATCCGTAATCTAAAAATAATGACTCCACGTTGTGATATCAATAATGAGATTTCCTTAAGTCGTGTTATCTTCACCAATCAAGTTAGCGGACTGGAAATGCGTGAGCGAATAGAAGTTGACATTCGTAAATGAAACACGAAGCACTCCGCCAGTGCTTCTCCACCCGCAACCGAAGTTGTCCGGGGGAAAATAAATCTCCGACGGGGAATTTCCCACGAGATGGCAAATTGCCGAACAAATTTGCCGGGACTCCATTAAAGAAACTTTGGGAAACGCACGATTCCGCGAAGTTTTTGTTTCACTTAACGATCTCGCCGGGTATTTTTGGAATTACTCCCCGCGACGAAGTGGCCGTGTAAAAACCGATGCCTGCTTTGTGTGTGCCCATGTTCAATGAAATAAATTTGATTAATCTTTCTGATTGCTTATTTGTGCTGCTTTTTTTTATTAAGATTAATGCTTATAATAATTTTAAAAAATATCAATTTTACTGTACGTAGGCGGTTCGAGGTATACCCGGCCTAACATAGATAGCGTTACCGTAGAACAAAATTGCTATTATTTTTAACATTTGTCATCTTTCAGATGACACTTGCAAAATTTGAAGCAAAAAAAACATTTAGTTTTGTTTTGGCAGCCACAAACGTGAAGCGTCTTTTGCGATTTGTGAAAAATGCAAAAAATTGAGTATCGTTCGGTGAATAAGTTCCTTCATTTGAAAAGGTAAAACAATGCGGATATCAAAGCTGAGTTGGATTCTGTTTACAGAGAGTCTGTTCCATCGTTAACAATAGTCAAGTTTTGGAAAACTGAATTTGTGGTTTGTTTAAACGGTGCCGCGTTTGCTCACTAGCGACCAAAAACGCATACATGTGATCACTTCGTAGACGCTTCTGGCGATTTTAAAACATAATCCGACCGATTTTTGGCGCTGATTCGTAACCGTCGATGAGACATGGGTCCATTATTACACACCGGAGACCAAAGAACAGTCGAAGCAGTGGAGAAAAAGCGGCAAAGCGCCGCCGAAGAAGGCGAAGACGACTCGATTGGCCGGAAAGGTTATGGCGACTGTTTTTTGGGATGCAAAAAGCACTATCCACATCGACTACTTAAAAAAGGGTAAAACCATCCCTGGAAAGTACTATGCTCAGTTATTGGACCGTTTCGATGCCAAACTGAAGAAAAAACGCCCCGGAATGGCCCTAAAAAAAGTGCTTTTTCACCAAGGCAAAACACCGGCGCACAAGTCAACCATTGCAATGGCAAAATTACGCCATTTAGGCTACAAATTGGTCGACCAACCACGGTATTCGCCAGATTTGGCTGCCAGTGACTTTTTTCTGTTCCCAAACCTGAAGAAATGGCTCGGAGGATGCCGCTTCGCCACAAATGATGAAGTCATGACCGAAACTTCGCACTGTTTCGAGGACCTCGACAAATTCTACTATTTAGAAATTGGGAATTGGTAGGTTGAAAAATAAATGGTAAAAATTTTAAAAATGTTACGTTTTCTTCTTTAGGCCGGAAATGCATCGAACGACTCTCGTACACAAGAAAAACTTGCGCGCTCGAAGACATATCGCATTTAAGATAAGATGAAGTATAATAACCCAACCTAACCCAACTAGTCTATTTGGTCGAAACTAGTCATGCAAAAAATTTAATAAACTCAAAGTGAAGATAGAATACAAAGTTACTTATATCATTATAATAATGGATCTTCACCAATCAAATGCCTTGTCCCTCAACAAGTATAATATTTAATAGTCATATTCAATAAATAAAAAGCTTCCGTAAGTATAATGCAGTAAGCATAAAAAACTTCGTCTACATGCAGCGTCTATTAAAACTCAATATGTATGAGCATTTCGTTCACAGAATTCTGAACAAAGAGCTTTTTTTTTATTAAATTTTCAGCAAATCCCATTGAAAGCGATTATCAAAGAATTATGAGCAAAACACATCCCGAAATCGATAATTAAATACGATTGTGTGGGTCCTTCTATCAATAGCAGAATCCTCCCCTATAACAAAGCATAACGAATTAATTTATAGGGGTGGTTTTCCCCCGCTTTATATATTTATGACACTCCACAATTATTGCAATGAATTCACGACTTAAATTATCTAAATGTACGTTTTAAATTTATGCATTGCTTGAGTGTTAAAATATTTATCTATCCTTGTTTAGGCGGCTAAGAATTAATGCTTTCATTAAAGTAATGGTTGGATAAATAATATATTAGCAAACGAATTATATTACAAAATAACAGACACAATATACGCATATATATATATTTGTTTTACTGAAATGATAACATTTTGATTTGATTCAAGAAAGTAGCGAAAATTATTTTTTTATGCAATATTTATAAAACTACGTGTTGTATCAAACATTATTAATTTATGTAATTTTTTTGTTAATATGCCATCATAATTAATAACCAAACCAGGTTCAACAAAGTATTTGTCAAAAATTATGTAATCATCTAAGAAACAATCTCCCAAAGTGCAAACTAAGCGTAACAGAAATGGTTGATGGTGAAATATTATTTATCAAAGATTCAAAATATCTGAAATGTCCGAAGCAGTTTCAGGAAAATAGTCAAACACGAACATCCTGTTATGAAAATTAACCCTTTATCTTAACGACTATGCCCAAATGCAGGAAAGTACTTGGAGTATAGAAAATTTTAGAAGACACATCAAACTGTCAAAGTTTAGTACATTTATATTAAATAAGTAATGCCTTTTATTTGAGTAAAGCATTTTTAGCTCAAGAAGAAGCGGATATTTGAGAAGTATTGCTAATCTAGTTTTTAAAATCGTTACAGATATAATTATGTTTATTTTTCCTCACCAAAGGAATGTACATAATACTTACCAGACCGGCAACACATTAATGTGATTTATATCGACAGTCAGTAATTTTTTTCTAAGCTTGATAAATACACTCACTCTCTGAAATTGTGGATATACACTAATTTCCTAAATAAAATAAAAGAACTTTTAAATTTGGCTAGCCGCACATATAAAATTAATTCTGAAAAAAACCTGTCAACTGCTAGTAATAAATTTAGCTGAAAAAAAACTCATATCTATTGAAAGTTATTACTTCAAGATTGAGTAACTGAAATTTTATAAGCAGTTTCACAGTAATTTTTATATTTTTCGTAAAAATAGTCTCGATCCACGAATACGAGAGATTATTATGCAACCTTAATTTAAAAAAATACTTTTGGTTTGTAATACCATTGCATATTATATATTCCAAAAATCTCAAATATCCACTGAATTCAATATACAAAATTCCCGAAATTTCACAGGCAGTTTCAGAATATTTGAATACTCTGCATGGTAAATTAAATATTGCAGTGTAGCAAAAGAAACGAACCGCGAATATAAAGGATTATGGTGCAATCCGTATGTATTGCACATTTATAAAAGGGCAAAAAATGCATCCTTCTTTCATACATTGAAACAATGGGTTTTTTTTACACATATTTTCCCTTACACAAAATAAACACGCCACTACCTTGTAAGTCACATCTTGTAAGCCCTTCCAACTGCGCTAGGATTTGGAAATATCCACATAAAGTTTTGTAAGTATAGCCTTAATAACGATTGTTAATTAACATAACATTTTTCATACATTCAAACATAATCCCGCATTGTAAAGCCGTTACATATTATTTATTTTGCATTGTTCTTTGCAGAACGTGCTTTGTAGAATTCAATAATTGTATATGTATGTGTTGTTTCTTTGTATTTACTTTCTTTGTTCATATATCGTATTTTTAAGTATTTGGGTTCATAAATAAGGCTATTGACCTCTTTATATGAGAGGGGATCAATAACAGCACTTGCGGCCTTCTATCAGATCTGGTTACAATGAGCAAAGATGAAGAAAAAGCATTGGTTGGATGTCATTAGATACCAATCGTATATGTATCGATTTCTTAATCTTAAAACAGCCTAGGTTTTTCTATTTTATATAAAATTATTGAAAAGCAGAATATTTCAGTTTCTTTTTATTAAGCAACTCTGTGTGCAGAAAATAAATTTTACAATTTTCTTACTTATGGTACACACTCATACTCATCAAATCATTTTTATTTATTTTTTAGCCAATATATTTACTGTAGACATGTTTAGTATGTAATATTTCATATGTGAAATAACAAATATGAATACTCAAATAACTAAAAAAAACAGTACTTTTAGGGATAATCTTGTCTTCCAATACTTTATGTAGACGCTCGATAAAATCTGAAAAAACCCCTGAATGATGAAAACATACACAAATTATCGTAGTTTTCTCACAATTTGGTATTATAGTAACTAGTTTTTTTATTTTTTTTTGGTTCTTAAATAAGTACGTAATGTCAACCTATAATTAAATTATAAATTTTTTTTATTTTCTTGAAACTGCTTATAAAATTTCAGTTACTCAATCTTGAAATAACAATTTTCAACAGATATGAATTTTTTTTCAGCTAGATTTATTACTAGCAGTTGACAGGTTTTTTCAGAATTAATTTAAAAGCTGCGTTTTTTTATTTAAGAAATTAGTGTATATCCACAATTTCAGAGAGTGAGTGTATTTATCAAGCTTAGAAAAAAATTACTGACTGTCGATATAAATCACATTAATGTGTTGCCGGTCTGGTAAGTATTATGTACATTCCTGATAATTGTTTTCATTATTTTAGTATGTTTAAATTTTATGTAAGTGTGTATCTTATATAAATAGGTTATCAAAACTGATCAAAACAATTCTGGGGCAAACAAAAATATCTTTAGTAAAATGTAATTTATTTCTTAATTTGGGCAAAAATATACATGTCTTACCAGTAAGCAGAAAAGGTTGTCATGAATAATACTTCAACCTTTTGTACTTGACAGTTTCTTTTAAATCCTTATCATAAACGTATTTCTTTTGAGTCTTGCCTGTAAGTAGAAATGAGTCTACATAACTTCCAAAACTATTGCTATACAGGGTGGCATTTGATCAAATGTGCATAGTTCATATCTAGTTACTCTAAAATAATATATCTATTTAATCAAATACAAATAAAACTCGTTACCTTCATCCCTGCTTGAATTACCAAGCAAAAAAGGAAAGTATCACTAAAAATATTTCTTTAAATAAATAAATGATAACAAACTCTATTTTTGTTCAAAATATTGAATGTTTTGATACGAAAATATTAATAAAATAATATTTTAAAAAACATGATTTTGATGACTAAAAATCACTTTAGTATTGAATCATGTGAAAAATATTTTTAGCTACAAATTATGTTTTTTTTTTTTAATTAGTATTGATTTTTATCGATTTACCACAGAGAATCACAAGAAAATATTTAATATTTTTTTACGCTCTCAAATTAAATGTGCCACATTTTTTTGTGTAAATATTAAAAATAACACCAATTTATAATAAAAACGTGTTTCTAGTCTAGACTGATAATTTTTTTTAACAAGGGTTCATAATTTTTAATTTAAATTTTCTTCAGTTGTCTCACTTGTAACTGCAAGTAAAGTAGCTTAGGGAAAGTATTTATATTTTCAATGCTGTATCTTTTTAATTTTTTAACCATTTAATTTCCTTTTTATATATTCGAGTTTGTTTGTAGCATGTGCACTAAGGCACGAGGCACCGTGTATAGTAAAACTATTATACTTGAGATATTTTGTATTGTATTTGTAGTATTAGATCTTGATAAAAGTAAAGGAAAAAGCAAAATTTAACATGAAAGTTAGATTTTGTACCAAAAACACAGTCCAAACCAATATTGGATATTAGGAATATTTATATATATAATATTTTGGGTGCCGTAACTTTTTTATATTTATGAAACTGGAATGTCTCTCTCTCTCTTCTTTAAGTTGTATTGTGATTTTGTATCTGATGCTTTGGTCTCTGAAGATAGTCTCAGTACCGGAACTGAAACGTCAAAAGACACACGCCACAAAAACCAGGAAAGAATAATCACTTACAATGACGTCTTCCAAAATTTATATTACAGATCAAATTGATTTCTGCTAAATGTGTTTTATTACTAATACGATTAGGCACATTAGTTCATACATAGAAGATGATTAAAGAAACTCTCAGAAAAACATAATCTTTATTTGTGTGGGATTTGAACCCACATCCCCTGGCTTACATGGCCGGTGTACTAACCCTTGTACTAACGAATCACTTCCGTTAATCGAGAATTTTTAACAATCATACTCTACATATGAACCAATGTGCCCAGGCCAACCAATATTTATTGATTGAAGCGATTTTAGTTCCATCTGGATATTATTTTTAAAATCTATTAATTTAGCCAAGACGCGCACCATTATATACGTATGTCTATTTTTTGAATTGGACGTCAATCAGATGCGTATTTACTACCCATTAGGTAAGGGTAATAAATACGCATCTGATTGACGTCCAATCAAAAAAATAGACATACAAATGTGTTTTATAAATATGTCATATAACCGTGTAAATAGGAAACAATTGTATTTTTAATTAAAACGAAATCGTATATATTTCAGGGATAAATGCCATCGTTACGTATATTGACAATAAAAACCGTAGTCTCACCGTAGTTCACCCTGTACAAGTCAGCGTAAAGCTCGCCCCAAATAGCCTGTATAAACATTTCCGAAGTCGCTGATCGTCGCCTGGAATAGTTTCAATCTATCCCGGTCCATTAGAGGCGTCAGGGGTCGCCAAGTGCGGGTCGCGGGGCGAGACCTCAGAGCAAATAAAACTCACAAAAAATTTAATATCATTATCGAAGTATTGATGCTTCTATCTTGATTTTGGTTTTCTCGTTTTATCTGTGCTTTTTTTTAAAAATATTTTTCAAAAGATTTTTTTTATCATGACAGTATATGAGGGTGTCGAATTCTATCAAATAATTGTATAAAAGTTCATAAAAATATAACTTGAGTTTGCGTGAAGTTAAATAGACTGATTAATACTGTACTGACATGTTATAAATCTAATAAACGAAAATCTATCAAAATAATATTTTTTTATAGGTTAAAAATTTTATAAAAAAATGTTGACGCTCCCTCAAGGTTTTAAAAAATTATTGCAAAACCAAATTTTTCAACACAAAAAATTGTTAGATAATTTCAAAAATATTTTAACGTGAATATTTACTATCATGTAATAATTTATGGCATTTAGACAAGATTGAATATCTGTCTGTTAATTTAATAATAAAATATAGAAATGAAATACACTTTATTTGCTTTATAATAAATCTCATTCTTCTATATCAATCTCACTGATTGGAATGTGCTAACTTTTTTCGTTTCATTAGAGTATCCATTGCCGAGTTTTCGTGAAGGTTAGGCTAGGTTAAATTATATTTTTGAGATAAATAATACGAATTATTTACAATAGACTGGACTAGTTTTATTATTTATTACAGATATTTTTAAATTCATGCGATTCTAACTACAAAGTCTACTTTATATATATATTTTGTAAGCCTTTAACTTTGCTTGAATTGACTGAGCATATTCAAAATAGATGAAAGTCTTTATGATTGAATTATACGCTTATTTAAGGGTTGTGATATATATTAAAAAACTTAATATAAATTATTCTGCCTATGTATATACTAATGTTGAATGAATATACAGTAGTTCTACAATTTTAACGCAACTACTTAGAATGTCTTCATAAACATTAATCGAAGTAACAGACATTAAAGCCTTTCATGCTATTATTATATATATATATATATATATATATATATTCGTTTATGTACAAGGGTTGATGTCACAAAGGGCCTACAAACGCCAATATAACAAATTGATTCGATATCGTTTTATGTCCGAATTTCACCATTTAAAGCAAAATAACGTTGATTTCAGAGTTGAAGGGTCAGATGGGCGTCGAGCTCGTTAATTAGTAGTGAAGTTACAGGAACCGGAATGAAAGCAACCCCCGAAGGGTAGAAACCTCTCCTTCAGATCATAACCTTAGAGCGCCCTTCAGGCGTACCTTATCGTAAAAACGGCTCCTCGTTAAATAAGACGTACAAGTAATTACGTCTAAAGACGGTGTATTGATCTAAGGGTAATTTAGTGGTTTTGTAGGGTTTTTTTTTTATTGTTGGGGAAGTTTTTTATCTCGGCCGAGCCAAACAATTTAGCACGCAGAAAGTAAACGTGGATAGGTCATTAACCGTTACATATATTTTTTTTAGGTCTCTCTTTCTCCCTTAACGGGCTGTGTGAACTCCCAAAGTGTTTTTTTTTTTTCTATTCAGCAAGCAAAGCAGCGGTCTTAATGTTTTCAATTTGTAAGAATAGGGTTTGATTGGAGATAAGTAAAATTTGAATAACCGGTTGTTTTAAAAGTGATTTCACGTTGTTACATATGAAATATAAAAGTGTATTACAGGGTAAAAATGAAAGTAAAAAATATATAAAATGAGGCTTCTACAATAGTAGAGAAAAATCCTTTACCACCTAAATATCGTAATTTGAACTTTAACTATATTTTTGATTATTGAGTATAAAGTGACATTTTCACTTGGTTTTTAAATTTTTTTAAACATATTTTGATATACTTCTTTTTCTCCGTGTATTTTTTACCTGTTAAACAATATTAATTGCGTTTCCTCCCGCCTACAATATAATATCCTACCCTATTTTACATAGTAATGTTTGCTCTTGGGTCATAACTTTGTTTAGGGTGTAGTTTAAATAAATGCAAATAAGAGAGAATACATATTTTAAAGAGAGCTGCTATCAAATTAAACGATGGGATTAAAGTTTCCTAAAAATGTGGCGATGGTGTAAAAAACGTAAAATATAAATTATTTTACGTAAGAGAGCTTTCCAAAGCATGCATAGAAATTTGTGAGTTATATTAATATGGCAGAATAGCAGTAGGCGAATTTATAGGAGCTATAATGTAATACGATAATGGCACTTGTTTATGTCCCGACATTCGTGTAAGTATAAGTGATGTAATAAATTTAATTAAGCCTTCCTAATTTATTTATTTAACGTGTATTATTATAATTAAACAAAGCTCACTGTGTCCTGTTTAATTTAAAAAAAATATTTTTTTTGAGTGAATTAATAAAATTTTGCTATTTTTTATCAATGCAGTATGTTTAAAATTTACTAATATTTCACAAAATTCCAGCTTTTTGGTTTATATTTTATAACTCAGTTATTTAACCATTTAATCAGAAAAACACTGGATATCGCTCATTTTTTCATTATACCAGTACCGTAAATTAGTCTGAAAAAATTTTAAAGTAATAAAAAGAAGCAACTCACTAAATCTTTATTATAACAAAAAAAAAAACTTTACCTTTCAAACCAAATAATTTGATATTTATTAAAACATAAAAAAGTTAGAAATAATGATTACTCTTTAAAAAAACACATTTACGAAATTTTTTTCTAAAACACTGAAAACTTTTAAATAAGAATTGAAAAACTCTTTACCCTTTTCAAAGTGGAAATCCAGTGCAATAAAAAAAGAAGCATTTCTCGGTCAATAGCCATCCGTTCCGAGGCATTAATTTTCTTTTCCTTGTGAAGTTTTACAGTCTCGGCGCGTTGTCTATCCTTTTCAGCTAACAGGATTCACCTGTTAAATTAAAACGATTTACTCTTTGATACAGAATTTCAGAGATTTAAAACAATCTTGTGTCCGGAGTTTGCGAACCCCCGCAGGAGGACTTGTTAATTTCAGGCCGTGAAAGACAGGCACAACCCCACATAGCGTGATTATATCCTTAAAGGGCAAATTGTGAAATGTTTTGAAGCGCGTTTTCGTTTTCAAAATATGTGCATTGTAATAATAAATCTATTAATCGTAATTTCTTATTAATGACTAGCGGATACCCGGCGCATGCTACTACGCTAAATAAAGAAATAAAATACATTTTTTATTTGTTCGAAAAAAACGGCATCGTCATACAAATCTTAACAAACATCAAGATCAGTGTTTTTTTGTTGGCAGCCTGCATTATCCGCCAACATGACACTGTTTTCTTTTTGAAAAGTATTCGCGACCGCAAAATGTTGAAACAAAATTTGATTATTAATTGTTTAATATAAGTGGCCTAAAACTACCTCAGTATTATTGTCTTTCAAATGGAACTGGTTTGGGGCACATCGGTTTGATGGTTTTAAAGCTTAGCGCAGCCAAATAACGGCCAGTTTTTGAGTTTGTGTTTTATGTATATAGATAAGGGTAACTTTGTATTCTTTGTTCATTTTGAGTTTATTATAGTTTCGTCCAACAGACTTGGTCATGATCAGATGCAGACCAAGTCTGTAGGTCGAAGCCGGTCATGCAAAAACTATAATAAACTCAAAATGAAGAAAGAATAAAAAATAAATGGATCTTCACCAATCAAATACCTTGTCCCTCAATAGGATTTAATCGTAATTTCGTTTATTTGAATCTAGCTTACAAAGCTGCTAGACAAAGTTACGATGACTGGATATAAATAAAAGATTACGTAAATAAAAAAATAAGGCAAGGGAAGGGTGTATTTATCACACACGTGTACGAGAAGGCCAAGGGGTGTTATTAATTCCATCTGCCGTGATGTGGCAATGTAGGACCCGGGCATGACCTCGGGTGTATTTTTCCGCCTGTCATATCAGACGGACATCTCGAGACGAATTGTTTATTAAACCCTTGACGCGCCGGGGTTCTTGACGTCGCCCAGACGTCGGCTGCCAAGTGCAGGTTCCAGGCACCCACCATTCGCCACCCCTGAACTAATTAGAGATACGCGTCATTCAGGGCACGTTCGTTTTCTTATTTCTCTCGCGAACGCCCTCCGAGCACCCCTCGCAAACTGCCTGTATTAATTTTATTTGTGGCTTTCTTACCTGAAGCCTTCAAAGTCACCGCAAAACCTACCCCCGAATAAAAGGGTTGTAAATTAATTAGTGTTTTTTTTTTTTTTTTTTTAAATTTATTCATTGAGTCAGCGTTTGTGATAAATCACTGTGTTTTATTTTATTTAAGAGCTTTTGAAATATTTTTTATTTACTAATATGATTAGGCACATTAGTTCATATATAGAAGATGATTTAATGAAACATTTGTTCATATGTATACATTTGTTCACATTGGTTCATATTTAGAGTATGATTGTTAAAAATTCTCGATAAACGGAAGTGATTCGTTAGTACAAAGGTTCGTACACCGGCCATGTAAGCCAGGGGATGTGGGTTCAAATCCCACACAAATCACGATGATATTTTTCTGAGAGTTTCTTTAAATCATCTTCTATATATGAACTAATGTGCCTAATCATATTAGTAAATATAATAAGCCCGTAATGGGTAATAAATACGCATCTGATTGACTTATCCGTAATAGACATATTTTTATTACTAATATGATTAGGCACATTAGTTCACACATAGAATATGTGTAATAAAAATATATCATCGTGATTTTTGTGTGATTTAAACCCACATTCCCAGACTTACATGGCCGGTGTACTGTCCATTGTACTAACGAACCGCATCTATTAATCGAGAATTTTTAACAATCATACATTGGTAATAATATAAACATGTAATAGGTAATAAATACGCACTTGATTGACGTTCAAACCAGAAAATAGACATACATATAATTTTTATATCAATAATGCATATAAATGGCCTGAAAATTAAAAAAAAAAAATCAACATATAAATTTATGTTTTATCTTTAAAATTATAGCAATAGAAATGCTTATATACGTGATATATTTTACAGTAAATTTACAAAGACGTTCTAGTAATTTTCGTTAGGATCTTCACTTTATAATTAATCGTCAAAGCGATTCCTGTTTTTTCACGTCTCGTCGGGTAACATTAATTAAAATTTAAGTTGATATATTTCATAAAATGGAAACGAATAATTTGACGGAAAAAAACTTCATAAAATCAATCTTGAATGCTAACAGAACGATGGGCTTCCATGTTTTCCTATAATTATTCATAGTGATCATTTGACTTCCAAACAAAGAGAGAGATATTTGATCAGACTGATTCAATATTATTCCATTTATATCTGACAAATACCGCCGAACCAATGTTTCATTTTCAGGATTTTAAATGGTAACCTGAAATCAATGACCAGATAATCTCCGGGAATATTTATAGACCATTGATAGGCACATATATATTATTATTCTAGTTATTTTTTATTTCTGATTGATAAAAGCAGTTCATTATTTACTTTAATACTATTGTCTTTAGCCTTTAGAAGAATAAACATATTTATCTTCAGTAAAAAAATGAATTTTCGTCTTAGACAATAGACAATAGATTGTGAAATAATAACTTTAATGCATATTAAACCATTATGTAAATTGATATAGTACATTTTTAAAAAAATAGTATTATATAAAAGAGTGATTCTGGTTATACTCAGAATTTGAAATATCATATAAAAATAATTATACAATTACTAAGTGCAGTTTATAAATAATTTAAAACGCAGCGTTTAATTACTTTATATTAAAAATTTGAAATCTGAGAGTTTCTATGAATCATTTTCAATATGTGAAAAAATATGCCTAATCATATTAGTAAGTAATATAAGCCTGTAGAGGTAATTAAAACGCACTTGATTGACGTTCAATCCACATAACTTTAATATAATAATTATACAAATTTTATTGATTCTCTTTTTAAGGTGTTACTCTTAAAATGAGGTTGTTGACAAATTCAAAGATCATATCTCTTCCCTAGGGCAATTTTATTAGTCCAGCTGTACTCTCAACTAAATTAGTTCTTAAATAATAACAAAGTAATAAAGTATGTCTATTTTTTGGATTGAACGTCAATCAGATGCATATTTATTACCCATTACGGTTGGCCTGGGCACATTGGTTCATATGTAGAGTATGGTTAGTACAAGGGTTAGTACACCAGCCATGTAAGCCTGGAGATGTGGGTTTAAATCCCACACAAATCACGATGATATTTTTCTTTTTTAATCATCTTCTTTATGTGAACTAATGCGCCTAATCACATTAGCAATAAAGCATATAAGAATTGCCCAAAACGACATAATATTTTTTACGAACGAAGACAATTAAGCCAATCATTATTTCGTCTCACGATATTCGAAATATAATTTTTATATTTAAGGACACATCCTTGGCTCTGTGGGTAATCCGGAGTTCAAACAGAGGACGATCCTGGTGGATTAAAGAACGTAAATCGACTTCAAAGGACTCTTTTAAAAACCGGAGTACTCTTGCGTGCCTTCGCGGAGTCGCACTAACTCGCAAAGCAGAAGGCTCTGCCGGTTATTTCAGGCATTTTCATATTTCGGCAAAAGCTCTCAGGCGGAGGCCCGCAGGTACTGCGAGTGTGTTACGACTCGGGAACTTTGCATATTGAATTCAAAATTGAATGTTTGCAAAGAAAAAAGGTTTCTTTTACTTATTGTTACGGGATAAATTGGATTTAGAGATGTGTCATGTGTTTTTGATTCCGCATAATCGAATTATATCGCCGATGTACATACTTTGCATCTGGTCTTTTTTTCCGTTTCTTTGTTAACTTTTGTGTTTGTATTTGAAATATATTTTGATAAACACAAAAAAATAATGTCATGTAATGGTGTTGTTTGAAAATTTTAATAAAAAAATATTTTTTTATATTTTATCAAGAGTCTTGTTAACAAAGAACTAATTGGGAAAAATTAAATATTTTTTTTATCGGAAAAACGATTTTCATTATAAAAAGAATATTCTTTTTGAAGTTATTTTATTACAAAATTATCAACTTTATCATTGAATTGTAAGGCACAAAACTGAGTGACGTCATACAGTACCAAATAACAATAATTTAAGTGTTTATTAGCCCTTTCGACACAACTGACAACCAAATAGTAACTCGCAAAAAGCACCAAATCAAATGAACACTATTAGATAATAACTATTCGGTTGTCGGTTGTGTCGCAGCGTGTGTAGCCGGCTCTAGTTTCAAGATCCCTTAGTTGGTCAACAGATCTGGGTTTTCAACTTTTGTAATAACTTCAGTTTCACGGCTGAGTTTCGCAAATCGACGAAGTCTCTTTTTTTGTGTGAAACTGAAATCCAATATTTAAACTTTTGCTGAAATCATTCAGTCGAATTGCTCACAGTAAGTTTGAAAGTTCCGTGATTTGAGCTTTGGTCTGTAAACTGAGTGGTAAAGGTTTAAGAGACTGATTTGCATTCTAAGATAGCTAACTTTTAGATTCTGCATGAAAGTTTATATTACATAATGATGAGTTGAAGAGCGTGACAGCAAATATTAATAACAAATTGGATAGGAGATTTAAATAAAAAAATCGGTGAGTACTTTTTCTCAATCGACGTCAATCGGCTTTTTACATTTGTTGTTTAAATATTCAATATCACAGCAGAAAATTATGTTTTAAAGTTGACTGATGACTTTAGTAAAGCATAAAAAATAAAATAAGGAATTTACAAAGTAAATACAATTTTTAGATCAATTGTCTTTAATTATACATTATTACTGATTAGGCAACGAACAAATATAAATCAAAATAATATCAATGCGATTATAGCCTGATAATGTTGTCACCTAATTTGCTTACAAATCAAACATATGAATTAATTAGAAGGAGAGCAAATATCTAATCAGGGTTGGCAGATAAATAATTAACAACCTAAATAAATACTAATAAAGGAATAATTCCAGAGCCTTAAGCTACAATAATGCGGAACCTAGAAGACATATTTCATAATCAAGAATGATTTGGAATGATTATGTTGTACCTCGAATAACGATATTAAGAGCTTTTGTATTGTAAAGCATTCAACCTGATTTACAAATAAATGGAAACACGTGTACATACTCAACATATTTTTAAATATTATTATTACATTTACCTGTAACATATCACGAGTAATTTACCCAAAAAAAATATTATTATCATGTTGACTGATATATTATGAATTATCAAAATAATTTATCATATTATTATCTCATCAGGATGCTGATTTTAATCCACAAAATAATGATAGTATATAAATATTATAATTAATTGCGTATAAATAATATGTTGTAAACTATATATTTTCATACTTTTATTGAAAAAAGTGTTAGTAGACTTGTGTTTAGAAACTACTCTCTACTAAAAATAGTGAAAAAAATCAAATAAAAATTTATTTTCAAAATAAATAGACAGGCAAAGCACGTAACTGTAAAATATAAAACCAACGGAATATCTGTACTGTAATTCGATTTATACTCCACGCTTTGTATTGGATTTGTTCAATAGATTATTTTTTTTAAAGATAAACAAAATCCTCCCCTTTCTCTCTATTCTGTTACTTGTGAATAAACTATTGCCATTCTGTGCCCTGAGCGTATATAGAAGACCTGTAACAAAGCAGTCGACTTGGAATGATTGTTAAGGGATTGTAATGGAAGTACCTTGTACTGAAGGAGAATTTAAAAAATATATAAATCCCTGTATATCTCTTCTCGGATCACAAGTGAATCATTAATTAAAGTACATAGTATCCTTTGTAAAGAAAGTAAAGAATTTAACATTCTTTGTCCCAAAAACTTGGATTCTCGAGAGGTTAAATGTAAATTTTATTACGGAAGACAATGAAGAGTCTATAAAATTAAATAAATTTTAAAGTACCGTTTACACCTGATCACCTGGGAATATTTACCGAAACTTAATGGCCGTCCTGAATAATTAACTTAAAGCTTCTACAAATAATTACACGTAGAATTGTACTCATGACTTGCAGAATGGTCCCCTATTTTCTTATTTTCATATAATATTACATTCTAGTTAATATATTTTAACTCTTTGAATTTGCGTAAGTAAGAGATTAATTTTTTAATATATTTTGTTGACATATTGAACTTCCTGTATTTTTTTCATATTTATGTCTGTTTATAACAAAAATCAATAGTCGTGATTTAAATAAAGTCACTCGTTTAAACATTTTTGGCAATACTTTGAGTTAACACTAATAAAATAGATCTAGCTTATCAGATTGCTTAGATTTGATTAGTTAATGATCTAATGATTGCTTTTAACCCAAATACACGAATACAGTTTATTTGCACGTGGATCGTTTATATTATTAATAAAACTAACAAACTCATCAAAAAATTATAAAATGCACGTGTATCTTAATATTGTTTTCATATTTTTCTGTTGAAAGCAGTTTTTATAACCATCACAGAGACACTAATGTTTAATCTAAAGATATTGAATACAAAAGTCTTACCGATTACTTTATAAAAGTTAGACGTCAACAGTCAAGTACTTATAAAAAATAATAAAAGTAAAAACAAAAAAAAAAATTTTATAATGATTTTTGTAATTTTTGGTGTTTTACATTTATTTCACATTTTAATTTTTTTTTTAAGTTAACACGTTTTTTGCGACTGTCTCTAAATATTTTTTACACATATTTCTGTTGAAAGCAGTTTTTCTGCGGAGAGGTCGTTTTTATTACCATCACAGAGACACTAATGTTTTATTTGCAATTTCAATGATACTTCCTCAAATATGCAATATTCAATGTATTTGTAAAAAAATATATGAAATTGAAGAATACGCTTGTACCTAGAAACACACATTTCTGTTGAAGACAGTTCTTTGCGCGCGGATCGTTCACATTACTTTGCGTCTTAGCATTGTTTCAATTTCCTGAAGATAGCGTCTCATCCGCAATTTAAATAAAACGCCGTCACATCTGTCAGGGTATCAACAAAATTACACGTCATAAAACCGAGATTAGGGGACCATAAATTAGGCCTGGCTTACTTCAATGCCACGTAACAAATGGCGGCTCCGGCCAATTTGTCAGGGAATAAGAATGAGGATTTGTTGCGCGGGGCGAGCTTAGAGACCCGTATAGGCAAATACCCAACTGTGAATGACGTCTTTATGAATACACATTTTATGCTAAGGAGTATCGTAAAAATTCGGGAACTGAACATCCCGGAAGATGGGCGCATTTCCGCCCGCACCAGAAGCCTCGGGCCGGATATGAAATAAGGAGGTTTAAACAAAAGGAACCATCGCTTAGACACTGTCAAAACAAGTGAAAAATATTATTTACCTAAATAAACACATTTTACCATAAATATGCCATAATACGTACATTGTTTCATTTATAGGATATGATTGTTAAAAATTCTTGCCAAGTACTAGTGATTCGTTGGTATAATTGGTAATGCACCGGCCATGTAAGCTTGGGAATGTGGGTTCTCGAATCCCACACAAATCACGATGATATTTTTCTGAGAGTTTCTTTAATCATTTTTCAATATTTGAAAAAATGTACTTAATCATTATCAAAAAATGTTTAGTCCATAAACTTAACTAATTGTATAACCCTCATCTAATTTTGTCATATCGTATCCTGTTAGTTGCATTTAAGCATATTTTATTTGTATATTTTGCTAGTTTAGTTATGCATCTGATGATGACCTAGTCTATTTGGTCGAAACTAGTCATGCAAAAAAATATAATAAACTCAAAGCGATGACAGAATACAAAGTTACTTTTATCATTATAATATATATATATATATATATATATATATATATATATATATATATATATATATATATATATATATATATATATATATATATATAAATAAAAACTAATATAGGAATAATTCCTGAGCCTTAAGCTACGACAATTTGGAACTTAGAAGACATATTTCATAATCATGAATGATTTGGAATGATTATGTTGTACCTCGTATAACGATATTAAGAGCTTTTGTATTGTAAAGCTTTCTACCTGATTTACACTTGTACACATTTAACATATTTTTAAAATATTCATTTGAATAATTTTTATAATATTTTACCTGTAACATATCACGAGTAATTTACCCAAAAAAATGATTATTATCATATTTTGAATTATCAAAATAATTTATGCTGATATGAATCCACAAAAATATGATAGTGGTGTTAAATAATAATTTAAATAAATATCATATAAAAATAATTGTACGATTACTAAGCGCAGTTTAAAAATTATTTAAATCGCTGCGTTTTATTACTTTATATTGAAAACTATAATAGAATAATTTTACATAAAATGTTGATCTAATAATATATTTTTATTAATACTCTTCTTAAGGTGCTACTCTTAAAATGAGGTTGTTGACAATTTCAAAGATTATATCTCTACCCTGGGGTAGTTTTACTATAATATTTATTAATATTTTTAAATGTTTTACTTGTAACATATCACGAGTAATTTACCCAAAAATAATATTATTATCATGTTTACTGATATATTTAGAATTATCAAAATAATTTGTTATATTATTTTGAATTTTTTTATTTGAATCCACAAAAAATGATAGTAGTGTTTTAAAATATTATAATTAATTTCGTACAAGCAATATGTTGTAAACTAAAGTTTTTCATATTTTTATTGAATAAGTGTCTGTAGAGTTGTGTTTAAAAAGTCTACTGAAAATATTGAAAAAAAATCAAAAATACTAATATATAATAAATTTTTGGACCATTAAAAATACGATTTTTTTTAGAGAAGATTAATTTTATATTATAGAAAGTTTAAAAAAACCTGTTGCAATTATCTAGAATGTCTACACACGCTGCGACAAAACTGACAACCGAATAATAACTAGCCGATATCGTCCTTTTTCATGTTGTTTTCTTAGGCAAACCTATAAAAAAGACCCAAAGTATAAGGACACTATTGGTTAATGGTAAATCGGTTGGTAGTTGTGTTGCTGCGAGTGTAGGCAGCTTATTTGTCAATTTGTTTACTTTCGTTAAATTACCGATTCAATTGATGATTTTATTGCTTGTTTATGTCGATTGCCTTAATTGTTTAAATTATATATTTTCTTAAAATATTACAGATTAAATATCTGTAAAAAAAAAACAACAAAATCAAATAAATAAATACTTCTACTGGTTTTATTCTAAACGCGTATTTTCTTCCTTCATAAATTCCAGCTGTACGGATTTTTTATGAGAAATGTATAACAATTTTTGTCAAAGAAATATTTTTTAAGGATTTTAAAGTTAAAAAAATATTTATGTTAGCTTAGCCTGTGCGTTTATTTGCTGTATCGATATATTATTTTATTTTCTGTCCTTGAAAAAAGATTATTGAAAATCGAGTTGGTACAAGATTTTTTGTATGTTTTAGGCTTTTTCACACATTTGAAATTCTCAGAATTATTTCCGACAGAATATTATATATTTTTAAAAGCGAAACATTGAATAATAAATATTTTAAATTATAAAAATCACTGGCAATATATTCATGTGTAAACTATTTAGGATATTAAAATTACATTTATTATCTGTATAAAGTATATATATGAATGATTATAAATTTAGTTTTTAGTTACTGTCAACACATTAGTTTTAACAAACTGAATATTTATTTAATTAGCAAGGAATCTTTCAATTATAAAAGTAAATGTTGTGAGCAGTTGCACTCGATTAGAGCTAGTAACGTCTCCCGCATTTGCACCAAATGAGATAAATAACAAGTATTTTATACGATTCACTTGGATTCAAACGTTGGATCCCAAAGTGTTGCTTTTGTTGATTAAAATAGTTATTTTGATAAGTCAATCGATTTTTATATTATATGAAACCGAACTTGAAATACATCTATAAAAAAAAATTAGATCAGGATGCCAAATTTATAATGATAACATTAATATTATCATTATAAATTTTGCCTCCGAATTTATCCACCTAAAGATTGAATACAAAAGCCTCACCGATTATTTTATAAAAGTTTGACGTCAACAGTCAAGTACTTATAAAAAATAATAAAAGTAAAAATAACTTTAAAATGATTTTTATAATTTTTGGTGTTTTACATTTATTTCACAGAGTATAACAAGAAAAAACTATATTATGTTAAAAAAAAAAATTATGTATGTAAACGCGTTTTTTGCGTCTGGGGTATTTTTGAAAGACAAATTTCTTGTGGGAATTTGTCATATGATAAAAATATAATAAAACGAATCAAAAAAGTCTACTTGTACATATTTTTTTAATACCTTCCATATTTCGGTTTCCACTTAAGCAAAAACGAATTTAACGTTAAAAACGTAACATAAAATTCCACCGTCTCGTTATATAAAAAAAATATTTTAGCTACACTGTATACTTAGTGAGTTCTTAGAAGACACATTTGTTAAGTATTTATTAATACTTAATAAACAGGAATACATTATAAATATACTCAAAAATCGTAAAACCTTATTTTTTCTTCTTAAGTTCAGGAAGCGTACATACTTTATAATACTTCTCTTAGCTTTTGAAGTAACTTTAATATCGTGCGACCTAAATAGACATCGCAAAATCGCCCATTTTTAATTGAATTAGTTTTATATATATATATATATATAATATTAATCCAAATATTAATTTAGCATTTTTTTTAGGTGAAATCTGATTTAAAATAAAATGAAAAAAAAATCATAAAGCATTATAGGCTAAAGATAGATCCTTTATGTAATTGATTCCCACATAAAACGACGAGAAAAAATATTTTACTAGCAACGAACGTATGTCAATTCTGCTAAGCCTAAAATATGCGGGTTCATATTTTACTAGTGACGGATTTTTTTTTTTTTTTTTCATTGTTAACTATGCATTATTTTAGTATAACACGTCATATATTTAATCACATTCCAGGTCGGGTGTAATTCTACACCGCTGGGCGAGATAAAGTGCGTGTAAATCTAAATGGGATGAATTAGAAGATAGCACAGTGGGTCTAGTGGCGACTTAACTCGACCCTAAAAATAGCAAAAAGCCCATCATCTCCGTGATGGATGGAATAATAAACTTGGACAGAGAAAAATGGAGGGGATTATGAAGGCTTCACCTATCAGTGAGGGGATGGGGGTTGCTAGTGACGGGGACGGTAATGACTCTTCCTAAAAATAATGAAACTGCCGTAGTAGTTCGGACAGTAGTTTCTTGTTATATGTGTTTTGTATGAAAACCCGTTGTAATCCGTACACGCTTTAGAAGTTCATGTCAATGTGAGCTATCGTGTTGAAATAATACTCCCAAAATACTAAATAACCATAAAAAAAATATTTTAGGATATTGCTTCAAGATTGGTAAACGACGAAAGTATAGGGTGTCCCAAAATTAACGCATGATTTGAATTAAATATAAAACGCAGTTTTTAGTCTTTTATTTTTTAAATAGGGTAACCTTAAACTGTCAGCTGTCAAATTGTTTTTTTTTTAAGTGTTCCCAAAACTTTACTGCAAAAATGGCGACAAATTCAAATCTTGCGTTAATTTTGAGACACCTTAATATATTCATTTAAATGATGTGTTATCAACAAGTAAACATATTACACATTTATAAAAATATTTATTTTTAAAATGAAATAAATAAATAATACACGAGTGTATTACATAATAGATTAAAGTAGTAAAAAAAAATTTTTTTTTCTTTATGAGGCGTTGTCTTGGGATTTATTTTGACATATCAGACGTTTCAATACCTGTACTGAAAGTTTTAAAATGATTTTTACAATGGTGGCGAAAAAACACAAATCATCAATAATTATTTTAACTTGTTTATTGATCGCGTTAATAATAATAATAACTATGGGTAAAATGGGGAACGGTATTATCCAGAGCGCGTTTAATATTTTATATATATAAAGTACGCTCCGGCGAAACCCGAAGATCATTCCCTTTAATGAATCCAACTTAAAACTCAAACCCGTTATTATACATTTTAAAACAGCAGCCGGGTAGTTTCCTGAAGCGTATGGAAAAGTAATTACTGAACTTCAGGCGGGGCGGGGGCGGGGGCGGGCCGGAGGCTTTTATATTCCGGAGTGACGCGAGCATCTTCAAGGTATCGAAATAGTTTCGGACGAGAAAGAAAATTGAGGACTTCAGAATAAACCCGAGACGAATACCAAATGACAACGCCTATTTTTGACAAAAAAATTCAAAAAAAAAATGCAAACTAATAAAAAAGTCGTTTCCACATTTTAATTTGATGACATCTTAAAGAATTTAAAAATGCTTTTCTACGTAAAACCAGTCGCAAAAATAAATAAAAAAAGAAAGCATTACTTATTAAAATTATTAAAACGAATTTCTCCGAGTGTTTTTTTATCAAATAAATATATAATAATTAATGCATGTATGTATACTATATAAAGTTTTTGAAAAGTATGTTTTACCTTTTATGATATTTTCAGCGATGTATCCTGAACTAAACAATATTATTTTTTAATCTTTGTACTCACAACGATGAAACACTATTAATAATACACTTGCAAATCAAAAAAAAAAAAAAAAAATAGTATATGAAATATTGTTCACACACATAACAAAAATCCTCACACTTTGCCAAAAAAATACATCATAATCACTTTAAAAAACCGCAAATCGTAGTCCAGTATATAGGACAGTTTTTTATAGCATTCAAAAGATAAAATGAATGTATCATTTATACGGGCACTCAAGGCTCGGCAGTAAAGTTGCGGAGGCCTGCTCGGCTGAGCGCGTGGAGAGCACTGCGCGGCGCCACGTCCCCGACCTGACTGGAGCGCGGCTTGAGCGAGGCGTGAGCTCGGGCGGCTCCGGCCAACTCCGCCCGGCTCCGGCGATTATGCTGTAAAGGGACTCATGTGAGGACGAGCAGATCGTGCGTCCGCGAAACGTGCACCTCACGAAAGAAAGGCGTCCTGATACGTAAAAAAATATTGTGACGTCAGCAAAATTTACTTTCTTGTGTACTTTTTTAAAAAAAAAAAATTTTTTTTCTGTAACTGTCAGGTAATCTTCCGGTGGCGTCACTATTATTTCATCTTATACGGCTTTAAACAAGAAATAATAAACAAGCTCCCCGCAGGCATTGCATCAATATGCTGCCCCTTCGGTGACTCGCTCCAGCGATCCTGCCACTTGCGCATCGTCGTTGCCCTCGCGATCGTCTTCGGCTTGTGTATATATATATATATATATATATATATATATATAAGAATATATATATAATTCATTGGCATACCTACAGGGTGATGGTTATGCTGTAAAGGGACTCATGTGAGGACGAGCAGATCGTGCGTCCACGAAACGCGCACTTCACGAAAGAAAGGCATCTTGATACATAAAAAATTATTATGACGTCAGCAAAATTTACTTTCTTGTGTACTTTTTTTTTAATTTTTTTTTTTTCTGTAACTGTCAGGAAATCTTCCAGCACCTATTATTTCATCTTATACATCTTATATATATATATGTTAGAAAACCATTAGATGCATCAACATGCTGCATTCCTGCAAAGTGGGAAGAGGCAGTATAGCACAGTTTACGCGTATAATAAAGATTGGACAGTTGTGGAGAATAAATTGTCAATCTTCCGTCTTCATGCTTCCTGTAAAGTCATGAAGACGAGGGCGTAGTCACAGTGGCTTTCCAGCTTCTCCTTCCTCCGTTGGACCTTCTCGCAGAAGTCCATCATTGCGTCCCAAGGTGTTCTGCGTGTCACCCATTACACACTTTTCGCCTTAGATAACCATGAACACTGGTTCAGCACGAGTATATGTTCAGTGAAATGGTTGCCAACCTCCTCTGATGAGGCACTTGATGAAGAATATTTATATAATTTATTGGCATATCTACAGGGTGGCGTCACTATTATTTCATCTTATACAGCCTTAAACAAGCTGTAAGAAGAAGATCCTCGCAGGCATTGCATCAACATGCTGCATTCCTGTAAAGGGGAAAGAGGCAGCATAGCACAGTTTACGTATATAATAAAGATTGGACAGTTGTGGAGAGGAAAATGTCAATCTTCCGTCTTCGTGCTTCATGTAAAGGGGGTAAGTAATGAAATCACCCATTACACTATTTTTGCCTTAGATAACCATGAACACTGGTTCATCATGAAATGGTTGCCAACCTCCTCTGATGAGGCATTTGATATAATTCATTGGCATATCTACAGTGTGACGATTATCCTGTAAAGAGACGAATAGTTCGTGTGTTGACGACGCAGTCTTTTTAAAACAGCAGTTGGGTAGTTTTCTAAAGCGTATGAAAAATGAAAGAAAGGCATTTTTATATACAACAAAAAGTTTTTTTATGGTGTCAGCAAAATTTATCCCCGAATGATGGTATTCTTGTTGTGTATATACACTATATTCATTGGCATGTCTACAGTGTGACAATTATGTTGTAAAGAAACTCATGTGAAAACGAATACGCAGCCTTGCGATGCAGTTTATGAAAATAAGGCATTCTACTACAATAAGATTTTTTTATGGCGACAGCAAAATTTATCTCCGAATGATGGTGTTCTTGTTGTGAACTAGAGCTGTATAAAAAGAGTTGATAACTTATTCTTCTAATGAAGTAAACTTTTGTGATAAATTACACAGTTACGTCATTAGGGTTTTCGTTATTCGAGTTTAGGCCGACACTATATTCATTGGCATATCTACAGTATGACCAGAGCGATTTTGCTATATGTAAAAGTATTTATTTTTGCTTGTTGTTTCTTATCTTTTTCATTGTTTTCAGATTATGTTAGGCAGAAAAAATAAATGCGGTATTTAACAAATTAAAGTTTTCTTAATTTTGCACATTTTTTTTTTTGATTTACATTTATTTATTAAAAAAAATTGTTTTAGGAGAATATGTATTTTACAAGAAAATTGAAAATTCTTTATACAATACAATTTAACTTTATTCAATTCGTCTTAAAATACGAATAAACATTTAGTTAAAAATATAAATAAGGTCAATAGGTCTTTAAATAAACATTAAAGTATTTGAATATATTTTGTAAAAAAAACTCTTTTCGAATATTAAGAGGCAAGTTGATACGAGTTTCTTATATCAAACTTAGTTTTTTTCTCCAACAGACCTCTGATAAAAATTATTTCACAAAACAAGGCACTGTTGTGTATACGTGGCTTAAGTTTTCTTTTTTCTTATTTTTGTAACCGAAATATCTGTACACCAGAAAATAAACTTTTAATGTCTGATTAAACATTCTGTTGATTTTGCTAAAAACAGGTATGAGATAAAATAAAATAAAATTTATTATATTAACTCCCTGGTATTATTAAGATACTGAATATAAATATATCATTGTTTTATACTCGTATGTGATGACTTTTTGAGATAAATTTCATATTTTAATCGTGTTTTAAGTCATTGCAATTTTATTTAAAAGTTTGATTTTGCTAAAAATTCTGGTAAAGACAAGACTTGCTTACTAATTTTGTAAATACATAGGATGTTACAAGACAGACAAAACTAAAATTGATTTCAGTACAAAGTGAATACATGTTATATATAAATGTATTAAAAACACCAAAAAAAAATGGATTTTTAATTTCTTTCAATGCATTAATTTCACAAGAAAAACTTTTTTTTTGACTAAGGGTAAAATTCAAATTTTCCAAGATGATCCGCCAAAACGCTGAAGTTTCAAATAAAAATTCTGGTAAAGACTTGGTTACTAATTTTGTAAATACATAGGATGTTACAAGACAGACAAAACTAAAATTGATTTCAGTACAAAGTGAATACATTTTATATATAAATGTATTAAAAACACCTTAAAAAAATGGATTTTTAATTTCGTTCAATGCATTAATTTCACAAGAAAAACTTTTTTTTTGACTGAGGGTAGAATTAAAATTTTCCAAGATGATCCGCCAAAATGCTAAAGTTTTAAATAAAACGATTTCATACATAAAAAAAAACTATCACAATTTCAAATTGTGACGTCACAGACTGAAACTGTCACTCTTTCGGGAAGTAAGTTTCAGGAGAAAGTGTTTCATATATTTATCGCGTCATAAATCACAAACTGCTAGAGGGTGCGGGGGATCGAGCTTCACTTTTAATATCTTAAAAAAAACACTCCCACCCCGGTGGGCATATTTAGGTATTCAAGTTTGAACCTCCCAAACCCGAAAGGTTACTTTACAAACAAAGCTACGCGGCCTCCAGGCGCGAGTGTGAATTTTGAATCTGCCATCCTATTGTACGAGCCTTATCAAAAAATCGATACCAAAAAGACGAGCTTTTCATCTGCTTCCAATAAAGTTCATATTTTTACATGTTAATAAAACGAGATACTGATTTTTTTCACCGATGCATTGAGAGCTTTTTGACCCTCAAAAAGCATCGTTAAACTGTCAAGACCCAAAAAGCTCGTATCGTCTCAACAAGCCTTGTTAATTTTTAAGTTTTTTTATGCAATAAAATTTTGCGAAATATTTACATTTACCCTAAAATACTAACTGTACAAAAATATCATATATTTTTTAATACATTTGATAAATTTTTAGCATACAATTACGCGGTATTTAATATATTTGCCGTTGCATATAGTCAAGAATATTAAACTCATGGGTCATTTAAATTACTTCTGACAATCATAGCTTCTTTTCCCAATACTTTATAATATGCTCATTTGTAAATAGTTAGAGTGTTGTACTTATAGCAACAGAATATGCTTATTTTAATATAGAAAGAAACTAATTTTTTTACTATGCTTTTGGGTTTAACATATTTGTAGCGAAAGCCTTTAGTATTAACAGACAAGTGTCAGAATACATATTTCATGAATTACAGAGGAGGTGGAGGAGAGGATTCGCCAACTTGCCGGTATATTAATCAGCAAAAAATCTAAATATCGTGTTTTAGTTTGGTTTCGCTCGTGGTTTGACAGTATCAATGAATAAATTATGAAGGCCAATAAATAAATTACCATTTTAAAACAAAATTCTCTGCTTTACTGAGAACAAGTGTAGATAACGCTATAAAATGATAGTTTTTTTGTGTTGGTGTCTGATGAAGATTTATATCGACCAATAAAACCTTGTTTCTTAAAACGTTCATGACGCAGTTTTTATGAATTTTCAAAATAATAATATTATAAACTAATGGTCTTATATTTTTAAATATTGAATAATGTTACTGGTCATGGGTAGTCCAAGTTTTGTAATTTTCATAAAAATCCATAGAATACACGCTGGATTGTCACCATCAACACTGAAATCAAAATACCATGATTTGACAAAATATTTTAGCGATCGATTCACACAAGAAATGAACAGAAAAATTTTTGGAAATCTTTTCACGACACTGATAAGATTTGAACCCATATTTTTATATACACCGTGGACCGGTGTTTCTACCAATTAAGCCATAAGGTTGCTGTTAAATTCTTCACTACTACAGCCTAAAAGCATGGTATTTTGGTGGTGCAATTGCTTCAGGAGAACAATTTTGGTATTTCATCTGCGAAAAAATTTAGAGTTGTATCTGATTGTGTAAACATATTGCAAGCCTCAGGTTCTCTTTTTTGTATTATACCACAATATAGATCAAAGACTCCTCGTTTATATTAAAGTTATTGATTTCTACGAATTTTATTAAAAATACGATTATATGGGAAAGTAACATAAGTAGAATAACACTTCTTCAAAGTATCCGCAAAAAAATTGTTTGGGCAAACGAATTTCTCAGAAGTGCCAAGTCAAAACGATTGTTTCAAATAAACAAACCTATTATTATTGTTTTGTTTATAACATTACGTTTCCCGAAAAACAATCCGCCACTAAACCTACAATATTTATTTATATATTTTCTGTATATTTCACCTTTAAAATAAGCATGTCCGTAAGAAAATACAACTTTTTTTGAAATACTTATAAATAAACCCGTTTGCGAAATCTTTAGCGTTAGTGAATTAAAAATGGGAGCACTTAACATTTATTTTTGAATAATTATTTTTATGTTAGTAAATGCGTGTGGAACGAAGCGATGTTTGGTGTACTTGTATATAATAAAGAAATTTAATATTTTTGACAGAGAGTACTTGGTGGAATTCCATTTTAATATTTCTGAATAAAATACTTGAGTGATTTCCCACATTTTCGTTTTTATTAGTGACCGGTTTCGCCAACCTTTGGTTGGCATTATCAATCAGAGAATCTGTTTGATAATGCCAACGTGAAAGGTTGGCGAAACCGGTCACTAATAAAAACAAAAATGTGGAAAATCACTCAAGTATTTTATTCAAAAATATTGTATACAATTATTAAAAATTAAAACAAATTGGATTGTGTGTTTCAAAACACACTAGCGCAGAGATTCGTTGTTCTCGAGACAATTTACGATTTCTCCGAGCACATTGGGATAACAATAATCACAGCATTGGGCAAACAGTAGTGCGGGCCACGCGGCGCTCGCGGGCCGCGCCGGGCGCCCCTGCCAGCCAGCCCAGCTGACAGCGGAACGAAGCTTTTATTGCATACAAATTTCTCAAAAGCAGGGGTGCGCAACCAATAAACTATCCTCACACACGTACTTTAAAATAACCGAATAAAATATTTTATATATATATATATTTACGATATCGATTATGTGCTGTTTGCGATTTAAACGCATTATTACTAATATGATTAGGCACATTAGTTCACACACAGAAGATATAAATAAATAAAAAAATAAATTCTCAGAAAAATATCATCGTGATTTGTGTGGGATTTGTAATAATATAATAAATAAATACCCATCTGATTGACGTTCAATCCAAAAAATAGACATACGTATATGATGGTGCGCGTCTTGGCTAAATTAATAGATAATAATATCCAGATGGGATTAAAATCGCTTCACTTGTTACTTTGATTAAAAAGTCCAGTGCTTGCAAATCACTAAATATTGGTTGGCCTGGGCGCATTGGTTCATATGTAGAGTATGATTGTTGAAAATTCTCGATTTATGGATGTGATTCATTAGTACAAGGGTTAGTACACCGGCCATGTAAGCCAAGGGATGTAGGTTCAAATTCCACACAAATCACGATGATATTTTTCTGAGAATTTTTTTAATTTCTGTGTGTGTGAACTAATGTGCCTAATCATATTAGTCATAAACCCGTAATGGGTAATAAATACGCATCTGATTAACGTTCAATCCAAAAAATAGACATACGTATTTTAACTTATATTGTAACTGATAATTTTAATTATAATATAAGTAACTTTGTATTATTTCTTCACATCTTCACTTATAAAAATATAATAAACTCAAAGTGAAGAAATAATACGAAGTTACTTTTATCATTATAATAATGGATCTTCACCAATCAAACGCCTTGTCAGAATGATAATTTTTACTTTTTATCTGCGAGAAGAAGCAATATTTTTTCTTCTTAAATAAGTGTTTTCTGAGGGGAAGGTAGTTATATATAGGAGGAAAAAAGTTGCGTATTGCTGCTGCCCAATAGCATTATTATATAATGCGTTCCTTACAAAACTCTATTCATTAGATCTGATACTCCTTCTGCAGCAAGCTACAGAAACAATAACAGGAGCCCCCTCCACCTCAGCAAGGTTCATCCAGAGCACATCCCTCCACAATCATTCCAAGTCCACTACTCAATTACCGATCCTTTACACACGTTCGGGGTACAGAATAGCAGTCATACAAGAGCAACAGAATGGGGAGAGAGGGGAGGTTATTTTTTAAATGATGAGTTATCCAAAAGGTGGGTATTTTTTTGGATTACTTGTTCAAATTTTTTAGAAATAAATAATCTTTTTTTATTCAAAATCATCAAGATATATTAACTATATATATATATAAATTTATAAAAATGTACGTATGTGTGTTGACCCAGTTGTGGATATCTTTTATCTATGTGCGATCTGTCCCAATCTCTCTCCAAAAAGTAATACAAATAAACTATAATATTTTATAAGTCTTGTTATGATATAGAAACGAAACTGTTTTTATCGTCAGAACATTTATATATGTCAAATACTTCAGATGATTCTTCATGCTCAAGAACTATGGTAAGTAAAGAAATATGAAACATTAAAAAAAAAAATATTCATTTGCTTAAACATTGCTTTAATTCAAACTATAATGATATCAAGCCAATATGTGCGATTTCAATTTTTCAATTACCAAACATATTGAATAAATAATCAAAGAGTTGACTAACATTTAGTATACTGAATTATTCACTTAAGCATGTTTTTTTATATCATCCCTCTTATATTTAACTTAAGTTCTTCAAGAAAACCGGTTAAATAATTTTTATGCTAATTATTGAGTTTTTATGGATGAACTGTACTTAGATATTTTGAGTTTAAAATAATTCTAATTAAAATTATTTGTTTTCAAATTTAAAAGCTAAGTTACCTTTATCTGTTTTTCAAGTGTTATCGACACATTAAAAAATTTTTTTTTTCTTTCTTATGGATAATTTTTTTTAACGTTTAAGTTAAATTATAGTTTAGATATTATTTTTCATTTTATTTGTATTATTGAGCACCTCTGCAGAGCAGCGGTGGATATAAGATTTCTCCGGAGAAGTAAACAGGGAATTCAGAAGGTGAAAATCTACGTGTGACGGTGTTACTAGGCACGTCCCCGCACACGTGGGATCCCTAAAGTGTGTGCCAACCCTCCACCCCACACTCCCCTATGCCATCCCGTACATTGTGATTATTTTAAATTATATATCATACAGATATGCTGCTGAAAAATACCAGTAGAACTTATCTCGCGACCCATTCATAGCGAAAACGCATCTTAACCATTTATTAATATTTCTTGGAATTTAGCTGTATAAAAAATACATAATAATATTCTTGAAATTTAAAAATGAATTTGTACTTATTTTTAATTACAAATATACGGTGTGTGCATTAATTTTTTCGTGAAATTGGAGCTTTAATATAAAAAATTGGTACAATATATTCTATTCAAAGTATTGTCCATCGCTAGCCATTACTTTTTCCCATCTTTCGGGCAAATTATGGATTGCATCCCAAAAGAACTGTTCGTCTTTTGAAGCCAAGAAAGAATCAAGGCAATTTTTGATAGTGAAGCGTATTCCAGAAAGGGCATTCTGCATCAATTGAAACAAGTGGTAGTCGGAAGGGGCAAGGTCTGGGCTATAAGGCGGGTGAGGCAGAACTTCCCATCCACTGTTTTCCAAATAGGTTTTAACCGATTTAGCAACATGCGACCGAGCATTGTCATGATGAAAAATTACAGTTGAGAGCTCAAATAAAAATGTTGTATACACTTCAGTGATATGACATATACTGAAAACAAAAGAGCAATAATGATGCTTCACAGTGAATTGTTAAAGTATAGCCTGATGCGATTCAATACTTGTAACGTCATCTCTTAGAAAATCCGAATAAATTAATGCACACACCGTATACAATTATAGAAATCTAAGTAGGATTTTCGACTCTGATCTGGGTGTCTATAAATTACAAAAAAAGCTACGACATCGTGAAGCTTAAAAATTAACTCAGCAATGAATTTAAACGAAATAATACATTTTTCTTTTTTTTTTTGTCATTGTAAAAAAAGCAGCATTAGCAGTCAAAAAAGCGTATTTTTTACTAAACTTTACTTTAGATATCACCATTGAATACGTTGTTTTATTGTGTCATACAGCACAATAAAAAAAATTAGCTGGAAACTTATCTCAAGTAGAGTGCGGCTCAAATGTGTTTTTGTAGTAAATTGTTATTAAATTATGTTTGTTTTATTATCTAGTGTAGATATAACGGTTATAATGAGAAAAAAAATCGCTTGCTTTCTAGCGGGTGGCATTTTAAAAAAATGAATTTTCTTAACGACCGCTTCAACCTTTCATTGTGGCGACTTGCGCAGACTTCACTGGGGTCGGCTCCTATAAAAGCAATAAAAATGATACGCAAAGAGGAGGGCTGATAATATACAAATTATAAAATAAAACAACCCAGTCGCTTGACCTAAATGCGTAGAATAAACCACAGTAATATAAACAACTCGGTTTCCTACATGCATGAACAGATGCAGGAGATCGATGGAGAATTGCGTAGGAACTCTTAACTATCTATGAACGAGGAAAAATTACAGTTTTTAATAACAAAAATAAGTTAGTGTGAAATGATGATAAATATTCTTAATTTATTTTTCACGACACACTAAAATTTGGGTCGAAAAAGAACTTGGGTCGAAAGCCTTGAATAAATTTAATAGCATAACATTCTGAACCTCGATCATTGTAAAGGATCAGTGATGGCGTTTTAAATATTTATTAAATATCTTCAATAGATTTTGATATAATCCCAGTTGGTTTTATTTTTATCTACGTCGATAGCACTACACAACAAAAACCTTTGTTCTTACTTTTGTATTATTTATAAAAGAAAATGTTTTTTAAGTTTTTATACGTGTTGAAATTTTATTAGTGAAATAAAGGCTGGTAGTTTAAGTTTTTTCGCTGAGCAAAAAACCTCATATGTTCAGTTATCACTTTTTACTTTGATTTTTTATAAGTATGTACTAAACGTTGTGCTTAAAGCGTGTAACAATGAATATTTATTGTTTTATTCCTTACATACGTATTTTGTTTGCTTTGGTTTTTTTTTTAAAGCTTTTAGTTTGACACTAACGTTTGGTTTGTGTATTTATGATTGCAGGATTAGCAGTATGTACAAATAAAAACGTCTAATATTTCCAAGCCCTCGCCTGAAAAGCGTTATGCTGTACGAAGATAAATGTTTCGACTAGCGGAGCCTTCCTGAAAAACCATTCGTGTTTTCAGTTTCCTGTTTACTGATACCATACAGTATGGATCCTCAAACTCCCGAACAATGCCAAGAAAATGGCAATAAACAAAAGTCAATACTGTGATATAGAAAAAAATAAGACTTTACATGATTTATTGATTTAGAAGTGCTCTTACTTACTATTTGTTATAGAGATAATATTTTCCACTGAATGGTTCTGTAACGTTGAGATATTAAACACTGAAATGATTTTTATATATTTACTATTTTTTCTTATATTTCTTACTTATAAAATATTGTGTGTTTTTATATAAAAAATACCCAACGAAGCTTTTCATACGACCAACTGTACTTTCAAACAATTTTATTCAGTATAATAGCAGTACAAAGATATATATTATATAGCATGTTTAAATACTTGAGTGATTTTCCACATGTTCGTTTATATTTGTGACCGGTTTCGCCAACCTTTTACGTTAGCATTATCGATAATGCCAACATGTGGAAAATCACTCAAGTATTTTATTCTAAAATAATAAAATGGAATTCCACCAAGTGCTGTCTGTCAAAAATGTTGAATTTTTTTTTGTATTTATAAGCAGTCTTATGTTCATTTGACTGATCATGCAATAAGATGTACGGATTTCTGTTGTTTTTTAAGGGATTTAAGCATAAAAACTCACTACGATCATCCCTTCTCATAAATCCATGGAGGCGCACGTGCGTAGAGAGCAAGGGTGTCCGCCCCAGCCCAGATTACTGTAATATTTCAGCGAATTTCACTCGCCTAATTCATGAAGACACGGAACGAGGCTTTAGCAAGTTTTTACAGCAACAAATCACTCCGATTAATTAAAGAGGACACATCATAACTTGATACCTTTCCTTCACAATTGATGAAAACCCATTGATAAGCTGCTATCGACAAAGTGATCGCGCTTAAAACATATTCCTATGAATAAATACGTTGATATTTTTCATAGTATGTCATTTGGAAAATGTTTGCTCAACAACACTGTAACTCTGAAAATTATATAACATATAAAAGACTGTTATTTAATGACTTCTATTATTAATTTAGCAATATCTGAACTCATTTTCAAATATACACCAGCAGGTGAAGGTAACATTTAAAATGAAAATAAAATAATTGAAAAGCAGTACATTTTTATGGCAATTTTTTTAGCTAATAGCCGTGAATTCTTGAAATAAAAGAACAGTTTCTCATTAGCTAATTATTAAGAATCAGCTATTTAATTAAATCATTGTCTTCTTTCCGTAATGAATTCCAACAGAATAACTTTTAATTGTATGCAAAGCAAAATCAAATTACAAAAGTTTACTGAGTTTATAATGAGTTTAGATCCATTTTTCTTTCTGGTAAGTTAGAGGAAAAATGTCTCAAGTTAATGTAAAACTAGCTTACTCATTATGGGGATACTCTAGCGCAGTGGCTCTCAAACTTTGTTGTTCTGTGTTATTATTTTTTTTATTAATCAAACTGAGTGTAAAAACAGTTGATTGAAAATTTTAAAGCAATTTGTTTTGTGATACTCAATGCCAGTTATCCAAATAAAAATAAATGCCATCCATTTCACATCAACGTGAGATTTACTTGTCAGGCAAAAATATGAACTTCTGAGCCTTGGTGTGAAAATAAATAGCCTTTACTTATGAGCCTTCAATTGATATACAGAATATTTAAATACAAAAATAAATAACCAAGAAAATATCATATATATCTTGTTAAGCAGAAATAGTTTAAGTAGATGTTTTAATAATATTTTTTTATAAATCCGCACAATCTATTGTGTAAAGAACACTTAGGATATAGAAAAACACATTTTTTTCAACGTGGTAATTGATTGAAAATTACATTATTTATCGATGTGTCAGGTTAGAGCGGAAAATATTTTATTAAAAATATTCTTGTCGCTTCATGTGTCAGATATTAATCTGAGTACATACTTTTTTTCATAAATATTCATATACTACACATATACTTTGATAAAAAGCTTATTGTATTTATGTTATTTTTATTTAGCCTACATGGAATATTTTATCCAAGATACTATAGATTTTTAAAAAATAATAGTTTTTCAACCTTATTTATAAGTGAACGTTCATAATTCAAAGTTCCAATCAAAATTATTTTTTTTTTACATCGTTTTTGATTAATTACCGAAATATGATATTAGACGTTATGTATCAACGTTTTAAGCTCATACTTTTCCAAAATGAGGTTTTTGGGGTTGTAACGTCCTAGTCTAAGGCTGTATTTCTTCCATAGACCTACCCCAGTTCGTCAAAGCAGAGTAGCTGTGTTTGTACGGCCGTTGGAATAGAGTCATTCTGAGTTTGTTTGCGACAACCCCCAGGCCGAGTGTTGGCGAAAATTTGTATACAGTACGTCGTATAACTTCTGACCCAACAAAAACAATTTCCAGTTAAATTTTATACAGTTGAGACGCTTTTTATTTTATTTAAAAGATAAAATAAATTTTATCGCAGTAAAAAAATATTTTTTTCCAATAGATTACCTCATGAAAACGAGCTGAAGCGAATCGTAGAGCAGACACATTAACTCCAGATTTAGTCGTAAAATAAAGCGATTTAACTTTTAACAGTAAGTGCATTTTATTTTTAGTTAATTTATTTATTGAATATACTATTTTTTATTATTTTATTTATTCATTAATTTTATGTTTAAATATCAAATATATTTACTTCAAAACGCATATAATTTTAATTCACAAACACGAACTCACTATACAGCCTAGAGGCTCACACAACAGGTCGTTTCATTTGCATTATTATCGGAGGGGAGGGTCGGGGGTGCAGGGCTTCTACCCTCGAGCACGGATCACAGAGATAGCTCTGTGAGACCCAAACACTCGACAATTTTGACAGGAATGTGATTGGAAATCAGAAAAAAAAAAAGTTAATTAACAGTATTTTTAAATATAAAAAAACATAAAATATGTTTGATAATGATTAGGTACATAATTTCAAATATTGAAAACTGATAAAAAAAACTCTCAGAAAAATATCATCGTGATTTGTGTGGGATTTGAACCCACATCCCCAAAGCTTTCATGGCCGGTGCATTGACAATTATACCAACGAATCACAAGTACTTAACAATAATTTTTATCAATCATATCCTATAAATGAAACAACGTACTTATTATGCCAATGAAAAAATGTACTTAATCATTATCAATCAATAAAACCTGTTTAGGCAAAATCGTACTTCCTGTAAGATGGTCTTCACAAAAAAAAAATCAATAATATAAAATATGTTATTTTATTGTATCAACAAATTCATTCGTTTTCTCGAGCAGGTTTCTTTTCTCTTTACCACATTTCTACAAAACTTATAGCACTATTGAATAAGGTCTTTTTTATCTAACTGCTTAATGAAACTCAATGAAACGTAATGATGAATGAATCTTTTGTATTTTTCATCTGAAGATGATCAAGTGTAATGGTCGAACCTAGTAATGCTTTCAAATAAAATAACGTGAAGTAATTTAAACAGATTTTTAATTATTTAAAAGCAGTGCAATTAAACACACTCAATCTTATACAGGATGTCCAAAAAGAGTATCGGATGAGTGTGAATAGTGACTGTTATTGCGATATGCTGCAGTAGTTTCAAGGTTTCAACTCAATAACGCGGTTCCAATAGAAAGGGCCACTTGCCATACATCCAATCAATCAATTAAAGCTGTTAACAAATTATTCTCTAATAAGGTCATTTCACGTAGAGGTAACATCAACTGGTCTCCCAGAAGCCCCGACCTTTGCTCTCTTGACTATTTCGTATGGAGATTCCTTAAAAGTAGGGTTTATGAGAATAATCCGAAGAACCTAACGGAATTGAAACATAACATCAGGTCAGAAATGGCAGCAATATCAGCGTGTTATCAGCAATCTTCGTTCCAGATTAGAAGAGTGCCAGCAGCGTAACGGTCACATCTTGGATTACATGATCTTTTTAAAATATTTTTCCATTTTGTATTCTTATAATCAACAATTAAAAAAATACGCGATTACTAGTAGTTTTTGTTTTATTGAACTTACAAATACTCGATACTTTTTTTGGACACCCTGTATTAGCGAATTAGAAAAAAAAAAGTCTCACACAAATCTTGTATTAGCGAAAAGAGGTTTTGGTAATAAAGATCACATTATTATTCTGCAAACCGAGCTTCGCGAAAACAAATGACGCTTCTTAAAACATGACATAACAAAGTGTATTTGACTGAATTAGTTGCATGTTTTGACATTTAAATATTACTGGTACAAGGTTAGAGAGGCTTCGAAGGGGGCTTCTGCAGGGGTAGACGACCCCTGGAGGGTGTGACAACTACACTGTGCTACGTGACAAATTCACTTTTTGTCATCCCCCATAAGCACACATCTGCGCGGGATTACTTCAGTCTAAAGAAACTTTTAAGATATACCAGAGAAATGCCTGAATTCGACTTGACTTGCTTTTAGCCCTCCGTACGGGGGTAATGATATGTAAACTGAAAAAATGCACCCCCGTCACACATCTGTCTTAAAATTTTTAGATACCACTGTAAAAATATTTCTAGCTGTTTTGACACAAAAATAAATATATTAGAATTAAAAAAAATACCTGATATGTCGGTAAGAATAAACACGTGTCTTTTGAAATAAAACATAATTTACTGTGATAAGATGTAAGTATGAAGAAACATGTGCTTATCTTGTATTAAAAATAACATGAAGCAGGAAAAAAGCACTTCAAGTATTCAATTTGATATACTGGAAAAGTAGACACAGGTTTTTCGGGTTTTTTGAAATCTGAAACATAAAGGATTTATATCATACATTTAATTTGCATCAAAAAAACTCGTTTGTGTCTGCTATTTGATATTTCATAAAAAGAATTTCAAGCATAAAATAAATTTATATATAAAACACGTGTTCACTTGTATTCTGAAAAATAAAAAAAATTTACGTTTACATTATATACGGGTGTGTAATATTTGTATAAAAAATCATGTGAAATATAAAATTTGTCCATATTATATTGGCGCTTTGTGGGCGTCTCATCTCACGGGAATTAATACGATCGTATTTCAAAGTAAACGCGAACACCAACGGTGTAAATAAATCTGTAACAACGCAACAATAGCCCGGAGCCTATCTGCAATAACACACAATATAATATCGTAGAAAACAAGGCGAGTTTGTGACAATAACTGCTTATCTCCCATTCTGAGGAAAAGTCCTTTGTTGGTACGCCAGTCGTATTGCGCGCAGAATCCATTTCAGGAATGACATTTTCTTCACTACTTGTCACACTGAAGTGACTTTCTAACCATAAACGAAGAAAACAGATTTCGGAGCCGCGCTTCCCTCGTAATCTCCCGAAAGAAGAGTTATTTTCACTTTAAATATTATTTCCCATGTTTACTAGGTGCGCAACTACGCTTTCAGGCTAACGACACGTGTAGTCGACTTTTTTTATAGTTTAGACAATAGTTTCCCAAATTATTTTGTCCCGTCGACCCCTTGTCGAGTTTTCCTGTTTTTCGTCGACCCCCTGCCTTGCTAATATTGAAGTTTTACCAAGTCATCAACTTCAAACATATTTTTGACATCTTATATAGAACAACTCACTTTCATAGGGTTTACTGTACAGTGAGTGAGTTTATGGGGTTGAATGGCTCTCGATTTAAAACTGTCTCCCTTGGAAGGGTCTGTCTATCCTCGGTCTTCCTAAGCCGTACAGGTGTCCTTATTTTCTCGGAATATTTGTCAAATCAATTTATTTTATTACGCCCATCGGCGCTCCGTACAACCAATTAGCTGCCCATCCGAGTTTATTAGCCTCTGTAAATGATTTTTAAAAAAAGCAACACTATCGTAATGGTTCGTCTTCTTATGGCATAAGCTCCAAAAAAGTATGTCGGTATAGTTTTACAATGCCAAAAGTCTCGTTTCTCGAGCATTTGGCACGAACTTCTACGCTACAGGGCTTCGATTCGTCACAAAGTACATAGGTACAATCTGTGTTCGGTGCATTCTGACATTTACGAAATGTCTAAATTTTGCTGATAACCTGCTTAAATGGGATCAACTCTCGTAGAATTTACAGTTCATGGACCCCCAATTTAATTTTTCGCTGTCATCGACTCCTTGCAGGGCGAAATCGACCCCTGGGGGTCGATATTGACCACTTTGGGAACCTCTGGTTTAGACATTTGTCAACAATAACACAAACTAATAATACGTTTTCTAACAGTGAAGATGTCGAGTTTTTTATCTTGAAAAAAATGCAGATGAAGCACGCCATTTGCTCGAGAAGGCTTACAGTGAACATGCATCATGAAAAACTACCTGTAAAAATTGGTTTAAACGCTTCAGAAGTAGCGTTTCAATGATACTTATAAATAAAATAAATCAGATACTAGGTAAACCGTAATATTTGATCCTTTACTCACTCTGCCGCTGGCTGTTAAAATATTAACCACTTTGAGACCATATTTTTTTGGTAATATTCTTAACGAAGAGTTATTTTACTTTTTTTAAAATCAAGATTGCTGTTTAAGGTTTTTGACAAACAATTTGTCTCTGGCTTTCAATATTAAAATAAAGTAAATATATCTGTACAATAAGGAAGATGTTGATTATTCAAGTTGTTAAGTAGAATATGAGGATATTGAAGGGTTATATTAATATTTCCTGTAAATGTCGGAATGACTTATTGCAAAATGGATTCCTGTAAAGTTTTCTAAGTCCATATTTATGGACATGAAGCAACTTCCCCTAATATGTGTTATGGAGATTGATCGTACAAACGTGCATCGCTTAAAGGCAATTTTGTATGCAATGACGTATTATAGAAAGCATGATTGATGTGAATTGGCATCGTATATAACGAGCGACTTTTGCATTTGACACTTTATAGAAAGGTTTCAGTGGATTAGTGCATTACTAGGGGTACGCAAAGTGGAAAATATATTTTAAATATACTTTAAATCAATTACATAGACGTTGACATATTAAATCCTGATATATAGAACCTTTGGGTTAATAAATATGATAACTATGTTAGTATATACAGAAACCATCCGTCCATCAAGACAAAAGCCATTTTAAAGATTGCCTCCATACTATATTACCTGAAATTTTTTTAAGGGTGAGTGATTGAGATTTTTTGTTTAAAAAGATACTTTCTCTTATTTTTGGTGCGAAAATATGAAAAAAAGAAATTATCAAATATAAACTGACATTTGTATAACTTAACATTTTTTCCGATTGAATAGTTTATTTCCTGGAAACTGCAAATACTTGAATAATGTATTATCGTGTTATATATAAGAAGCTCATATATTAAAGAATTTCGTTAATATTATTATGAAACCTTTTTAAAAATAGTTATATGCTTACATCACAGAGAACTTTTACCTTCAAGTGCTTTAGGACTCAAGTTATGAATATAAATCAGTTTAATGGCATAATTGGACATTTTAATTGTTTTCATTATAACTAAACGGATGCAATTAAAACTGGAAAAAATAAGTTCATTTTCGTTTTCATAATTAGTAATTAAATATATTAATATTCAATTTAAAAAAAATATTGACATATCTTCCAAAAAAAGCTCACGTTAAGTATTTATTAAGTTGTTTATAAATACTTTACTTGTTTTAAAACAAACTCAAAAAAAAAGTTTTTAGTTCAATTTGCAATTTTAGATTTCCTTAAAAAGTGTGTTAAAATTAAATATCACTAAATATTTTTTAATGTATTCAATATTCATAAAAAAATCTATATTATGTAAGAAAGATTTTGCAAATCGTATTTTAAATAGATAAGTGATGTTAAAAATATCTTGTATGGTTTTCTTTATAAAATTTTGCGTTAAATTCAGCATTTTTGTTTTGAAACTGAGTATTTATACATAAATCCTGAAAACACCCTTTTCTTGAATGCCATCTTAAAATATGCCACAAAATTGCTTTGAGAGACACTTTTTCTAATGTTAAAGTGCATTCTATATAAAAAAAAAACAAAAATTAAATTAAAAAAATTCCTGTAAGATTTATTTTTTTTACATATTATAATTTTTTGTTTGATTGTTATATTTGTCTTAAAACTTTGTTTTTATACAAAAATCATAAAAAAAACACCTTTATACGAATGCAACTTCAAAATATACCACTTGGCTTGGTTAAGTGGTTTGAAAGAAAAACACATTTGCAACGTTAAGGTGCACACTATATATATATTCACATCATATTTTTACGTATTAAATAAACAGTTGCATTGTTTATCAAGCCTTGTTTGTGTCGGAGAATAGTAAACACCTGGGGTTTTCCAGATAGAAGGGAGTTACAGGGTGTTCCAAGAAGACACGTAAGAGGATGAAGTAGGAAATGAAGGTCTATTATTAGATGGCACTACAGACGGAAGCCGAGGATGTGCTTCCTCTGAAACACCCGGTGATTTACTGCTGAGATCTGCCGTACAAATGTCTTCATACAGTGTGCGCTCTGCCGATACAACCAAGGATGATATTCTTTCATGTAACAATAATAACCTTGTCTGAAATATCACATCCGTAGGAAAACAACTACGCGAGCCACGAGAGGAAGCTGAGAAAATATAAATCACAACAACTATAATAATTATTTAAGGAAGTGTTTTTAGAGTATCATGCATGATGAATCAACAAAATTTTAACCAGAAGAAATGAGAACCGATCCACGTATATTTTTTTTATATCACCAGGTACTAGTGAAAAAACATTGTATATGATGAAAACCACAAAATTAGCTCTAAAAATCGTGATTGTGAAATACTTTGTGATTGTTTAAGTTAGGTTGAGTAAATTTTCGTTCTTGAAATGTCTAAAACTTTACAACACATGGAGTTTGGTAATGTTGAAATAAAACACACAATAAAGTAGTAATATTATAAAATACTTAAAAATGTATCAATAAATAAATATATTCCAATGCGTCTTGTTAATACGATGATGTATATTTTATTTTCCAAGTGTTTTTCTCAAAGAAGGTTAGTGATCATTTTACTAGACATATATTTGTTTTTAGGTAGTATTACTAATTCATCTGTACTTCCGACATCCAGTCAATAGTATTATAGCCAGTGCCTTTTTTCCGTAAATCTTTACCCGAACAATCAGCTGCAGTAGGCTTTATTTATTAATTTGATAAAATATGGCCAAAATACGATGCTTTGGGCTTTTTTACGGTCGCTGACAGTTCTCTTCTATTTGCGCATTTTGTGCAAGACTTTTTTATTTGTGACTGATGGTAATATAAGAATACTTCTATAACCCAGTAAATATTAATAATAAATACACTACACTTACTCGTTTGCAGCCTCGGAAGTGCTTTGTCTCCGAGGGCTTAAGAATTAATACTCCACGCATAATATAAAAGCTTTCTGAAGAAACACAAAGCTCTAGACGTACAACTTACGCGGTATATATTATATGAAATTTATCAATATAAAAAATTTCATAGATATATTTCTACTTACAATAAATGTTTATATCATTTTTAAAATACTGTATATAACCGCATGGTAGTTTTATGAACAAAACAAACAAAAACACAGTAAAGAGTTTCGTTTTATATAACATCAGAAATCAAGAAAAAATATTTTAAGCAAACAAACAAACCCTTTATTTGTCGTCGGAAATGGAATATTTCAGAAAATTAAAATAATTCATCTTTATCGCTTTAATGAATCTTATGTTTAATTATACGGTATGCTAAAACATATTATGATAACTTAATTTACGAAAAGATCTAGAGAAAACACAGTAGAACTATTACATATAATTAATCAACTTTTTCTCGTTGCAAGAGGTCCGGGTGGATAAGATATATCTCAATAAAAGTTAAAACTCATATTGTGTTATACAAATAATATTTTCTTATAGAGGACTAAAAATACCTCAATAGTTTTAACGGAAAATCTATAACCGTACTTCTCTGTTAAATTAGAACTCTGAGCCATTAATTTAGATTTAGCAAGAAAAACATGTAATCATGTTATAAGCTAAAATGATGAAAGAAATGAGAATTCTTTTACAAGAGTTCCGGATATAAAGTTTATAAAAAACAAACTGAAAACTCCCCGTTCATTGCAATTCAGCATTCTTCCGTGAAGAACACTCGTCTATGAAAAAAAAAATGTTAATGTATATTCCTGAAAATTAAAGAACGATGAAGGTAGGGCTAGACAAAGCTTATGCCAGATTTTATTCACAGTATTAAAGAAATAAGAAAAACTTTTCGCTCGAAGTAACCGAGGTTCGATGCTAAGTTAAGGCTCGGTATTCGTGAAAAATGTTAGTAAAAAGCGTTAAAATGTAACGCTGGTTTTTGCACTGAAAGAATTCGCGCGCGTGACAGTTTCTGCAAAAAAATGAACAAGGAAACAAAGGTCTGTAAATAGAGTATAACCCTGTAGACGATTATTACTGCAACTTTTTATAATTCTAAGTTAAAGTTAATTAAATTATTTTTTGAAGATTTTCAGTCTTTTCAGGTTAATATTGAAAGTTGAAGTTTTTTACCAAATTAAAAAATAATGGTTACTTAAAAATAAAAATATGTAATTGGTTAATTATTTTCAAAAAAAATCTTCGGCTTGAAAGCATAGGAAAAGGCGTGAATTTGATGGTTCGGTGTCGTCATAATATATAAATAAATACAAAACCATGTGAGTATTTAAAAAATTCACAATTTTTACATATTTTGAATTCGGATACTAAAAAAACCCTTAAAAAAGATTTAATATATTATTTTTAAAGCTGCATACCACTTTTTTCTATTGAAATTTTTGATAAAAAAATATAGAACAAAAAAACTAGAACGTGGAAAAATCACAAAAATATTTTTAATTTTTGTGAAAAAATTAATTAATTAATTTAGTTGTCACTTGATTTTATTGACACAGTATTGAGAAAACTATAAATTATATTTATCTATTTTTTATTACTTAATTAGCATCTATTTTCAGGGTAAAATAAAATCTGGAAGATGTTGAAAAATTGGATAAAATGACGAGTTTTCAAAATCAAAGTATGTTAAAGATATATTTTTTTTAATTTTTAAAATAATAAGGCGCACATGGGTTATATTTAATCTTTTAATTCCAATTGAAAAAAAGACTTTTAAATGTTTAGGACTCTTGTAAAAGATACAAGACGAATCTCCAAATTCCTACACTTCAATCGGAAAAACACATATTTATCATATTAATAGTAAATTTATAAGAAATAATATATTTTATTCGGAAGAAGGAATGTATCAAACTTTTTGCATTTAAATTTTTTTGATTGGTGCAGTCGATTTTTTGCAAAACGGACTAGAAAATGATTAAAAAAACTCGATTATCGGACCTAGACCCTTAAATCTAAATTTACCTATTTTATTTTAAGTTTAAATGCACAATTATCTTGCAAGAATATCCACGTAAAAATGTTCACAGGGGTAATTGAAATGCAACAGGAAGCCCACAATTCCCCATGATATTCATGTGAGCGTTCAACAGCCATTTTTCTCGTCTCAAAGGAATTCAGTGCACGGGAGAGAGGCGGCTGCAGTTATTTTTTAGAGACACTCAGTGACAAAGGAAGTCTCACGAACCATATAAGAGGGAACGAAGAGGTCGCAAGTCCTCAATCCTTTGCGGAAAGGTACACGCCTGGACCAGGTGCTGAAATCTGATGAATAAGCAATGCAAGTCCTCTGAAAAAGGGCTGAAAACGTAAACAGGTGTTTTGATAAATATTGTCACTAATTTTTTTAATAAATATTTTATTTATTAACAGAATGCAGTTTTTATACAGTATATGGATTCAAAGCAAGTAAAATGTATGAATTATGAAAATCTACTCAATGTATTAAAGTACTTATTTTTATAGTTAATATAAGAGAACTTTGACGTCCAAGAAAAGAAATATATAAAGATATTTTATTGATAATGATTTTATTAAATACACTCTTAGAAAAATATCATCGTGATGCATTACCAATTATACCTACGAATCTCTAGTACTAAGCAATTATTTTTAACAATCATATCCTATAAATGAAACAACGTGCTTATTATATTAAGAAAGTCATATAGTCTTATCATATTCTAAGAGTTTCTTTAATCAATTTTCAATATTTGAAAAAATGTACTTACTCATTTTCAATCAATCAAACCTGTATAGGCAAAATCGTACTTCCTGTGAGACGGTCTTCACAAAAATCAATAATATAAAGATATTTCATATGAACTTATATTCGAAAAAAACTTTTACATTCTCTTTTGCAAAAAAACATTTGGTTTAAGGCAATCGATTTCCCATTGAAAAGTAGATAGTACCACACCACAGGTTGACAAAATCGTTTACTAATACGAAAATATTCATGTCACGTTATTTTATAAAGGTGAATGGGGTTCCAGTATTTGATTAAATTCTACGTATGGTCGTAGTTCCCAATAACTCTGTACCATATCCATGAAGAAAGTGTCTGAAGGCACGAGGAGGCGCGAGCAACCCCTTTTGTATGGGGTGGGCCGAACAAAAGACCTGAAATACGCCGGGGTGTTTTGTTATGAAAAAAATATTTTAAGACGAATTCTGTAGCCACTTTGATATTAGGATTTATTGCCCCGCCTGAAAACACAAAGGATTGTTTATTTACACATTTTTAACGTTACTTTTTCGTTTGTTTTTAAAATACTGCCTATTTCATAATTTGCCTAAATTTTGATCTGAAACGAATCGTTTTTTTAATTAATGTTTGTTGTGAAATGCCTTTTTGTGAAGAGTTCTATTTTTGTGAAAAGTCTGTTTGATTTAATTAATTCGTTTTGATTTTTTTTCTAGTGATAGATTTTCTTTTTGATCTCGATTTTGACTTTGCTGTAAACAAACATTAAAAGAATTATAAGTATAAATTTATTAAAAAATGTGTTGCTGTTTTTCAAAATTCACATTTTCTCTTTCTCATTGCATATAGAATCACAAAATGTATATGTATTATACAAAAGATAGGAAACATTACATCTGAAACACCAACCAATATTACACTGTAAATATCTTAGGTTCAGTTAACCTTTTCGCTATAATGTCATTTAAGGTGTGTTATTTAGAATCCTTACCTGGCCAACCTTAATTTCGGTTTATTTAAAGAGAAACGTCTCTCGTGTATGTTTGGTTTATTCATGCAGAAAAAGGCTAATTATAACTCACATCAGTAGCAACGGTTCAAATTTGCGGGCATCAGTACGCGATAAAATATATAATCGTTTCTTTTGAAAATTTCAAACGCTCGGTCACCTCCCGTTAGGGGTAACTAATTGGGGTGGCAATACAAAAGGTCCGACTGGGCAATTACTGAGCTTTTGGTTTAATCCAGGTCTCCCTCCCGCATACAGGGTGGTTTGCACACACTGCAAAATTGCACACCCATGCAACCTTTTACCTAAGCGTACGAATCACCGATTATATATTCTATAAAGCACAAATACTTTCAATGCGTAAATCGACTCCGTGAAAATATATCCCAATGACAAAAATGCGGAATTGTTAAAAATTCAATTCGGCGTACACGAGTCGGCCTGTATAGTACTCCGGGAATACGAATTCAGTCGTTATTGTTTACATGTAAGCTAGGTGTGGTCTATGAAACGTTTTATGGAACAATTAGTGGGAGTTATCATCCTGTTGACGTATTTATAGTCGGCGCATAAGCTTGGTCACACTTTGTGTATAAATTGTCTTTATTGTTCGCCACTAAACTTCACGTGGTCGCGGAAGGGTTAAATTAAATAATTACAAGCCATTAATGACGTCATTAGCTTCAAATGAGCACTGTGAACCTACAAGACTTGTTAATATAAATTCACATCAAATGCTTACCCATATTTTATATTTAAATACCAACAAATAAAAATGACTCAGTCTTATAAATATAATCATCATTTTATCACATAAAAAATTGAATTTATTTATTATTTTGAAAAATTTATCATTTCTTGGTTGACACGTTAATTTTGCATCTCCAGGGGTCAAATTTTTCAATACAAATTATTTTGATCGCTAAGCCTAAATCATCTTGGACTGTTGATTCAAAATTCAAGACTTGTCATATATTGGATATACAGATTGTATTCAAAATTATACCAAATACATCAACCTACCCTCTGAATAAAAAAAAACTATAATCAGGCAGCTCAGACGATCGCAGGCTCTATCACACAAAGGGAATAATAACTTGAAAGCCTACTTCAGCCATTATCTTAATACATAAAAATTTTATCAGCACTTCTACGTTTTTTCAGGCGTATTTCAATTGACTGGGGTGAAATTATTTATATTATATTTTCAGTATATGTGCATGGACGAATCTAAATTTGATAATAATAATCGTTTGTATATAATAAGGTTTTGAAATCATACATGTAATTTTGTTTATACTTAGTTAAGAATACTCACAAGAAATATGAATAAGAACGTAAAACTGACTTTGTGACAATTTTAATTAATTATTTTTTAACATAAAGATTGCTGACAACAATATTTGCTTGCATAAATCCTCTGGAAAGATTGACAGTGGGGTGTTGTATAGGAAACATTACATTTTTTGTTGGTGCTTTGAGATGGGCAAAACCACGACCACCTCTACGCGAAACCGGAGCTGTAAAAAAATTGATAAAAAGCTTTAAAATATATTAAATTCAAATTCAAATTATTTCCATGAATGCTACACAAAGCATAATTTATTTTGTAAAACTACTTATGTCAATTTGAAACGTGTTTCAACTTTCACTTTTACTACAGAAAACTTTCACTACAGAAAACGCAATACCTGTTACTTCAATACTAGATATAAAATATATAATTTTTAATACATCTAGAATATTTTTTTTGAGAAATTTCAGATGACATAATTAAAGTGTACCAAAGCAAATGATCACCAGAGTTTTTCATAATAAGTCTGTCTACAGTGGAATATATGTGGGGTGTCTTCTCTCCGGCCCCACTGCACAGGTGGCTTTGGCAAAACCCTTAGAGATGCTTGCTGGGGATATGACGTTTTTTCCCAGTGCGATGTTTTGCCGAGACCGGATATCCGGCCCAATCTCTCGCCGGCCGATCCAAAATGTATTTGCTACGCGCTCACGAGACAAATTCGTTTTTCACAAAAAAAACACCCGACTGACCGATGAATCGCCCTCGTTTTTTCTCAGCGCAAGTAGAAGGATTCTGAGATATCATTGTCATTTTATATCAGAATTGACAAGCGTCGAGTAGGGTGATTTAAAACCGTCGAGCTCCAAATCCCGCCCTGAAAATATTAAATTTTTTGCTTAAAAAATGGTGTAGTATATTTTACATTCCAAGACTTTACTTGAAATATTATGTGTATATAAAATGTTTCAATACATATATGTTTTCATGTGCATGTGCGAGTGTTTTTTGCAAAGCCTCTAACTAAATCTGATAAAATCAATTTCAATGTGTTTATTTTTTAACTGGGTTTTAAATATTAAAAAAATGCTTAACATGTACGAATATAACCATCTTTTTAAGCGAGGCAATTAACTTTTATAATAATTTCGGTTGTTCTCGTAATATTGTCGGTGTAACGATCAGTTCTTGTACTTCAGGGATGCTCAAACTCAAAAACTATTTCATTTGAGTCATTTTTTTAATTAGATCGAAGATCTGACGTTGACTGTTAATAAAATAGAGTTTTTTGGACTTCAAGAATTATTTTTATTTAAAAAAAAAAATAATGCGATTCCAAATAAAATAATAAAATTTTCATTCAACACTTTAATTATAGAAGTAGTTTGTCTTTAAAAATACATTAGTTAAAAAGTTTAAATTCTTAGTAAAATATAAGCTACAACTAGATATTGAATAAAAAATTATACACCCTAGTTGAAATAACTTCAGCCATTTTTTTCCAGCTACTATGGAATCAAAAATATTATTTTAACACGTTGAAAAACATGGCCGTATATTTGCTAACATGATTGCAATATATATACGGTGTGTGCATAAATTTTTCGGATTTTCTGAGAGACATGACGTAACTAGTATTGAATCGCATCAGGCTATACTTTATTTAACTTCATGGTGAAGCGTCATTATTGCGCTTTATTTTTCAGTATATGTCATATCGCTGAAGTGTATAAAACATTTTTTTTGAGCTCTCAATATGTCAACTTTTGTACTAACAAAACGCAATTTGCGGGAAGCTTTACTTTTCTGTTTCAATGAGAATAAAAAACCAGCTGAAAGTCACCGATTGCTGTGTAATGTTTATGCTGAACATGCTCCATCGCAAAAAACGTGTGAGAACTGGTTTCGACGCTTTAACAAAGGTGATTTCGATGTGGATGACAAAGAACGTCCAGGCCAACAAAAAAATTCAAAGATGAAGAATTAGAGGCATTTTCCATCATGACAATGCTCGGCCGCATGTTGCTAAATCAGTTAAAACCTATTTGGAAAACAGTGGATGGGAAGTTCTGCCTCACCCGCCTTATAGCCCAGACCTTGCCCCTTCCGACTACCACTTGTTTCAATCGATGAAGAATGCCCTTTTTGGAATACGCTTCACTTCTAAACAGGGTATCAAAAATTGGCTTGATTCTTTCTTGGCTTCAAAAGACGAACAGCTCTTTTGGGATGGAATCCATAATTTTCCCGAAAGATGGAAAAAAGTAGTGGCTAGCGATGGACGATACTTTGAATAGAATATATTGTACCAATTTTTTTATAATAAAGCTCCAATTTCATGAAAAAATCCGTAAAAAATTAATGCACACACCGTATGTAGATATATTTTTTAATAACTAGATGGTTTGAGTTGTGTCGGGGGTGACTTCATGACCCCTGAAACATGCATTGCATACCCCTGTCACACACGACTACACGGCACCTTGCACGTGCGGAGTACATTATAATTAATGCGCAACACCCAAGGACACGTGGGGAAGTAAGAAACGATTAAAACATTCCCGGGAGAGGCTTTCCCTTTGGGACACCAAATAATAATTTCCTATTTGTAATATGCAAGGTAATGCTCATTAAAATTAATTGAATTTACGCTTATTTTGGGGATGTTTTCTTGAGTATACGTATTTATGGTTTGCCCTTAAAAACATGTATTTCACAAATATATGTGATCCTATTGTATATTCATTGTGATTTTGCGATTAGGTGTTAAGAACCCAATTATTTTCAAGTTTTTTGTAAGGTTTAGTAATTGTTGATTTATTTTAATAGAATTACTCATATTCTACAGATATATTTAACTGTTTGAATATGTATAATATTAAATAGTATTAGAAGTAATATCCTCGTATTTTTATCCTATAATCGAGTTTTTGATCATTTTCTAGTCCGTTTTGCGAAAAATCGACTGCACCAATCAAAGAAATTTGAATGCAAAATGTTTGATACATCCCTTTTTCCGAACAGAATATATATTTTTTTCTTATAAATTTACTATTAATATGATAAATATGTGTTTTTCCGATTGAAGTGTAGGAATTTGGAGATTCGTCATGTCCCTTTTCCAAGAGTCCTAAACATTTAAGTCTTTTTCTTAAATCAGAATTAAAAGAATAAATATAAACCCTGTGCGATATATTCTTTATAAAAAAACCTTTCACAAACTTTGGTTTTGAAAAGTCGTCATTTTATCCAATTTTTCAACATGTTCAAGATTTTATTTTACTCTGAAAGTGGACGTTAATTGAATAATAAAAAGTAAATAAATATAATTTATAGTTTTATCAATACTCTGTAAAAATAATCAACTTTCGACATAGAAAAATAAAGTGACAATTAAATTAATTAAATGACACGATTTCGCCAGGTAATGGACTGCCTCTGGTGTCCGGTTGAACACCAGAGGCAATTAAAAGGCAGGAAGCAACTGCCTTAATATACTGACGATTTCGAGCGAAATAGAAAAATATAACGTTTCAATCAAACTCACTCAAGTCACCATCAAATAAAACCAAAATTCACGAAAATACCCAAATGCGACTTCTCTCGAAAATATTAATTTTCAATATAACGGCTTACCATAAATGTAAAAAGGTTATAGAGCCACCTACACCCCTGTTCGTATTAAACCCTTTAAAGACCAGAATTTATCTCTCCGGCACCAGCGCGAGTCCGCCAAAATATTAACTCCATTTTTTTTCCGCAACACCTGCTGAAAGACGATTTTTCACTGAATCGCTCTTGAGCCACTTCTAGGGGCTGTCTTCGTGTTTGATATTATAAAAAAATTTATGATTTTTGGTTCCAATCTTCAGTGCGATGTATATTTTTTCATGGAACACGAATTGGTTTTTCCCTTAGTGAATATTTTTAAGGTGCAGATACCAAACGATGGAAATGACTGCTTATGGAATTCAGATGTTTATACACGCCTTCATAATTTGCAGTTTTGTAGCATATTTTTACAAAAATATTATTTCTGTTTAATAAATCAAATATTTTAGAAATGTTCCGTATAGGTAGAGAATTTTCTCAAAGATTTTTATACGAGACTGAAAGACGACCACATTACAATTATTTAAAGGCACATGTGCAAACTTTTACTTTTACAGGTAAGTACTATCAACTGAAACTTGTTGATAAAGGATTATTTTAATCTTGTATAGCTCTCCACATAAAAAAATATCAACACAATGTCGTAATGTCTTTCCTAGTGATGAGTGTTAAAATTATACACAATTAGCTTAATTTATGTGTGCTTTTGTTGTTACTAGTTCAATGAATCTGGATAATATGTAAGACGAAAAGATCTGTAGTAGGTTTGAAACATCCTGTGTTTTCTCAAGGAAAGTCGTTATATTCAAAATTAATATTTCCCGAAGAAGCCGTAATTGGTAACTTTAGTTAATATTGATTTTGTTGGGTGGAGTATCTAGCAGAATAAATGTAAGCATATTAGTTCCGCGTATTATTCAGCTAGATTACGCTCATACCACATTATTTGTGATGCGTGGTTTTGTTTAAACCATACAGCAAAATAAGGCTGTTTTCATAAAGAAATAACAATAAAATTAATTTTCAAAACCCTTTTTAGTAAACCAAACGATTCAATCAATTGAATATTTTTTTATTTCGTTCAATATTTTTTTTAACATATAACTTTTAACTTATAACTTGAGCTACTGCTTTATTTTTTTTTGTGCAACACAAAAAAGGTCTTAAGATAAATTTAATTTTATCACATCACTGAATGCTTTTTTAAATTGAAGGTATACATTATTTTGTCCTAGGACTTACACATTTAATATACATGCAAAGCTTACAAAATACCTTATATTGTACTATTTTATTTACGTGTGGTCTTGGTTTTTAATAAAAGGGAAATGTATTTAAATTTTGCACTGATTTTTTTCGTTCCTGCTATTCACAACAACAAAAATCTCTTAAAAAAACGAGTAACCTTTTTTTACTTATTGCAACTCTAAATAATACAATACTTTTGTAATCAAAGTCTGTTAAAAGTTGTGTAAACCCTCGTGAAGTATATTTTTTTGTAATCAATAGAGTAAAAAAAACAAACAAATAATTAAACGTAGTAAACAATACTCTGCCATCTATTTATAAAATATTAACACTGTGATTAATATAAACTATATAATAATATGATTCGTAGTATTCCACGAAATCTTATGATTTTTTCGGTATAATCTCTTTCTCTGCAAACAAAAAAATATAGAATCGACCACAGCACGTATATTAAAGAGATGAATATTCTCCGAGGCACATTTTCTTTACGATCAGGAATTTCGCATGAATTTTTAATCAACCAATTTTGGGTGCTTCACACAATTCATTTTTTTCCAGCCAAATATTTTTCACAGCCAAAGAGCATACAAATAATTTCAAGGTTTATAATATTATATTCATTCATATACACACATATATATATATATATATATATATATATATATATATATATATATATATATATATATATATATATATATATATATATATATAGGCCCAAAATCAACGCAGGCAATTTATTCACTAAATGTAAACGAGCCTTATAGCATACGCTTATTACAAAAAAAATAATTTACTACCATTAAAACAATTACCCCGGTTAATAGTTTGATAGTTAATTAATTAAACTTTAACACAAAATGCTATGATACTGAGTCAAATCAAATTTCAATACCTTAATTTAATTTATATCAAAAGGTTGCACAGCAAATTTGTATGGGTTTTGATTTTGTACCAGTGTTGGTTTAACAGAAGTTTTGTCCTTTGAAATGTTGCATTATTACAGATAACATAACAAAAATACATATAACAATTAAAATATATGCATTTTTATTTATTACTTTTACAAACCAGTACAATTATTTATTATAATAATTTTTTACAAAAAAAAAAAACACCTTTACCCAAATAGTATTTTTTAAAGATTTGAAGTAATTGATGACTTTAAAAATGATTTATTTGATGGCACACAAAAATCATGATTTTAAAAATAATAAGTTTATTATCACGATAGCACACAATTTTTTTTTTTTTTTTTCAATAATAATTGTTTTTAATAAACAAGTTTTAAATGTGACGACTTTTTGTTTTGTGGTTTTTTTTGTCATTGTATAATATGTCCAAATATTTTAACCTCGAATGTTCTTGACATATTAAAATATTTATATATTACCTAGAGGTAACCGCAATGACTAGATATTAATAGTTTTTATATTTTAAAAGATGGATAATCATTTGGGTAAAAACTTGGAACAAAACAGATTTTTTTTGGTTTCATAATAATTACAATAAACATTGGATTACTGATACGATTTATTTTCCAATCTGCCTCTTCAATGCGGTTACATAAACTTCAAAGTTTTAACGAAATAAAAAATTAATACACGCAATACTTAAAAATATATTCAATTAACTTATTATTTATTTAAAAGAAAATATATCAGGTATATACTGTATTCCATCATAATGAGGCTAATCTATCATTGTAGTTTCAGAAGCTTTTCTAGTGATTATTTTTTTACATGTAATATATTAAATTGGCGCAGGTTGCGTTGTTATAACAACACTGAAAAAAATGGCACTACTTTCACAGACTTAAGACATAAAAAAACTGCTACGAACTAATAAAGCTATAGACAAGTAACATCATCACCTTTTTTATTTAAGTCTACATTCATTGCGCAAGAAATCTTTAATGCTGGTAAAGCTGAAATTTTAAACGCACAGTGATTGTGAAAATTATTTTATAAATAAATTTTTAATAATTACACTACCAAAAAAAGAAATCACTATGAATTTAAAAAAATACTTTATAAAATTTGAGATCATAAATGCGATTGATTCCGATATTTTTTCGGAATTATTTTTCATTTACAATCCATGTGAAAGTAATAAAAATTAAAAGTGATGGACTTATGAAACAAGTGTATTATTTTTGTATTTTATGTATTTATATACAGTGCGTATATTTGGATAAAGTGAAGATCAAAACATCGCGATTGCTCTGAAAGACAACCACCTAAATTCTATGGCGGAGAGGCGTGCGTGAGATGCATGGATATCTGCAAAGTGAGTCTACTTTTTACATTATCTTACAAGCCAGTCTGGATGGAAAACTTTTGAATGATAATATTACAAAGAGAAGCTCTTTTAAGATAGACATCGTCTGTGGAACGCCTCGGGATGTTCCTAAAACGATCACGAAAAGTCTTTGTTACCTCTGGTATCTAAGGTTCACTTCGGGTTTTTGTGGATACAAAGTACTTAAACATTTAGTGTACATACGGATTGTTTCAAAACTCGTTGTGTTAATAGAGAAGAGAAGGCTGGAAAAAAACCTCTTAACTATTTTACTCTTTGGGAATTTGGGATCCGAAAGCAGTGGGTAGTCAGAAAAGCGACGAAACGCACACCCGACAGTGTTTTTCAAAAACCATTGTATTTATACAGAAAAGATTAGAAGAAGAAAAAAAAGCAACGAAATTTAACAAAATAAATTATTAAATGCTCAAACTCATGGGTGTTTAGTTATCATTATTAGTTTATCATATAAATTATTTTTATTAAATATTGGGTAAATTTTCTGATGATAATTACATTTATGGTTTGTTTTGGTATAGAGGCAAACGGAAGATCTATATTATATGTAACATTTGTATTCAAATATAAAATAAAACATAACTAGATTCTTCAGGTTTGTTCTGAAATACATTTTTAATAAAATAAATGACAAAAAAATAAACAAACACGTATATCAAATATTTGCATGTTAAAAAAACGTACACGATTTCAGCAAAGTTATGAAAAGTAAAATTAGTTTTTTACGAGTCTGCCGGCTTCTAGCTTGTTTAGTATTTTTCCTCTTGTAACTCAAATTTATAAGAACAACCCCTTTTGACTCGCTGAAAATATAATATTATTTAGTTTCAAGTAAATAAAGCTTAGAAGTACGCGTCGAAGACTCAAACTAAAAAAAATGATGTCGTATAGGGAGAAAGTTACTCCGACGTCTCAGCGGGGAGTAACACGAAAATGGGAGACTTCTAAATTGATTTATTGACACTTTTTGTTTCACCCTAGGATATAATATAAAAGAAAACAAAAATATATTTTTTTCTTATTCTAGGCTTCGCTTTTTATTATTGATAAAGCGCAACCGATTGGTTGGTCTAAAGTCGTTATCAATATTAAAGTCATCCGACCCTTAATATTTTCAGTCAGTAAGTATTGCACCTTGATCTGGAAATTACAACACTTAGTAACCGACCATAAAGCAATATAATTATATTATATTGCTAAGATATTTCTTATGTCATAATAAATTTTTCAAATGCAAATAATACCTACCGATGACAGAAATAATAATACACTTAAATAGCAAATAGATCTCAAAATTTATTTAAATTTGCTTGTCTTTTTACTCAGAGAAAACTTTTTTTCTCAAGAAAAAACCTTGCCTTAAGCATGATAAAAATTATTTATATACGAAATCACAGCCGCAAATGCTTCTTTTAATGTTATTTATTACGATTATTTTCCACTTCACAACGTTTATGAATCAAATAATTATAATTTCATTACAGTTAAAATAAATAGTAGCCGATTCAGTTTTGATATATCCAGATAATCAAACTTATGTCGTAGGCTCGTTTATTTTATTAAAAACAGTGTCATTCATAAAAAATATATTCGTATTTGCAAATTTTATTTACCGTTGCGATTGTACGACATAGATTTTGATGTACTGTCAGTTAACCGAGCCAATTTTCTTAATATCTGTATTGAAGATTAAACAATTCTTAAGCAGACATACCACTATATGGACTATCAATCATCCCGAGACGCGAAAAGCGTACAAGCAGGAAAGCCATACAAAATATAATATTTAGATACTGTCGGAAAACGACGAAAGGGAATTCGCAAAAAAATCAACGTAAATATTTAAGATCTGTTGAGAATTTTATATGTAATTTATTGTTACGTCAATTCTCATAAGATGAGTCTCAAAACACGCACATCACTTTTACAAACGAAACGTCTGTGTAAAGTATTTATTAGTTGGTAAAGATTTTTTTTTGTATTTTTGTTTATATTATTTATTTATGATAAATGTGAAGAAATAAAAATCACTTTGTCTTTATATGAACGTGAAATTTCTTGGGTCATTACGTTATTGAACCATTTTCAGGTATTTGGCTTCTGTACCGGGACTGCAATCCCAACTCAGCACAATCCCTGAAATTTCCAAAATTATCTATTAACAATGGCTGCTAAAGTCTATAAACATATTTTAGGATGTTTTTGTGGTTAGAACTTAAACCTTTTAGGCACTTTTTAGTTAATATTGAAAAAAAAACTTCAATGCTGAAATTTTCAGGTGATCGACTAAACATAAAACTTAAAGCCTATGTAAGTGTCTTTGTTTTATGGTCAAATATTTGCTGCTGTGTTATAGATAATACGTCTTTGGCATATGTTTTAATGTAAAATGATAAATTACAAAAAAAATCTATGAGAAAAACCTTTTTACTAGGTTTCATTTTTGATTGAATTGGTTTGTAATATCAATATGGTACAAAAAAATATCTCAGTTATACAAATATTTTCAAGTGTATGTGATTTATAATATCCTGAAAACATTGATTATACTATAGAAGAATTAATTTTTAATACTTATTGGTTCGTAGATTATTAAGTCATTAACATTTTCAGAAGTTTTCTTGCTGAAAATAAAAATTGAAATAATAGAGATGGACTGAAAAAAATACGCTCATAACATCTGAAACTGTGCTTGAGCTTTCGCTCGTCTTGCGAAAATCAAGAAAAGCTCTCCTGTAAACTTAATCCAAAGCAATTGAAAAGAATTCTGCGCAGAATTCGCAAAACTTAAAAGTAAATCATTTTATGAAATCAGCGCGCTTAAATGTCAGGAAAGGAAAGAAAAATTATTTGTAAAAATAATGGTATTCGTGAAATAAAATTCATGAAAGATTCATGTTGGAAGTCAAACAATGCTTAAGTGTTATTCAATCAGAGTTAATAAAAATTTTATTTGGTTGCATAAACTTTTTAATCAGTGATTTTTTTTTTACATTAAAAAAAAACAGCATTTCGATACAAACATGAAAGAACGCTTTTGAGTTATGATTTTTATACATAAAAGTAACCATTTATGAATTTTTCGTTTCAATATGTGGCCTGATTTTCAAATACTTGTCAATCATACACGAGTTTAGGTTTAACGAATATTTTTCATTGAAAAAGTTCTCTGTGATATGGCATTAAAATTTTTATATCAAAGACCACAATTTTTCAATATGTTACATAAAGGGCTGATTTTCAATCATGACTGACGCATTGCGAGCTCTACAAATATGTTTGATTGGATGCATTATACACATAATTTTAGTGCACTATAAATGCATAAAGCCTCGAAATACCTTATTTTTTACTTAAAACTGTTGGGACTTGTTCATACAACAATTTTACAAGAGATGAAAAATTGGCTTTGGGACAGGAGCCAATGGTGGTACATTTGATATGTGAACTTAAAAACTTCTCATTTATATTTTATTCTTGAAAGATGGTTGTAGAGTAGAAGAAAAAATTATTTACTGGAGTTACTGGAGCCAAAAAGTGGCTTTAGAATAAAAGCCAAAACGTTGAAAAACCATTAAAAGCTTTATATGTCACCACAGCTAATGTATTAATGGTTTAGGTGCCATAATCAAGTTTTTTTGATCATTTTCTAGTCCGTTTTGCGTTTTGATTTAAATGCAAAAAGTTTGATACATCTCTTCGTCCGAACAGAATATATTTTTTTTTCTTATAAATTTACTATTAATATGATAAATATGTGTTTTTCCGATTGAAGTGTAGGAATTTGGAGATTCGTCATGTCCCTTTTCCAAAGTCCTTAGCATATAAAAATCGTTTTTACAATTGAAATCAAAAGATTAAATATAAACCCTGTGCGATATATTATTTTAAAAATTAAAAAAAAAAAAGTCTTTACCAATCTTTCGTTTTGAAAAGTCGTCATTTTATCCAATTTTTCAACATCTTCAAGATTTAATTTTACCCTGAAAATGGACGTTAATTAAATAATAAAAAATAGGTAAATATAATTTATAGTTTTATCAATACTCTTTAAAAAAATCAACATTCGACATAGAAAAATAAAGTGACAATTAAATTAATTAAATGACACGATTTCGCCAGGTAATGGACTGTCCAACCGGAGACCAGAGGCAATTAATAGGCTGGAAGTAACTGCCTTAACAAAAGCAGCTACAGTCTACAAGTTTAAAATGCACATAGATCTGTTTTGAAGGGTATTGAAGACAAGCTTCATATTGAAAAAATCTACCGCAACTACTTCTATGGAGCAATTGGTAACGGAAAGGTACAAGCACCATAAGCCGTTGAAATATAACCCATAAATGAGTGATTTTTTGTATGTATTAGAACCGTTTCCGCTAGCTTTGGTAAAAGCACACGAGCGTACCTCCTGCCAGCACATTTCCGTTTTCTGAGCCAATTTTCCTTTCGTCTATAAGGGTGGGTAATGAACCGCGTAATTTTTTAAAACTTTTACATGGGTATAAAAAAAACGAGTTTATTTAACGTTCGATCGTCTGCGAGCTTTTTGTTGAAGTTATTCCTGCAAAGAATTTTTTTTTTTTTTCAATTGCTTTTATGAAAATCTGTAAAGGCGTTTTACGTTGTTGTAGGAATGAATCTGAAACCCGAACCTCTATTACTATCTTATACAAGATAAGCGGTTTGTGTGCCAATATACCACGAAATAAATCATAATAATAAAAAGTAAACATTTTTAAATTTAAGGCACAAACAAATTTTTGAGCCTAAGCAAGATGGAGAAAGATTTCACTTCCTGTATATGGATTGAAAATATTATGCTGCTGAAGTGTGTACCAAGCAATTGGAATATTTTTTTAAGAATTTAGAAAAACTTGCTACTACTGTATGATATATCTTCACGTTAGGTCAAAAGTAAAATTAGATTAATAGAAAAAAATAAATTTTCAAGCATGGCTTTTTTATTGTAACTAGGCTTTTATGTATTATTTATAAATTGTACTATTTTTTACGATAAGTCGAGATTTACTGTAATAAACAAATTTTCACTCAGTTAGATAAGTGCTAAGTATAAATCTATGTTATTCTGTCTGAGACGAGAATAACATTGAAAATATTCACAGACTATAATATAAGCTCAGCTCCGCGAGGGCTTGGAAGACAAGGCTTTGGTACAAAAAATTATAACATTTAAAAAAATTATTTGAAATGGACCTCAGCCAATTGTTTATTTTTTCAGTTAAAGGCGCCTCCGGTAACAGAAAAACTCACCCTCAAACAATCGGGGTAAGAAGGAAAATACCACTCCATCCCCTCGCGACCCCCGGCGCTTGCGGCCTTCTACAGTTGAGGGTTGGTTGCCTCAAATATAAACTTTGTTTTTCCACAAACGTACACGTGGAACCCCAAAGCATGGGACGCAACTTCCGGTTTTCCCCTTGATTGTTAGTTAAAGTCCCGACATGCCTGCGCCGCTGTGTTTGACTTGCTCGAGCCACAAACTCAATATTGTTACCTATTTTTTTTGGGAAATTGATTTGACTTTCATATTATCGAATTTGATTATAAAATATTTTCAACACAGCAAAAATTCTAATAGGTTATCGTATCATCAGATCATTTCTAGGTACAGACATGTAAGATATGAGGTATTGTTAGGTGTTATAAAGATTTACAAGAAGCAGGTTATTTGTTTAATTGGCCAACAAATATTTGGGGCCAGTGAGGTGGAAGATTGTTTTCACGTCTGTACTTCTCGCTAAATCAAGGAATGGTAAAAACAAACTTAGAGTATCGAATTTACTTAAGAGAAACTCACAACATTGCTGCTCGGTATACAAGGGAGCATCTGGAAATAAATACGATGGAAAAAAAAACATTTGTACGTGTAAGCCTTTAAACGCCGAACCTTTAAGCACTGAAATACCCTATGATACAGTTAAAAGAGATACGTGTTGTTAATTTATCATACTATTCAACTTTTGAGCAATATAATTACTTATATTTTACAGTTTGCACTTAAAAACTATACTGTCGTCTTTTTTGTCATTTCCAGGAATAATCATACAAACGAATCTTGTTTCGTATGTTTTTCATCAAAATATTATTTAATATATGTAAAAAAATATTTTATGGACAATACTTTTACTTTTAGAAATCTCTTTTAGGTATCTTAAATATGATTTTAGATAAACTGAATATCTTTAAAGCAAAAACCTCTATTGGGTCAACAAAAGTTTTATCATTTCTTGAATGAATCTATTTTGAGTGTGATTGAGTATTGAAAAGTTGTACATTTTTTATAAACTAAAAATATTAAACTTTACCATTTTCCAAGAACAACAGGTAAATAAATGTGGAAAGTCTTAGGAGACAGTTGTATCTGTGTTGAAAACCAAGATTTGTTCTTCCTATATAAAATATGATTTTTGGAAACCAGATTTAATTTGACAAATAACGGTATATTAAACTTTCCACAGCATAACAATAATTTCACCATATGACAGTATTTTTAACAGTAAACGTAATTTTTTCCAAGCATAACAAATACTTTGAGGCTTACTACGAAAAGCTGTACACAAAAATGCGACCACCTCCGCATTTTTATTATTATTTATAAATAAAAAAACCTTTTAAAAACTTCACCTTTGTTATGTTTTTTGAAAGCAGTTAATATTCTGTTACAACTTAAATTCAAAGTTGATTTTCCGCTTTTAACATTTTAATAAAAATTGCAACCTCAGAAAACCTTCGAAAGGTAAAAGCAGACACTATTCGCTTAAAAAATATCATATTTTTCTTTGTCCTTCTGTTCAATGCGAGTGGTCTGTAAAAAATGTAATTTATAAACATGCTCTGCGGCAAAACATTGTTTTGTGTGAAAACATATAATGTTTTGTATTCACACACCCAACTATTTTACAGGATTACAATGAAGATTACAGACGTAAAACGGAGAAGTTTTATAATTCAACATGAAAAATACAATCAAAGTAACGGAGGCTTGTGGAGATTACAAATCAGCTGTTGTAGACAATACTAGCTCGAGACAAGAATGCTTTCAGGGGTTATATTTTATTATAAGCAATTCAAAATAAATGTGTTTATGTAAAATAATACATTTTTCATATTTCAGCATATAAATTTTTATTATAATTTTTAATAATTTTTATTATTTATTTATCCAATATGCTTGATTACTACCTTAAAGCAGAAAATTTGTTCTGAATGATCCTTTATAAAACTTTTGCCTGAAGCTGTCAAGAAAGCATGTAGACGAAACAAGTAGCTTCAAACAATAACAAGTTTGAGTACTATATATTTTTTTTACTTAAACATTATAATGGAATGCCACTCAATGCTTCCTGTCAAAACAATTCAATATATGTCTTTTTAAATATGTATTGCAGTATAACTACTTAGTTTTTTCGACATTAAAAAAAGGTTTTCAGGAGATGCCATGGTTTTTGAGTGAAAGTGCATATTAAAATCTTATTTAATTTTTTCAGGGTATCAAGCTAAAGCCCATTGTAATAAGAGATAATCCTTGCACTGTAAACAGCAAGGGACAGGCAAAAACAACCCCGGGGTCCAAAGTTGATCTTGCGCCCCCGAGTGCCTGCAAACTCCAGATTTTATTTGCAGGAGCTACATCCAAAGTGGAGAAGCGGATAACCTAATTTTTGGGCAAATCTAATTTGTACCTACGAAAATAGATACGGGTAGCTTAAGAAAGATGCGATTTTACAAGGGATGATGGAGACCCGGAAAAGCTACCGTGAAATTCTAGGGTATTTTCTCGTAAAAAAGGGCGACTACCACTTTTAATCCGAAGACCCTATTTTTGAATGTTTGTTTTATTATAAACACAAGTTATTGTATTTTTATAAAAGGTAATTTTATTTAAAGAAGTATTTTCAGTGAAGTTATTTTTTTATAGCATTAGCATTTTCAAGCAGAGGGAGGCTTCATTGACAAATAAAATTAAATAAAGCAAAGAGTCAATGGTTGTCAATAGTTATTTAAATAATCAATGTTTCTTTTAAATAATACATTACAAACATTAATTAATTACTTATTAATTAATATTAATTTTACTAAAAAAAATTTACCAAAAATACATTGTATTAAACAATTAAGATCATAATTAATATTAAAATGATGCTAAAGTAAAACTCTAACTAATATTTAAGGGTGTATATAATTTTTATCGGTAGTTATTAACAAATAAAGCTTTCTTTTAATAATGTTATATTTAATATTTAAAAAATATTTTTTAATATGAAATGGCGGTTTTATTTTTGACAGCCCTGTTTTATAAAGTTAGCATTTTTATAAATACATATATTTTATTGATATGTACAGATCTAAGATAATGATTTATTTTAATTCAAAAATATTATACATACATTTTTAAAACGGTTGTCTATTTATTTTTTAAACGTTAAAATAATTCACCATCAACTTTTATCGCAGGGTCGCTATCTTTTACACTAATTACTTTGAAAATTTTAATCAACGTAAGGATTTGCATTTTATTGGTATATTTTATTTTATTATTTCTTCAAAGTGCCATAAAATTTGCATTTTCGAGATTAAACCGGATCTTAAAATATATTTATTTATTTTCATCTATATTTCTCCAAAAATATAAATTTTCACTGCAACACATCTGCTATTTGCCTTTGATACGCGAACGTTACGCGGGCCTGTGTATCAAAATTATACAATCAAAATAATGTTGTTTAACCCGAACTTTAAAACACAGCCTAAAATATTCATATAATCTTTACATCATAATATGTACTACCCCCAAGCGGTTAAATAGCTAAACAGCCAAATAGCCAAATACCTCGGCGTCTCAGCGAGCCGAAGTCTCGGGCTGGGGTCGCGTGGGATTTGAGGGTTAATTAACTGAGATTTATACCCCACTATGTTATCGGGTATATTGCCTGTCGCTAATTGTCGTATTCGGGGTATATCACGTGATTAGGGCGGACCTCACCCCGGGAACATCTCACGCTTGCCCGCGCGTGCCCGCAGGGTTAGGGGTAATTATTTTTATGACATGTAGTGGAGGAGCGGGTGTTTTTTACCCCACGGAGCGGGTGTAATTATTTTCGGAAAACGCGAAAATTATTGCTTTTTATCGTGCCTGGCGAACTAGCCCGTGCGGCGTGTGTCATATTTCATTTTGTTTGTGAATTAATCTTCTCTTGAGTATGTGAATAAGTTGCGGTTGTAATAGGCACCCGTCGATTGTGAATTTTTTTTAACAAACTTTAACCTTAAACATCTTCTTTATCGAGTGTTCACTTCACTGAGCTACTCATGCTCTAGTTTATTTGGCTTTATCGACGAAACAGGATGATTTTCCTTCAGCGCTTTTTCATCACCGGTTTTTTCTTTTGGTCTTTTTTGTGGAGGCAGTTCTCGAGGTTGAACTCGAAGAAGGTCTTGATTTGGAAGGAGTGTGCGAGGTCTTATTTTCTCCTTCTTTGAACCTGAAGTCATCATTTTCTGGAGGGCCTCTTGCAGAGATGGGGTGTCGGACATATACTCATGCTGAGCAAGTGTTCATGGTACTCTAAGGAGAAAATAGTGTAATGGGTTTCCGTGTTCTTCTACACCGTAGTTTTATATTGTTGCTGCCTTTAATCCTTTTTTTACACAGTTTTGACGTTTGGATCTGATACTCCTTCTGCTGCAAGCTACAGCAACAATAGCAATAGCTTCCAGAGCACATCCCCCCACAATCATTCCATTACCGATCCTTTTCACACGCTCAGGGTACAGAATGGCAGCCATGCACAAGCAAAAGAATGGAGAGAGCAGGGAGAAAATATAACTAAAGTTTATTCGTGGATTGACTCAAATATTTTTGCATATTATTATTCATTTTTAACATAAACTTTTATGAGTGGTTTTCATGACAAAATTAGATTCGATATTTATATAAAAAATAAAGTTATGTTGTGATAACATTATGCAGAGAACAAACCCTTAACAGGTAGTATTTACCTATCAGTTTACATAGCAGACCACCTCCACATTCCTAAGGCCGTACAGTTGACCTATATTACCCCAAAACAACACATAACACTGTTGGTGCACAAAGATACCTTTAACCCTATAGGCATGTAATATTATTAATAATTATTGTCCTGTGCGGGTTAAAACAATATCATTTGATTAGGCCAGTCCAGACCCCAGCAGGCTGGGCGCGTTATGACTTGTTAAGCCTGTTTAGATGTGCTCCCAGGGTTAAAACGTTATTAAACGAAAAATTAATGGATCCCAAAAGGGTTAAGATAAAAATATGTTATATTTTAATTAGTCCCAGTGTTTATATTTTAATATTTCTACTGCATTGTATATGCCGCTTTTAATTTTGGGATATTTGGTTCATCGTTAAATATATCATCAAGTGGTTTTGAATATGAGGCAATTTAGGATTTTAATTGTGTACTATTATCAAAATTGTATAATTAACATCAGCTGTAACAGCATTAACATACTTAAACTATAATTAATATAATACAAACACATATAATAAAATGATAATGGTATATTTTTAAGTGCTATCGAATTTCACCATTCATATATCTGTGGGGATATAACGCGTATTGTAAAATAATTCTAACAAAATTTGTGCTCTAGAGTTTGCTAGAATACTCAATCTAATGTAATTTTTTTTATCAAGCATTATTATATAAAAAAATAAAAAAATATATTTTTTAAAAATAAAAATATTTAGTAATGTAAAATATTTTTTAATAATATGAAAACAATGCAACATATTTTTTTATCATTTTACTCAGTTTTTAAAGGTCTGCCCAAACGTATTATTATACAATCCTTCCTTTATATAGCTTTAGCATTTATATCTGATCTTCCTTCTGTAGCAGGCTGCAGATACAATGGCAGGAAGTCCTGAACACATCCTTCCACAGTCCGTTCCAATTAAATAAAAATTATACGTAAATTATATAGAAATTACTTCACCGTTTTCAGTATCCTTCGATTCCTTAAAAACAACTCATTCATTGTAAATCTTAGATAAAAAATATATTCTAGAAAAATACAACATTTTAACATTGCAGTTTATATCATGTTTAGAAACAGTGTTTACGGATTGTTCTCAAGTAAAGTATTAAAATTATTTCATTTTGGAGCAATAACCAGCAAAATGTATGTAACTGTAATTTAAGATGAACAGTGCTTTTTTTTGGGACCGCACGCCCCTGGCGTGTATGTATGCTAAAAAAAATATTATTTTTAAAAAAATATTATGTTCAAGAAGTCGGTTTTGCTCGGATGTAAATAATTAAAAAAAAAAAAAAAAAAAAAAAAAAAAAACCAACAATATTAACATTCCAGAGAAAAACGCCGAGTAATCTAAAAATGCCGATCCGAAAAAATATTCAGAAGGCGTTGTATGAAATATTCAAATATCGAGGAGGCCTCCCCGCGAAAATATTCCGCGATAAAAAGACCTTTCCTAAATTCGCAACCTCACAGCGTATTGGGAAAATCACTCTCAATTGGCTGTAGATACTTTTAGCCGTCAAAATGCCACGATTTTGCGAATCGCGCGTGCCGACGAGCTGTACGGGCGCGGTGCCGAACCAAGGCCAAGATTTGTTTTACTGAAAAATAAAAATATATCACAATTGTCTTAAGATTATTTTTGATGTTATTTAAATGGAAAATGGATGTTATTTCTTGAAAACTAAAAAAAAAAAAACATATATATATAAATCTTTTCATGTATATTGTATTGCATTTTGGCATCAGTAAAAATGAATACATCCTTTATTTTATCAAAGAGAAAATTTAATATAAATAATTTTTTTACATAGAAATTGTTATAGTATACAAAAATTTCAAACGTTTTTTTACATAATTATTAATTTCAAATTTACGTTTATAGTTTACTCAAATTATGTAACCGAAATTTTAAGGTCTTGAGTTATTTTTCGGTGAAGTTTTTTTATTGAAAAAAATATTGTACGACTGTTTTTTTCGTCAGCCAGCTGGTAGTCTATACGTCTTTTCACTGTTGAATATGTGGCATAAATATATTTATTGAATATAACTTCCAAAACACATTGTCAATCTTCAGTAGAGGGATGTTCTGAAAGCGCGCGGGTGCGAGTGGGACGGAGCTGGGGGGCTGAAAAATACCCACAGAAAATAGATGCGAAAAAATCCATTCCAAGCTATGAAAGAACCTTTATTGGTACAAAATAGTTTTTTTTTTAAATATAAACACGGCTCAAACACAACGCAAGTAGTCGCGTTTGTCGGAAAACTTTAGCCAATTTGCCTTTTTGTGAAAAATAAATCATATGTTTTATTTTTTGGATTGGACGTCAATCAGATGCGTATTTACTACCCATTACGGGCTTAATATATTATTACTAAAAATTCTTGTTAAACGGAAGTGATTCGTTTGTACAAGGGTTTCTTTAAATCATCTTTAAATCATCTTCTATGTATGAACTAATGTGCCTAATCGTATTAGTAATAATATAATAAACCCGTAATGGGTAATAAATACGCATCCGATTGACGTCCAATCCAAAAAATAAGACATATGTATATGATGGTGCGCGTCTTGACTAAATTATTAGATTTTAAAAATAATATCCAGATGGGATTAAAATCGCATCACTTGTTACTTTGTTCAAAAAGTCCAGTGCTTGCAAATCACTTAATATTAGTTAGTTCATATGTAGAGTATGATTGTTAAAAATTCTCGATAAACGGATGTGATTCGTTAGTACAAGGGTTAGTACACCGGCCATGTAAGCCTGGTGATGTGGGTTCAAATCCCACTCAAATCACGATGATATTTTTCTGAGAGTTTCTTTAAATCATCTTCTATGTATGAACTAATGTGCCTAATCGTATAAGTAATAATATAATAAACCCGTAATGGGTAATAAATACGCATCCGATTGACGTCCAATCCCAAAAATAAAACATACGTATATGATGGTGCGCGTCTTGACTAAATTAATAGATTTTAAAAATAATATCCAGATGGGATTAAAATCGCTTCACTTGTTACATTGTTCAAAAAGTCCAGTGCTTGCAAATCACTAAATATTGGTAAATAAAGTATGATTGTTAAAAAATTTCGATAAATGGAAGTGATTCGTTAGTACAAGGGTTAGTACACCGGCCATGTAAGCCAGGGGATGTGGGTTCAAATCCCACACAAATCACGATGATACTTTTCTGAGAGTTTCTTCTATGTATGAACTAATGTGCCTAATCATATTAGTAATAAAAATAAATCAATCAACTCGAATAGCAAATCTTAAAACGCAATTTAAATAGACATCGCAAATACACCTCTAGAAAAAAGAATCAATTAAAAAAAAAAAAATGTACTACACAAAAATCTGCATACATTTTGTAATACAACGCCTCGACATAAAAAGCCGGAGTCCTTACAACCCGCTTCAATCCTGAGTCCAATACAAAATATTTAAATACCCCGAGCGATTTGAATAACATTGAATACATTCTTTTCATGCTCGGCGCACCTGGGATGCGGGCCTCCCTTTCAGGCGCCCCTGAGGTCATGTGATGCCTCTCCCCGGATCCGCCCCGATTGACCCTCCCGTCTTTCAGTGGAATAACTCAATCTGAATGCCGAGGGAAAAGTTTGAATGTAGCCAGTGCCTCTGGGGATTTTAAAAGCTTCGGGTCCACTCATACTATCCGTTCATTTAAAGCTATCCGTACCTGCTGCAAACAAAAACAACATCTTTTACGGTGACAAATTTAAATTAGAAGTTTCAGGTTCGAGATTAAAGACATAAAAATTGCTGATTTGTTAGCAATGAAGAACTCTGTAAAGTGTATCGTGAGTGATGATATTTCATTGCAATAAAATATACATATTTGTGATATGGGTAACTTATTATACTTTCTTCACGTTACGTTTATATATTATATATTTTATCAAAAATATTTAAGAGTCTTAGTCGCGTGTTCGAGTTTTTTTGATCATATTCTGGTCCGTTTTGCGAAAAATCGACTGCACAAATTAAAAAAATTTAAATGCAAAAAGTTTGATACATCCCTTCTTCCGAACAAAATATATTTTTATTTCTTGTAAATTTATTATTAATATGATAAATATGTGTTTTTCCGATTGAAGTGTAGGAATTTGGAGATTCGTCATGTCCCTGTTATAAGAGTCCTAAACATTGAAAAGTCTCTTTTTTCAATTGGAATTAAAAGATTAAATATCAACCCTGTGCGATATATTATTTTAAAAATCAAAAAAAAATCTTTAACGAAATTTGGTTTTGAAAAGTCGTCATTTTATCAAATTTTTCAACATCTTCAAGTTTTTATTTTTCCCTGAAAATGAACGTTAATTAAATAATTAAAAATAGGAAAATTTAGTGTATAGTTTTTTCAATACTATATAAAAAAATAAATTTTCGACATAGAAAAATAAAGTGACAATTAAACTAATTAAATGACACGATTTCGCCAGGTAAAACGGTTAGGTAGCAAGACTATAAAATAATCAAAAAAATATCTTCTTGCTTTGTTTCAGAACCATTGTAATCGAATTGGATACATCGTAATTATATTATATTAGCATAATTGAAATAAAATTCAATGGGTTAATGAACTATTATATATTCAAAGATTTGCTCGACTGCTTAAAAAACAAACCGATAATTGTAAAACTGTTTTAATATTGTTTTTTTTTATGAATTGCTGTTGCAAACAGATCAATGATTAAAATTTATTTAAAGACTTATAAAAAAGTACAAGTAATCGTTTTTGCCAGCTGTTATGAAATAAAGTGATAATTATAAAATTGTTTTCAAAGCAAATAAAAAAATTATAAAACGCAAATCCAAAGACATTCAAACAGATCAACGGATTAATTTCCATTTAAAGAAGAAAAATACACGTTTACTGCTTTTGCTTAACTGCTTGTAAACAGACCGATTCGAATGAAAAAAAATACATAAAAACTTGCAATAAATTAGCATACGAAACATCTCCCCCCTAACTACCAAAGAAAAGTGCTGGATATTAGTTTTCTTTCGCGGAACGTGCTCGGGATTTGCTTTTTTTTTTGTACCTCTACATGAAATTATACTCCTCGCCCTTGTGCTCGGTGGCCGTTTTATACATTTAAAGGCCTGAAATATTTACAAAACTTGAAAAAAACTTTGCAGACGGTATTTCAACACTCGTGGTATCATTTAATAAGGGCAAAGCGAGTAGCACTATATTTTTTCTACAAAACTACAAGTGAGATTAACACACTAAAGGCGAGGCGGGTACTAGTACCCGTTTCGCGGACTGCTGTCTAAAATGTATTAATACCTTTTTGAATGTGTTCACTCTAAAAGCGGCAGAAGGTCATTTTATTCTTTAGGTTTACAGCTCGATATGCTTGTTTAGGACTCGTCAACGTTACTTCTACCAATACTGTCCAGTGATCGAAATGAAGAAGTGGAGTGGTCAGAGAATGATATTCCTCCAATTATTGAACAATTTTTAAGACAAAGTGGTGTTGTTGTGATGCCAAGTAATCCGCAAAGTGTGTATGAAGTGGTTCAACTTTTTATGGGAAACGATTTATTTGACTACATGCAAATCAAAGAGTGTATAAACTAGATTTCGCACGCGCAATTTTACGCAAATTTTAGTCAATTTGGTACCCACCTAAAGTGTGTTTTAATATAACAAAATAGTACAAACTTGCACCTGCTGCGGCTGAAAAGGCGTAAACGTAAATTTAACCTAGTGCTTTTATTTCTGAAAAAAGCCCCTGAAGCAGGTATGAACGATAGTTAGGTAAAACCAAACTATCGTTCAAAAATTGTCAATCCCTGAAAATGGCACAAAATCAATATGCCTCGTCCATGATAATTACTTTGACTGTTTGACGAGATAGTTGGTCGTTTATATCTTCGGTTGTATCTCAGTTAACAATGGCCGGTGCGTCCTTTAGAATTAACAGAGTTGTTACGCGGCCAATGCTCTGCTCGTATTGTTCCAGGCTTGTGTAGTTCATTGTACCCGCCATGGGGGCTATCGAGATCTCAAAAATAACAATACGCAATTTTGGACCATCATCGTGCATATTGTCTTTCTTCCGCTGAAATATTGTGCTGTACAGTGATCCTCTTCAAAACATTGTTTCAGATATATTTTAATTAAGCGCGTCTGCTTGAGATAATCTTGAACGTCAGCCGGCATTGTTGGTTTCGTATTTTTATAAAATTATATGAATGATATATTATACGAATGTGAATTCATCGTGGTATCTTTAAACAGTACACAATATTTTATGAATCTGCGCTTAAATACCATTGAGCTTATTAGAGCATTAACACATGAGAATAAAGCCAGTGTGTTTGTGTGGTTTTGTACATATTAATTATACAGTATACTCAATATACTAATAGTGGTATTCGTGATTACGGTCAGTTGCTACAATCAATCGCAAAAACTTAAAACGGCTCAACACTCAAGAAGTCTAAGATTCATAGTTTTCATGAAAACTGCAAGACTAGGCTTTCTAATAGTTCTGTGTTTCCGGTAAGTAAGCACTTATCGATCCGCCGGGCCGGCGTCCTTGACTCGGTAGGAATTGTCACTGTTGTAACAACATCCGGTTCCGGGTCGGGCGGTAATGCAAATGGCGGATTTCCGCTAATCCCTGGGATTTGTGTTCGAATTTCCAAATGCATTTCCGGCGACGCGGAAACGGAACAAACGACAGCCGCCGCTACAGAGTGCAATTATTTCAGGTTTTTTTTTCAGGAGTGTTTATTTTTACAGCCGTGATTTAAAAGCACCTAAATGAGATATGGAAATTTTATATATAATATATATCCATGTTTTTAAAAATAAGGTTGTAGTTTGTGCTATGTCATTTATTATTTATTCTTTGTGAAATATGATAAATAATCCAATTTTTGCGACAAACACTGTGGGAATCTTTTCATTGTCAATTGGACTTTTTTCGTCTTATTATGAATTTTTCCTTTTGTATTTTGTGATGGCAATGTTTTCGGCCCGCCAAGTATAAATTATTATGCATAAAAAAATAAACAAGAAGTTGAAGAAATGACAAATTTATTTCAATACAAACAAAGTATCTTTTTTAATTTTATTATTTCACAAGAAGTGTCCAAGACAAAAGATCATCCAATTATATATCTTTGTGAATTTATTTGATCTGTATACTTGTAACATAGTTAACTAATTTTTTATTAGAATTATAACATCATACAAATTCCAATTACTTAGAAATATATATATTTATGAAATCTTTTTTTTATTATTATTTTATTTTTATATTAATAACATTTTTACATAGTAGTTGGAGTTAAAAGCTCGTTCTGTTGTTACAAAGTGATAATGTATTATAAGTGAAACAGTTTAGTTTCTTAATATTTTCAAGTATCAGTTAAACATAAGTATTTACTGTCAAATATATTTGATTAATATTTTTTAATCAGAATATATCTAAGGAACCAAATATATTACTTACCCCAATTTACAAGACAATTTTGACATATCAGTTAAAATGACGACGTTTGTAGAAGTAGAAATCTAAGCTTCAATGAATCAATTAAACTTATCGCTGGTAAATACATATATTATATGTAGCTTGCCTTCTAGTTTTGGGGATCAATACACAATAAGTGGGAGAGGCAGATTTTTATGACTATTTTTCTTGTACGTAGAGTAAAAATACACTTATTTCTCTTAAAAATATATAAAATCAATTTAATAGTCGTAAAGATTTTCTTTTGTAATGTTTGTTCAAACCATCAGTGACTTAACAGTATATTCAAAAAATGCTTTTCTTCGAAGGCCAGAAATAGAATTCAGAGATCAGATAAAAGGTACATGAAATGCTTGTTAAATTATAGTTATTAATTGAGTTTAAAAAAGGGATGGTAATAACAGTATGAATAATCTAAGCAATGATAAAAAAATCAATTCCTCGAATTGCCCATTTAATTTGGTCGTGCTATTCATCTGGTTGCCCTGCGGTCGAATTACAAAAACCGTCCCTGTTGAGACTGAGATATCCTTACAATAAATTTACTCCATTAATCATTTCCTCGGGCTGTTTTTCAGGTAAGGCTTTAGTTTCAGGTCCGGAGGGTGCGCAAGCTATTACTTGTGCCGCAATACCCCGGATTAAGCACGTCCTAGCCACGGTCAATACACAGATTAGACCCGAAATTATATTTTTTTAAACGTCCAATTTGCAAATATCTTTATTTATGAGACTTTTTATAGTTAAAGAACAATAAGCGAGAATACTCTTAAAAAAAAATTTAATCAAGTGAATTCGTGTTGATTCGTGCAACATAGTTTAGAGATGGGAGCTGTTTTTTTTTAATTTCGACTTTTCAACTATACTTAATAGTGATAATAATAGATAATAATGATAAATTATTCAGTTTCAATCAAATTGGTTATTTTTTGGTGAGGTTAATAAATTACTTAGAATCAGTAATAGTTGCAACATATTACTTAAGGACGATTCTTGATATTAGTTTATGTTGTCAATCAATATTTATTCATATTAAATATTTACAATAAATTAGACATTTCATTTAAAACCATTAAAAATTATAACTAATGATAACCAATGATAAGATAAAGGCATATTTTTAAAATAAGTATCAATTACTGACATTTGGCTGATTCAATAAAAACTGATAAAAACTCAAATTTTTAGTATGAAATACTTATTTACATTATTTTAAATTAAAAAACCAAAATTTTCGCTTTTTCAAATAAAAACTTAAAACATACAGAATAATTCGTTGATGGAACCACATTGAATAAAAAATCAAAAGTAGGCTTTTTAGCCTACTTTTGATGGAACTATGAAGGGTTAAGGAGCCCGAGTCGCGGCATTCACTTTTCAGGAGGCTTCAGCAAGTTGTTTCAGAAGGATGCGAATTCCCCGGCGCCAGCTGATCCGGCCCTGGGGGTCTGAGGAATAATTGGGCGAGACTCCGGCCGGGTCTGGTAATCCGTCATGACTCCTGACTAGCAACATACGCTGAAAGGGTGCACAAAACTTAAAAACACCTCAACTATCTAATAATTATATTTTCTATAAGAATATAAAAAAATGAAGAAAGAGTAAATATGGATATCTACACTTATTTTTATGTTATGTGTATGAAGTTGTTTTAAGAGTTTTATGATCAGCCTGAATTATTTTAAGTATTTCTGCACAAAAAAAATTTTAATTAATTAATTTTGAACCTCCTTAAAAATGGGTCTTTTTCAACGTATTGAGTCACTCATAAAGCAGTCTACACACGTCTCAACACAGTCAAAACGGTGATAAACCAAGAAGCATCTTCATATTTTACGTGTTTTTATAGTTTTTTTCCAAGTAAACGACAAAAAAGAAGTCGTTTGGTGGTCAGATATATTGCAATGTGTGTAAGCACCTCAAATCGGAACGACCACATATCACGACTCCATAGAATACTCCGCACTTACCTACTGCCGATGGCTCGCCATTATCATCACCATCATTACAATGCATGATTTATTGCCATCCCCATAGGCATCACTCTACATTAATCACAGCCGAAGGACAAAAAGTCTCAGAGTTCACTTAAGCTCAGAGACAGGGATCGATAAATTCCTACCTGCTTTCATACTTGTGTATTTTCGATTTCCCATCTACAAATCGTGATAAAAACAGTGGAATGATTTTTTCGTTGCACACATTACACTTTAAATAATAAATTACATATAAATATATTAATTTAATACTTGCTGAATCTTTAATCAACGAGTAGATGAAAATGATCCTCAAAAATCTATTTTTTAAGACTCAGGTAAGAACAATTATTTATTTTGCACCCAAGGTGTATTATTAAGTAACCGGTGGATTGAAATATCTACATTTACAATACTTTTAAAAAATGAGGTCGTATTAGCAAAGGAAAATCAAAGTGCAAGTAACGCTGCCTTTTGAGAAGGATCAACCCTCGTTTATCTGCAGGTTTCTCTATATTCTCCCAAAGCAGGGATCCTTAAGGAGCGAATCTTTAGAAGCTTCTCATAGAATTGAATCGATTACGTCTTCATCTACCAAATAGATTTCAACCTTTTTATTAAATTATATGTAACGTTATTATAAAAATATATATTTGTTAGATTATTCTGAAAAACCAGGTGTACACTATGCGGTAAATACAATAAAAATTTCCATAACAGGTACTTTCTTTAATAAAATCAAGTACTTGCAATATATTCAACAAAGTTTTTCTTCCTCAGTGCGTTGAATACTTTTTCGTTTGCTGTTTTTTGAACCTCCATAATATTTCATTTTTATAAAACTTTTATTTTTGATTTGTGTCTGAGTTAAAATAAACCCATATTGTTAAATATAATATTTGATAAATTTACAAGCAACATTACATTATCAATTTAATATATACCACTATGGAAATACAACCCTCTGAAGGGCAACTGAAAAAGAAAAATACATCGGGGAGTATCCATGATAATGTATCACTTTGTAAGTATATAAAAAGACCCATCATTTTGCTATCTTGTGTCAATCTGTCTTTCTATGTTTATTATTCCCATCCTATCATTGTTTCGTTTTCCGTTTTGATATAGAACTCTGCATCTCCTGTTATATCTGAAAATATGACATACAGTCTCGTCAATAAGTAAAATTACGACGGAATTTTGGCAGAAAGCTTATATACGAAATATTATTGCATCTTTCAAAATAAAAATATGAACTATTGTAGTAAACATACGGTCATAAAGAACAAGAGTTGTTTTTACAATATAAGTAAATAAAAATATTGTATTTAAATTCTACCAAGAACTTTTACCCCTAATTTTTTTTTCAGTAGAACCCGCTCTTATTCTACTTTCTTCTTGATAAAACTTTTACTACTTTTATTCTTATTAAAAGCAAACATAACAGAATTTTATGTAATTAACAAGTGTTTAAACGTTCTAGTGTCTAGGATAACTGACAAACTAAAATTAACTTTCGACCAAACTGTGCTACGAAACGAAATCGGCTGAAGCACAACTTTAAGTGTTTTTTTTAATTCTTATCAATTTAAAAATTATTTTTTGGTTTAAAATGGAACAAATAAATATACCTTCTTTGAAACAAGTTTTGTGTGATTATTTAAGGCGCAGTCTTTATTATTTTTAGGCGACTCTTGCTGCTTTTAATTCATTTTTGTTTTTTCCAACTTATAACTAGTGGTTTGGCTACAAATTTTTAATTTTAAAATTAGGTGAGCTTAGAATTTTTTCGCAAAATAAATATGCGTAAAAAAAATGTTTTTATAGTTAGTTAGCATTTAACTAAATTTAATATGCGTTATTTCAAATCATTTGATAGGTATTAAAACTATGAACCTTATTTTGACCTATTTATTTTATGTATACGTCTTTTTCATTTATATGTCTGACCAGCAAAGCAATGCATTCAATAAAAAACTTATATATTATATAATAAATATTAGGAACCAAAATGGTTATGTTTTTTCTTTGATCTTCCTCTATGCTGTTCCAGTTTTTTTTTCTCCATAAAATCTTTAACACGCCAATCAACCATTATTACAAGTATGTGATTTGACGTTTTTGAAAAGCTGAAATGATCTTTAAATTAAATTTAAACTATTTTATTTTCTTATGAGGTTGGGTACAGCGTGTTGACAATCAAAATTTCCTTTGGCATTTTTGATAGAACCTGAAAACCTTGTGACCTTTCTCTACCCCTGGGATTTGTGCACTCAACGAAACCTCTGCGTAGAGAAAGCTTTGAGTTTTTGTAAAATGGACTTACAGCCACAATTTTTAGAATTACACCTCATGCAATAGAACACCATAAATTTTTTTTTTCATTTTCTGATATTATCAAACGATCATTTTAGGCTATGGGTTAAACTTCATAATCAATATAAAAAGCTTCCGCTATTTTATGTTTTATTTCTCAGTTATAATGCTGCAGTGGTTCAATTGGATAGAGTACGAACTTGTGAAGCAGTAGAGGCGTAGGTTTTAATTAAATTATAACTAATTAGGGCGCAAACGATAAATTTCGATACTACAAATACCGGAATGTAATTATCACTTAAAAAAATAAATTCTGTATAACACGGATTATATTCCCCTGCTTTTTATGATGTTTAATGCGTTAATACCAAAAAAAATAATTCTTGCTTTCTTATAATTAAATGATGTTTCGCAAAAAGCATGTAATAAAAGCGATCAACGTTTCTGTTATTATATAAAAACGTATTGTATTTAATCAGAAAATTCCTCATACCCGGGGAAGGCTCTACACAAAAGTATTGCGTAATACTTTTTCCACTACCCCTTGGAGTCTCCACCAGTTACTTGTTCCATTTGTCTCACACGACCGGCTCCCCGAGGTCTCGGCATGACTTATACATATCAAAATGTTATCATGTCATATTTCATCCCGAAACACAAACAATCTCTACTTATTTCCTTCCAGTATATATCCGTTACCACTCCTCTCATTTTCATGGAGTCAATTCAGATTTTCAGAGGAATCCAGATTCTGATTAAAAGACACGCAAATACAATTATATTAACATTTCGTTTCATATTATTGAATTTAATCGCAGAGTTGTACGTAAGGGTTCTAATCCCACAAAATAATTGATTACTTCAATGTTACACCAAATCAATATTTTCGTTAGCCTTTGAGTATGTGATAATAAATCATCAAAAGCATTTTAACTCTAGATATTTCAGCATAATAAAAAAAAAACCTGAAGCTTCATTTTAAGGTGCGCAATTTGGTAAAATAGATGTTTCAAGGACGTCATGAAAGGGGGCCATCTATCAAATAGGCACTCGGTAAGTATCTCCTGGAGGACTCTCTTCCCTTTGATGGGCCATCGCTAATAGGCGATAAATTCAACACCGCAGTTCTCCAACAATGAGTGGCGGTCCCCAAAAGAAGTCTACGTATTGTGTGATGAGGCAAGCCCTCCATCAACCGCAGAGGCTTTGAAGGTTTTACGGGACGCCTGGCTATTTGGTTGATTTAGATGCCAGAGATTTTACACCCTTAGAGCTACCTTTAAATGCAGTTCAAAATCAGGTCAACGTGCTTGAAGGAGAACGCAACATTTTGTAAAGCTTGATTTAAGATATTCAATTGGAATATTTTTGAGTAAAATACTTAAGTGATTTTCCACATGTTCGTTTTTATTTGTAAGAGGATGGAAAAAGGGAGATGAAACATTAACCTTCGGCCTCAACTTCTTTGATAATAAGCACGACTTTAACCAGAACTCCGATCTTAAAATTTTACATATTAACAATAAAGGCACAAAACTCGATCGCCAAGAGATTTTGCTTGCAGACACCTGCTTAATGACCAGATTATTTTCAATAAGTCTCCACTATTATTCCCTATTGCTAAATCACACCTTTAAAAAACCATTTACTGCGCAAAATCCTATTATTTACAGATACAGGACAAATCCCAACACAAGATAACTGCTGCTACACTTCAAAGCCGCTACTTTAGATAATAACCCCATTTGTTCACAAAAAAATTGCAATTATATAGAATCCTCCACTTGTCAGGTACATTAAAATCAACTTTCCAACAACCTCTCCCTGTAACAATTGTTTACCTAATTGCTTATTATTATATAAAATCTCACTCTGTTTGATAATGCCAACGTGAAAGGTTGGCGAAACCGGTCACAAATAAAAACGAACACGTGGAAAATCACTCAAGTATTTTACTCAAAAATATTAAAATGAAATTCCACCAAGTACTCTTTCAAAAAAATTGAGTTTTATATTCAATTGAAATAATATTGGCATAGGATTAAATCGCATATTTATAAACTGAGTGTTTTTGTATATCACGCTAAAAAAACCTCATAAAACAAGGCTTTACGAAGTTCTCGAATACGTTTTTAAAAAAAATAAAAGTTTTTTAAACTTTGAAAAACAATCGTGGCATTGTAGTATCCTGCGATAAATATCGGTAAATCCCATTTTAAAAAGTGTGTCAGGTAAGCAAGCAGCGAGTGGCCGAGCTCCCTGGGACTCTCGCTCGTCCAGGGAGTCTCCCGATGATGGTAAAAGTTTCTGTAATCTCCCGGATTCCCGTCCGATATCTGGAACAATTGCAAGCTCCCACCCTTGGAGTCTAAAACACTTACATTCGCTCCCCGAGCTAACTTTTCCCATTTGGTTAATGAAAAGATGCCAATCTCCGCGTCTGATGCCTGGCTTTTGTTTATCTCAATTTATATGTATGCACTTGATGAGTTAATAAGTATCTACATCGTGATAAAAGCCTTCGTAATTGATTCAGCATATGATTGGCAAGGTGAAAAAATTCAACGCCTGCGGCCTGTCGATTGTGTCTCTCGATTTATGACGAATCAAGACTTCAAATCTAGTATACTCTTAAAATAACTAAAAATTGAAACCACCAATAAAATACAAACACATATATTCAGTTTATAACATAATTTCTTGAATTGTCAAAGTTTTTAAGCACGTCGTGAGACTTTCGCCAAAAAAAACTGAATTTTAAAACTAAAAATAAGCTCAAACTAAGCGAAATTTTTTAAAAGTTCCTACTCGGATCAACCGCGAGCGTAAAATGTATCTTGCTCTATAAATTTTATCTACAAGTTATAAAAATTTATATATTCTTATAAACAAACGTTATATTTTTGATTGAGAGTACTCGATGGAGTTTCATTTTAAAGTATTCATTTTAGTTTACTGAGTTTAAGCATTATTTAGTTATGAATTAATTCAGTTGTTTATTTAATCTTGAAGATGGTTCAAGCAAGAGAACCAATGCGTATGAGGAATATAACCCAAACACCCAAGATTCCAAATCAACTCAAAGGAACAGCTGCCAAAACCTACGATCATTTTTTATTAAGTCATTCATTGTGGACATGCTGTTTTAATTATATAAAAAATAAATAGTCTTTGTACTTCAAAAATAGTGTTGTATATATTATTTTATTAAAATAACTGTCCTTTGTCACGTTCCCTGCTGGTCTTCTTGAATTTCTGGCTCCTCAACCCTCCCTGTCCGCCGTTGCTCGCGTGGATTAGTTGGAGCTGACACCTGTCACTTCCGGTGACGCGTCGTCTCCATCCTCTCTTTTCCGGCGTGGGGCGGCCATTTTCTTGACCAACGCAAGCTATTCAAGGATTTATATGACAGAAGCTCAAAATAAAAGAATGTGGATATTTCTTGCTAGCACGGATACGAAACTCCTCCAAAGTTATTCGACTCTTGCACAACCAGATTTTTTCAGCGTTGACTTATTATAATGCTTGTTTCTTTAAGATATAATTTAAAAGCTTTTTTCTATACCTGCTATTGTTCTTATAGCTTGCTGCAGAAGGAGTATAATATCTAATGGAAAAGATTTATACGCAGACTGCAGACCCACTACACTATTTTCCCTTAGAAAAACATGAGCACTGGCTCAGCATGAGTATATGCTCAGTGAAATGATCGCCAACCTCCTCTGAGAAAAGGCACTTGATGAAGAAGAAGATTGCTGAAAATATACTAGTTAAAGTATGTTTAAAAAAACTATATAAATTGGTTGCTTCATCAAAAACATCATAGTAGATAATTTATCACAGTAATAACAGTTGTATAATTTTTTTATATAAATGTCTATTTTTTGGATTGAACGTCAATCAAATGCGTATTTATTATCTATTACGGGTTTCTTATATTATTACTAATATGATTAAGCACATTAGTCTTGGCACGCGTCTTGGCTAAATTAATAGATTTTAAAAAATAATATCCAGATTGGTTTAAAAAACGCTTCACTTGTTACTTTGTTCAAAAAGTCCAGTGCTTGCAAATCACTAAATATTGGTTGGCCTGGGCACGTGGTTCGTTAGTACAATGGTCAGTACACCGGCCGTGTAAGCCTGGGGATGTGGGTTCAAATCCTACACAAATGACGATGATATTTTTCTGAGAATTTATTTATGTGTTAATGTGTTTGAATTAATATTTTTTTTTTGCAAATAAGGCTTCTTTGCCGAGGTGGTTTTGCAACGACGGCTAAATTTGAGTGGTTTTCAGGGGATGACCTAAATATTCACCCCCGGCCAGTGGACACGCTCACCACCCGTTGCGCTCGGGGGGGTGGCACTGGAAACTAGCCCCATTAGTAGTTACAGTCGCCTAATGGTCCCACTGAAACCCTTTTCAAGTGGACGCCTTATTTATTTTGAATTAAGCCGGTAATTTAAATAAGAAATTTCGTTTGCATATTTTGAGCAAAACTTTGTGCAGAAATGTGCGTTTATAGTATTTTCAAGCAATTGATGCTTTTTTAAAAAAAAAATTTTTAATAAGTCTATCAAAAGTGAAAAATGTTTTTTATTACATACATAAATATTGACTGCAACAAATGTATTTTCAATTTTTTGGTTTATCTGTCTATGAAGGTTTTGACTCCCTGAAAATATTGTCGCAAAGTTTATGCGTTTAGGATATATTCATGAATATTTATGATACCCAAAGCATTTTTATCACCCGCTTATGAGTCATCACAGTTAGTCAAACGTAAAATGAATTTTGACAGTTTTAATAAAAATAAATTAACAATAATATCAACAATGTATATTTTACTATACAAATTAATAGCACAGCATAAAATATTACATTTTGTTTGTAGTTATGTAATTTATAATGTAACACGATCTCTGTCTGTAGCATTAACATATTAATTACACCCACAATGGCTTCATTATTTCCACCCTCACGGGCTTGTACTGAAAAATGCTATTTTTACAGCAGAACGCTACAGGAAAAGTAGTTTAATCCGCTCTGTTTGTGAAGTTAAACTAAACAATAAATAACTGAGACATTGGGGAACCCAATTACCGTCGAGCTTCGACCAAGTCTTTGATTTTTATTTGAGTTTCAGTACACTGCTGACTAACAGCATCACAGTTCTCAAAGTGTATTCATTACTTATTTTGTTATTGACATAAAAACAATAAAAAATATAGTAAATAAATGTATAAGGTTAGGAAAACAGCTAATAAACTGACTATCTTACCTGAAAGGTATAAAAAAACTTTATGATGAATTTTAAAACAAATTTAAGTTCTATGTAAAATATCTGAAATAATAATCTTCTTAGTGAATTGTTATTTGTATTCATTCTTCAGTCGCGTCAATAATTAAACAGTAGGAATGTCACTTTTTTTAATAATAAAAATATATATTATAATATACTAAGTATATTAAATTGGATTAATGTTAATCAGGATGCGTATTTATTTACCCATGCAGGTATTAGTATGTTTATGTGATTAAGCATATTTTTTCACACATTGAAAACGATTAAAGAAAACTCTCAGAAAATATCATCGTGACTTGTGAGGTCACAAGTCCCTCACAAGTCACGATGATATTTTCTGAGAGTTTTCTTTAATCGTTTTCAATGTGTGAAAAAATATGCTTAATCACATAAATATACTAAGTACTTTCTGTCAAAAGTATTCATGAACGAAATGGCCAGGAAACTGATTATTATGAAATTTAATGTGACAAATAAAAACTTGGATGAGAGTTTTCTTATTATATCTTATAGTGCTAGATATATACAATAATTTAAAGAAAACTGGTAAGTAATTACATAAACATCCAATAAAATAATGTATCTGGTATTCAATACTCTCAAAAGGTATAAACAGGTTTATTTTAGAAACAGAAAAATATATTTTCAAAGTGTAAAGAATTATAGATTTATTTTCTAAGGAAACACAGTTTTCAATTTTCTAAGTAAAAGCTAATTTTGAACATAAGTTTCCTAGCAGGGAGGACTTCAGGGGGTCGTGTTTCCATTTTTATTTCCCCTGAAAGAAATTCCTAATGGCGACAATTAATATTGCGGTTGTTGTTGCGGTCGTTACGTGCAAAATAAATAAAGTACAACACGGGAGGCAGTTTCTCAACCCTCCACAGCGAGAGCCTTCATCATGAAAATAATACAATATAACAATCGCAAAATTATGTTACAGCCATGTAAAAGTAAGCACTCATCACTGAAAGTCACCTCTTAGCCTAGTGATGGGAATTATCAATCTTGAAACCGAATTGTTTCGATTAAAAATTATTTTCGCATGACAGCCTATTAATTTGACATTTTAAACTTTGCTACTAAAACTCAACTTCAGAGAATAAAAGATTATTAAAAAAAAAAAAAAAAAAATCCTGCCTTAAGAATATCCCAATGCAATATTAGATTATCCAAACTCCGAAGTTGTTTTTACGTTAGTTTAATATTTAAAAGCCTGCTTTCCAACAGTTTCTTGAATAAATATTAATGATTTGTTATTTATTCACTTTATTCTTGATCGTTCGATAGTATTTATTAAACTGTTCCCATCCGTTTTAGAGTAATTTGAAATTTATTTTAATAATTATTTTGTTTTAATTTTCGTATCTAGGCTAATTAAAGTGGAAAGAGGTTCACGTTTGTGAGGTCACACGTGTTAATGAATGATCACTCTATAAAATATTTAGAGTAGTGTGTTTTTATGTACAAGGTTATGATATACACAACACGATATATTTATTTATCTTTGCCATTTGTATTTTTATTTAAATAATATAAGTCGTGTAGACAAGAAAACATGTGATCTGGATCTGGATCTGTTTTTATTAAATATGAAAGCTTCAGTTTATCTAACAAGTCCAGATCGATACGTTTTATACTTTAAAGTCGTTTCTTGCAAAACGCACTAAACTATCACTAGAGAAAAAAAATGATTTATGTATCATTTGAAATATTTATTTGAACCAATTTGAAAAAAATAATTTGACTTGAAATAAAATAACGATCGATTTCAAAAGAGGTAATCAATTTTTGAGTAAAATTGGAAAGTCATCTTATACTCGTAAACTATATTTTTACTCCACCCAGATTTCTACCTTTTTATTATTTTTTTTATTTTTCTGTCAACCCCAAGCAGCTCTGTGGTACTACTTCTGGGTGCTGATCTTTATTTTTTTTTATAAATAAATAGCATATAGTCAGTTCATTCATTCGTGAAGAGGGGTTCCTCGGGGAGCGCACTTTTCACTGTTCTCCAGTCTGCCTCCCCTTTCTTCTTTTCATCTCTGACATTCGTCCCTGTCTATCTATGGAGACAGCGTCTCCGCGATGCGCTGAAAAGCATGAAAGCTGAAAACCATGAAAAACGTTGTCTTGTCGCGTACTCTTTGTCGATTCGAACCTACTGAAACGTGAATACTGAAATATCAAACGTTGGCAAGGTCAGATAGGGTGTCCAAAAAGAGCATCGGGTATTTGTTAGTTCAGTAAAACAAAATCTACTAGTAATCAAGTATTTTTTTTAATTGTTGATTATAAGAATACAAAATGGAAAATTACTTTAAAAAGATCATGCTATCCAAATGGTGACCGTTTCGCTGCTGGAACTCTTCAAATCTGAAACAAAGATTGCTGATAACACGCTGACACTTAGCCTGCCATTTCTGACCCGATATTTTGTTTCAATTCCGTTAGGTTTATCGGATTATTCTCATAAACCCTACTTTTAAGGTATCCCCATACTAAATAGTCATGAGGGCTAAAGTCGGGGCTTCTGGGAGGCCAGTTGATGTTACCTCTACGTGAAATGACCTTATTAGAGAATAATTCGTTAACAGCTTCAATTGATTGATTGAAACTTGTCTTGTTGAAAACGCGTTTTTGAGTTGAAACCTTGAAACTCCTGCAACTCTAGGCCCAAAAATTTTCGCAGCATATCGCAATAACGGGTACTAAAACAAATACCCGATACTCAATTTGGACACCCTGTATTAGCCACTTTTGGTGATGAACATATTTTTTTCTTGGTAGTTCTTATCGAGCTTTTTTTTGCTGCTTGGGAACAAGTGTCTCTTTTTCCTCGAGCTCGCTGATTGTGCGTAGTAAAATATACTTTAAATTCAAGTAGCAAAGGTAGAAACTTCGGGATGGCCTGCGTCCTGCGGGGAGAGAGACGCTTGCCTTCTTTTCGCGTTAAGACAATTGAGTTTTCTGGGAATTGACCCTCGCTGGGCTCACCATTTCTTACACCGTGTTTGTCTTTAATTCCGGCTATTTGTCGTTTGGAACAAATGCGTCTCCGCAGGCCGAGAACCTCCGAATAAATAATCCTCGATTTGCTTTTTTATGCCACACTCGAATTGTTTGAGTCTTGTTTTAGAAAACTTACAAATATTAAACTAGCGGACAAGAGTGAGTTTGCGTGTAGGGGAGAGCAATATTTTCAAGATAAAATATACCACAGAGACTTTGTATTTTGTTGTTATTAAAAACGAAAGCTTTCTTAAGCTACGTGACTGGTGATTTTGTAAATGCGTATTAAAAACTCTACCTAGGTTCAAACAACGCATCTCATATTCAAAAAGCAAGCACGGTTAGTACTGAACGATTTGATTATTTTATGCGACATTCAACAAAGTGCTGTTTTAAACCAAAAGACAGGTTGAGTTTGCATGTGAGGAAGTTTCATATTCCCAAGATAAAATAAAATTCCCGGAGATGTGGTATATTGTATTTGTTTAAAATATAAATTAACATAACTACGCAGAGCCAGTCAGTTAGCAAAATTGCTATAAATTGAACAATTTTTTATTCTATGCGGCAAAAAAATGTTTGCGTCTTGTTTTTTCTTAATTATATGTATGTCTTTCAAAATAGGAGTGAGTGTTCATAAAAGGCAATGTTATATTTTCATGGCACCGCAAAGGCTCGTATCAAACCGTTATTACCTTTGTTATTTTATTTTAATGAAAAAATATATTTATGGTAAGACATACATACCTGTAGTCAAGAATTAAATAAGGAAAAAAAAATTATACTCGTACTTTTGACATAATCAATTTAGATCAATGATTGTTCCTGGAAAAAAATTCAATTACTTTTAATATTTCTACATTATGAATACTTGTTCAAAATTGATTTTCTCGATTTATTTCTAAAACTATTTTTAATTTTAACGCTATGCAGAAAACAGGTGTTTTATAAAATATATAATGAGAAATCTTTTAATAAATGACTTTAATTGATCTTTTAACAAATGCTATAATATAAAATAATTACCCATGTTTGTTTACCTTTTTCATTTGGATTTATAAGATTTATAAATATTTTATGCTGAAATCGATTCATTATAATAAAATAATGAATTTATGGAGGCATAAATGATCAATCAAAGCAACCAATGAGTGTTAAAAAAATTGTTTGAAGAATCCACAAATTTGTCCAGAAATAATTCACAAATGATACTAAATATTAAATAATAATTTTATATTTTTTTGTTGAATATTCAGTAAATGAAAACACGTACTAAAAACTTTATATAACAAAAAATAAATTGATTAACTTCTAGATAATTCTAGGGTTCAATCAAAGTTTTTGTGGTTTTCAGTTTTTTTCCGATACCCATGAATCACTAACTACAGGTTTTTTAATTATCTATCATGAAAGGCTTCCAAGCCTTAAATTATAAAAATGCCATGTATAATTTAGCTGAATGTACTTTTTCCTCTAGACGTAACGTAAAATGAAACATAAATTTTTTCAAAGAAAAAAACAGTTTTTTTTTCAGGAGCTGAAAAATCCTGAAAAACCATTATGTGTTTATTTATTTTTAGACCCGGTTCCGTGTCACACTGCTATAAAGCGAGGTATTGTTGTACTGACAAACTAATCTCCGATGTGCGCAATTGGAAATTTGGACTGATTGTTCTAATCTATCTAATGAAGATAATCCGACATAGCGTGGCGTCTCTCAGCCTCTCATCACTGCGCAGCGCGCCAATCTAATTCGCTCACATGGGACGTCCTATATTTGATTTCGGGAGTACACTCCTCTCATGTATGACAGTCTAGCTGATTTGCATTAATACCATTTCCATTTCAATAATTTCATATTATTTAAAATATTTGCTGTCTGTTTTACATTTTTCAAAACAATAAAAAAAAAATTTTTGGGAATGCATTAGTTCTTAAAGTCTTACGAAAATTTTTATTACAGCAATTCAAACACACATTTGCTTAAAAATAATTATGATTATTTTTGACAAAGCATCCTCTTTCATTATCTTCTACGAGTAATGGCTCAAAGGGTGTGTATTAACTTTTGAGCTATTTAAAGACTCGGCACCTTATGTAGACGTTAGAATGCAATATTTAGAAAGAAAATGCCAACACAGGCTGCTTGTCAACCATTAACAAAGGACTACGGAATAAAACAACACTGAACACTGTATATTCATTGTTGTTATTCATTCAAAAACTCAGAAGGGTTAAAGTTACCAAAAAAAAAAAGTGGTTCATGCATCGTTAAAAGTAAAACAAGTTAAGTTAACTTTAAACTTCAAACTGCATTTAACTCTTATTATAAAAACTCCATTGGTCGATACAAAAACACTTTTAATAAAAATTTGTCGATACCTTTATAGGGCAACTTATTAATCAATAGTTTACTGTATCAACAAATAAATTATTGTTGGTCAAATAAAAATTTATAGTACCTCATATTATTTTATGTCAAATATTTATTTAATAATATACACGAGAACGAAATTAAAAATGTGTAACATAAAATTAAAATATTTCGAAGATTTTTTATTAAAAAATTGTAAAATGTCTTTCCATAAATCATGTAAAAGGCGTTCTGTCCGCTTCAGTGACTTCATTTTTTGATATTTCTGGGATTATGAGAGGACTTAGGAAAAAAGGTCATAATGAATTTCAGATGAGGTGTTTTAGAATGACGTTAATCGGATATCCGGTGCTTAGATCGGCTATTATAAGAAATAAGGTTCTGACGGTGTCCGATAAAAGCCATTCAAAAAATGAAACTTGAAATTTACAGGCATGTGTTATGAAAGATTTTTAAAAACCTATTTCAAAGATAAAGTAACGTTTTCCAAGCAATTAATATTTTTAAACCGAACAATGTTTATTTTAGAAAGTTAAAAAGTACGTCATTATGAAAAACGACTGCTTACCTCAGAAGCTACTAAATGTAAACGAAGATATCAAGATCATAGTTTTATTGTTCAGGTAAAAATAAACACAATAGAAGACCAGCAATCAGTAGCAATACAAGTCGTTGGTACCTCTAGCCCAAAATATCATAAAGCATACATGGTATGACCCCATGGGATTAAAAGAAACCCAACAGGGTAAAGTGTTGGCGCATTGTGACGCAATCGGAAGAAAACACCCCCCAAAAACCAAAATCAACTATACTCACTACTAAACTCAAGCCTCACACACGAACAACAAACTCTACACCCTCTGATACAGAGAGCACGTAGGTTCAAGATTAACCTCAATACCTGTTCGATGTCTACTTGTTATTCATATGTGTTGTTTTGAATGATATTTTTTTCAGTAGAGTTATATTCAATAGGGTGCAAGCAGACCCCTGTGGGGGCCGAGACACGAAGACAGGGTCGATGCATATTGGAATTCTCCCCAGACATTCCTCCGCACCCCCGCCCCTTGCGGGACTCTAATATTTGCCGATGGGGATTAAGGCTTCGGAGGTCGTTGGATTAAAATATATTTATACGAAGGCGAAGCTCAGATCTGGGATGAAAGAATCGGCTAATATTTGCCGCTTCAGATTGTTATTTGTATTGTATCGCTGACTATATGAGCAAAAAGCATTAAGGCTATCTTCAAAAATATTTTTTAAATATCCTTATGTAGGTTTATGCAGACGTTTTTTCTTAGAAACTCAATGCTCCTGGCGTTATAATAACTACTACTCAATATGACATTTAAGTCTCCGAAGAAATAGTAAAACCAGCTACAGTAGAATTTTTATGTTATAATTTCGTATTTTCAATATACCAACAAGATTATGGTAATATTTTATCAATTAAAGTAAATATTATTTAATTATAATTTAAGCAACCTAATTGAATTATAATTTTATAGAGAATAATTCATTTTACTAAAGCCAATCCAATAAGTGCCTCGTAACATTAAAATTGGATCATTTACTTATTAAGTCTTGAGACGAAATCCGATTTTAATATAAATCAGAGGTTCCCAAAGTGATCAATATCGACCCCCAGGGGTCGATTTCGCCCTGCAAGGCAAAAAATAAAATTGGGGGTCCATGAACTGTAAATGGGGGTCTAGAGTGGATCCCATTTAAGCAGGTCATCACCAAAATGTAGACATTTCGTAAATGTCATAATGCACCGAACACAGATTGTATTTATGTACTTTGTGACGAATCGAAGCCCTGAAGCGTAGAAGTATTTTGTATGTATTTAATTAATGTATTTTATTCTATTTAATATATTAAAATGGAATCCTACCAAGTATTCTCTGTCAAAAATATTGATTTTTTGAATGCATTTGCATTTTGTGTATTTTAAATTAATAAAGGTGTAATTAACGTTACATGTATTTTATCTTTTTCATTTTTAAACCCACTGCACAGTAAATCCTATGAAAGTGAGTTGTTCTATATAAGATGTCAAAAATATGTTTGAAGTTGATAAATTTGTAAAAATTCAATATTAGCAAGGCAGGGGGTCGACGAAAAACAGGAAATCTCGACAAGGGGTCGACGGGACAAAATAGTTTGGGAAACTATGATATAGATTCTAAAAAATTCAAACCTTTCAATGTTAAACTCTGTGTTATATGCTAGTTTTTTTTAAGCACAAAACATTCAGAGTTTTCTTTTTGCGTAGATTTTATTTTATAAATTTAACATCTTTAATGATTTACAATAGCCAAATGGACAAGATCGAATTGATCCAGTTTGTGAAAAAAAAAAACATACTTTTAATCATCCTGTTATCACAGTCATACTTATTTGTTTAATAATTAATTATTTTTTTTAATGTAAATATTTAAAAATATTAATATTATTTTTAAAATTGCGGCAAGTGTTTCTAGCGCGAGGTGACTTTTTCCCATTTGCTGGGGACAGTATAATTACGTCATTCCGCGACTGGCTGGCAGCTCTCGAAGGCTCTAGTGGAGGCTGTTAATCACTCAATAACTCATTCACGTCTCGCCGTACGTGCACGGGCATTAGCATTTTCAGAAAATTCCGTCAACCATCACACTCTCGCGTCCTCTTGCATACTTATCAGACTAGAAATCTAGAGGTCCTGTAGCTTCGCATACTTATTTGTCGAGATGAACTACTCCTCGCTTAAATTACAAGCTAGTGTTAAATTGAATGAAGCCTTTCTACTCCCCCAGAGCGCAAAGCTCGTTTGAGTCCACGTTCATTAAGTTTCGTTTCAGCTGAATATCTTTGAGTACTGGCTCCACTTGTTACAGAGACACTTTGTTTATTCAAAAAATGTACTAAATTTTGATTCAAGGTTACTTTTGTGAAGTTAATTTGGCTATGTTAATCACGACCGATGAAATCATTGTTTATGTGTGCTATAATGCGAGATAGTATATTATTTTTTTATGCAAGTAGTTGATAGCAAGTAAGTCGAATTTAATCAATCGATTTATCGAGTCTCGTTATTTTTAAATAACGAGACTTAAACCATTTTTTCGAATAAACCACAAATTTTTATATATAATTTTGAGCGCTTTAGTTTAATAGTGACTTTGTCATGCTTTTGTGCAAAGCCTTTCTTAAGTTTATATTTGTTGAATGATAAATATATTTTGCCATGAATGAATTTAAATCAAACAATATCGACCCTTTTCCCATCAAATTAATAATATATGATTTATTAAAGTTTTCATAGTTATGTAATTTTTTTTCTTTTTAACTTGCGGCCTTCACTCATAGAGATGGAATTATTTTCGTAATATATGAATTTAAATTACCTTCGTTTACTTAGTTAAAATAAACATATAATTTCAGTAAAATTTAAAATTCTCGTTTCAAGATTTTCTTTAACAGAGTAATACGAGTTTTTCCTATCTGGAAGTCGCTATCTGGAATTTATATTCTAGAAAAGTCAGAGAGTGTATAAAGAGTCCATACATATTTGCTGACTGACATGGAAAACGTTTTTATCTGAGGTGGATGCATTCCCAGTATTTGTTGATTGAAAATAGACACCAAAGCTTTCTCTCATAGTATACACAAAACATTGGGTTCTATTTTAAGAGAGCTTGAGTAATTTTTCTACATATTCCTTTGGTGAATAGAGATTGCTTAGTAACTAAACCAGAAATATAGTAAAAAAACTACCTGAAGTAATGTGTAATAAAAATACTTGTTGAAAAACACGAATTGGAACCCAAATCAACAAAAAAAAAATGCTAACTTATAAGGATCTTGGCTATACTATCACAATGCCAAGTTAAGGTATAAAATATTTGCTTGTTTAATTATTTGATTTAATTCAGATATGATTGAGGCTTTGCAAATATTAAAAAAAACAACGACATTTTTAAAAATTATTTTTAACCCTTGAAATTAAATTTTTTATCGTGGTTATTTTTTATTTTTCAGAGTTTACCCTGCTTGAACGTTTTCTGCGAAATCAAAGAGAAAATTCTACGAATCTTCACAGTTCAAGAATCTATCATGGGAAAAATTTTACGAGGAAGCCAACGATGTTGGTATAAAGTTTTTCGAATGCTTTTCCTTTCTCTTGGTTCTATTCAAGAAATAAAATGAAAAACAAAATGGACTAAAAAAACACAAAGCAGTAATTATGATGAAATAATACTTTTGTTACTCATAAAATTTTGCTTGCATTTGCTCACAGCGCGTGAATAAATACAAAATTAAACTTAGTTCATCTTAATTCAACGTGTCTAAATAAATTAACGACTGACACCATAAATCAAATCAAGCATGAATTCAATATTTTTAATAATAATCATATTATTAAAAATATTGAATTCAATATTTTATTGATTGATAATGATTAAGTACATTTTTTCAAATATTGAAAATTGATTTAAGAAACTCTTAGAAAAATATCAATGTGATTTGTGTGGGATTTGAACATGGCCGGTGCATTACCAATTATACCAACAAATCACTTGTACTAAGCAATAATTTTTATCAATCATATCCTCTAAGTGAAACAACGTACTTATTATGCCAATTAAATATTGTGTGACTTGCAATACTAGACTTTTTACCCAAAGTTCTGAGTGAAGCATTTAAATCCGATCTGGATATTATTATTTTTAAAGTCTATTTAATTAAGCCAATACACGTACTTAATTTGTACTTGTACCAATTATTATCAATCAATAAAACCTGTATAGGCAAAATCGTACTTCCTGTGAGATGGTCTTCACAAAAATCAATATTTAATGGTTGAGTTTAACTCAACAGTAGACAACAAAAACTAAACAAATTTAATTTGTATTATTTAACAAATATCAAAATGACACATTTTAGATAGTCCGAATGTTAAGTATTAATTGTGTTTTTTTTAAATTTTTTAAAAATAATTTGAGACGCTATACAACATATCAATATCATATGTCGATTTTTTTATTAAACGTCAGTCAGATGCGTATTTATAACCCATTACGGGTTTATTATATTATTACTAATATGATTAGGCACATTAGTTCATACATAGAAGATGATTTAAATAAACTCTCAGAAAAATATCATCGTGATTTGTGTGGGATTTGAACCCACATCCCCTGTCTTACATGGCCGGTGTACTAACCCTTGTACTAACTAGTGTGCCTAATCATATTAGTAATAATATCAATATCATTACAAAAGCGATAAATTCCACCATCTCTTCAATATGTATGAAAACTTTAATTAATTCAGGGGACTCCTAGATGTCCAGGATTTATTGTGAATACTCCGAATATCCACCCCCGGGCAGCTCGACCTAACCTCCCCGAGTGGCATAACCTAGCTTAACCCGGAATACTGACCGGGACCGACGGCCTAGCAAAAAATCCACCAATAAATCAAAATCTAGACCAAACTTACGCCCGGCTGACCCAAACTAAAGCCTATTTTCAAATCGAATCTCGCATATTTGAAAAATGATTTTATATTACCCAATCCAGATTTTTTCAGTTCCCCGAGACGCTTCCGATTCCTTTAAATTTTTTACGCAATTTTCATCTCAATAAATCTTCTATTGAATGAATTCCCCCTTTTAACATATTACATTTATAGATGGCAGTCATTTTTAAATAACATGATGGCGATTTTTTTATAAATTAAACCAAAAAGGAGGAGGAGGGCCTTAATGGTCTAAGTCCCATACTCGAGTTTTTTTTATCATTTTCTGGTCCGTTTTGCGATCAATAGACTGCGACAATCAAAAAAATTTAAATGCAAAATGTTAGATACATCCCTTCTTCCGAACAAAATATATTTTTATTTCTTGTATATTTACTTTTAATATGTTAAATATGTGTTTTTCCGATTGAAGTGTAAGAATGTCGAGATTTGTCATTTACCTGTTCTAAAAGTCCTAAACATTTTTAAAAAAATTTTCACTTGGAATTAAAAGATTTAATATAAACCCTGTGCGATATATTAATTTAAAAATTAAAAAAAAAATCTTTAACAAACTTTGGTTTTGAAAAGTCGTCATTTTATCAAATTTTTCAACATCTTCAAGATTTTATTTTACCCTGAAAATGGACGTTAATTAAATAATGAAAAATAAATAAATATAATTTATAGTTTTTTCTATATTTTATAAAAAAATCAACTTTCGACATAGAAAAATAAAGTGACAATTAAATTAATTAAATGACACGATTTCGCCAGGTAATATGGCACCAAGCAAGGTTAGGTAGCAAGACCCTTAAGCCTTGCCACGAAAGGTGTTTTTTTTATCATCACAGTCTACCGGTAAAATAATTATAAATATAATATATTAATCGTGAAATATAATATATTAATCGTGAAATATATATATAACTGTGGAATTCCTTAATTGCCTTTTTGCCATCAGGTATCCGAGCTGTAAATCATTAACATAATAAAATAAATTAAAATAATAATTGCGATTATTTTATTTCAGTTTGAATATGAAATGGCGTCGGCCCACCGGAAGGAAGTAGCTCCGAAGCCTTTTCAGATTTTCAGGTGCGCCAGGTGTGCGTGTGACAGATGCGCCGAGCTTTATTTTATTCATATTTTATTTGCCCTACCCTTTTATACTGAAGCTTTATTTATTTAATGTTTTACGTCATTACAACCGCGTCGACCAAATTATATTTAATAATGAAGAAAATCAAGACAAAGACTACAATATTATCAATTTTGGGTATTTGTAACAAAAAGTTCAAACTATTAAGTAAATTGGCGAAACGAGATAAAGTTATCAAAAATTAATATTTTTTGGAATTATTTTACAAATGAAAGGAAATAAAAACTTAGTGGTTTTTGATAACTTGTTTTGATTATAAACTTAACAATTTAGTATATATGTGAACGTTCTCAAAAAACAACCTTTTTTAGCACAAATAAAATAAAAAATGTAACTCATCTACGATTACTATGCAAACTAAAAATGGAAATAAAAATTATATTAATAAAAAATATTGATATTTTTTTTCTGCTCAAACTTTTTAAAACGCATATTTATAATTTAAAGTCAATATTATATATTATGTATCAAATTCATTCCGATATGTACTATTTATTTTCGCAGTGTGTGTTTCATAAAAGGGACCGATTTCCATGTTTCGATTCAAATATGAATATCGTCTGCTGACAACGCCATTTTTTCCATACATTCTCTTGTATCGAAATATTCGAACACGCATTTTCAGCAGCAATATGAAAAAAAAGTCGGGAGCTTTTCCGAAAGCTCAATTTCATTCCCAACAAAAAAGCGTCCATAAGCTGCGCCAGTCACCTGCGACTTTATTTAAAATTCTATAAAACCTCATCGGGGGCGAGAAGCAATGTGACCTCTTGAAAAATAAACCTACGAGTAGCTTAAGATATAAATAATGAGAATATTATTATTATTACAATGTGCATATTTCTCGTTTAAATTTTTTTTAATTTAGGCATGATTGAAAAAGTATTGTATTTACCTTTTGAATGCAATTTCAGCGTTAAAAATGAAATGTTATATTAAAAAGTATATATCTGAGTTTCATTTGTATCGTATTATATTGTGGAAGTAAAGTACGTTAAGATTTCTATACCTGGGGGAAGTGGCAAATAAATATGTAATATTAACAAATACTGGCAAGGACTAAGTCACCTTGAAGTGTCCTTGCAAATGCCTCTTGAGACCCTCTGAGCCTGCTCGGCGCCCTTCAGGAATTGCTGAAATATCTTCCTGTGTATATTTCTTTTCTGTACAGAGGGTTAACCCATTGTGCACGAGGCTTTTTAGGAATCCCTATTAAAAGAAGTCCGTACCTTAGCTGCATGAAACACCATGGATCCCTTTCAATATTATACAGGTGTATTATATATATATATATATATATATATATATTACTAATATATATATATATTACAAATTATGAACTAAACATTACTTACACAAAAAAATTTCATACCAAAATAAACATCATTATGATCAAAAATCACTTGTACTTTCGTCCATAAAAGTTTCTTACGTTCAATATTTTTAATAAAAAGTACTCAGTGAAGATATTTTTTTTTTATTTACTTAAATTTTTTTAGTGATTTTGCCCGTTTCGTTTAGATTCGCGTGACAAGTTTTTGATTGCATTTTAACACAGACTTTGTTGCAGATCGTCAATTGAGAGTCGAGCTCGCTTTGAAAATGCCAGCATGAAATTTCGGCGAAACTAGTCACACAAATAAAAATAAAAATGATGAAAATCGATTAAAATATCTTTTAATTCTTTCATCCGCAGGTTTCTTACACGAACACGATATGTTACGTGAACGGCATTTATAACGGTGTACAGGGGCGGCCGCAGTGGGGTTTCCGTTACACCGAGTTAAATGGCTGGAAGGTATTCTGTGTCGTCACCTCCTAAGCCTGAATACCTGTACAGTATGAACATTAACCTGGCTAGGATTTTCGCCGAAGGGCGCTATGGCGGACGAGCCTACCTTCCCTTGCCTGTTCTAATACTCAACCGGCTTACTCCGGGTGTAATAAACAGAAAATACCCTGGAAAATTGGTCATGTATTTATTCGCTTAGGGTATTATCAACATTGTCAACATTGACGCGCTTTTACTCGTGGCAGGCTTATGGAATTTTCATAAAAACTCACCATCATACTGAATTTTTTTTCATCGCAGAAAAAACTCACCTGGCGTTAAGTGGTGAAAAATTATAAAAGATTTACTTTAAGTAAGCCGTAAGTCAATAAAGTCCTTAAACTCTCATTGGATTATTTAAATTATATTTTATAAGAAATAAGTGTGTGTGCTTGAAGTGAACATAAATAAACAAAAAACGATTAAATGAGTATACAAAAAATAAATTACACCCGAGTCACAGAAAATGTAGAAATCTGTGTAACGGTCAATACATTGATATATTTTTATTTTTGTCAATAAAATATAATAATTTTAAACTCTGTCTAGAACAGTGGCTCTCAAACTCTTTTGGCCCACGGACCCCTTTTCATAGTCAAAACTTGCCTACTGGGAGAAAAACTACATGAATTAATATTATAGACTAGTTGGTGCAAGTATCGACTCTATTAACCTGCCTGACTCACCACGATGCCTGTTATAACTTGTATTTTATGCACCTGTCTATATTTATATTTTACTTAGGACGTAAAAATCGCTTATCATGTATTCATTGTTATTTATTTTAACTTCCATATTAATCAAAATGTGTCACAATTTATTTATTTTATATTAAACCTTGCGCGGACCCCCTGACGTTGTTCAGGGACCCCCAAATCGATTTTAATTTTCTAGAAGAAGCACTGCTCTAGAACATGTGTTCAAGATAATTTTAGTCGCATTTTTTTTTGGATTTTGAATACGTTGAATAATCTTTCTCAAACTCATCGAAGATCTCTTTGCTAATAATTAGCAATGCTTATAAGACATCAGTGAAACTATGCAGCTTCCTTTATAGTGAAAACCAGGCTACAATTATATTCACAACGGTATTATCCCACCAGATTTAAGCAAGTCAAACACAGCGATAGACAAACTTAGCTTATAAATTCAGCTTCCATGCCTGCACAGTGTGCTCCAAAAACTTGCTCGTTGGCCACACGTACTCGGACACTCGTGATGGAGGGCTGCGGCCACTGTGCACTACACTGCATACAATGGACGTGATAAACCAACACCACGTGAAGAAGAAAGAATAAAATATATATTTAATAACAAGCCATAATATAATACTTTTTTATTTACAAGTAAAAAAATTTCATTACTTTGTGACGCGAGAGTAAATTTTTGGTTAAATACTTGCCGTACGATTCTCAACTAAACCGAGAAAATTTTATATCAGTATGTAAAATATAAACTGTAATAAAATAAACATTTCACTGTAAGAGGCACTGAGAAATATTAAGTATAAAGATATACAGTACTTAGTCGAAAACGAAGTCGAATATAAATAATATATAGACATGAGTGACGGTTATTTGAAAGGCTTAAAAGGTGATGCAAAAAATTTATTTAAACTTATTATTATTATAAATTTTAGCAAAACACAAGCGGATATTTTTTGAAACTTTATGCGTCTTATAAACTTCGATCAAAAACAAATTATTTATTTAAAAATTATATTACGCTTTACATGTTTTACTTATAAGTCTATGTTTCTAGTTTCTATGATTAATTTTTTTTTTTTTTCGAAACTCCTTTTAGGTCTTTTAGGCTATTGAAATATCGACGCTTTGTCGATTTTTTAAATATCTTAGGGCTTAAGAATCGCAAGAAAACGAGGAGTTCAGGAATGCAAAGCACGTTTTGTACATGAAAGTACTTTTTAACGCCATTAGTAGACTTTTTTCTTGGTAATGTACTCAGATATTTTTAGCATTTTTCTAGTTCGCTTCCCGTAGAAAAAAAAATCATCTTCCAAACATTATACGTCGTTTTTTTTTTTTTTTTAAAAAAGTCTCATTAAGCTGTTGATTCATAATTGATAGATTTCAGTTTGATCCTAGTCCAGGCAGGTGAAATCCTAACTAATACTAATTAACTTACGTCTATATCAGTTTAATTGGATATGTCAATATATAGTTATTGATCTGGTGAAACTTTAGTACCCGTTTAACTAAATAATATTTTATATGTTTCCGTCCAAAATGATATTTTTCTCTTGGAGTTACATGCAATATCTGCCCTTGGATAGAAAATCCGGCTTAACAAATTGAAGCAGACTCCAAAGGACTCATCAATTCCGCAATAATTATAGCACCCTCAATAAATAATATAAGCCACAATCCTGAGGTCAGACCACCCCTATAAATTGGCAAGACTGATAAGGAAACACAATAGGTTATATAGAGACAATACAGAAGGATATCGTTTATCTGAAGACCCACTCTATACAATTGCATACATTGTAGGTTATCAAAATTTCAATATTTTTTGCGATTTTTTTACAACTCCACGTTTTAAATAAATTACTGGGATTGATGTCCCAAATTTTATAAATATAAATCAAATCAAATGGTTTTACAGTCTACTTTTTTTTTCAACGAGACAGTGAGGGCTCAAAAATAAATTTAGATATATCTCATAAGTTTGACGGTGACTTTGAAGTACAAAAGTACTTTCAGTGTTTTATTCGTGCTTTGCGTAAATAAATACAAGTACGTGTTGCGAAAATAGTTTTTTTGTACAGTGTGGATCGCTTAAACAATAAACTGTAGTTATTAGATTATTTCTAATTTATTTAGGATAACATTGCTACATGACTGTAGAACCACTGGGTGATCCTGCAAAGAGTTTCTAGTCAGGGTATGCGCATTATTCATGGACATCCTGTACTACAGAACGAGGCTAAATTTAGTGTTAACCCAGTTGGAGTTGCACTCAAACTCTACTTTATAACAGAGGCTTGAAAAACTAGGTTATTTTATATTGTAACTATAATTTTATTTAAACAGATAACAGATAAATGATTTACAAATTATCCGTCCACAAAGATTTAAAAAAATATATAAACGGGTCCAAAAAACTTAATGTGGGTAATACTAAATATTTTGAAGAGTTAACCGTAAAATATGTGTTTTGAAAAAAAATCTATTTTTGATTAAATAATAAATTATTTAGAAACCTTATAATAATCAACCCATGAATTTATTATTTTTTTAACATAAAAAAAATGATATCGTTTATTCATTTTAACAAACATTTTTATTCTAAGTATTTATTTTCATACACATATGCGGGTCTTAATCTAGTAAAACATTTTTTTTTGTTTGACTTAATTAGTCAATTAGTACAAAATATTGCTATCTTTAACAAAGAAAGAAATTGAATAAAATTAAAATTATTATACATATAAATATACCGAGTATTAGAAATGCTCAAAAATCCTACGAACACTGCATTTATAATAGCAATGACTACGAAAACTACTTTGCTTGTGAATAAATTTTTTGACTTCAATATATTTTTTATGTAAAAATATGCTTTAAGAGTTATTCAAATATTTTATTATTCGTGTTAACACTTAACGCTTATATCATGCTTGGTTTGCATTTTCACTTAGATCCCTGACTGATGACGTCATACAAGTACGTTGGAAAAACTAGTAACGTTAAAAATATACAAAAGTAAAAACAACATGTTTTTACCGAAAAGCATTAAATTATTTAACTCAAGGCTTTAATCTAGACAAACAAAAAAATTCATGATAAATTTGCATACTTCCTCGTAGTTCCACGTCGGCTCCGCTGTCTTTTATTGTTTCCGTTTCCTTCTCAACAAGTGTTTTTTATTGCAATCATTAGAGTCGGTATATTTCAGCTTAATTAAGAAAAATACACGAGATAAGTCCTGTTGTATTGAAACGAGAATTCAGCTCGTTGTGTCTGTCACTCGCCATCTGTCTTTTTTTCCACCCCCGGAAAGCAAAATTTTTCTGAAATAAATTGAAACAGATGCTTTTGGGACTTGTAAATATTTTTCAAACCGTTTTGATTATTTTATATTATACTAAACAAATGTCATATAAATATTTTAGATCATACACTCAATATTGGCAAAAAGTAAATAAAAATTTTCGCGGATTTTTTTGATAATATTTTAAATATAATTAAAATAGTTAATAAACGAAGTTTGTGGAATCAAACTTTGTTGTAAATGAAAATGAAACCGTGTCGTTATAATTTGATATAAAATTATCAAATGCCTGAGGCTCTTTGAAATAGACTTATGTTACCTCAAATTTAAATATCCCCGCGTCATAATACAAAATTTATAAATATGACAAAATTTAATATAGCTCGTACATATTTGGTCAAAAGCGGGTGAATAAAAGCAACCCTAAACCTAGGATGTCTTAAAACGGAAGCAAGTTACTCGTTCATAATTTGTACAGAAGCACCAAGGAGGGTTGGCGCAGGTACTGGTCGGGGTTGGGCACCAATTAGGCAGAAAAGAAGTCCGTTGGAGACAAGAAGAAGCCTCCCTTTGAAGATTAACATTTACACGACCAAACAAACTCCACCCCAACGAGCCTTCTTTGTAAGCATTCCCGACACATGCGGCACTCTTTACCAATATAGATCTGCCAAAATACTTGGATCGTTTTAAATTATATATATATATATATATATATATAGAAAGTTACTTGACCGAGACTGTATACAATATATTTAATTAAATGTTTTGAGTTCGGGTTTCGGCCTGTAGGAAGGCTAATACTCCCACGAACAAAAATTATTGTAAACAGAAGCTGTGAAGTATAAAATATATTTTATGACCAGTTTTTTATGTACTTTATTTTTAAGAATAAGTATATTTCATTTTCAAATAATTTTTTTTAGAAAATATTATTATTTTAAATATATATACTTTACTAATCACATTGTATATCTTTAGTAATAACGTATGTTCTTATTCTGTATATTCACAGCCAAAAGGTTATAATTTCTTGTTGAGGGACAAGGCATTTGATTGGTGAAGATCCATTATTATAATGATAAAAGTAACTTTGTATTATTTATTCGCTTTTGTTAGTTGTATATAAGCATATGTTATTTGTATATTTTGCTAGTTTAGTTATACATCTGATGATGACCTAGTCTATTTGATCGAAACTAGTCATGCAAAAAAATATAATAAATTCAAAAGTGAAGAAATAATACAAAGTTACTTTTATCATTACAATAAGAAATAATTTCAATGTGTTTATATTTAAATAAACAATCTCGTTTCATGTTGTGATAATGATATAAATATCGCTCTAGTTACAAATATAATATTTACGTCTTAAATGCGACCTTCTGGAGAAAAACTACTGCAGTATGGATTATGTCGAGGATCGGTAAGTTTAAGTCGTTATATAGAGACCATGTATTTCTGGCTTTAAAGTTTCATGGAGGAGAGAATCTTGCAGAATTTCAACCGAGCGTTTTGGCTTAGACAATAAAGAGTTGTATCGCAGAGCACCGAAACGTGGACAAAATACGAGCCAGAGGGCCACGGCATTATGTTCCTTAAATGCAGCTGCTGTTTAAGCCGTTTATCATCTTGTTTCCCACTTCGAGAGATGCTGCACACAAGCCCATGTGAAAATTCAGATACTTTTCCCAATACGATATTATATAATCAAATTTTACACATTTACTTCAGCATGTCCGCTACAATTTTCATGACATTTGAGAGTTCTGAACTAACGACCTGTAACGGCAAATAACCCGTAATGGGCTGACTGAATTTTCCATACAATAAATGAGAGCAATCAAATAACTATAAGATCACCAACACAATAAGAAGCTCAATAAAATCATCGTAACATAACATAACATAACATTGAAGAATTTCAGTAAGTTAAAAATCACATAAACTAATCAAGTATTTTTATTTAAATTATATTTAAAAGTAGACGCCAAGAAATATGATTATTAAAAAAAATCCTTTCAAGAATTTTGTTTAATTTTTTTTATGATGAATATATCAAAGGTTTTTCGTAAAATTACTCAGGTTCAAAAAAAAAACAATTTCAAAAAATTGCACGTGCATCAGATCAGGTTATATTTTTCATCCCTCATTTACCGTTTGCAATCAAACGCAAAATAATCAAATTTAGCAACACCATCAGAGAGATTGGTTTCAGGTCAGCTAGCACGCATTTTGGACTATTTATACCATAGCAAATTTTTAAAATATGCTTTAGCATGTATTGCGGTATTAACCGTTTTACTCCTAGGTATTTAAATACATTGGTTTTTATAAATAATTGAAATTTTATGTGCCAATAGATGACATCTGAACTCAAATAATACAGATACAGATCTAACTAAAACACAAACCTTATGAGAGTCGAGAACCTTAATAATAAAGTCGAAACCTTATTTATAAAGTGAATACGAATGAACAGATTGTAAGAAGCAGATAACTGTAGGTTTATATAGCGTTCTTAGTATTTAACATGTTGTTATCAATTTTACACTCTCTGTTATATATAAAACAGTTTTTTTAATGGTGTATTATATAGGTGTCCCAAAATCAACGCAAGACTTGAATTAAATAGAAAACGCAGATTTTAGTCTTTTGGTTGTTATTTTTTAAATAAATCATAAAGTCAATACAATAGGGTAACCCTAAACTGTAAGCTGTAAAATTGTTATTTTTAAGTGTTTCCAAAACTTTACTGCAAAAATGGCGACAAATTCAAAACTTGCGTTAATTTTGGGACACCCTACATAATACTTTTTCATGTGTAAATTTTGGTTTAATATGTTTTAACTAACGATCCCTGTAAAAAAAATATCTAAAATCAAATATTTTTCACATCAACAGAAATATCAAAATATAATAGTGCTTTTTTAGAAGTATGAAAGTTTTTTTAATATTGAAAGTAAATCTAAAAACTGAAACAGCAAGTAAAAAAAGATATATTATTACGGTATCGTAATGTTTCAGACAACCGTGACACCATGAACTGTTATATACAAGTGTTAAATGATTTTTCTATTGATAATTTAAATCTTGTAACTTAAAAGTCGTTAAGAGAAATTATTAACTGAAAAATTCAGTACTTAATATTTATATTTTTCAGTAGTTCATGACGTCATGCCTGAAATCGCGTGCTTTCGACTTTTCAGTGGAAGAACTTATTTGTGAAACTAAGTTTTCGTGAACTTCCGACCGCCGATTGTTCTCTGAAAAAAAAATGTTTTGAAGTTCCTGTACATTGTGAGCTTTTTTAAACTCGCCTCATTTATAAGAAAGTATTAATTTAATTAAGCTCTTCGTGCACGGTCCTGATAAACCTTGAAATATTATATGCCGCGCGACAATGTTTACTGTTTATTGTTCGTAATATTTTCTATGAATTTTTTTAATCAGATTACGTAAAATTTCTGCAGTGTTTTATTGAGTGAAAATATTTTTTATTGTTTTTAACTACTCTCAACGAAAAAAATCTATATTTAAATTCAACCTTTTCAAGGTTACTGTGTATTATGCTAATATAAACTAACAGAAAAAACTGTGAACCCCATAAGTAAAGAAAAATTTTTGCGTCACATAAATATAGTTTTAAACAATATGTTCTAATCAATTGAATAAATAATGAGTTTTTTAAAAATAGTCAAATTTCGTAAATAATTTTTTTTTATAATGTTAGTAGTAATAGTAAGTGTACATATTTTTGCTTACATCAAAATAGATGCTGATCAATTAGTTCAATTTAACAAAGTCATTTTCACGTGTGTGTGTGTGTGTGTGTACACACACACATGTATATATATATATACAGGGTGTCCAAAGTGAGTATCGGGTATTTGTTAGTTCAGTAAAACAAAAACTACTAGTAAACAAGTATTTTTTTTATTGTTGATTATAAGACTACAAAATAGAAAATTATTTTGAATAGATGATGTCATCCAAATGGTGACTGTTACGCTGCGGCACTCTTCTAATCTGAAACGAAGATTGCTGATAACACGCTGACACATAGCCCTCGATGTTGCTGCCATTTCTGACCTGATGTTTTGTTTCAATTCCGTCAGTTTCTATGGATTATTCCTATAAACCCTACTTTTAAGGTATCACTATACGAAACAGTCAAAAGAGCTAAGGTCGGGGCTTCTGGGAGGCCAGTTGATGTTACCTCTACGTGAAATGACCTTATCAGGGAATGATTCGTTAACAGCTTCAATTAGATGATTGGATGTATATCATGTTGGAACCTCGTTTTTTAGTTAAAACCCAATTTTTTTTATTATTGTTGATACTCTTTTTGGACACCCTATATAATGATTGATATTGCTTTCTGATAACACGTGATTTAGTTTTCATATGTACATAGCTGAACTACATAACCAAATAAAAATAATGATTAATACAAAAATATCAAGCATAAATTAAACCGTACATAAACGTCAGATGTTATTGTTAAACGTAGTATATTTCCTAGGGGCAAGTCTAGCAGAAGTGAATAAGGGTATATTTCGTAACGAAAATAATTATGATAAAATCATTTCTAGCTCTGGGGGCTGTGCGAAGGGGATAAATCAGGCTCGCTCCAGTTAATGCCTCGCGTAATGTCGGCCGCATTAATTGTTCACTAAACACCAAATTCCGAGTCCGGGCCTTGCCAATCGCACGATCTCAAAGCACACAAATTTGAATTAATTTACGGGCCGAATTAGACCCGTCGTAAAGTCAGGTTTCATCACTCGGGCCCGCGGCTCTCCGGTTGGGAGCCCCTGTGATGCCGCGTCATTTGCCGTTGCAGCGCCTTCCAAGCCTTCCTAATAATTTATTAAAATTACTAATGTTACTGATTAATGAAAATTGACTAATGAAACTCATCTTACATGGCCGGTGCATTCCCAATTATACCAACGAATCACTTGTACTAAGCAAGAATTTTTAACAATCATTTCCTATAAATGAAACAACGTACTTATTATGCCAATTAAATATTGTGTGACTTGCAATACTAGACTTTTATCCCAGAGTACTGAGTGAAGCATTTTAAATCCGATCTGGATATTATTATTTTTAATATCTATTTAATTAAGCCAATACACGCACTTGTTAAATATATTATTGATTTTTGTGAAGACCGTCTCACAGGAAGTACGATTTTGCATATACAGGTTTTATTGATTGATAATGATTAAGTACATTTTTTCAAATGTTGAAAAATGATCAAAGAAAGTCTCAGAAAAATATCATCGTTATTTTTGTGGGATTCGAGAACCCACATCCCCAAGCTTACATAGCCAGTGCATTACCGATTATACCAACGAATCACTAGTACTAAGCAAGAATTTTTAACAATCATTTCCTATAAATAAAAACAACGTACTTATTATGCCTATTAAATATTGTGTGACTTAGAAAACTACACTTTTAACACAAAGTACTGATCTAAGATCTAGATATTATTATTTTTAAAGTCTATTTAATTAAGCCAATACACGCACTTGTTAAATATATTATTGATTTTTGTGAAGACCGTGTCACAGGAAGTACGATTTTGCCTATACAGGTTTTATTGATTGATAATGATTAAGTACATTTTTTCAAATATTGAAAAATGATTAAAGAAATTCTCAGAAAAATATCATCGTGACTTTAAATGCTTCAATCAGGACTTTGGTTTACGTATGATTGTTAAAAAAATTCTCGCTTAGTACCAGTGACTCGTTGGTATAATTGGAAATGCACCGGCCATGTAAGCTTGGAGATGTGGGAAGAGTTTTTTTAATCAATTTTAAATATTTTAAAAAATGTACTTGATAATTAACAATCAATCAAACCTGTACAGGCAAAATCGTACTTCCTTCCTTTCACAGTTTCAATATTTTTCTACAACACTTATAAGCTTTATAAAATAAAATATATGCTGTATTTATTATTGACTAAATGTTAAACAATCTCACAATGCACACATATTTAAATTAAACTACGAGCAGAATTAGACCGTCGTAAAGTCAGGTTTCATCGCTACCGTTTGAGAACCCCTGCAATAGCGCGTCATTTGTTGTTGCAGCGCTTTCCAAACTGTCGCCGTGTAATTGCAAAAGCCTTAAGCCGTCTATTTGATTAATAAAATATATTAAATTAATTCAAGATTATTTTTAAATTTCTTACATATTTACTGTCGAGATCAAATCAAATGAATCAAAAAAAAAATCAAATGCGCCTTATATGAGAAATTTATATGCTCATATAAAAAAAACGTTTGAGCAAAATGCTTTCATCAAATAAAAAATATACGCATGATTCGCTCAAATCAAAAAAAAATTATTGCTAATTATAAGTGCTCGTATTAAAAATATGCATATGAAAACGGTAGTTGATAGATTTAAGCTTGTCTAGACGTCTTTTGCTAAAAAATATGAAATATAGGGAAAAAAAAAATCAAAATAATAAGGGTTGAAAAAAAAAATTTACGCTCTCGTATAAAATTTTCAATCCGTGAAAAACAAAACCTCGTCATATACGATTACAAAGAGACGTCATCTGATCGGGATCAGCTGATAAGTCTTTCCGCCCGCCCCACCGTTTGGGGGTCGCTGGTCGGGGCGGCTGATAGCGTCACAGCGGCTAATGTTGTTTATAGGGAGTCCCCGAGTATACAGGGTGCGCGTCAAGTTGCATAAATACTTTTCGAATATACAGCGTGACATGATGGACGGCATGACGTTGCTGCTGCTTGTGATTTACTGGCGAATAAAAATCAAACTGTGGATTTTAAATATAAACGAAAATTGTAATGGCATGAAAATGTGTATTTATAACGGCTGTTTATTTATTTTATTTTTATATATTTTTTGCATCAAATAACAAGTCAATCGAGCCGAAATTTATTATGTTATATTTAATTAACATTAAAAATCAATATATTTCTAACCTTGATCAAACTCTTTTACTGTATGCATTATTCATTAAAAATGATCGCATCACTAAATAATTAAACTAATATTTATTTATAAAAAAAATTTACAGTCAACTATTAAGATTTATTGTTAAATATTTTTGTACAGTTTCCTTTTCTTTCATATGAGGAGCATATATAATTCATTAAATTAAAAGACATATATTTTTTCAATGTGCGACTGAAATGCTTTGCATATGATACAAATCCGTTTTGTGAATAAATGAAAACTTTTGATTATGATTTTTAAATCATTCAATTTTTTTTTTCGTTTAAACTAAAAAATCTGCCTTAGGGTCTAGTTGCATTGATGTTATTACTTCCAGTGGTGTTTTAGTTGCGATTTATATTAAAGTCATTAATTTTATCACGACAAGTGTTTAGGACTTGAACGCGATGATTTTTTTAATGGTTTATCTTATGTAGTGTATTCCTTAATTTCTTGTTGTCTTTAATAGTCTATTTTACTTTAATGTAAGGTGTTGTTTAATTAGATTTCGGGGAGTCACTGTAAAGCTCCAGCCTGGTGTAATCTAGGTCAATTCTGCAATAATTCAGTGTGATTTTAGTTTATCATCACAACGCTTGTTTACCACGTAATATTCCAGGCATAATGTATGCGCTGTTAGTCCAGCTATATTTCACAGAGGTTCTCTGTAATCTGTCTTTTGCTTTGGAGGATCCACTTTAGGTTTTGCATGTACAGACTCCACAGCAGGCCATTTACACTACTTCATGCAATTCATTATTAAATAAAATATAAATTGTATTTATTACATATGAAGTTAAGGAAGTATCTTTTTGCGTGGTACTGTGACTTTTAAAGCGCTTAATAAATTACAGCTCGTAGTAAATCCGTTAAACAATAAGCTGCCTTTGATTTCAGGTAACGATAATAAATACATTGATACTTTTGTTGGGTTAAAAAACTGAGTTCTATTTTTATTAGAAAATACTTGTTTTACATATGTATGCTTGTATATTTGAAGCAATCTAATTTTCGGGGTGATCGATGTATCCTTTAAATTAATAAAGTAAGGGTATGGGTATCATTTTTATCAAAACTATCGACCGTTAGCTTGTGACCGTGGGCTTTAAGTTTTTCAATAAGCACTTCGCAGTTTTTTTAAACTTACGATAATGGCGCTGACTTAATGGGGTGTTCCCGGGGAGAGCACTTCTCTCATATTTCAGAGTCGAAAGGGCCCGAGACCAAAGTCCGACTCAAAAAAAAAACGAGTTCAATTTAAAAAATTCCAAGCCCCGTAATTCACTTTTACAACTCTTTCGCGCGAAAACGTAAAGTTTTACGAGAAAAAAATGCTAAGCGCGTCACGTTCAAAATTATATTTATATACGAATATAATATAATTTTTTTTTTTGGTACATTACGTGTAATTTTGCATGTCGGCCGTCTGGCGATCGGCCTTGGGGGTGGAGGCTCTGTACAGCTGGCAGGGGTCGTGCACCCCTCCAGGACCCCTCCAGGACCCCTCAGGCACCCCTCCAGCGCCCCGTGAAATATGAAGCGAGGATATTATCTCCAGCAACTTCCCCTATAAACATGCCTGCGTCCGTGAGATGGCGACGCCACAAGCGAGCGTCCTCGGCTCATCCAAGTGAGAGAGCCATCGTAAAGCCATGTTATTTACTGTGAATTGTGCTTATCAGGCTGCACTTGAGTCAACAAGGATCAAGCACCTCCGAAGGCTTGCCATCTTGATCAACCTTTGTTGACCTATTGCAAGACGATAGCCAGCTTAGAACTAGGTCGAAACAACGTAAACTATTAATTACTACCGCACTGCTGAAACGTCAGTTTAACGTATTCCTGATACTATAACACGCTTTTTATCTAAGAATACCAAAAAAGTGTTTTTTCACTTATTTTTACTGCTTAACACAATAATGTAAACAAAGAAATACACTAGGCCCACAATCTGCGCGCAGGATCAAGGGATAATCACACACCATATTAAAACCTTAGCCATAAGAACTATTGTAAATTTACCTAATGAATCTTAAAACAATTTTTTTTTAGCAAACCAGATTAATTATTTCATTTTTGAATATTTTCAATTGCAAGATTGCTAGAAAAACTATAAACGCAACACTGTTTGTTAGATTGCTGTACCTATGCTTGACTTTCACTCAATTGATATACGCTCATTGCATATAACGAGTAAAAGTAATTTAATTTATAATTAATACTACTTTAAAATACTACTTTCGTATTTCAGTAAATTTAGTATTTTCTTCGCACCGGTACAATTAAGTTAAATTTAAAAATATAAGTACTAATTTATAAATATAAAATCCCAAAATTTTTGTATAGTTATTTACTTGTATTCAGATTAATTAAAATATTATTAAAGTAGATTATCTCTACTTTTAGATAAGGTTAAGTTTAAGGTTATTTTAATATTTTTAAATTTATTAAAAAATATATTTCGAATTAGAAAATCTAGACTTATAACCTTAAGGTGGTTTTTTTGTTCTTTGCTTTTAAACTAAGTATTGTAGATTTAACGTACAATTAATGATATTTTGAGTAAAAATACAAACAATTACTCATTAAATTGTACTGATGAATATTTCAATGAGTCTAAATATTAAAAATAAGTAATACAATTTTTGGCGTGATTAATATCCGTTTAAAACTTTTTGTGGGCAAACTTTTCAATAGCTTGGCAGACATCGAAAATATATAGTGGCTACCAGAATAGTGAAGAAATAATTATTTTTGAGTAAGACAAAATATTTTATCCGTTGAATATCAAATAGATACCTGGAACTTTGCGACAAAGCAAAAGGTAAGGCTTTGATACCTCCATAGGGGGTGTAATTTGAAAAGTTTGTTCTTACATCAACAACAGGCTTTCGGCCAACTTTGAACTATTAGAGAATTTAGTACTTTCGTATTTCAGTAAATTTAGTATTTTCTGCGCACAGGTATAATGAAGTTAAATTTAAAAATATAAGTACCAATTTATAAATATAAAATCTCCAAATTTTCGTAATGTTATTTAGTTGTATTCAGATAAATATGAATTAAAATATTGTCAACGTAGATTATCTCTACTTTAAGTTAAGGTTAAGTTTGGGATTATTTTAATATTTTTAAATTTATTTAAAAATATATTTCGAGTGAGAAAATTTAGACCTATAACCTTACGGTGGTTTTTTTGTTCATTGCTTTTAAACTAAGTATTGTAGATTTAACGTACAATAAATTAAACTTTGAGTTCGTTTAGGTTAAGCAGCTTTAGTTATTTTCATAGAAACTTGCAATTTCTGAGGTTTACAAAGCCACCCACACAAAAGCTTATTGTTAACTTATGAAAGACGTTTAGTGTTTTAAACACAACTTACAAGGTGAAAAACGTTATGTAATCTGACTCAAAAATATATATAAACTTTGAATATTTTCCATGAAACAATATTAACCCAACTAGATAAATGAAATTTTCCTGTTAATTAGAATTATTAATATTTAACTTGGAATACGTTTTTAGTGTCACAAAAAATTAATCTCGGAGTTAAAGCCAGTGAAATTAAAAAAAATCATTATAATAGTAAGTATAATATTTTTTCTGTTCTTGATGCTTCCGAATAAATTGAGTTTAATCTATTTTTAGTACAACATGGTTTTTATTGCAATTTTTGGATCCCCCTTACTCCGTCCATCCCCACGCTGGAATAAATATTTGCGATTTCGAATCCTTTTGAGCTGGATTCTCAAACATCCCCATCCGAATCGCCACATTTCTACGGACCTTTCACAGATCTTTCAAAACCGTAATCGGATCTGAAACGTACTGAGCACAAGGGATGAGAGATATTACTTTACCCAATGTTACCGTTTGATTAAAAAAAATATTTTAAAAATATCCATTCCTTTATGCTAAAGTAATAAAAGTCATTAAAATAGTTAACACAAAGTGTTTTTATTTTACTCAATGTCTATTTTTAATACAATTTTGGACCTTCTCTCAATAAATGCAGGTTAAAGTAATGTTTAAGGAAGAACACAAAAAAACGGTTTATATCAGTATTATATGTTTTAGAATTGGATATAAAATACAGGGTGTCCAAAGAGAGTATCGGGTATTTGTTAGTTCAGTAAAACAAAAACTACTAGTAATCAAGTATTTTTTTATTGTTGATTATAAGAATACAGAAGGGAAAATTATTTCAGAACAATGGTGTTATCCAAATGGTGACCGTTACGCTGCTGGCACTCTTCTAATCTGGAACAAAGATTGCTGATAACACGCTGACACATAGCCCTCGATATTGCTTTTTTCTATTTTATATTTTGTTTCAATTTTGTTAGGTTTATCGGATTATTCTCATAAACCCTACTTTTAAGGTATCTCCATACGAAATAGTCAAGAAGGCTAAGGTCGGGGCTTTTGGGAGGCCAGTTGACGTTACCTCTACGTGAAATGACCTTATTAGGGAATAATTCGTTAACAGCTTTAATTGATTGATTGGATGTATGGCAGGTGTTGGAATCTTGCTGGAACTACGTTTTTGAGTTGAAACCTTGAAACTCCTGCAACTCTGGGCCCAAAAAATCGCTATTCACATTCACCCGATACTCTTTTTGGACACCCTGTCTATAAATGTTGTATTCAAATAGTTTCAAATTCTACATAAATAAAGCATACTTTTTTTTTAATAAATGAAACATGGAAGAAAATAAAAGTGTCTGGTTTATGTGATATTTACAAATATAATATTTTTCAGGAAAATCTGTGCGGATAATGGATGTTTCAGGAATAATCCAAAAAAGTCGGCCAATAATCTAAATCGGATTTAGTCCAGTCCATTTCAGGCCGGGGCGGAAGTTCCCGGCGGGAGACTTTCAGTAGGAGCGTTTCGTCTTTTTTAATGATCTCAAACGACACTTGGAGTTTTTTATGGCATTTTGTTCGAGAACCAACCCCGAAGAACGGCTTCCCTCAGCTGATCGAATTATTTTATACGGATATTAATTTATTTTCGAAGATCCATCGAATCTTCGAGATTATTGGAGAGATTATGAGCCTAAATCTTTCAGCTTCGCGTCCTTCGAGTAATCTTTTACAGCAGCCTATTTGAATCGCCTTTATTAGCAAAAAATATACACAGGCAATAGGATAAGAGATAACGAATATTTTGCTTGTTTTAACAGTAAAAGGGGTGTCGGAGCTTCACAGCTGAGTCATGTGGCGCAAATTAAAAAGTGTTTTCACGAGTGATGCTGAAAACGTGACGGAATTTCAGCCTCTTCATTAGTCACAATTCTTCGCAATTGAAAACATCGCAGCGTTGGCTGGCAAAATCCCGAGCTGGACCGGAGAATGTTTTCGGTGGCCGTGCCTAGTGATGGCGATAATCGAATACGTTACAAAAATAATCGACCTATCGTAATAAATTATAAACACATCTACAACAAACTTTTCAAACCAATCACTCCATTTTTAAAGAAAAAAAAAACGAATATCCAATAAGCTAGAATACAACACACATTTTTTTTTGAAAATATTGTGACAATTTTTTTTGTTAAAATAATTTTTTTTAAAATCTCCTAGATAATTTGCTGTTTTAAATATAATTATTCATTCTAAAAAAATTAATACGAAAACGTTTTAAACTGGTTTTTTTTAATTAGTAATACAAGTTGATTCTTAGTGTTATTATTGATTGGTTAATATATTTTCATGTTTAATATTAATATGTTGATTCGGTTGAATTATATATTGAGAACCGCCTATCATTAATTTTAGGACATTTATTTATTATTATAATTAGATATAAAATAATTCAGATTTAAATACACATTAACAATAGAAAATAATTTTTCTTACATAAATTTGTCAAATCATGAAAATGCACTAACCTTGTTCAGTAATCAATACATGCATTTGTATTTTAACTCATTTCTTCATAAAAATTATATAAAAATTAATACAAATAGTGATGAACTGCTTTATTATGAAGAGTGGATTCGTTTATTTGCAATCATGAAAATGTTTTAATCTTGTCCAGTAATCAATACACCCTTTATTTTTTTAACTCATCATTGAAATTAATCGATAATAAAAAAATTATAAATCGATTGGTTTAACTGTTTTATTTAAATGAAATGAAGCATAACGAATCGATTATTGCGAACAATCGATTATTCGATCAGGCCAATTCGAACCGATTTATTTTAATGAACGAATTCGCTTTTTTTTGCAACTAGCCTAACGAATCGATTATTGTGAACAATCGATTATTCGATGAGGCCAATTCGAACTGATTTATTTTAATGAACGAATTCGCTTTTTTTTGCAACTAGCCTAACGAATCGATTATTGTGAACTATCGATTATTCGATCAGGCCAATTCGAGAATGCCTGCATTAACCAGGGCAGAGCCTCCACGTGCCGGATCCTCCTCACCATTAATTACAGGACCAGATGGAAGGCTCGGGCGCTCTCCGACTGTCCGCAGCGCGGATGTCCTGCCGCTATTGTGCGTACAGCCTTTTAAGGCTTCCAAAAAGGTCACGTATTTTTTTAATTTGTATAAAAGTGTATTTAAAAAAATTACCCCCGCGCTTGTTTTAATAAAGAAAAATTCAAATCCCCATAAAAATATTATATAACAAGCGGTGAGGTCGGGTAACTCGATGTCACTGTAATTTTTTTTAAATTCGTTACCGCAAAACACCCTCAAGAAAAAAGTACTAATGTATAAAATCTCAGCACGCTTTTTAAATATTTTTTTTCATGAAAGGGTCCTTACTGAAACTATTTGATTTAACACGAATAATACACCCAAAAAATAACGAAAAGAATCGAAAATCACAGGTCGTTTACAAAACCACACCCTACATCGATAGCGGCTTTGCGCTCTTACCAATCGAGAATTGTATTGTAATAATTACATCCACCAAAACATACAAACTCATCGAACCTAAGAATATGGCATCAGTGATTAATATCTTATAAAGTTCTTGAAATATCTATATCGGAAGGCTTATGCATGTCCTGTAACGATAAGTCTGCTGAAGGGATGTGGTGATTGTTTTTTTACTGCGAGAAATTCCGTAGTGATAAATTTCGAGATAAACACTTTCACGGCGAATACCCATTCCTGCCTAATAACCGGCAATTTCAGGCAATAAAGATTTGCAAAATGATTCTCTCTCTGCTGAAAAATTGATATATAAAGCATTAACAGTACCACACAGAGAGAAAATTGCTTTCGTAAGGTAATTTTTCGTTTTAGGATTTAAAAAAGCAATTGATTTGAGTTTCATGTTTATGTCAATTATTGTTAACTCATAGTAACAAGTATTGCAAACAAAATAAAAAAAAAACTATACAACAACATAAAAATCTCAATTTTTCTATCATTATAATAATTGCTTATAAAAAAATATGCTGCACCTTTTAACTACAAAAACCACGGTTTAACATTAATAAAAAAAATTATAATAAAATTATACAAATAACCTTTGATATCTTTGTATGATATCATGAATTTTTAATATCATTTTTGAAGCCTTATCATAAGCCGTACAGGTTTTAAATTTAATGATAAATGACTCTTTGATATATTAAAAAATATTCATTATATAATTATTTTATTTTTTACTCCCAAAAAAGGGTTAAAAAATTCCACAGATTCCTTCCACTTACTAATTGAACTACTTAAGCACTGTGGCATAGCAAAAATTTAAATCGCTAAATGCAAAGGACGAACCAGAGCCTTGTTTTTGTTATCATTAAATAGTCAAGATTCTCGACTTTATTCGCCTACAAATGCAATTTGAGTCTTTTAGAACAAAAAATATTATTTTACTCACCAAAGACTCACTCCAATGTTTTACTTATGATTAATATTAAACATTTGATAAATTTGCATTTTTCTACCATAAGAATTAAAATATCATTACTTATACGCCAGCTTTAATTTTCTTTGATAATTTTTCAACTTATCAATTGCATAATAACTTCACACCCTCTAGATTAGAAAGATTATAAAACTACCCCTATACGTGAAACTTTCCCTATCTGAGTAAGAAATATTTGAGTAAGGGATATTGTTATAAAAAGGTTTTGTTTTTCGTAGATTTTATATTTGAATACCAGGAAATCTAGTAGGGGAGGTTTAAGGGGGAAAAACTAACATAAATCTTACATTTCCAGGGAAACCTATGCAATAATAACTTCATCGTTACGATTGTTAAATGAGATTATTTCTATGTTGCTTGTTGATATATGACGATCTCTTGATTAGAGGTTTGTGAATGAAAAAAAAGCAATGATATTTTCTTTGAAACAAAATAAAAATGTTTTGGTAATTACTTAACTTTTTATAAAGACGACAAAATTCTAAAAATGTTTTAATTAATTTAAGAAATAATTATCCCAACAATCACGCGTATTTTTTGATAGGTGTGAAATAAACCTTTGATTATAATAAATACATTAAAGCACTACTCTATAATTGATTATATATTTTTACTACTTCTTGTAAAATTTAATTTATTTCACTATGAGTTTTTATCATTGAATCTCTTAAATTGTTCAAACATGTATCCAAAATTTAAATCAATGTATGCATAATTTATTAAATAAAAAAATACATGCTATCGATCTGAATTTTTTTTTGTTGACTGTAGAATGTAGATATGTAATATTAAACCAATATAAATATAACATTGCTTAACTTAGTAACTGATCCGTTTTATTTAATTTATATATTTTTTATAAAAACATTCAAGTATACAAAAAAGCAAACAATACCTAATATTATATGCATTTGCTTCAAAACGCACAATCTACCCTAGCATGATAAATTACTGTAAGAAATTCTTGAATTCACGGAGGGAAACCGAGAGAGCCGAGGGGCTCCGAAGGCTCCATAATTCTGTGGAGAAAATTCCCGGAAAACGCAATATTTCCACCAAATTCACCGGCTTAATTTTAACTGCGCGATATTTCGGACGATAAGTCGCAGAGTGTCGAATTCTCGGCCTGAAAAAACACGGACCAGCCACCCCAAAGCCTCCCTTTCAGCGATACCAGGACATCAAACCTGTGTACTTAAGACCCCTATCTTTCAACACCAAGACCACGATTTTATTTAATAAAACAAATAACTTATTTAATATCACATTAAAGCATCATTACAACCGCGTAATAATTTTTTTACTTGAAAAATCTAGGGTACACGATACTGCTAATTTTATTACGCAGCAATATTTTTTGGCTCGGATCATTTTCATCATTTATAAAAAAGACTTTAGATAAATGTAATACATGTTATTTGTAATAATCAGTCCGCAAAGTTTGTGCAGTAATGAAAATGTACAAAATATATTTATTTTTCCGTATCGCTAGGGGTAAGCTACCGCTTTATTTCGTTCCCGCACCCGCAAAGGGATGAAAGAATTCTAGAGACCCCAACATCAGGATATGATAAATATTTATGCCTCGAATAAAGTACAGAGTTTAACACTGCGTATTTATTAAAGAAATCAACTTTTATTTATACCTTTGCCGGCCAAATTTTTATTCCTAACATACCGAATGTTTTTCACAACCGTTAAAATGTTTTAAAATATATTTTATTTTAACAGTTCGACTCATTTTTTCCTAAAGATGAAAATCACGAAGCTTACACACTAAAAACATATTCATAATATAATATTGTAAAGTTGATATTACAAATTATATTGTTCTTAGCATGAAGAACGTTTATTTTAACTTAACATCACTTTGTTATGTAAAGTATCTAAGATAAATAAAATAAAGTGATTCTTTGTATAAGGTAGTTATATAAATTTTGAATCAGTAATTTTAATCATGCTTTTCAACCAAAAATCTTATTAATTTTTGAAAACATCCTTAATGAAAAAAAACAGCTGGTCAATCATTTAATCCCAAAAGAATAGTTTATTGAAGTATGTGTTTCATTTTTTATTTAGAAAAATATTTATATTTTCTTAGTATGAAATATTTGTTTTATTTACGATTGATATTTGTAAACAAGAAAACATTTTTAAATTCAAATTTTGAAAGTAAATATGCGATATCTAGCAAGACATTTATAATTTACAATTATATGAAACGGCACGTTTAATCACGTATACCTTTAAACGCACCCCTGCTTATATAAATGGGGTAGAAAAGCCTTCCCGGCCCTGATACATTACGCAGAACCTCCGCTAAAGGGTGGTTTGGTATTTATTTAGTTAGATGGGCTATTTGAAATAACGCTGAAAACGGTGGAGTTTTAAGTTTCATTCGGATATGAGAAAAGCTTTTTTAATCATTGTAAAAGAAGTACAAATAAAATTTAACAAATATTCGATTTCGGTGTATTATTTACTTCTACTTTATACCCTTTTGTAGGCTGAATTTGTCCCAAGGGAGTATTCAAAGTTAAAAATCGCTTATGAATGAACTCACAAATATACTCTCATTTGCAAGCGTAAAGATATTAACAAGTAATAACTCGCATTTTGCTGTAGTGGTTAGAATTATATCTCATCAACCATGGAGCTAAAGGTCATCAAAGCAATATGGGTGTATAAATAATATATATATGTAATAATATTAATTACACGCATACAAGGAAGTTTGTTCGTAGGTTTTGGCAGCCGTTGTTATTTGCCGTTTCAAGTATAATATTTATATGTAGTATATGAATTTAGTTGAAGCAAGTATTCTATTTTACTATCGGTGGCATGAGGAAAGCTTCTCCTCAGGGTGGATTTCAGGGAAGGGTTACATCACGATCGGAATTTTCAGGGTACAGCCTGCATTCTCCATCAGGGACTCCCCCTCGGATCAAGGCTGTTTGCCTTCAATAACAGCCCGCTGGAGGAAAAGTTTTCGATTGGTGCCTAAGTCAAGCAAAGCATTTCAAATATTGAGGAATATCAAATTATATAATGAAATGACTTTTGGGTATTGACATCTGACAAGTAAGGGTCTTTCTTGGTTTTTTGTATCCAAGATGCACGATTTTTTTTATAAGCTTTTGGCAGATTCTCTGAGGCTCTAGATATTATTTGTCTCAACGTTTGCTTCTAAGATGTATTGCTAGAAATAGATAAAATGATACATTGCGAACAAATATGCAACTTGTATTATTTAGACTTATGAAAATTACTTAAAAAAGGATGACTTATACATCTTGGAACTAACTGTATGATCAATAAAAAAAACTAAAAAAAAAAATTTACTCTATGTCTTTCTTGCTTGATATAATAAAAAAAATATTGTTGACTCAATATGGCAAAAAATTTCAACCAGTAATGATTTATCACTCAATATTTAAACAATAAAACATTTGGTTGGCCTTAATGGGCGATTACTCTTGTGGGATGTATAAGGTCAAAGGGTTTTCAAAATAATTATATCCCATACAGTACATACAAGAAATTACTTAATTATTTTGAATTGTTGTGAAATTATTGAATAGTATGAAGTAATTTTTTTAAGGTATTTTTATTATAGTTAAACATAAGTATGATATTAGTACGAGTTGGTGAGTGATTTAAATTTATCTTATAATTTAATAATTAAAATATACACAAAAAAACACAAACACACAAAAGGCAGCAATAAAATTTTCTAATATTTGGAGAAGAGAATATATTTAATACTTTTCTAAAAGCTGTACTTATTAAAAATACTTTTTTAGATTTTATATAGTATTTAAATTTATTAAAATATATTATTATTACATGCGAGCTCACTAGCTAAACAATTTAGATGGAAGAAAAAATATAATGGTATACTAAATATTTTTTTTAGTTTATAAAATGAGCTCTGACAGGTTTTCACGAATACATTGAAAATAAAATAACATTTCACTCAGAACATCATATTCATAAAATTAATAAATTTACTGAATTTGAAATTTTAATATTAAATATAAAATTATATTTTTTACTTGCTACGTATAAAAACAAATAAAATGTACGTATTTCGATACAAAAACCTTATTTTATGAAGATATTCAATATTGTAAACGAACATATTATTATAAGATAATTTAATATTTAAAATATTTATTAAATTTTATTGTGTTTATTTTTATACCCCGCTTGCTTGTGGTATTAAAATTCAATTTTGTAAAATTATAAATCATTTTATTATTATTATTCATACACCTGAAAAATGTATGAAAGCAGAAACACGTGTCAAATGTTTTTATATACCAATAACTACGCCTATTTTTTTGTTGTTGTTATTATTATATATAAAAAAGGAAGAAATAAACACCAAAATATCCGTAAAAGAACAAGAGAATAAAAAATAAAAAAAATCCTTTAAGGATTATGATAATTTTACCAGTATTCTAACAAACACCTACGAAAGACTTAAACAAAGCCGTTCAGTATATCATCAAGTTTATCCGCGAAAAAACGTACGCCGAAAAAATATATCCTTTTTTTTTATAAACGATACGTTGTTGTAAAAAAATATTATCAGGGTTGTAAGCAGATTTGTAAAAGTAATATGTAAGGGCTCAGTGGAATTTCTCACAGTAGGCTCTTCGGGGTGGATTCGGGGCGCGTTGTTCCCAGCTTTTCAGGAGGGTCAAGAGTTCAGGCTGTCGCGATATTTTTTGCTGAATTTGTGTATTCCTCCGCGATCCCCGAATGCGAGGGACTACATGTATAGCCTTATTACAAAATGTATACAGAAATATTCATGACAGCCCTCGGTGCTTCGGTTCGAAAGCTTTGCGAAAATATGAATATTACGAATTCATGCGAAATATTTGACCGTCTTGTGGCCCAAGGGCAGAGTTGCTAGCTTGCAATAAGGCTCTAGGTTAAACTTAATATATGAATAAGTTTTTAAGTAGTGTATATGCCATTATTGTTTGCGAGTGTTTATATTGCGCTGCGTTTAAATACCACCCCTGAAAAAAAAATCTGCAAGATCAATAAAAGCTTCGTTAAATAATTCACTTGCAAGGAGTGCACACAATTTAGTCACATTACCTCTATAAATACACCCCCATCCGGAAGATATCTACAATCTTCGATCACTTCTTCTGACCTCCCATTCAACTTAATCCCCACTGTATAAGGGTCGTACTTACACTCTGAGGTTGTTCATCCCTTCGTGCTATGTACACGTGTATTATTTATAATCCAAAGTTAAACTGAAATATGTCCTCCCTTATTTTCCACGCCTATGCACTATAGAATCATCTTCTTGCCATACTGTTGTTAAAAGTCAATAATTTTCAGATTCTTTTACTAATACTGTTAGTACAGTATTTTTGGCACTGCGCCAGTTTTTATTCTATAAATAGGTCATTATTTATTCTAACATTAAACAAGTTTGTTGGTAATGCAATTATAATACATAACCTTGTAATTTCAGTGGTTTTGTTCACAATATATATTTTAGCATAAAACTGATGACTATTGACTAATATCATGAATAATTAATCTAGCTTAAGTAAGTCGGTTATCATCTCTAAATTCACAATAAACAGTATTAATAAGCCGCAATGAACCTCAAAGCTTAGTATCTCATCATTAAATTAAATAAATTGGTGAATTGCCTACCTAGAAAAAAAACTTTATCTATATCTATACCAAATCATACGTTAAATTATATATTAAAAATTGAGAATATTTGTGAATAGATAATCTTAATATTTAAACACAATAAACCTGACCAGTTATAATACTACACAAAAAAAAATTTGCTAAGTAAAAAAATAATAGAATTACTAAAGTGTTTTTATTTGTGTATGAACAGTTTCGTCTTATAAGATTTCTGGGAGTTTTTTTTTTAAATTAAAAAATTGTATAAGGATTACAAAATAAACACAAGCCCCACTGACAATTATTCTTAATACTAAAGGAGCGAAGAAGAAGGCAACATAATCTCATATTATCTCTCTTGGGTTGAAAAATATTCTACCTCACCAGGTTCACGTAAACCATGGTTTATTGGCATAATAGTTAGTAATACTCTTTTTTGTATTTTTTACAGGCGATTTTTATTACAATCATAAAATTAAATTTGGGCAATGTCGTCATTAAAGAAATATTCACTAAGTCTTGGTTTATTGAATGAATAACGTAATCAGTTTTTGCTCGTACATCTAGCGTGGTTTCTTTTGAAGATTAAATATGTTAAGTAAAATAAATAAAACCTTTGAGTTCTTAAGCTTAAGCAACGATAAAACATCAACACCGCAAATTCGACATCGTGTGACATTCCGGTAAAAAACTACATTCGCGTCTTATTTACTGTTAACACCCTGGCCTATTTTATCGATGGCATCGACACTTACCCTTTGACCCGAAAATATTAAGGGTCGAAGGAAAACCTTCCGGAAAAATTTAGAAACGTGATTCTCTTCAGGAAAGACTGCGTGAGGGAAGGCAGTAAGTCCAATAGTATTAATTTAACCTTCACGTTTAATCTGTAACTTGGAATAATATCATATTTATTTTTGTATACAGGTTTTTTTTTATCATTGTTTAGAATTATTACGTCGTAAAAATAAAGCTGTTTTATAAAAAAATTAAATTATTTTAGCACAAAAATTATTTAACTACAGTGGTATGAAGCATATGCATATTGTTTTTTTTGTATACGATAGTGTACGTATATAAGCTGAAACGAGATAATTTGTTATAAACTTTATTTCACCATTAATACATCATTTTGTTTTTGTGAATAGATTAATACAAAATAATCAATTAATTAAAAATAATTTCTGTAGCTGGACATAAGTTAACCGATACGCGTTATTCTCGAATTAAACGAGTTTATTTAATAGTTTGTAAAAACAGATATCAAAGCCATATGGAGTTTTTATTGAAGGGTTGTTATTGCACGTTATTATCAAAATCAAATCATGTTAATTTCTCGATTTTTTTTTTGTACTGTGTATTAAACCTAAAAAGTTGTATTTTTTCAAAGATGAATTGTATATTTTAAAATATTTTCCTCGCTTGAATTAACTGAAATAACAAAGCAATCTCCTAGGCCTACTTGGGATTCGGCTCACGGAATAAAATTTTCGCCGCATATCTGTCTCGGAGGCTCTGCCCCGGAAGGTCTGCCTCTCCGGGGACGACGGACACTCGGCGGTGCAGTGACCCTAACTGTGACGTCATTCCTCGCATCGTTGACCTCGAGCTGAAAAACGAAAGCCGAAAATATCCCGAACCCACTGATCGGAAAGGAAATAAAAAAAAATGCAGCATTTATTGAACTTTCCTAAGTAGCTGGAGCTGAGGGGTTGGAAATAAAAGATGCAATTTATTTTTTTGCAAATCTGCTTCTTCGTCATGTTCCTTTGCTCAGAGGAGGTTGGCGACCATTTCATTGAGCATATACTCATGCTGAACCAGTTTTCATGGGTAGTTTTAAATACGAAGGAAAACTCTGCGTATTGCTACTGCCCGATAGCATTATTATAAATCCTTTCCTTACAAAGCTCTGGCGTTTAGATCTGATACTCTTCTGCTGCAATAGCAATAGCTTCCAGAGCACATTCTTCTACAATAATTCAATTACTGATCCTTTTCACACAGCCATGCACAAGCAACAGAATGGGGAGCGCGGGAAGGAAAAAACAACTAATATTGCATAAAACCTCTCAAGATAAATCACTTACTACTACTGCAATGCCAAGTCGACGAATGGATTGACTCACTGGCACAGAACGACTTGTTAGAAGCTTATTTTTTAAATATATTCATCATAAGATGTATATCTATTTAATAGTGAATTCACAGTTGCATCGCGTACTGTTCTTTGGGGGCTCATTTCTCCCTCAAGAATATGGAGAGCGGGGCAACTAGAAAATCTGCTAGTTGTGATTTTACAGCACATCATGTACAGCCGGTTTCAAAGTGGTGTTTTTCATTTACAAAATATACACAGGGTGAGTTTTGCAACAAGACGTCCGTGTCGTGACATATCATGACGTCCTGTGGTACTATTTCCGGGTGCCGACAGCTTGTTTTTTTGTATATAACATACAATATATCTAATAATCATACACAATTCATTCATTCGTGAGGGGGAGTTTCCCAGGGAGCGCACTTTTCGCTGTTCCCCAGTCTGCCTCCTCTCCCTTCTATTCGTCTCTGACATTCGTCCCTTACTATCTATGAAGACAGCGTCTCCGTTGGTTGATGCGCTGAAAAACATAAAAGCTGAAAAGCATGAAAATGGTGTCTCGTGCTCTTCAGCTCTCGATCCTTTTCAGCGCCATTCTTGGCTTCTCCTCAGGTCGGAGCTCTGGAGTCTAGTTGGCGTCGCCTCTCGAGCTTCTTCCTTCGGGTCATGGTCTTCTCGGCAAAAGGGACCACTCCGTCCCAAGCTTGCTGGTCCTTGAGCATGGACGGCACTAGCTCGTCTGCCATCCAGACGATGCCAAGGCTATTCCGAAGTCGCAGTTGAAGAGGGCGTGCTCTACGTCGTCGCTGTAGTCGTCGCACAGTATGCAGCTTACGTCGACAGGTCGGCCGATCCTCTCAAAGCCATGCCCCGAGAGGAGTGGCGTTTAGATCTGATACTCTTCTGCTGCAAGCTACAGAAACAATAGCAATAGCTTCCAGAGCACATCCCCCCACAATCATTCCATTACCGATCCTTTTCACACGCTCAGGGTACAGAATGGCAGCCATGCACAAGCAACAGAATGCAGAGAGCAGGGCAACTAGCACATCTGCTAGTTGTGATTTTATAGCACACCCTGTACAGCCAGTTTCAAAGTGGTGTTTTTACACAGGGTGAGTTTTTCAACAGGACGTCCATGGGTAGTGGTAGTGGTCACTTATCGGCGCAGCAACCCCTCGCGTGACGTCACCCCAGCAGCCTGGCAGACGTCCAGGGCTGACCGCGCGTGGAGGGATGGTTGGAAGGGAATAGAGCCTGAAATTTTATAGGGTTGTTTTGAATGGAGAACAATGCGATAAAATTTAAACGTGGCACGTCCGACCCAACAACAGAGCGGGGGTCGTAAATCAAGCCTACTTCGCGCTAAATATGATTTATAATTATTTTGACAATTTTCCGATAAATCATCCGTTTATATACAGCATTACTCTCACGAGATAAAAATATCTTCAAAAACTTCCTGTGAGCACCGTCAATATAAAATTCTCTACAATACAAACTAAGAATGCGAATTTTTTTTTTTATATATACAATATAAAATTTACTTAATACATTTATTGTTTGATTGTTTAGTTACTTGGGTATTGAACTACTTGAAATCTTCTGTTGGTTCCAGTGTCATTTTCAGGAATTTATAAAATTAAAATTTTTCTGAACACGGTCCTAGCACGAGAACTGAAACATCAGAAGACAGAAACCAAAAATAAACCCAAATCGTCTAATACCATCTGCTGTCAAAACCTTCAAACGTACCTATTTACAGTATTATCAAAAATAGGTTTATTTCGTACTCACATGTGTTTATATTCATTTTCAGTAAAATTCTCGTGAAAATGTAGCGTAATGTAAGCGTTGTCGTTTATATATCGTTTATATATAAAATATTCTTTTATTTTTTGTGTTTTGTAGGGATTGTAGGATTTTGTCTCGACCTTCCTGACATCCCTGGCCTCGTCATATGAGCAGCTTGCCCGACATGCCGTCACTCGCGCGACATGACTTGCTTTGTTCCTTCCTTCTATTAATAAATATACGGTATAATATGAAATATACACAGTTTATAGGTAATCGACTCACAAATCAAACAAAAAAAAAAATAACAAATTTCGTTTAATTTATATTTTATTCAGAGATTTTTAAGTATTTAGTACAGAGGTTCTCAAAGTGGTCAATATCGATCCCCAGGGGTCGATTTCGCCCTGCAAGGGGTCGATGACAGCGAAAAATAAAATTGGGGGTCCATGAACTGTAAATGGGGGTCTACGAGAGTGGATCCCATTTAAGCAGGTCATCACCAAAATTTAGGCATTTCATAAATACCTGTACCTGTGTACTTTGTGACGAATCGAAGCCCTGAAGTGCATAAGTATTTTATATGTTTTTAATTAATGTATTTTATTCTATTTAAGATAATAAAATAGAATTCTAACAAGTATTCTCTGTCAAAAATATTGATTTTCTGAATGTTACTATATTTGCATTTTGTGTCTTTTTAATTAATAAAGGTATAATTAACTTTACATGTATTTTAACTTTTTCATTTTTAAACCCACTATACAGTAAACCCTATGAAAGTGAGTTGTTCTATATAAGATGTCAAAAATATGTTTGAAGTTAATGAATTTGTAAAAATTCAATATTAGCAAGGCAGGGGGTCGACGAAAAACAGGAAAACTCGACAAGGGGTCGATTTAGTACAAGTGTTTCTAAGTACAAGAATCAAAATAAAGAAAATGTATAAAACATCAACTGTCGCACAAAAGCCTTAAAAAGCACTTTTTTTCGGAAACATTAGTATCACGAACGCAGGCTTCTTATCCATACGATTTACATTCGTACAAAAGTGGCAAAGTTCCTCTAAGTGAATAATTTTTCACTCAAATGCAGACAAAGAAGCGCACAACTCCAGACCTGATTGATTCGGCAAATTTATTCTCGAGCCTTCCCGGGAAATGGAATCATAAACAACACCGCATGTGTCCTATTTTTCAATATAAATTCGCCTCTCAAACCCAAACATTCTTATTTACACCGTCGATGCTGAAGGATGTGCTCCTGAGTCCAGTGACGTGTCGTCTATCCACAGTCTGATAAATTAAAAAATATGTATACATAGAAGCAGACAGACCTTTCAGGAAAAAAACACTGCTTGCCAGTTTTATTATGCACGGTTTTTCACAAATGTTTAAAATAGTATTGAACACAAACTTAGATTTTATAAAAAAATATTTACACGGACAAATTAGGATTTTCCGCCTAAATATTGGCAGTGTCAATCTCAAGAACAAGTATTAACTTTGAAATGTCGATTTATGATTCATAAGGGTGCCAGGGGGCAGGGATGAGGAAGTAAAGTCCTTTTCCCACCCTTCGAAACGCCATATGCAACAATGGCGCTCAGTTGAAGGCTTCTGTTTGACTTGTGGATTTAATTTCGTCTCCGAGATGGGAAAAGTCATCAATTTTATCGCGAAATTTGTGAAATAATCTTCATTATTGTTTACGCTTATTTTGTGTTGTTTAAGAAAACTTTCATTTATATCCGACCCTTAGTTATGAATACTAAATAGTTTACATTTTTTGTAAAATTTTTAGAGAATAAATTATTATTTATTCAAATAAAAATTTTAAACAATATTTTTAAACTCTTACGTTAACTATTCATATTTAATTTAAAACTTCAAGACCTATTTAGTTTAAACTGTCATAAAGCACAAAACTTTAAGAATTCCACAATATAGCCAAAATTCTTTATATATTTTTTGCATATTTGGTAAATATCACTACGCTTTTATCACACTTAGAATTTTGCTGGTCGCAATGATCAAATAATTCTTCAGCGTGTTTTAATTGATGATCATAGTATCTTTAAGATTATTTTTATTAATTTTGATACATTTAAATTTACGAAAAATACATAACAAATCTAAGGTATACTATCATTCACGGTAATACAGACTTTTCACTGTTCCTGAAAATAGATTATTCCTGTGTTAGATTTAACTGCACATATTTTTCAATATAACGCTGCCGTATGTTTTCATAAATCTTCATACAGTTTGTTTGAAAAGCTTTCTTTGTTTCAGTCATAGTTATCTCGTCATATGGAATATTGAAGATATGTATCAATTTAGACTGTTGTTATACTGAAGCGTCGTTTACACTGTCACTATGATAAACTATGGAAAACCTGCAAACTATAGTAAACCCTATGGTAAACCTGCACAACGAATAAATTGTACTTTGGACGTTTTGTAACGACCAAGAGTTATAAGGAATAACCAATATGATGCAAGTTGATTGGCAAAAAAAAGGCAATGTAGATTTTATGTAGAAATTAATCTAAGTAATCAAAAATTTAGCCTGTGAGGTTTTTTTTTGTTATCATAGTTAGAAAAGAGCTTGAACTTACGATAGTCCATTTACGACTTCAAAATAAAAATAGTCACTTTAGTCGCTTGGTTTATTACTTTAACATAAATATATAAAAGATAAGAAAATAATCCTACAGATATTGTATCATTAGTAATAGGATTATGCTTTTATAATAGAAAAGATGGCTCCCGTAATGGAATTATACAGATGGTTAAAAAAAAAACAAGTCCCATCTACTGCGTAAAAGCCTCTTCGGTTTTCATGCCAAATATACGATCTATATAGATCTGTCTGTAGTTGAAACATTATCTTTTCTACGCAGTAAGAAAATTTCAGGTTGTGCTAACCTTTTATATTCGATATTATGTAAATCAAATACAAAAAAGGCCATTATTTATGAAATATTATTATTCCCTGTTTATTGTGCAAACAATTTTCAAACAATCAATAAGTTGTTATTAAGTATCTTTACTCATTTTCACAGTTACTTGTTAACAAACTGAAAAATGAACTGTAAGGGATTGTGATCATTTTACAGACGAAAAATTTCACAAGTGATTTTATAAAAATAAAAAAAAATATTAGTACGGAATCGTGGAAACTTTATATAGAACTCCATCCAGTAAGTCACAGCTGGTCCAGAAAAAAAACACATAAAAGTAAATCTGTAAATAACAAGGTAACTTACCCACATGATGTGCTGTAAAACCCAATTGTTCAAGTGCGTGTACCGCCGGCGGATGTGTTCATAAAAGTCTGGTTTCTTTACGATTACTCGAGGACTCGGGAGTCGACTGATCCGAGCTGTCGCCTTCGGGTAATGTATGGACCAAGTTCGCATCCCGGGGACGCATAATCGCGTATTTCACTAAGCAGAAAGAGATAACTTCGCGTGTTAGTGACGACGACGGGAGGAAAAGTCCCGCAAAGGTGACTCACGGTCAATGATATATATTCGTTGTATTAAAGTTTGAATATTTTTGAGTAAAATACTTGAGTGATTTTCGTTTTTATTTGTGACCGGTTTCGCCAACCTTATTTAATATAGTTTACATGTTTTACATAGTTTATCATAGTGACAGTGTAAACGACGCTTCAGTATAACAACAGTCTAATTTGAAACATATCTTCAATATTCCATATGACGAGATAACTATGACTGAAACAAAAAAAAAATTTAAACAACTGTATGAAGATTTATGAAAACACACGGCAGCGCTATATTGAAAAATATAATCAGAGTTTGACTCTGTTTGATAATGCCAACGTGAAGTTTATCAAATTGATAGAGGGAGAGGTTGTTGGAAAGAAAGAGAGTGATTGTCAGGTGGTAAAGGCTAGGTTAGGTTATGTGATTTTAATGTACCTTACCACCTGATAATCACTATCTCTCTTTCCAACAACCTCTCCCTCTAACAATTGTTTACCTAATTGCTTATTATTATATAAAACCTCACGCTGTCTGATAATGCCAACGTGGCGAGGTTAGCGAAACCGGTCACAAATGAAAACGAACATGTGGAAAATCACTCGAGTATTTTACTCAAAAATATTAAAATGAAATTTCACCAAGTACTCCTTGTCAAAAATATTGAATTTTGTATTAAGTTTGGGTAACTTTGAATCAAAGTATGATATAAAAAATTAATTTGTTCATTTCAGGTTTCAGGAATTGCATGACAGTGTTTTTTGCAATACTAGTCTGAAAGAACAGAAGACAGCAAGCGCTGAGTAAACAAGAAATTGTAAGCAAGTTTTTGTTGTCAGAATATCGGCAAATGTTTTATATATGTATGATTCGTGAATATTCATTAAATGTACTGTCCTGTAATGCTAGAAGGCCGCAAGAGAATAGCTTGGTATTCAAGGAAACGCAAGCAACATATACAAGTCTGTTCAAATAGAAGGCCGCAAAAAAAATTGCATATTGATAATCAGTTGAATAATGCCTTAATGAGATCCTATCAGCATAATTATAAAATCTTATTTTTGGTATGCAGAGTAAAAAAAATTGTATATTCATGGGTTATAGGCTATTCATATTTGTTTTAAATATACTTGCAAATATATCTACAGTGTGAAATAAAATATGTCCGCGGAGTTGGCTGTGAGTTGCGGGAGAACAACAGTTCCAGTTTGATATAGCAGTCCTTGCCCCTTCCCTTACCATAATTATCTTGTACGAAACACCGACATATTTCACAAAGTTTCAGGCTGAAGATGCTCTCGACTGCGAACGAAACCGGTCACGAACTAACTAACGAGCGCTCCGATAGTAGGACCCTTAAAGTTCCAACTCAAGTTTTGCTAATATGAAGTAGAATTCAGTGTATTTTTTTTCATGACTATATAGTTTCTATGACTATCTTATAGTATATTATTTTAGGATTGTTTAACACTTTTTCAACTCTGCAATAAAAAAAATCTTTCGAGAATGCAGGTTATACAACCAAGAAAATGGTTGAGAAGTTCCAAGTCAGACATGCTCCCAATTGCCTCATCCCTCGTGATTTCTTTAACCCCTATTATGGAGTTCTTATAAAAACAGATTTAAAAAACTAAACTGCGCTATAGTTTAAGCTGTTTTCACAAAAAACCCAACAACACGCATTTATTTAATGAAATAAGTATTTTTATACTTCTAGAGTTTTATTAATATTAAATATTTAAAAAAAAAACAAATGTACTGTGCTTATTGGTTGGATGTAGGCAGTGGAAGGGTTGTGTTTGAATGTAGGCTTTAAACGCTTTAATGTATGGTATTATGTGTATACCCCGTCCTGAATTTCTGATTTGCAAGCCAACTTTGGAAGCTTTTCATTCGTTTGAGTGTTTAAAAACTTCATTAACTAGTTCCACAAAGTCGGGGCGGTTCCGCGGCGAAGCCTCCGCGCACAGTGGCACAATGCCGCGCCGCGTAACTCACGCCCTGAAAAAAAGCTCCCACCGAAAGCTCTGCGTTTCCTTCCCGCGGAAAGGGGTGTACAAAAAATAAGGGACGGGAAAAAGTGGCGCTGGAGGCTTGTAAATTAAAAATAATGGTAATTGAGAGACGCGCAAAGCGGGGAGGGTCTCCATAGAGCCGAGTTACAGGAAATCCGCACCTTAACGACGCAAACCGAGGGCGTAAGATTGCGCAACCGGAGCGATTGAGATAACTCCGCCACGTAGGATTGCCTATAGACGCTGGGCTTTCTTTATCCAGAGCCTTCTCAAAATGTTTATTGTGCTACACGATGTTTATTTATCGTATATCAATTGAGAAATGGCTTATAGACGCACTTTTGTCTATGTTATTATTACTGATTGATTGCTTATGTTATTTGTCAGCGTGCCTATAGACGCTGGGTTTTCTTTATCCAGAGCCTTCTCTAAATGAGTATACAATTAATAAACATCTTGTAGCACAATATACATTTTGAGAAGGCTCTAGACAAGGAAAGCCCAGCGTCTATAGGCATGCTGTATATAGACGCTGGGCTTTCTTTACCCAGAGCCTTCTCAAAATGTTTATTGTGCTACACGATGTTTATTTATCGTATATCAATTGAAAAATTGCATATAGACGCACTTTTGTCTATGTTATTATTGATTGATTGATTGCGTATGTTATTTGTCAGTATGCCTATAGACGCTGGGCTTTCTTTATCCAGAGCCTTCTCAAAACGTATATTGTGCTACATGATGTTTATTTATCATATATGAATTAAGAAATTGCTTATAGACGCACTTTTGTCTATGCTATTATTACTGATTGATTGCGTATGTTATTTATCAGCATGCCTATAGACGGTGAGTTTTTTTTATCCAGTACCTTCTCAAAATGACAAATGTGCTACAAGATGTTTATTTATTGCGTATGAATAAACGAATTGCTTATAGACGCTCGTCTTTTTCTATAGTGTTTATTTCATATTAATATTTGATTTCGTATACTATTTATAAGCATGCTTATAGACTTGAAGATTTTTTTTTCAAGAATTTTATAAAAATATTACTAAGCAACGATAGGTTAATTTAGTGTTTATAAATAAACGTTACTTAGTGCTATTTTTATAAAATTTATAAAAAAATATTTTACAATTATATATACATTATACAATAATCAGACATCATTTTTCCACAGTAAAACGATACGTATTACATTTTTATGCGTCTAAACAATTCGTTTTCACTGTAATGCAATCCATGTTTGTATCATTTAAAAAAATATAGTCAAAAAGCTGGAAATGTTTGAACATGATACATAATCTAATAATAAAAAAGACGGCACAGCTAAACAGGCTGTTTTCCGCTTTTCAGTATGTTGTTTAATCATTTTCAATTCTCGTATTTTCCAGCCCCAATACCCGGGCCGGTAATAAATCACCATATTCTCCGTATTATTAAAGATCTGCGTAGTATTTAATCCGGGCAGGATTTAATTAAAGGTACTTACCCGGGAACACGCGTTTAAAACAAGGAGGCGTGCTCACGTGGCAACACATAATTCACCCAACTCTTTGCCTAGAATATGAATAATTTTAGTTTCTTAACAAATTAACTTCGCGTGTGCTCCAGCGCGCCGAGGAGCCTCGCCTGCCTAATGATATTACAAAATAATATCGAGAATGAAGATGGATTCCTGAATGTACGAGGCTTTGTTTTTATTTTACAGAAGTATCTTTCAGCTGGTATCAATCACACGCTCTTAGAATATTTCATGAAGAATTCAAATAATATTCACTTATGAAAAATGTGCTCAGATCTCCTTTATGGAGTTAAAGACTAGACAATAAAGACTGTTGCTATGCGAAGAATTTACTGTATAGGAGACTGCGAGTCTTGCACAGAATGCGCGAAGAAAGGGAACTCTTAACGTTGGTACAGAAGAGAAGCAAAAAATCTCCTATTTTGGCAACATTTTTCGTAACAATAAGTATGGCATTGTCTAGCTGGTTGTCCCAAGGAAAATCGAAGGAAAAATTAGCTCTGGAAGAAGGAAGTTTACGTGGAAGTGCGACTGGCCCAGGAGGAGACAAGTTCATGGAAATGGTCACCAACCTCCTATGAGGAGAGGCAACAAAAGAAAAAGTATGAAAAATGATATTGGACGATATTGAGATTTAGATTGAGAAGTATCAGAACAATTTACATAATAATATCAAACAACAATACTTTGTCTGTGTATTGTATCCGAACCGAAAATTCGGTTAAATGAGTACCATCTTAGCATATTGATCGCAAAGTCTTGTCTTCTTTGGGTGCTTTTCTACAGTGGAGGTTTGTGACCATCTCATTGAACATATGCTTATGGTGGGTCAGTGTTCATGGTTTTCTTAGGGTTAATAGTGTAGTGGGTCAAAATAATGGGGAAATCGGGGAGGACCATCTCCTGTAAATGCACAAAAATAAAAAAATACCACTTCAAAGGTGAAAACGCTAATATTTCCAAGCTATTGGGCTGTTCATGTTAGTTCGTCAAATATGAAGTATTACAAATTAAACCAAGTGTTATAACTTGAAATTATCTCGTCAAAGATATATTGATAGTATATTAAAAACAATGTTTAATTTACAGCCTAAATCATAGGATATAGTTATATATATTGTTTCATATCTATATCAATGGATCCATTAATCACATTTAATTTGTGCTCAGGAATAAAATTTAGTACTATATGCAAAAATAATTCAATTTAAATATTATTTATCGTTAGTTATTATATTTCAATGTTTTAATTACATTCATTTGAACACCTGTCATATTAAAGCTAATAATTATAAATATCTATTAATTAGACCAATAATGTACATGAATAAATCTAGGACTAGAAATAAACGTGGACAGTGATATTATAATATAATAATTATTAGTCTAAATTAAAAATACAATGTGTGCTTGTATTTTAATTGTAATTTGTAATTTTTAGTCAGATAGTGTCAAGTGTATTGCTTATAAATATATCCTAGACCAATAGAGCCTTCATTTATGCCTTAATAATTTAAGCCAATTCTGTTAAGTACTTAATTATCATTTTCAAGAGATTAATGATGGATTGAGATTTGAAGTCTTATCATAATATGCATTTTTTATGCAAAGTGTTTGAATTTTATATAATGCATTCATTTTAATAAATAAAAAAATATATATTTTGTACCTCCAGTATGATGATGAGTATATATATAATAAGAATAACAATAAAAAATTGTTAATAGTACAATATTGATGAATAAATACATTGTTACCATATTCCAAACATTTTTTTTGTCTCATGTTAAAATATAAATTTTGTCCCTATGCTAGATTATAAACTTGGTTTTTAGAAACGACTTCTAAGTGTAATGATATAAATATTCCAAGAATGACTTAAAAATAATAAAGATACATTATAAAGAGAAATAATTTACGTCGGTTTTGAGAAGTAATTCCCTTTTATGAAAAGAAGCACATTTTGAAGTAAATATTTTACCCGGTGGATAACACAAGTTAAGCGAGTCGCTAATTAAGTATGTATAACTTTTACGGCAGATAAGGCGCTGTGGTTACTCCCAGATTATATTTATAAACAAACAAAAACCTTAGACATGTTTTACCAGCCCGGGGGTACATTTTTCATCCCCTCTTACACAATATGAAAACTTTACAAAACGATAATGCCTCATAAATAAGTCCCATTTTCGGTATGAACGCCATTTAAGAGGTAAGATTTTTTATGTAATAGCATCAAAGTTTTTATATATTTTTTATTCACATCACATTATACTGTGTCTTTTTTATATACCTGTATATAACAAGACAATAAATTTAGTATAAATTGTAAACCTTTCGCTTCAGATTTTTTACTTTCAGAGTTACTACTGTCACTGTTTTTCATGTTGAAATATATTTATAATAAACTTCAATCTCATGAAAAAAAAAGAAGCGGTAATTCAAGCCTTCATTCATGAATTTACACACAACACAAGGCAATCGTATATTGCTTTTTTCTTCAAATAAAAAAAAAAACCTAGAATAACTCGAATTACTCTACTAGACCCAATTACCGTGCAGAAGTAGATTGCTCTCAAACTTTTTTTTTTTTTTTTATAAAACACGATTAATTTGAAGACAGTGAAAAGGTTAAAATAAATCTCTGCAATCCTCTTATGTCCACTAAAGTTTATTTTCCCAAATCCCCCGATCGACCGAGAGCTTTTTCCCGAGACGGAAAAAAAGCTCGGCCATCTCTCGAGATCTCGATAGACTATTTGCTCTTTCGCATTTGTTGGACTGAGGAAATTTTCTCGGTTTCATATATCACGAACATGTTCAATAAAAAGACTTCTAGATTTTCTTCTACACAACCTCACAGATAATTTCCTAGACATGTCTATACGCCTACAGCTTATCAAAGCTTTTTAATATATATATATATATATATATCTTCTTCATTAAGTGCCTTTCCTCAAAGGGGACACTTTCACCATCATACTGAGTGTTCATGGTTTTCTAAGAGGAAAACAGTGATGTGGGTTCCCATCTTTTATATCATTATTATATAATCCTTTCTTTAAAAAAGCTTTAGAATTAAGATCTGATACTCAATATGCAGCAGGCTACACACAAGCAACTTCCAGAGCACATCCCTCCACAATCATGAAATATAATGCTTAGAGTATATTTTGATGTTTTGCCAAAACTGTGTCTTATTATAAATATTTTAACTTCAGAAAATGTAATAGTTAATACCGAAGGCTTTGAATCTATCTCTTAATTCACGGAGTTTGTAAGGGTTGTACTTTGGGGAGGAAGTGTGTTGCGGGCGTTCTATTGTACAGAATCCGTGTGCCTGTCATTACATGCGACATTCTATATAATAGAGGCAAATAGTACAGGCTTCTCGAGGCTTTATCTAAATCACAGTCACATGAGTCGCCCTGTATAGAAATCTAAGTATTTTAGAAACAAGCTTCTAAGATATTTCCGCTTGTAATTAACAACGTAACTGTAATTTTTTGGCGTATTTTAATATGCGCTACATCAAAAGCATATTTTGATGTACAAGAAAATAAAACATTATTTATACCACAGCGTATTTTAAAAGCCTATATAAATGGTTTGAAATTGTTCATATGTGAATATAATAATAAGCAATTAGGTAAACAATTGTTAGAGGGAGAGGTTGTTGGAAAGAGAGAGAGAGTCAGGTGTAAGGGCTAATGTGATTTTAATGTACCATGTAATGATAATGCCAACGTGAAAGGTTGGCGAAACCGGTCACAAATAAAAACGAACACGTGGAAAATCACTCAAGTATTTTACTCAAAAATATTAAAATAAAATTCCACCAAGTACTCTATATCAAAAATATTGCATTTCTTAATGAGTAATTTGATTCAACTATCAACACATCGGTTGGTGTTTTTTTATTTTTTATTATAGATATATACATGTTTAAAATGGTGGTGGAAAAAACCCGATCAGATATTTCCCTTCAAACTCATACCGTAATAAACAAGCGAAACAGATCTCATTTCTGCAATAAAAATAAATTCGTAATTTTAAAGGGGATCCTGAATTTCCCGTGAAATATGTAGCGAGCGACGTGCTTTATAGAGCTATTTCATGGTCGATAGCGAAAGCTACTGTACTACTGCCATGAATAAATTTTGCGATAATCGTAATTATAAACGTGATATATTTTTTTAAATTTCATCCCCTAAAAATAACTAAATCACAATCATTTTATTAAATCTCATTGTTTTTGCAGATTTCAGCAGCCTGCTGTATAATTACTGTAATTATATTTTTTGTGTTTCAACTTTAGTACTGGGACCATCATATGATGATTACTTCTGAAACGATACATGACAAAATAATAAAATTAATAATGTATCCGTTTACTTTGAGTAATAGTCTAAAATTAATTTTATTTTTACTTGCGTTTCATTTTTCACAAAAAATATAAAAAGCGATATGAAAATTTTCTGAACAGGATGGCAAAAAAAATTCTAGGGAATAAATACACCATTATGAGTTTTAATTAAACTTTAATGAGATGTTTTGGCTGATGAAGCCATTTAACGACTCGCTTGACCTTTTTGAAACGAACTTACGCATGTGGATATTCTCGTCATTTAGACATCAAAGTATGGGGATGTTTTATAAATGTAAGCACCTGAACATCCACTTTAATATATCTTCGTTGAGGTTTTAAATTGGACGGTTTAAAGAGTGGACACAAAAAGTACTGAAAAGTTACTCACTTCTCGCAAGTATTTTATTTGAATAAATATATAAAGCTCTATTCATTAATTTCAAGAGAAAAGTATGTTTAGTGTATTAAAAATGTGGACCGCGTTGAATTTAAAATTTAAGTGAATCAAAAAACTGATTAAACGTTAGTCGAATATTTGATGTAATAAAATGTGCTTAATATCATTTATATTTTGTAAAATAATAAAAAAGAATGAAGTGCATTAAGTTAAAAATAAATCATTATTTTTTTTATACTCTTCAGAACTTTTAGAATCTACCAAATAAATTCAATATCAGTCACGGTTTTACATTTAAAAAATTATACTGGTGAATATTTTATGTGCTTTTCTTTAAGTGATCATCAAGTATTTTACAAAATAATGTTACATAAGAATAAATTATATACTAAATTGATGATGTAATAAATGAGCTTAATATCACTTTTATTTCGTAAACAAGTGCATTGAGTTATAAATATATCATCCTTTTTTTATACATATTTATAGTATTTAGAACTTGTTTTAATGATTATCTACAAAATAAATTGTATGGACAACTTTTGATGTAAGTTATCAAAAAGATCCATTTAAAATTTTTATTAAATCTATATTACTTAAATGTGTAAATACTTCAGTTTCATCTCAATTTTTTTTTTGAATAGCTTCTTTGAAGCAGATACTAATTTTTTTGTATTTATAAGATAACATCAACTAGTCCTGATTATCTGATTGGTATTTTCAATAAGGGATGGAAGATCATCCCCGGACAGACGGATTGCTGTATCGCTTTTGCTAATCGGATCGCTCTCGCTGATTTTTCAGAATTACCCGATTGGGTTGTGAAGGCTTCTTTTTCTCCCTGCGTTAGGCTTTGTATTTTCGATCAAATGAAAACACAAAAATTGGATCCTTTGTTTATTTCGGCGACGTTTTTCGTGTCGCACAAATCTTTGAAGGACATAAATGGTCCTTTGTTGTAGGGACACTGCTGTCGGATTTCGTTTGACTCTTAGAAAAAAATATAGGTATTCTATAAAAAAAAAATATTTTTATTATTTTTATTAATTACACAATCACACAAAACAGTAAAAGTTGTTTTTCCTACATTATAAAAATACTTTTTGTTGAAAGCGCTTTTTTTTATCAAAAAGGGTGAATTAATTTTATAAATTATCAATGAGTGGTTTTTTTTTCAATTTTGATATACTTATTATAATTTCTATTGAATTTTGATTCGATATTTTACTCTAAGTTTTTTTTATTTAAAAAAATGCATTTGGAAGTACTTAAGCATTTTTTTTCAAACTCAGGATATTCAAGCAATATTGACTTAATACCAATGCACAACTTTGAGATTTTAACATTTTAGAAAGAACTTGTTATGTTAGTATGAAGTAAATTATTTGTGAATATTCAATATATTGTAATAGATCGTTTTGTTCCAGGAATATACTATATATAAAGCAAAGTATACGTAAAGCAAATCCGAATCCCATACATCTCCCCAGACACTCTAAAGCGAATCACGTTTTGCCTTCTCCGGCCAGTTTAGCTGCAATTCCACCCTGCTGCATATCCACCCTGTTTCACCCTTAAATATACCACCCTTTCTCTTTATATTTCACTTACGATTACTCAAAATATAACTAAAAAAAAACTTATTACTTTACAAACTTACAGCACGGTAATTTATATCGAATAGATTAGTATTGCTTTGTTGTTATTTATTTATGTATCGCTACTCAGATAATATGAGAACGTGGAGTTTATAAATACACTATTGTGAAATACAAAAGTGCTGCAAGTGAAAAAGTAATCAGTAAAAAAATAACTGAAAAAAATATTGCATTACCTGGATTTGGACTGCATGCATGTTACCATTGCATAACTCAGCGATGGATTCAAGTATATTGAATTTATTTTGATTGATTTATCTAGCCACGTGTTTAAATATTCCCGAGCGATTTTGGAAATGGTATATTTATAAATACATGTAATTATTGATGAATGACTCTAAACGTAAACTACTTGATACATTCGCTTGTAATAGCTTTAGTTTCGCAGAGCCTGCAGTTAAGTGGCGTGTTTTCCAGCGAGATGGCTCGACACATCAACGTGGTTTATAATTAAGCAAGGACCTTGCAGCAAGGCGCACTGCACTACTTGCGAGGTTACTCGAGAACTTGTGCCATAAATAATTGGACTTGCGAAAGTGCAAATTATAACCAAAAGACTGCAGTTGAACTGAGAGCTAATATAATAAATTACTTAGGAAACAATTTTGATATTAAGTTCTAACAAGCTTTGCCACAAAGGAGAGGTTACTCGTGCTTGTTGCTTAACAATGAGTGACAGGGTGTTGTAAGCACAACCGAATTAGTGAGACTGGCCTAGGAAAAAATATATTCTATAAAATGGTCTTCAACGTCTTATCAGAAAACGCAGTAGAAAAAATGTATATATTTGTTTTGTTCTCCCCGCTCTCCCCATTATGTTGCTCGTGCATATGTTGTACCCTGATCCTATATAAAGAAGTGATCTGGAAGTACCTTGTCGAGTTGAGGGGGTCCTGTTATTGTTTCTGTAGCTTGTCGCAGAAGAAGTATATGATCTAAACGCCAGACCTTTGTAAGAAAAGAATAATATAATAATGCTATTAGGTTGTGGTGTAGAAGGACCCACTTCACTATTTTCCCCTGAGAAAACCATGAACACGAATTCAATTATGAATACAGTAATTAATCGTGTTTTCTTTATAAAAAGCAAAAATATGTATATGCGCGTAAAAATTTTAAATTGTGGGCTGAGTTTTGGCGAGAAGCATTCGTTCCTAATGCTCGCATAAAGAAGAAAAGCCATCGCAGTATTTCCAGCGTCAATTGATTGTTTTCCCACTTCCTCTCCCCGGCGGAAGTGTTCTTGAAGACACTCTTCACTTGTTAAAATCTCATTCAAAAGTCTATTTCCTTAATCAAAGCCTCTCTGCCGACGTCGCAGCGTTCGTTTATCGCTACTTGTTTTTTCCTGCCCGGTCCTTCTTTGAATGTTTGTTATTTTACAAAGAAACGCGCCTCTGAAAAAAAATCGCCCCATTTACGTCCGAGTAATTACTCCGCGGGAGATACGGCCTCTTATTTTCAGTTCTCAGTCACTGGAAAACCTATCTTTAAGATATTTTTTTAATAATAAATACAACCCATCGTATTTGTAATGAAAAAAATAAATAAATTTGAAATTTTTTTTCATTCACTGTGTTTTAAAATCAAAAGCAGAAAAGATGTCCGGATCGACTGAATATGAGATTAACTGTGGTTCTTACAGCGAAAAGTATTAAATACCCTTCATTAAAAGCAAGGGGTCCCACAACTTTCAGCTATTAGATTTATTTACGAGATCGTCGATCGCTCTCCGAAGTGCAATTATTCTTCTGCGAAAATATATTCGTTCTTTCTTACGGCTCTGGCCTCAAACAAAGATACATTTATTCTTATTTATATTATAAAAACCAACAAGTCATCAAATAAATATTATAAAATAAAGCACATCTATATATTTGAAAATAAAATTATATAAATTATAAATATTTTTCAATTGAAGACTTCACAAGTCCCAACGATTGAATACTCGTGTCTGTATTACTTTATATCTTAAAAATAAATATGAACTTTCTGCTTTCAAAAAATGTCGTTCAAACAAGTTTGTTTTAATTGAAATTAAAAGATTAAATATAAAAACCTTAAACCTTTAAAAATTAAAAAAAAAAATCTTTAACAAACTTTGGTTTTGAAAAGTCGTCATTTTATCCAATTTTTCAACATCTTCAAGATTTTATTTTACCCTGAAAATGGACGTTAATTAAATAATAAAAAATAGTTAAATATAATTTATAGTTTTTTCAATACTTTATAAAAAAATCTATTTTTGGCATTGTAAAATAAAGTGACAATTAAATTATTTAAATGACACGATTTCGCCAAGTAAAGCGGTTCTTCTTTTGTGGCACCAAGCAAGGTTAGGTAGCAAGACCCTTAAGATACCATGGGTTGACCGCGTCACAAATGAAAGAATCTTATTCAGAATGAGCAAAGAAAGGCAATGCTTGACTCTTGGCCACATTTTTCGTAACAGTAAATATAGCATCCTGCAGCTGATTGTCGAAGGGGTATAGGTAAAGGAAATTATCACCAACCTCCTATGATGAGTGGTATCAGGACAAGAAACACGGTTCTTAATGAGACTAAAGCGTTGAAACATTAATGATCAATATTGTTGAGGAACAAGGCATTTGATTCGTGAAGATCTATTAATATAATGATAAAAGTACCTTTGTAATTTGTCTTCACTTTGAGTTTATAAAAATTATTTGCATTACTAGTTTCGACCCTATACACTGGGTCATCATCATCAGATGCTTAACTAAACCATGACCCAGTGTATTGGGTCGAAACTAGTAATGCAAATAATTTTAATAAACTCAAAGTGAAGACAAAATACAAAGGTACTTTTATCATTATATTAATAATCAAAAACACGACGAATAAATTATTCAATGATTGTTTTTTTTATATAATTTTATGGAAAGCCTTGAGGTGCTGCATCGCTGGGGTGAGGAACTGCCGGAGACAGATTGCTTATATTAACGCCGCCGTATAATGTAACGTTAAGGGTGCGCCGCCCCTACCCCTGCCCTAAGTCCAGTTCCATCCCTCTAAGGATCCATCTTGGGGATGTTATTTTCATGAGGCATTTCTCAACCCTTGGCTGTAACGTTATGCCATTACCATTACACGTGGTTTTAAAAACTTTTAAAAATATTTTAAATAATCTATATTTTTGACAGGTACTAATATGATTAGGCATATTTTTCACTCTCAGAAAAATATCATCGTGACTTGTGTAGGATTTGAACCTACATCTCCAAGTTTACATGGCCAGTGTATAACGAGTCACCTCTGTATAAAATATGCCTAATCATATCAGTAAATAACATAAGCATGTAAAGGTAATTAAAACGCACTTGATTGGCGTCCAATCCACAAAATAGACATATTGATACTAATACTCAAATATTTAAAATAAAATACTGGAGTGATTTTTCCACATATTAATTTTTATTGGTGACCGGTTTTGGCAACCTTTCACCTTGGCATTGTCACTATATTTTTTATAAAGAAAACAGTACTCAGTTTGGTAATGCCAACGTGGAAGATTCAATAAAAATTAACAGGTGGAAAAATTACTCAATTATATCATATCATTTGTGATAAATAAAATCAACGTTTATTTTAAAAAACATTTGAAATCAAATTGTTATAATGGTAAGTATTTAATTTTTTTAAGTATTTCAACATTCTGGATATATTCATATATACTTTAACATAATTATTCATTTTCAACAGCTTTCCACTGTATTTATTTTCGTTAACATATTCAGACTAAACATTAATTTTTTTGCTACCAAAAAAAGATGTTTGCTTTACAAATAATTTTCACTGATTTATTCAACTAGCAAAATAATATTTACTATCTCAATAGACTATTTTATTCATTGGCTAAAATGAACAAATATTTAATTTAATACCCTAAAACATTATACACTGTCAGTATCACATTTTTTTGGAGAAGTTGTTCCTATATTTTTTCAATGAGCATTACCTTGTTTTTCTAAATAAAATTTGGATGAAGTTGGTATTTGTAAATGACGTATAGACGTAAATATAAAAACTGTAAACTAATGACTTCAATACAATACTGCTTCATAATACAAAGTCTACCATCCCTTGCAGCAAACATCAAATACTTGTGAAAGTAAATACAATATTGAAAGTCAAGTATATTTTATACATCCCTTAAAATTTAAATAAATAATTTTCACGCAACAAACCCCAGCAAGAGTGTATCTCTACGGCCTCTAATGATAACTTTCCTCTCGGGGGTAGTTAATCCATCTTTCTTTAATGCCTTGTCTCTTTTATTTGGGATTTTTTCCTAAGAATACGCCAGCATTATACAGACGGGCTTGCAGGGAGTGAGCAGATGAATAATACCATTGAATTTTAATTTTTTATTCATAAATATTCAAACATGCTCCTTTAATTATTCGTTACATAAATCGCACTTTTATGTAACATTAAATTACATCAACTTATTAAAGTAACGTTTGTTATTTTTATCAAGCCTCAAATAATTTACTAGCGTTTTAAATCAAAATATATTATGCGTAACGTTAATGGAACTTTTATGTTTCTTTGATATTAATCTTTCACTTGATTTATTTTAAATATCATATAATTTATATGAAATACCCAACTAATTTCACATGTTCCTGAAAAGTGTACATAATGTTAATCAAACTTTCATTTTACATTAAATAAAGTGAAATTAGTTATGCAATATTTGCACACCCATGTTTACCAAAATTAAACGTATATACCTTTAAAATGATTTACACTAATTAAAACAACCTTGTGGAACCTCATTTATATTTTTTTACATAGAAATACGAATATCTGCATATATTATCTAATAAAAATGTTATATTATTGGTGATTTGCCAAGTTTTGAGAAACATTTATTATTATGGCCGAAAATAAATTCAGAGTAAAAATTATGTTTTTAATGCCAAAATTAATTACAGAATGTCCACGCTTTGCAAATATATAATAATAAATTATACAAAACATCAAAGTCACTCCCTCATACATTTTTTATATCTACAATCTTAATACGAAACTAAAAACGATCAATTTCAGCTCCTGCCTCCACAAGCGTGAATTTTTATATAAATTATGTGTTGTTTATTTTTTTTTAAGATACGACCTAATAAAGCAATATTCAGTGGACGTTTTATCACAAAGAAAATAATATTCCATTAAAAACTCATCCTCTTCTGCATAAAAAAAATATTTATTGCAAGACAAATAACCGCAAGTAATAATTATAACACCGTTCTACTAAATCGCGTCGTAGTCCAGTGAAAAAAAAATTGGGTAAAAAAATCAAAATCAAAGTTATTTTCTAATCTGTGAAAAGTAGAAATTTAGATAGGTCCGATATATTACTTGAGTTTATTTTTGTTCAAACACGGCAAGTTCCAGACACGTACCTAGCTGATAACAACTGGTATTTATTGAACGGAAAATGATAAAGAACTTATCGTTCATTTCTACAACTTTATCGGTCTCGCTGGAATATAAATGTGCTTACAAACACGTTATAAAACTGTAAACGCTTTTTTTTTTCATTTCACCATTGATTTATATCTTCTTCTTCAAGTGTCTTTCCTCAGAAGAGGTTGGAAATATGTTTGTTCTGATTTTGCTCTAATCTTGACTTCCAGCCACAGTCATTTTTTCCTAATATGGCCAAAATGGGATACCTTAAGATTTTTATCATCGTCAGCAGTTTTTTTTTTCTAAGCAAGTATTCTTAAAATACTCATGGTATTTAAAGGATTCTTCTATTATATAAATCCATTAAGCATCATTTATCAGAAGGGAAATGGACCAGAAGATATAAAGAGTAATTTCAATCTGCACTTGCTGCAAGCTCTAACTACTCGCTGAACACATTACCTGTCCAACAAACTTTGACTAGAACAATTTTGGGACAAGTCTCGTTAAAATTACGAACTATAATTAAAAATTCATTCTTATTTGTAATTACAAGATTAAAATGTGTAGGAAGGAATATTTACGCGATAAAGGCGCGTTCATGGCGCAGAAGAGAGCAATTCACCCCCGCAGCCCTTAAGAGCCGTCCACTTCTTTTATTAGCCATCTTTATTTAAAAACATCATGAATATTATAATCCGCCTCACTGAAGGGTTACCCTCCGTGTATGAATAATGCGTAAACACGAACTGTGCTAGTAGTCTTAACTACAACAGGCGTGTCTAACCTTTTTTTCACGTTGTACTATGCAAGAAAAATGTGTTTTTTTTTTAAGTAGGACGTCACAAAAGTAAATCCAAGTAAATAAACATTTAAACCATCATAGAAGCAGGGTTTTGTATACAGGTCAGTGCGTCTCTGGCATTCACATTATTACATACTAATTATAACACAGAAAGCCTGCATCAAAAAATATATATATTGAAAGGTATATTTTGTTAAAAATATCTTACTCTACTCAGATTTTAACCAAAATTTTTTCATCAGCAAGTAAACCTATTTTCTACAAAAGAACGAGGCGACTATATTTTTTTGAGTATAACTATAATTTTTTTTTTTTAAGAAGATTTCCAGTTTATCTTAATTTTACCACAATTATTTTCAGGGTGTGAATATATTAAATAATGATTATTTAAAAACAATTTAATTTTCAATTCATCTTACAACAAGTCGCATGTTTTTTGGCAAATTTGACTTTATTTTTAATTTATCAACATATTCAATAATGAATTTAATAAAACTTATTTAAAATAGATTACGTTATCCAACGCAATAAGGTTGAGATCTACTGCTTTAACACTAATGGTGTGTTTATTTATACTACAACTTGGTATTTCTTACCCCTCAGTAATGTACCAGATTTATTTTTCGGATCATAGACGTTAGTATGAGGCCACAGTCCAAAATATTTTTTCCATCTTTTTATATATTTTTGGCATAATATTTGTAAATGTTGTTTTGTTATTAGATCCTAGATTATATAAGAATATTTGTACGCTATAACGGCATTATAAATTCTCTTTCCATACAAAAGATTCTGCTTTCTTTAGGGTTGTGCGGATTTCTACAAAGTAAAATATAACATAATACGTATTTATTATTTTATAGATATTTTTTAGAGTGTACCTATAATTTTTATTTCACATAAAATTTATGCCCAAAAAAATAATTCTAGTGTGATTTAAGTTTGCGTTTAAAGTTTTTTTTCTGTAATTATTCTTTTAAAAAATAAGGCACCTTTGAAAAAAAACCCAAGTAAGGTTTTATCAATATTTTAACTTTGACATAACTTACATATAAAAGATCACGTTAATTCGGATATATTTTTTTATCGATTTGCTTTAAAATATATTTTTAAAAACACTCGAGTTTTTGCATTTTAATTGCCAAAAGACATTAAAGACAAGCAAAGATTAATTGGTTGTATAAACCGCATGCCAGAGGTACACACCATATTCTTAATTGGCACATAAATCCTGTTAGACTCGACTTTGACATGTCCCAAATTGCTAATATTTACATATAACTAGAATTACCAAGCCGAGGAAGGTAGTATTTAATATTTGACATCCATAATTTGACAATCGTGTCGAGTTTCTGAAACATTAATCGGAGACAATCTTACAAGTCCCATTTCACGTTGACATGACTTTTGATTAATTCAATCAATCTACATTTAGTAATATCGTATCATATCCAGTCTTGCTAAATGAATACTTTTGCCTAGCCGAGATATATTATAGGAGATATATATGTAATGAAAATCACCTTGGAGACCCATCGTAATATTCAGAAACCCGTGATTTAAAACATGTGGAGTCCAAGGGGTTTGCTAATAATCATAGCTTGTTTGAAAGATTTTTACCATACAATTTTTTTCGTAAAAGATACTTCATGGACTTTGCTGAAAGTCTACGAGTATCCCCTAGAAATATACAAAAAAAAAAACATTTTTTTAAATAATATACAACATTTATTAGGTTTGAATATATGTATTACCATATTTTTTTATTAATGTCCATTTATGATCTAAAACAATTGTAACATTTCAATTTATAAATTCGGTAATAAATTTAGTTTTTTTGTATATATCAGTATGTGAACTTTTTGTTGTTACATGAGAAATGAGTGTGACAGATATATTATCTGAAGTTGAATCTAAAGCAATAATTTAGGTTGGAATTCGGTGATTAATTTTCAGAAATGGCAACATAAAAAAATCAAATCACCATTACACCCGCTTGAAGGGCAAATATTTGAAAAAATGATTGAAATGAGAGATGAGAGAAACGGCGAAGCCACATGAAAAAAAATTTAGAGAACTATTTGTAGATACTGTAAATGTAATTTTTTTTTATTTATGAATTCATCTTAGCAAATAAGGTCTTATCTAAATTCCAAAGCTTTATATGAAAAAGTTCAGATAATAATATTATTGAGCAGTAGCAATACGCTGACCTTTTCTTTGAATATAAAACTTTATTTTGTATCAATACATAATAAATAACAAAGTTGAATCTTTGGACGAAGATATTATATAAGTAAATAAATAGTAGTTGGTGAGACTTTACTATGATATTTTAGTAAATAAAATTGTATGTTTAATTATAAATATCTATTTGAAAATATCAACCAAGCAACCTGAAAAAATTGTTAGTATCAAATATAAACAGGTACGATATCATTACTACTATTACACTTACGAGCATTTTATTTAATTTGGTATATTTTTTTAACTAGCAAATTTTCAGGAAGAATCATTACTCTATTTTATAACATTACGCAAGGGATACATCGCTGTTTCAATAGATTGGGTGATCTTGATCTAACCCATAAAATCTATGATTTGGCAAACAACTCTGACTATAGATAATACAGCACCAGACGGAGAATTGAAAATTAACGTTAACCTAAGTTTAACCGATAACTTGAGAATAAACATGCCCAACTTGAGTAATCTAATCGCCTCCTAACCTAACCTAACCTAGATGTAAACAACAAACAAACAGTAAGCCAACTCCACCGTCGAAACGTTTACGTCGAGTCCTTCCATAACTGATATTGGTGCTGTTAAGTTGGAGTCATCGCAAAAACCAGTTCGTAGTCTTATGATTAGAAGATCTGCTTAAAACTACGAAGTTTATATCTATTATAAATCTACCTAATAATAAATTAAAATGCAATGACAATAAAAAGTGTTTTCGATCAAAAAAAGACAGGTATGAATCTTATTATATCGGTTAAGGTAAGTTGAGTATTTTTTTAAATATTGAATCAAGAATTCGAGTCGTTTAATTCGGTGTTAAATAATCTAGATCGCATACATATTTTAAACACAAATTAAGAGTTATTTATAATAAATTTGATGGATAGTGTACCAGGAATAATAGAAGTACGAAAGTAGCTGCGAACAATATGCATCACATAGTTGGAGACAGCTGGTGTTCTGGTGATGAAAGGCATAACATTTTTATTATTTTCCCAATGTAAATTGTATCTACACATTGTATATGCATGAAAAAAAAATCATCATCATCAAACAGACTTTCAAAGATGTATAGAAATAAATATATTTTTTTATAACGCATAGGCACACGTCATTTTAAAACAGATGAATTTTTTACGATTTTTTTATTTGAAATAAACGATACTTTAATTTATTTTGTGTTTCATAAAAAAGTAAATTCGCTCAATATAACAAAAAAAAATTTTTTTCGTTCTACCAAACGTTTGAAATATTGAATTTCAACAGCCCGATATTACAAAAACAGTTCAGACAAAAAATGCAAGTGGTTAAATATTTTCATTAAATCTGGTAGTAGTATTTTTTAGGTTATGTTTTTTTTCATTTTAATTTAAATAGTTTGTTATCTAAGTAATGTATAATTTGAATCTACAGAAAGTTAAACACTTTTGTGTATGTAATACGGTTCCCCAAACAAAAGTTTTTTGGCCTTTGCATAATTTTCGGTACAGTGCAAGCACTATACATCATCGCAATGGTCTGTACTTACAAAATGGAGAAATAATAGTCTAAGGATGTATATAAAATAAAATCATATGTTTTTAACTTAAAAGCCACAATTGCCCTGTTTAATTTGCAAAACAACATATTTATTAAATATAAGATGTGAGCAGTACGCAAATTTAAGTGCTTGGGGACCCATTACATATTACACTATTTACCTCTATAAAACCTTAAACAGACCGATATATTTAATGAGATGGAAGAGAGACACCTGAAGAAGAAAAAAAGGTCTTGGATATTGATTTTATACAAAGTATTTTATAAAGAAAAAAGAAACAAAGTAGTTAAATAATACTTCAAAAAAACTTTTTTCAAAACATAATAGGCAATTTGTATTTGATACCATCGTCAGAAGTTCTCTTTGGAAAGGAAGATTGGATGAATAAGGTTAACATGGATGAGGAATTCGCAACAGTGGCTGAAAGTTGATAGTACAGCCGTACTTATAAGAATGGCCTAGGATAGAGAAAAGGTCAACTAACTCCTTTGAGGAAAAGCATTTGAAGAAGTATAATTTTTTTAGCAGGCTTTTCAAGTGTTTAAATTAAGGATCTAGGTCCCATACTAGAGTTATTTTGATCATTTTCTAGTCCGTTTTGCGAAAAATTGACTGCACCAATCAAAAATATTTAAATGCAAAAACTTTGATACATCCCTTTTTCCGAACACAATATATTTTTATTTCTTATAAATTTACTATTAATATGATAAATATGTGTTTTTCCGATTGAAGTGTAGGAATTTGGAGATTCGTCATGTCCCTTTTCCAAGAGTCTTAAACATTTAAAAGCCTTTTTTTCAATTGGAATTAAAATATTAAATATAAACCCTGTGCGATATATTATTTTGAAAATTAAAAAAAAAAAAATCTTTAACAAACTTTCGTTTTGAAAAGTCGTCATTTTATCAAATTTTTCAACATCTTCATGATTTTATTTTACCCTGAAAATGGACGTTAATTAAATAATAAAAAATAGATAAATATAATTTATAGTTTTATCAATACTCTGTAAAAAAATCTATTTTCAACATAGAAAGATAAAGTGACAAATTAATTAATTACATGACACGATTTCACCTAGTAATGGACTTATTAATAAATGGCTGGAAGCAACTGCCTTAAAGCAATTTAAAAAATGTCGAACTATGCCTGTTATATGAAACGTTACAACTCTTCAGTATGCAAGAAAAAATACTTTTTTTTTAAATCATTGTTTTTATGTAAGACAATATATAATGTATTGTGCTTCCTCTGCAGGATACGGTGCCTCCTTGTTGCTACCCTTAAACCGACTGGAAGCCTGGCAAACACGACTTAACTCGCAAGATAACGTTAAAGCAATTTAACTTTATGTTAATATGAATTCCGAGTCGGGGGTGCGATGCGTTTTCTGCGTGAATTGAATGTTTACACACGCAAATATACACGCCAGATTATGCAACTTGTTAAATTTTTCAGGAAGAAATTCAGGAACTTGGCAACACACACAAAATTAAAATTGAATTTTAAGGTTTTTTTTTTGTTTATTCGAAATAAAATTACATTAATTATATTTGTGGTGTTTCAGTCGCAACCATATATAACCTTAGAAAGCCTTAACCACAGTTACATAATGGAATACCAAAGTTAGTTGTACTATAGATATATCTGTTTATTTTGTAATAGTTCCTTTTTCACCTTTTTCATTTCACGTAATCGTGCTATCTCAATAGAATCGTCTGAAATTGAACAAGCGTGAAGTTAATTGCATCAGTTTAACCTCTTAAACACGAGTCAACGATTTAACCACTAGCGATCCAATCAAAAGTCTTTTTTATTTTTATTAATCGGTGGTATTACAGCAAAACCTTACACGCAATAACTGTGAGTAAATATTAATTAAAAACACAAAAAATCGTCGCAATAATCTAATATTATTATTGCATTGTCAGGCAGGTTAACTGCATTTTTTATTTCTTCATAAAACATCAAAAATATCTTAATCTAGCTGAAATTTTTGAAAGTATTATTCTTAGATTGCACTAGAAATAAACTAAGCAAAAAAAATTATAAATACAAGAAAATAAAATAAAAAATTCCTTGCTTTACTTTACGATCATTTTTCATTTTCAAGCAAATCCTTGTCACTAGATATATCAATTTAAAACTACATTTAATTTAAATAAAAACCTTATTAGATTCTATCAAAAACAGGGTATTTTATTAATGTCCCTTTTATTGTAATCTAGAAATAAATTTTCGAGTTTATATCTTAATTTTTTTGCTTCATAATCCATTCTCCCTGTCTAAAACGATAATATCATTCGTTACGGACTCCGAAATGATAAACGCTAAAGTTAAAAAAAACATTTGAACTCAACATTATTCACGCAAATTGTTAAGCACCTTCATAAACCCTTAAAACTATCGACCATTAATGCCAAAAAATAATAAAAAAAAGTGTTTTCAAAAATGTCTACCCTTAGAGTAAACATTACCTCTTGCTTTAATGGTTTTTAAACCTGCTTGGTCGTGGGTTCATACTTAAGCAGAGCTATGGGGTTTTTTTTTCACCATATGGATTTCTTTTATTGATTCTGCATACACATTTTACTTTCTCTAGGCTCGACTTATTATTTTGAGTGGTAGAAATCAATAAAAATGATTTTATTATACTTTGATTGTCTACATCTAAAAATCACATGCGGGAGTGCCAAACACAGCCACATTCACTTGTAACGCTTCAAACCGCTTTCTTTTCTAGAATATCTCATAAATGTGTGTATTAAGAGCAAATGCCAATATTTATTTTAATTATCAAAAAAAATACATACAACAAAAATTCAAAAGTATTGTTAGATTATATGATTACACGAAAGAGTGGTCAACAATTATGAATAGCCATTTGGCTAGGAGACAACGAACATTTTTGTTTACGATTAGAATACTTTCGTATTTCACGGTCTTCTTCATACATTGAGAGGCGAAAGTGCTCGCAAACAAATACTTGTTTTTAAACATGGTGTCTCACAAATTTAAACAGTCGGTAGTGGATGAACAAGTAATATATTCCTGTTGTATGAAGGAATATTCTCACGCCTGGTAACAAAATAAAACTATTCCTTTGACATGCGTTCTCTCAGACCCCATGGCCGTTTTTCAGGAATGAATATGTTTCATGGGGTTGGAGTACTGCGGTTTATTGTATTTCAGATTATATGAGCTTAGATATTCCCTGCTTTTGAAATACAAAAAAAACCTAATACTTTATCACTTTTAACGCTTTGGTCAAAAGCTTTTGTAATACCAATAAATGCTTAAATAAATATTAAGATCAAAAAAAATTTAAATGATCGTTTTTACAACTTTAGAAGTACATGATATTATACATAGAAATATTTTTAAAAAAAACATTTAAACAATACAAATTTAATATGGATTTTAACCACAGACGATGGCTTGGATTTAAAAATGCATTGTATTTGTTGGCAAAAATATAAATAATCCAAATCACTTGCTATTCTCTGGTTTTCTTAAACAAGTAGTTTTTCTGCCCCTCACCCTTAGAGAGTAGAGTGTTTCATTTACCTCTTGTTTCTAATATCTGATCTGAAATTATTCCACTCTGTAATTTACACAAAAATACTTTTTTTAATCTACTCAAACAGGTAGAAAGTAAGTAGCATGTAAGTATATTTTCAATCCAATCTCATGCGACTACGAAACCTCGTATCGGCATATCGCGTCGTCAATCAATAAATGAATGCCCCGAAGAATAATAAAACCCGGCAACAATTAAGAAATTCAGCCGCCATTTTAAAAATGGCACCCACACGCGAGCATAATTCTCGTTGCACAAAATGTCAGCCGATTAACTCCATGCGAGCGGAACGCCAGTTTCAGGAAAATGATTTAGATGCACGAACCCGAGCCTTCTCCTTGACTACCTTCGAGCCTCGATGGAGGCAGTTGCAATGAATTGTTCAGATGATTGTTCGATAAAGAGGGTCAGTTTTTTTCAGGACGCAAGTAGATCACGTTAAACTGAAAGCTGCTTTTTTGAGAAAATATTTTCAAAGCCTTCGCAAAGTAGTTCGGCTGAAACAAAGAAACATTATTTAGAAAGGGTTAATGATTCAATTGAACACTGCCTCAGCATGAGTATATGTTCAGTGAAATGGTCTATTTATTTAGCCAAGACGCGCACCATCATACAAGTATGTCTATTTTTGGATTGAACGTCAATCAAATGCGTATTTATTACCTATTACAGGTTTATAATATTTTACTAATCTATCTACTATAATAATAGCCATTGTGTGTTTATTTGTATGTTTGTATGTATGTTTCATTTTTCCGTTCTGTATAGAATATCTTAAAAGATACAACGCTGATTTTTTGCACATAAGTTAAGTAAATTTTTCCGCAGCTATGTGCCGAATTTCAAGACGATAGGATAATATTTTCATTCATAAACTTTAAAATATGCTTTAGCTAAACTTTAATTATATAATTCACTTCTTCGCCGCGAGATGTCGTTAACCGCGAGAATTTAGACGCATCGTTCATCAAATTCGTCATTTTGTGACGGGCTACATTACTAGTATAATTAGAAGATTAAAGAAATTCTCAGAAAAATGTCATCGTGATTTGTGTGGGATTTGAACCCACATCCCCTGGCTTACATGGCCAGTGTACTGACCATTGTACTAACGAATCACATCCATTATATTAGTAAAATAATATAAACCTGTCATAGGTAATAAATATGCATTTGATTGACGTTCAATCCAAAAATAGACATACATGTATGATGGTGCGCGTCTTGGCTAAATTAATAGATTTTAAAAATAATATCCAGCCTGGATTAAAAACGCTTCACTTATTACATTGATTAAAAAGTCCAGTGCTTGCAAATCACTAAATATTGACTGGCCTGGGCACATTGGTTCATATGTAGAGTATGATTGTTAAAAATTCTCAATTAATGGATGTGATTCGTTAGTACAAGGGTTAGTACACCGACCATGTAAGCCTGGGGATGTAGGTTCAAATCCCACACAAATCATGATGATATTTTTCTGAGTGAAACTAATGTGCCTAATTATATTAGTAAACAAAGATGGTACGATAGTCCGCAGCTAAACTGAAAACGGCTGCAAAACCTACAAACTTTCGAACTAGTCTTTGAGTTGTAGTCCCGAAAAGGCTGTTGCAGGGTTATAAATTCTTCAAAAAATATTTTTCAATACGTTTTCTTAGTTTTCAAAATCCTTATAGCTCAAATCGTACTCTTAGCGGTAAAAGCTTTCCGAGTACTTTGATCCCTCTTTCCGTGTTATTTTTACCGTGTTTTCAGTTTTTTTCAATTTAGTACTAGCAATAAGGCTTTGGCGTAATCTGGCTAAGAACCTTCTTGACAGCATAAACAGGCTGCATTTAATGCACCACGAAACTGCACAATGCTGTGTTCTTGTTGAGTAAATTACACGCAAAGGTGATTTCTTTTTATTAGAAAAAAAATTATTTACCTTATTAAGGAATTTTCATTTGATGTGTTTCATTGTTTTCTACATATTAATAACGAATACTTTATTTTATGAAAAAAATTATTATGTTTATGAAATAACGACGATTTACTTTTATTTATTGACTTTTGTTAACGAAGATAAATTTTCTATTTGTTTAGTCATGATAGGTTTTAATAATTCTCTTGAAAATAAAACATCTTGATATAAAAAGTAATAAATGTTTTATTTTAGATAATATTTTTTTTTGTTTAATGAAAATACTAACTCTAGCTAAAAAGTCATTAAAACAAGAATGAAAAGTGATTATTAGTACATGTTTTCCTTTTTTTTTATTGTGTGTTTTATTGAGTTTATGTAGTGAAAAGTATAAGTAAAAAACCTTTTTTGCATGCATTGAAAAATTAATTAAATAAATAACTAAGGAATAGATGACAAGGATAAACATTTAAGTAATTGAACGACAAAACATAAAGTGATCCCTGAAATATTGATTGTAAAAAAAACCCATGAAATAAACCAGTTATTCGGTCTTTTAGACGCATATATTTTTAAATAAATTTTAGCTTAATTTATATTAATACGTTTCCTGGCAGTATCTTTTTGTTTAACTATTTGTGTTGTTTTTTTTTTTTCAGGGGTGGTTTTTTTTTCATTTCCCCTGCCGGGACACAATATGACTTTTTTTCAAAGTTTTCACGGACAAATTACCGCCCCTTCAGCGGAAGATCGCTGGGAATTTGAATAAATTTTAATTCAGGCTTTATTTGAATACGATTCGTGGCTTTTTTTCATAACAGGCCCGCCAAGTTGGGTGTCAATACACGCGGCCCGGGAAGACAAGGGATTTTGAAAGTGAAATTGTGTATTTTTTTTCTTTTTTGAATACATTATGCTCTGCGCACAACTCAGTGTTGTCAGCAACACTTAATTTTGTTTCTAAAGCAGAAAAAAGTTTATTTTTCTTGCTTTGAATTAAGCATCTTTAAAGACGAAGTTATAATATTATGACCAGTGTTTTCGAAAAACACAATATGAAGAAGATTTTAACATTTATTTTTTTGTTTTTTGATAATGTAAAAATATGATTAGGCACATTATTTCGCATATTGAAATGTGCCTAATCATATTAGTAAGTAATATAAGCCTGTAAAGGTAATTAAAAGGCACTTGATTGACGTTCTTTAATATTTAAGTTTCGATATTTTTTAAGCATAAAAATATGCAAGAAAGATTATAAAAGGATGTTTTTTTGTATTTTGTTTATGTCAATTAAAAAATATAGTATTTTATTTGAATATATAGAGAAGTGTTAGCGAGAGAGAGAGTAGTTGTTAAAAATTATGTATTAAATCCACAAAATAGACATATAAATATAAAAATAATCAATCTTTTTTTTTTTATTATCACTTATTTCTGGATTATGGAATATTAGTAACAAGTTATTTTTTAACTTGCATGAGATTCACAAATATATAAATACAAATATATAAATATATATACAAATATATACATACATTGCAGACTTAACGATTGTTACTAATAAACTGAGTTCTTGAGTATTCACAATTATCAAAAATCTTCAATTGCTTTTATTCCACTTTCTAAATCAATGAAAAATATTTTTGAAGAAAAAAAGAATATGCCAGAAGGGTTATAAAAGGTTGTTTTTTTTTTTTTTTTTTTTTTTTTTTAATATTTTGTGTTTTTTATTGAAAAATATAGTATTTTATTTGAATATATAGAGAAGTGTTAGCGAGGGAGACAATAGTTGTTAAAAATTATGTATTAAATTATGTTGTCGCCATCGGGGTTGTTCTAGCCTTTTTTGTTCCTGTTACGCTGTAATTCTATTTTCACCACTTCACTGGGTGATCAAGTAATCTATATCAAATATCTTAAGTACGAAATATTATATATATATTTATTTTTGTGAAGATCGAACGTCACAATCAATGCGTATTTATTTACCTATACAGGTTTATAGAGAAACTCTCACCGTGAGTTCGAATCCCACGCAAGTCACGGTGATATTTTTTTGTGAGTTTCTCTAATCGTTTCAATGTGTTAAAAAAATGTACTTAATCATATTAATACGAGATATTAGTCATGCTACCCCCGATTCCTGAAGGGTGGTCGCACACATACAGCCTCTGCCTCTGGGGCTGAAATCCTCGACGGTCGATGGCGAAACGTGAATATTTACCAAGTGAGCTCACGTGCTAAATCTGAATATTGTATTGTACTTTATGGCCTGCTGGATAATTTTACTTTTTACGGTGCAGCGTTATGGCGGAAGAATAGGTCGTAAGTGCGCTTTGGGGAAATATGCTGAAGAAATGGGAATTTGTGAAACTCATTTGGGTCTGAATTCATTATATGAGTTTAGGAGTAGATGAAATCAAGTACTTGCAACCTACACAAAAAGTATAACAAACATACAATCATTCAAACATTTTTTTTTATCTATAATTTCTGCCTGCTTTTGTGACAGAAATTTGTATTGAAAATAAAGAAATACTAAATATATCCCACCCAATAACTTTTTTACATTCGTTCACCTGTTGGTCCTTATATCAAGCGAAACCTTTCTGTTAAATACGAGTATCAGCATTCTTATAATCGAGTCAACTAGCTGATTAATAATTTAATAAGGGTGTGTTAAAGATTCAGTTCAAAAAAAAATTATAATCAAAATGCTTATAAAAAAATATTTAAATTTTTATCTAAAAAATCGAAAGTTGGTGGCATAAAGTAACTTATAATATTTTTTATGTGAATTCAAAAACACCCATAAATATAAATATAAAAAATCAGTTATTAAAGCGTCTATTTTTAGAATTTATTATACTCAACTTAGAGGATATAAAAAAAATGTTTTCACTGTTAAATATATTTTCAGTACAAGGCCTTCAAATTTTCTTTTAAAGTACACAAAAAAAAAGTCTTTCAATATATAATACAATAAAGTTATTTATAAATTATTGACAGGTTACCGCACTGACAAATTGAATTAAATATTAAAGCTTTCTCTCAAAAATAAATTATACTTTCCTTGTCTTTTATAGGAAAATTAAAATTAAAATTGTATTCATTCATTTTAAGAAAGAGGCTTCGTAGCTCTATTAAGCAATTCATTTGATTTTTTTTTTCAGCGTTTATTGCAATCTTAATAGTATTTGCTCAAAACATTGTAAATACTGTAAATGGTTTTTTATGAACATCTTATACTAATTTAATAATAAAATTTTCCGTAATCGCTCACCGCTTCGCGCAGTAAAAAATCAAGAGAATAAACTTGTCCCTGAATAAGTTGTATAAGTTCTTTTATTTTTTACCACTTCTGCCCTAAGCCGGGCCATCAATCTTGAATATTTTTACGACTCTTGCGACATAAAGATTACTGAAGTAAAGAAACGGTTTTATCCCAATAGCGTATTATACGAGAATTTTACATGTCAACTTTTGTATGAGATTACCTCCTTTATCATCTGCACCAGATAAAGTATACGACCACGAGAAATGTATTAACACTGCCCCCCCGAGAGGTTTTGATAGAAATCTGGAGGTTTCTATCATTTAAAGTATATCGTGCCATGAATATGAATTGTTGAACATGAAAAAAGGCTGTTTTGCTTGTATCTCTTTACATGCAACAGCCAACCACTCTTTTCCTGTAGTATTGTTTATATTCAAATGCTTAAATATGCATAGTAAAATAAACTCCCATAAAAGTTGTCTAGAAAATACAGTAAACCCCCTGAACAGACTTGAATGATCAGTACACCCAAAAAAGGCTTTTTTGTATTAAGGGTTGTGTAATTTTATCACCTATGAGCGTTACGATACAAATTATTAATAGAATAATACAGATATTAAAAAATATAGGAAGAACAATAGTAAATATCATATTAATTGAAGAAGAATGTGATTAATAGATTTTTATTCATATTTTACATAGATGTGGTTTTTATATTCAATACTTCTATATAACATAAATATTCTAAAAAAAGTCGGAGATGGCTTTAATCACAAGTTAATGAAATTAATTAAAGATGGTTAGTTAAAGAGTGTTTGGTCTATAAGCATATTTTTTATGTTTATTATTAACCATTTGTACTTTTAAAATACGATTATGTTATTTTTCTATAACCTGACCAAATTTCACATTTCCCTTCTGAAAATTGACTGAAAAAATCGTGTAATTTAAAACTCACGATTGGCTGAAATATTGAATAAACGAGTGCTTGCAGCTTATTTACGTCAATTTCAGAATCGGAGATTAAAAAACGATTTCTTGTTTTGTTAAAAACTCGGTTGGTGAATCCACGTTATTTATTCGGGGAATTAAATTCGTATGGGATGAGAATATTTTGATTTTACTGTTGAAACCTTGAGTGTATTAAAATTAAAATTGTTGACTGTGTTAGTTATCAGCAGACAACCAGTTTTGATGACCTGCAGCTTTGATGATCATTCACATCTCTTGAAACAACTATAGTAGACACTGATGGGCTCTTTCCTTTGGTATGAGAATTTCCTATTGCTCTTATCAAGACAATTATACAGCTAGACAGTTTTTTCAGGCAAGCAAGTAGCACCATTCAAATATTATTTCCTCCTTCTAGTGCTCTCTCTAAGCCAGAGGTTGAAACCTACAATTTCTAACGTCCCCATATCAGATGGTATAGTTTCTCTAGTGCCATTTCCAGTCACTATCAGATGCTACAAAGCTAGGCTGAAAATTTTCTCACGTTTTCCTGAAATTTTACTGGATGTATAGCATGTATACGTATTTTCTCTACAAATTTTAGTTTTGTACAGTGAATGCAGTTAAATAAACTAAACTCAAAGTACACTTAATAAATGATCAAAATTATAATACTTTCAACTCGTACAGGTACGCATTTCTTGTATTCAATGTAAAATGAGGTCGATCTAAGAAAACCTATATTTTAATGTACCCTGAGTATTTCAAAATGTTGAAATTTTTTTATTCACCTCGCACAAACAACAGTAGTCCTCCATAATACTGTCTAGCCATTTTATCTTTGTTTCGCCTACACTTAAGGTCAAAGTAAAATATTTTTTTACTACCATTCAATTGCCCTTGAGGTGAATATTACCTAAATATCACTGTACGTAGATACTTATTGGCTATAAATAAAATGATACGTCATGAAAAACCCTGTGTATTTTTATATATTTCCTAGATGCATCTGTATACTGAGTGATACTCATATACAGTGAAAATTTGATTTTCAGAATATTAATTGATACTTAAGCTATTTAGCGTATGAAATGTGGCTGTATAGGAGAATCCTTAAGACTTCATGGGTTGACCGAGGAAATGGGAACTCATGGCGTTGGTAAAGAAGCAAAAGGTCTCCTTTTTTGGTCACATAAGTATGGCATCCTTCAGCTGATTGTCCAATGATAAATCGAAGGAAAAAAGGGCATTGGAAGAAGGAAGTTCACGTGAATGCGGAATTGGCGCCAGTGGCTGGAGTTCGGAAGTGTAGCCGGACTGGTGAGACAAGTTCAAGAAAATGGTCACAAACCTCCTATTAGGAGAGGCAACCAAAGAAGAAGGAGCTATTTAGCCTTCTTACTCAACACATCCTGTTAGTTGTGCATATATAAAGTATCGGTAATGGAGTAGTGGACGATTGTGGAGGGATGTGTTCTGGATTTACCTTGTGAAGATAGGGGGTTCTGTTTTTGTTTCTGCAGTCTACTGAAAAATAATTATCAGGTCTTAATGCCAGAGATCATAATAATATTGGGTTAGGTTAGGTTAGGTTAATCATTAACATACAAATATATTCACTAAGATGGTCATCCAACAAAAGGAGAAGCACCTGAAGAAAAATAAGTTATTATAGCATATTACTTATCTCTTCGATGTTCTATTGATGTTTAGTTGATAAAACTTAACACTGTATTGATTCCTTAATGCCTTATTGCCGATACAGAATAAATACAACGAAGACTATTCAGCCTAAAAAAAAAAGCTTGATCATAAATAAATATTTCAAATAACCAACGCCATCTTGATAAGAGCCGATAATGGCTTGCGATTCAGCAAGAACGCAATAATTACAAAGAAAAATCTTTATAGAAAAACACAGCTAATAACTCGCAGTGTCTTTAATATTAATAAATTACGAGCCCCTAATGGGATGTCTTAACTATCAGATACTAACTTCATCTTTTTATTGCTTCGCTCCGAGATCTAAATGGCTGTAATAAAAAAATTAAGGTTCATTATTATAATTTCCTCAGCGCCGGTCACCCCGACAGCCTCCATTTTTATGGCTCGATGATAAAACAGAGACTCTTTCGTCCGAGTAATAATTTTCAAAGAAAATTTAAAAAAAATTCAAGGCCCAGGATACGCTTAACAAGAGCAGCAAAGCCGATGTAACAGTGAGTTCTTTGTTGTTTAACTAATAATGCCTTCTGCATATTTATAAGCCGCGTTGTAAAATTTTAATTTACAACATCTGAAGATATTTTGGCAACGATATTGTTTGGCCGAATTTGATTTATCTTTCGCGTTTTTTTTTTATTTAATGCTGAAACCGCAAACAGATACAACAAGCACAGTGTTTAAGAGCCGTGATACCAAATTCGAGTTTTTTGACCATTTGCTTGTACCTATTGCGAAAAATCGACTGCACCAATCAAAAAAATTTAAATGCAGAAAGTTAGATACATCCTTTCTTCTACTACCATTTTTTTATTTTATTTCTTATAATTTACTTTTAATATGATAAAAATTTAATTAATTTAATTGTCACTTTATTTTGCAATGTCGAAAGTTGATTATTTTACAGAGTATTGAGAAAACTATAAATTATATTTATTTATTTATTATTATTTAATTAACGTCCATTTTTAGGGTAAAATAAAATCTTGAAGATGTTGAAAAATTGGATAAAATGACGACTTTCAAAACCAAAGTTTGTTAAAGATTTTTTTTTTTTTTAATTTTCAAACTAATCTCAACAGGAGGCTTTATAATTAATCTTTTAATTCCAATTGGAAAAAAGAGTCATAAATGTTTAGGATTCTTGGAACAGGAACATCGCGAAACTCCAATCCCGAAACTTCAATCGGAAAAACACATATTTATCATATTAAAAGTAAATTATAAGAAATAAAATAAAAAATAGTAGTAGAAGATAAGATGTATCTAACTTTCTGCATTTAAATTTTTTTGATTGGTGCAGTAGATTTTTCGCAATAGGTACAAGCAAATGGTCAAAAAATTCGAATTTGGTATCACGGCTCTTAATATAATTATTGAAAAATCTTCAAATTAGTAAAACATATACTTATATATATATATATATATATATATATATATATATATATATATATATATATATATATATATATATATATATATATATTGTGCGACTATACCTAAATTGTGTCTCAAACAACTTGAAAATTTATTGTCTTCTTCAGATGTAAATCGATTCATGTATGTCTAACAAAAAATGTTATGTAATTTGTATTAGTATAAAAAATTATTCTTTTTTATTTGTTTCAGTGTGAATTTTTAAGATGAGATGTTTAGTTTATTTAGTGCTGAATATTTTTCAGGAATATTGTGAAGTCTTCGCTACTTGCGTTCGTGAAACCTGAAAGTTTCAAGGCAAGGGCGGATTTCAGATCAGCCCCAAACTTTGAACATCGGCGCTCGGTGAGAAGTCATGTCGCGTTTTAGTTATTGAATAAAAGAAAAGAAAGGGGAATATTTTATTCTCCATACTAAAATTGATACTTTTCCTTTGTTTGTGTTCCTTTGTATTTCACTCATTCTTACCGCACGGGGAGATTTGATAAATCCAGTATTTGGATAAGCCTCCAACCCGAGGGCTTAGTACTTATCAGTGAGATTGACTGTGGAAAAAACTAAATCAAATTCAATTTATAAATTGTTTATACAGGACTTACTGTATCATGACGCCTTTTTACGCTACACTGACACATACACAAACACACACACAATTTAATTCATTTTTGTTTATTTTCACGAGCATTCACTGTTTGTATGAACAGAAAGCCTACAATACTTAACTTTTCAACAAACACTATGCAAAATTACTTTAAATTAATAATATTCATTTATTTTTTAAAAAATAAAAAAAGCAAACGATTTAATAATATTATATTTACATAATATGAAATCTGCTATACACAATTTAATAAAATTGTAAACATTGTAATTTAATAATATTACTCGTATAAGCGACTTAAAACTAGTCATACAAAACAAAATGTGTAAACTACCTAAAATATATATTTTATTTAAATAAAAATATATCCTCATAAAATTCCACCAAGTACTTTCTGTCTATAAATATTTAATTTTAAAAAAATAATATCGTCGTGTGTCACTACGAGTGTTACAATATTAAACTTTTTCATAGAAATAAAGAATTCTTAGGCCGTCTTTTGATCGTGATTGATTGATTTGATAAAAGGACATAAATCTCTATTCCCTGGATCTGGACGTGAGTGGGATGATATATTTTCAGGTAAGCCTGTTTTTGCTCGTTTTATCTGTGACTTCAGTCGAATCGCAACACCCTCGTTGAATGTACTCGCTTTTAACGAATAACTCTATTTCAACCCTTAAAAACTGAAGAATGAAAGTATGTTTCAGTTTGTTTAAGGTAATTAAAAATTAGCTTGGATTGTTGTGTTTTTCAGTAGAAATATATTCAAGTTTTTGTAACTATCTAACATGAAGGGGTTGTTTTTTTGTTTTTTTCAATAGTAATTAATAATTTTAATAACATAAATATAGCACAGCTTTGCTTATAGTAAATTGCATCTCAAATATTAATTACAATTGAAATAAAATATTTCTAGTCAATCACACCGACGCAACCTGATTTAATCAATATTCACTAAAAAAAATACTACCTTCTAAAATTTAAAAATGACAAGTTAACTAAAAAATAATAAACTGTAATTATTTCTCTTGATTTCCTAGAAAAAAAGGAGAAGTATCAAAAAAAAAAAAAACAACCACAATGCGGTATACTGCATATAATTTTGCTTACTTTTTTTTTTTTTTCAGCAGCTAATATGACGGCTAGGAGACTACGAACAAGTTAACTTTTCTACGGGTTTTTTTAGACTTTCAGGATTTTATTTTACATTGCAGCTTCATTTTCTTGCAAATTTAAACAATCAAGGACTCTTTGTTTTTATACTGTTTGTTTCGGGTAGTCTCCTGATTGTGGACAATAAAGGTGAGAAAACATCGAGTTAGATTCCTAGTGCTATCATATCGTTTTTAAATAAATATATATTTTCTCTTTCCTGCAAAAGTTCCAATTTACTTTCGTGATATAATATATCGTGCTTTGCTTCTAAGCAATAAAAACGACAGTTTTCCACAATATAACTGTCGTGGTGGTCAGTCGTTTACCGTACAACGGACATTTAATCTAAAAATAAAATAAAAAAAACGGCAGTCTAGTTTAGGGGTTGGATTCTCTAGCACCCTTGTCGGATTTCTGTATTTTTTAAATTACAAATAGTTCTGCGCTGCCTGAAAGGTATTCTGGAGAATTTCGCAAGGAAAATTATCGTGACGTCAGCGGTCGCCTGGCATTCCCCGAGAAAAGCTGGAAAATACGATTTCTTCTGAAAAATAATCAAGGAAATTGTTTTTTTTATACCCCTGTGAAATTATAAAATATAAGGATTTCATTTAAATTAAATTAAAGCAAGGCTTTTGTTCTTACTTCTTCGTGAAGTGCCTCTCCTCAAAAAAGGTTGGCGACCATTTCACTCAGCATATATATGCCAGCTGAGCCAGTGATCATGGTTTACTAATGGGAAAATAGTGCAGTGGGTCCCCAGTTTTATATTGCTGCTGCCCAATAGCATTATTATATATTCATTTACTTACAAAGCTCTGGCGTTTAGATATGATACTCCACAATAGCAGGAAAAGGCTTCGACCTCGAAAAGGGACTTCCAGAGCACATCCCTGCACAATCATTCCAAGTCCACTACTCCATTACCGATCTTTTACACACGCTCAGGGCACAGAGTGGCAGTCGTGCACAAGCAACAGAATAGGGAAAGCAGGTAGTTTTATATGGTTGTATTTTTTATAAATACTATAGTTATGAGATTTACTAATATCAGTTTGGTATTCACTTGCCATGGTGGAGATCGATTAAAAGTAACGGTCTCACAACTGCGCCGATTAAATATAAATTATATTAAACTCAATTACGATATTTTTAGAAAATTTTTCACGTAGTTCAATGCACTCTAGAAAGTAAGTGTCGAAACAAAAACAAGTATAGAGACTGAAGTTTCAGGTTTTGGCCATCCAGGCTGTCAGCACTTTGAATGATCGGCACAATATGTCAATCCTTTTAACAAGAACGAGTGCCTATTTATATACCTACCGTTAGTTTCACGTTAAAGACAATATAGTATAAACTATATATATATACATATATTGATGAGGTCTTACTATATATTTGCTAAGTCCTCCGCAGTCAAATGTGTCGATGTGTTGAAGCCTCTCGTTTAGTTCGATAACCTCGATATATGGAATATCAATAAAAATGTCGCGAATATATGTGGATGTATGATTTAATTCATAAATAATGTTTATTTTAATGTATTTAAAAATAATAATACAAGTTGGTCGCAGACATGTGTTTTTTTTTGGACCAACAGTAAAAATGCCTACAATCCTGTGACCGAAGCAGAGTATATATAATATATATACAAACCATTTATTTTATCTAGAAAAGTATTTTATATACAAAGGCCGTTTATTTTTAATAAATTTTATAAAATCACAGCGTTTTTTAAAATTTATTTTTGATAAGGATTTTTCATAGTAGCTCTTAAAATAACTTCTTTTAAACAACAACAAAAAAATACTGTATTCATTAGTTTTAATATTGAATATTTTTTCACTAAACACGTCACCTTTTAAAATAACAGCCCGGTTAATATAAGCGGGGGTCACGAGAATAGGTCGAATAATCCAACAACGCCCATATGATAAAACTTCTTTGCTTGGTATTTTATGTGAAAGGAAATTTAGTATATTTTTATGTCGCCGTTGAGATATGAAGGATATTGATTTGTACACAAGCGCTCGTATACCGACAGTTCCTTTTTATTAAGATATCGGAAGTGTTGCAAAAAAAGCACCAAAATATACCATAAAGCATAAAAAAAAAACAAATATACTTTTATCATAAAAATCAAGGTCATCCTCTGATATAATGTACATTTATCTTTCAATAATATGTCGTAAAATATGTTTGTGATAAACCTTATTTACTCATGATATAGGTGTAGTATCTTTGAGCTGCCTACACCAACCGACAAGCGAACGATAATCGGCCTATATGGCCCTATTATTTTGGGAGATTTTTTTTATAGTTTTACAATTTACTGAGGCTTCCAATTTACCGTTCACTTGTCGATTGTATTGCAATGCGTTTAAGCAGCTTTACTACAAATTAGTGAAATAACCATGAAACACACAGGGTAATGGTAACCAACCTCCTCTGAAGAGAGGCGCCTGAAAAAGAAAATAGATACATCTTCAACCCTAGAGCGACAAGATTGGGTTACATAACAAATTTGTCAGGGCATTTAAGACACCTGCCTGTTTTATTTTTTTTTTATACTAACTGCTTTTTCCTATAAGATACCTCAGGGTGTTTTGTGTCCATAATTTTTTTTGGATAAAATATATATTAAATAATTGTCGCAGAACAAATTAACAAGACAGTATTATTTATGAGCCTGCTTTTATTTTTATTTTTTGCTCCTAACTGCTTTCAATCCTTGTATTTATTTCCTATAAAATATCTTCCTTGTGGTGTTTTTTTATCTAAAAAACATTTATAAATGATTTGACGAAGTGTTACGCAAGACACACACTGTGACCCTTCTCAAAGAACAACTCTTCTTCATAGAGGTTGGCGATCATTTCACTGAGCATATACTCATGCTTAGCCAGTGTTCATGGTTTTCTATGGGAAAAATAGTGTAGTCATGTAGTGGGTCCCCGGATCCTTCCACACAGCAGTTTTATATTCGAGTTTATAGCATTATTATATAATCCTTTCCTTACAAAGCTCTGGCGTTTAGATGTGATACTCATTCTACAGCAGGCTACAGAAACAATAGCAGGAGCCCTCCACTACTCCATTACCGATCTTTTACACACACTCAGGGTACAGAATGGCAGCCATACACAAGCAACATAATGGGGAGAGCAGGAAAGAAAGAACAACTAATTTTTCTACTAATAAATCACCTACTACTACTGCAATGCCAAGTGGACGAATGGATTGACTCACTGGCACAAAACACTTGTCGTTTGAAGAATAATAATGAAGTATGGAAGTTTAATTTTTTTTTATATATATATATACAACATAAGAGGTATATCTATTATTTTTAGTAGTGGATTCACAGTTGCATCGCGTACATGTCCATGGTGTTGCCCCTGTCCTTTGGGGGCTCATTCCTCCCTCCCCGCACCATTATCACTGCGGCCGACACAGCTTGACGGATATGGTAATAATTCAATGTGACTACATGGTGGGCGAGCGCCCCATAAATCATGGCAACCTTTTTGCGTATTTTATGAGACCTGCGGTAGGGTTGCCGTGCAAAATGTGGGGGAAAACGCCGCCGACAGCCGGCAATATGGGGTAATTAAGGGACAATGAATTTTTGTGTTCATTGTCGTCCGTTTATGGCACCTGTTTGCTTTGCGCTTCGTCCTTTCCGCGGATTTTTTAATGTCTTTTTTATCTTTTTATTTACACGAGCGCACATTGACCGGGCGACTTGATAATCTGCCGCGATTCGCGAAAAACTGAGTAGGATTTTTAAATGTTAAATACACAACAAAACGTTGAAAACCACAGTGGCTTGATAGGAGCATTCACCGAATGCCATGTCTTGGTTGTCTTTTATAGAGTCGAAGCTTGGACACTCGAGGCAAGGTTTTTTTTTAAATACTTGGGCAGCTGGTTAAATGAGAACTGAGACAGTACGCAGCACATACTAAAGTACTGTGCTCAAGTGATATAACACTGAAATCCCGATGGAGATTCACTAAGTGTTATGTCGTCTCAGTTCTTCTTTATGGAGCTGAAGCTTGGATACTCAAGACAGCTACTATGCAATGAATTGAGGCGGCAGAATGTGGCTGTAAAGGAGAATCCTTAAAACACCATGGAATGCTCAAAGAATTAGAGCTTCTGACAATAGTAAAAAAAAGCGTATGGTATCCTGTTGTGGCTACATTTTTATATGTAATAATTACAGCTGATTGTCCACAGTAAAATTTAAGGAAGAAGGAAACTTGCGTGGATGAGAACAGGATAGAAATATATTCGATGAAATGGTCACCTGAAAAAATTCTAGACTAGTTCAATTCATAGAAGAGAAAATATGTCATTAAAGCATTTTATATAATCTTCGTATTCTGTTATTGAGTGGTGTAAAAAGTTATTGTAACCAATAAATATATCGGGTATTTTTCTTACTATAACAAAAATTACAATTTGTTAAATCGAATCATCATAAACGAATACTTTTGCGATGCCAACTTCTCCTAAGTTTGTAAGATGTCGATAAAAAAAAAAAAACTTAACATCAGCTTTTGTAAGGCAGTCATTGACCTCTTATAAAGAATATGCCGAAAGAAAATTCGAGAAAACATCCAATAAAATTATGAGTTTTCTTGTGAACCTAAAAGCGTTATACGAAAATGAAAAAATTCGTGTAGAATCAAATAGCTACCCTTAATACAGCCTAGGGTTATTCGTTTATACATACCGCCCCATGCATGAAAACACGTGAAATTCATTTATTTATCTCACACTTCCTCTCAGAAATGATATTGCCAAATATGTGCAAACTCATTATATTAAGAAGGAAGCCTCCGCGGCACGCAGTTCGTGCTAAAAATGACTTTTTTTGTTTTCTATAACTTCGGCGTTAATTCGTCTCTGAGGAAAACTGAAAACTAACTTTCAGACTTCAAAAGTTACAAGCGGTGTTTTAACAAAACAATGGATTTGCTCTTTGAAGGTTTTGTTGCTGAGACGAGCCTATCAGCGGAAATAATTAACTTAATAAAAAGATGGAAGAACAGTCACGTAATTAACATCTTGTTCAAAGTTTTAAATAATTAAAATATGTCTCTACCTTACGCTTTAAATTGAAATAGCTTATAATAATTCATCTCTCGAAACTTCCGTATTTCATAATAATTTTACCAGTTGTGATGAATTTCGTTATTTATTATTGAACTTGTATGTAATAATATTTTATTTAGATCCATTGTTTGAACAGTGAATTTAATTTGGATATATTGTAATACAGCTTTAAAGCATATTTTGTGCTTAATTTATTTTTATAAATTCATATTTAAATATAAAAAAATATCACACAACTTTGTGTGATTACTTTGTACAGTGCAACGATACAAACATTTCAATTGAAGGTAAACAATAACAGGTAATTTTTTGAGGAAGCTTTCCTTCATCTTCTAATGCCTCTCCTCTCTTCTATCCATCCTACTTCAAATGCACAATCAGCTGTAGGATGCTTTATTCATTGTAAAAAAAAATGCCCTAAATAAGAGACAGTAGTTCACTTTCTTTGACTCTACGAAGTCAATTCATAGTATAACCATTACGATTCTCCTTAAAATACCATGGGTTCTCTATCATAGATATTTTTTCAAAAATAAAATGCCAGAAAGCTTTTATACACATGGTCGGATTATTTGCATGAAAAATTATGAACAATTTAACTAATATTTTTTTAGGTGTATTTCCACTTTGCCACGTTGTTTTTTTTTTTGGTTTTGGTGTGTAACTGTATATTTGATTTTATTCTCAGGTTAATTTATAATAAATGACTGGTTAGATTCTGTTCCTGTCGTGGTAGCCCTGTGGGGCGAGGCGGGGAGGGCAGGTCGCTATCGTCGCCTGGGGATTATTGAGGACATCAAACATTCTTCCCGTGCCCATAAAAGGACGCTTAGTCCTACAGAGCCTCGCCCAGAGAATCTTAAGTCCCCCACGCACCTCTGTATATATCTCAATCAACGGCCATTATGCTGGCACGGCTGGGGACGCCCTGGGGGCGTGACTTTCCGCAGGCCAGTTTCTGGGACTTCTTCTTCTTCAGGTGACTCTCCTCAGTGAACCTCTGCGTCTTTGCTCTCCTCGCTGTGCTACTTGCACATATCTGAGTAAAGGATCGGTGCACTTGAAATGAATGAAAGGGAATGTTTTTTTTGAAGTACCAGGTAGAAGCGAGAAGGCTCCTGCAATTGCTTCTCAAGCCTGCTGCAGACGAAGTATCAAATTTAAAACTATGCTGTGTTACTTACGCATATCTGACCAAAGGATCGGTGCACTTGAAATGAATGAAAGGGAATGTTTTTTTTTTTGAAGTACCCGGTAGAAGCGAGAAGGCTCCTGCTATTGCTTATCAATCCTGCTGCAGACGAAGTATCAGACTTAAAACTATCGTACATAAGGGCAGGCCAGTTTCTGGGACTTCTTCTTCGGGTGACTCTTCTCAGTGAACCTCTGCATCCTTGCTCTCCTCGCTGTGTTACTTGCGCATATCTGAGCAAAGGACCCGGTAGAAGCGAGAAGGCTCCGGCTATTGCTTCTCAAGCCTGCTGCAGACGAAGTATCAGATTTTAAACTACCGTACATAAAAAAAAAATCCACCATTTCCTATATGCAACTACAACCAAGGAAATAAATAATGAACAGCTTTAATAATTTTTTCTTGTGTCTTGTACTTTAAAGTACTTTGTACTCATCTGAAAATTACTAGTGTGTGTACCAAGCACATCAAAAAAATGATCCTTCATCCCTATCACGACTTGACGGATCTTGATATTACCGAAACGATGTGAAAAGGCTTTGGATATTCGGGGATAAAATAAATTTTAACATTAAAGAGCTGTAAGTTTTAAATAATAATATATAAAAGTTAGGATACATTACAGAAAATCTGAAGGAAGAGTGGGAGGTACTCTGGCTGAAAAATACGTAGATCTTTTAATATTACATTACACTTGGGTCATTATGAAAGTTGATAGTCGGTACAGTATGAATTGTGTAAAATTGCGATTTTATATTAGCGTTTAAGAAGGCTTTATTTTTTTACTTCCTCCCACGTGGTTTGAAGCCTTAAAAGCCAATTTTAAAGCCGAAAGCCTTTTTAGTATAAAAAACATTGTCCGATGTTTTTTTGTTTAATGAAAAATTTTATACATCAATTTGATACATAAGATATTAAAAATACTTTTCTTGCATACTATAGGCGTGTTTTCGCGTTTTGCCATCTGCTTCTTTTTATTTTAAAATTAAAAATCAAGCAAATTGAAAAGCTTTTTGCGAAAGAAAAATTAAGGATAGGTATTTTAATGAAATTTTTTTTTTTTTTTTTAATATTTATTTCAAACTAAAATTGTTGTTACAATACATTTTGGGGTATCAACGAATTATCAAATACTTTACATAGGTTTTAATAAAAAGCTGTTTTGGTGATTTTAAATCTGAATCTGATCGAAAAAATATTATATTATTTATCAGTGGAGTCTTAACACGAGCTAACCATATATATATATTGCCACATTTACATCACAGGTGACAGGAAAATTATTTTACAGGTGCAAATTAATTAGATTGAGCCAATCTAACTAATTCGGCTGTACTCCCATGGACTTTCTTCATTCGATGCATCTTTAGCCATAAACTTAAATAAATATTTTTTTTTAAAATGTAGACATTGACGTTTTTATGGGAGAGGTTTTTAAATTTGTTTATTATCAGTTTACTCAAAATAATGTTGCTGTTGATTTTTAATTATTTTTTTTTATATAAGTGTAATAGTTACTTTAAAACCGACGCGTTAATTAAATAACGAGTATCCCCGTCTTGACATTTCTCGTGTGACATATTTGACATATTGTTGTTGATGAGTCTTCCAAAAATTGGGAGTAAAAAATACATTTAAAAAATATTTTTGTGTGTAGAATATTCTGATAGATAAATTAAACTCTTTAATTTATTTAATACATTTAATTTATTATTTTAATTTCCATAAAAAAATATATATATAATTTCTTATATAGCTGGCTACACAGGAAACTCTCGCTCAACGCTTAGCTCAAAACAAAATAAAGAGGTGTCATTCTGACAGCTGTTGAGCTGCTTTGTGGTTGCGTTTGTTTTCGCTGCCTGCGAAATACCTAACGGTAAATCCCTAATCACTATGATGACATTATATCAATAATAAACTAACAAACACATTTCAACAACATGGGTAACCAACTCGTCAGCGTTGTCCCTTCTGAGATCCTTCCAGTCGAGCACTATTTGACAGATCACCACGAATTACACTTCGATCTTAGGTAAGTCCGATTGCAAACTTTCTCTCGAGTTATTCACTCATTACAATACATTTCAGTATGACTAATTATGTGTATGCTTTCAGTTTGGGGTCGACTAGGTTCTTCAAGGTAGCTCGGGCTAAATCTCAAGAAGGGTTAATTGTAGTAAAGGTGTTTGCAATACAAGACCCGTCCTTACCTCTCGGTGTTCACAAAGACAGACTCGATTATATCAGAACGCATTTAGCGTCCGCGTGTAATTGCCTGCCTTTTCAAAGAGTATTGGTAAGTTTTATTTAGATCGCATTCAATCAATATTGAATTGGTGTCATCTAAAAATATTTGTCACAATTTCGTGAATTTTTTTAACTCCTAACCTCACAAACCAAAGTCAGTAAACAAGTGCGTAATTTTATGTAACAAATGAACTAAGTGTTATTGTTATTGAATTATGAAATGCTCGCTTCGTGTATCATAGCTGAATTGAAATAACTCAAATATTTATTATGCACACTTATTTAATAAATATTGTGATTTCCGAGAAATTTAATCATCAAACCAATTCTAACCTTCAATGCGATTGAGCATCTCCAATTTTAATTCATTATTTATCTTTATCTACTTTTGGATATAATTACTGATAATGCTGATATATCTTAACAGTTATATGATTTTATCACATCACTTCTAGAAATTTACAGTTGTATTGTTAAAAATAGTACGTACATTTAAAATAAACGCTTATTTCAATTAGCGTTACAGTTAATTGTTTTATTTGTAACAATCATAAAAGAATAGGAAGCTATACACACACTCACATTTTTGCATTGTGAAAATCAAGTAATCCCTAAAATTTTCAAAGCTTAAAAATTATATGAAAATTAACTATGAACTGAATAATTATTATATATATCGTGAAAATTATATTTTCGAGTTTAATATCCAATACTCAGCATAGATCTATTTAGGTCAGAAACTTTAGATATTTGAGTTTCAAGGTTGATAAACACTTAAGATCGTAGACCCAATTCTCAATATCTTTAACTTGTAGTAGTTTGAAACGTTAATTTATCAGACTGTTCAAAGAATCCACATAATCTTCAACAATGGAATATATTTTTACTATTTAGTTTTACATATTCAGAATTGTTATAAATTATCTAACATTTTTTCGTTTTATTTTCAGCTTACCGACAAGGCAGCTTTGATTATGCGAGAGTATGTAAAGTTCAGTCTTTACGATAGGATTTCAACTCGGCCCTTCCTCAGCCAGCTCGAGAAGAAGTGGATAACCTTCCAAGTTCTCTATGCTCTGCACCAGTGCCATAAACTAGGAATTTGTCATGGCGACATTAAAGTAAATGCATATACAATATTTGCTTTACTAATACAACATTTTCTTATCGTGCTTCTTGTCTCAAAGCAAATATTGAACATTCGATTATCTCGCTGTTCACACATCTCAGTCAGCCTTACTGCTTCCTTAAATTATTTAAAATTTTATGTACCTACAACATATTTAATATTCATTTCCAACTTATTGCAAATTTCTATTGAATAGTATACTTTTTTATATTTCAACCCATTCAACCTATTCATGTCATGTCCGTTAGTTCCGTACTCCGTATAAATATTCAATGGATGATTGTTTCATTCTTGAAAATCATGCCCAGTTATGAATCACTCTACTTAAATATTAAAAACTACCAATCCCTTCCGACTTCTGCTTCTCTCATATATGCAATAAAGTCGACTCTTGACCCGTTAACTCCATCTTACTACGATGCAGCCACAACTTCTCTTCCCCAATATACTGCCTACAAAAATAAGCTTTTCAAGGCTACAACGGAAGGTCAAAAGAAATAAAATGTGTTACACGTATATAGTGGAGAGAGTCTGTGAGCATTCGGTGCCAAGACTACATCAAAAAATACAGGAGTGTTTTATATTCTTGTATTTTATTGTCACAGTAGTTTCACTTTTCTTAAATCGATACATGAATTCACTTACAGCTTGAAAATATAATGCTGACATCATGGAACTGGGTTTTATTAGCCGATTTTGCCTCATTCAAACCGACGTTCCTTCCGGAGGACAACCCGGCCGACTATAGCTACTTCTTCGACACATCACGACGGAGACTCTGCTACGTCGCCCCCGAACGATTCGTCAAAACAATCGGGATGGAAAATTTACGAGCGCAGCAGGAAGACAAACTAGGAGGAGGCTTATTGTTAAACGAATCGCCATGCAAGGCTGGAGACTTAATCCCGAGTATGGATATATTCTCCGGCGGGTGTGCTCTGCTAGAATTGTGGAATGACGGCACCCCTGCCTGGGACCTGTCAGGGCTGCTGGCCTTCAGGACGACTGATACTCCACCTCCGATTAAATTCCCCAAAAACTGTGATAAGAGGCTTGAAGATTTGCTGATGTCGATGATTCAAAAGAATCCATCAGCCAGACTCTCGGCAGAGGTCTATTTAGACAACGAGAGGGGAAAGTAAGAATATTTTACTATGCAACTATTTTTTAAGTAATATCAACTATACTGGATTTTATTAATTTAAATTGTCATGTCACCAATGATTTTCCTTTGAAGTTTTTTGTAACAATTTTTTTTTTCTTTCAGATTGTTTCCCGAATACTTTTACTCGTTTCTCCAATCGTACATGCTAATATTTTCAGCACAACCAATTTTACCTCCAGACGAGAAAATATCCCGCATTCACCAAGACATAGGCAATATCATTAGCATATTTACAAACGATCCAAACGACAAGACGAATTACCGAGTGGAAAACAACCAAGAGATTCTTTCCAAGTTGGATAACAACTTGTACCCGAATATTACCGATGTTAAATTTAAGACCATCGATGCATCTAAGACTGTGACTCTCAGTGATAATAAACAAGAGCCAGCCAAGGAAAGGAAGGTTCTAAGTCCTGATAGCGAAGGGCTTATTATTATAATGTCTCTTGTAACGTCTTGTATCCGAGGCCTCCATCACTGCACTTCTAAGTTGAATTGCTTGGATATCCTGTCACAACTTGCGGACAACACGAGTGCAGAAAATATACTAGATAGGATATTGCCATATATAGTGAGTACATTTATATAAAACCGTGTTTTCTGTTTTATAAAACAGAAGTTTCAATCTCATAACTTACTCTACATGCCAAGCAGCGGCCTTTGTCAAGAGACTTCTTTGGCACCTGTCCATTGAATCCCGTTTTTACTATATTATCAATGCTATTGAATACTATAAATAACTAATAATATGTTAATATTTCAGATTCATTTGACGCACGATGCTTTACCCCGCGTGCGAGTGAACGCCCTCAACACCTTGACAAAGTGCCTGATGATGATTGACACACTCCCCAAGACTGACATGAATGTCTTCCCCGAGTACATCTTTCCCGAGATCGCCCCGCTAGCCACCGACTCTGCCGTTTCTGTCAGAGCTGCTTACGCGAACAATATAGGTGAGGACAATGATTTTGTAAATAAATCTCCTGGCAGCACTCAATATGCCAGAGACTCGTATAGTCTTTTCTCCAAGCTCGAATAGTAAACCCAACCTATAAATACGTTATTTAATTTATTTCAGCTCTATTAGCTGAAACTGCACTTAGGTTTCTGGACCAAACACAGAACATGGACACGCCAAAGGAAACGGTGAAAATCAATTACGAATCAGAATTATCTACACTACATGAAATGGTAGGTCAAACAGTTTTAAATAATTTCTATTAAAATTTGTGAATATTTTATTGTTAAACGTGTTAATTGTATATATCTACTTATAGGTTAGACAGAGTGTGTCCAGTTTGCTCACAGATTCCCAAACTCTGGTTCGAAGAATATTTATGGAAAGCGGCATTACGAAGCTATGCGTCTTTTTCGGTAAACAAAAAGGTTAGTAATATACCGACTATTCATACTAAAGCTTCCAAACATGTTTTTATATTTTAATACAATAGTGAGTTCGTGTCAATAGAAGGCCTGATAAAGCATGCTCTTCTGAACGCCTATTGTGAAGTTACTTGTACGAGCTGAAAATCATTCTGATGTGTTTATTTTAATATTGATTCCAGCCAATGATGTCTTGCTATCACACATGATAACCTTCTTAAATGACAAAGAAGACACGGCGCTGAGAGCGAGCTTCTTCGACTGCATCGTGGGGGTCGCCGCGTATGTCGGATGGCACTGCTCACACATTTTAGTTCCTCTTTTAGAGCAGGTAATGCTAATATATATTTTATTACGTATTTTGTGATTATAATAAAAAATGTTGCAATTCTGTGGGTAGTGTATAATGTAATGTATATTTATTCATATTTTTGCAGGGCCTCACGGATCCTTCAGAGTTTATCATAGCAAAATCACTACGGGCAACCACGTCTCTGGCCGAGCTCGGATTGCTGCAGAAGCTGTCACTGTGTGAACTGGTGTCGGAGACCGTCTGCTATCTGGCCCATCCCAACCTCTGGGTTAGTCAACTTCTCGTGCCGCCTTGCATGTTGTATTTTTTTAATTTTAACAATATGCACTCAATGTAGCCAACTTCTCAGAAATCATCTTAAGTGATTTTTAACACCCTCGTGGTTTAGTGGCTAGCGAACTTGCTTACCTACAAAATTCGGCTAGAGCAGTCTTTTTCTCAAACTTATTAAAACAGTACTTTTTGCTTGCCACCTTTGTTGCGTCCGCATATTTTCTATGCGGTATTAGACTCTTAGTTCTGAGGTTATCTTAGCTCGGATATCTCCTGCTCGGTGGCAAGCATCAAATATTAAAATAATCCACTTTAAACGCTCATGCAGGTTAAAATTGAATATTCAATTCAAAAACCTCTACGTCTTAATGGTTTTATTTAAAGTACTCCGTATTTATCAAAAATATGACTATTCGAGTAGCCAAACTATGATAGATAGTTTTAGTTTTTGAAAGGTTTTACTTGCATTATTTTCTCTTTAAAATAAGTGGATATGTTTTATATTAGAAGAACCCAATAAAAACTTATTATTATGGGCAGGGTTTACTCTTTGACTATGTTTATATATATATATATATTTTGCAGATTCGTCACGAGACGTGTGGACTGATATCATGCGTGGCTTCATTATTAAATCCCATTGATGTCAATTGTAAAATATTACCGTTGGTTTGGCCTCATCTGAACCACAAACTTACCCAGGTAATTACATTTTTAATTATTAAATCTCAATATTTATCATCGAACTAAAAAAATGTTTATAACATATATATGACGAGGATTCGCATCTTTTGATAATTTTTTTTTTTTTTCCGAGACTTCTAGGAAGTAATGCTGATTCTTATATTAGAATGGGGCAAATGTCTTTGGCTAGAAGAGAGAGGAAGAAGGTTTAATATAGTACGTTGATTTTAATTAATTTATTTTTTCAGGTGGATAAGCCGGAGCTATTACTTGAGAGTCTCTTGGACCACATACCAAGGGCTATATTCGATTCTGTTATTAGATACAAGGATATAAACCAACTCATACAAACACTTAGAGAAAGGAGAACCACCAGAATGAAGGTCAGTGTAGTGCTTGAGTTTTAATAAAAGTTGCCGAGTTCGTTCACAGCTTATTATTTTGCTCTCTTTATTTAAAAAAAAAAAAAACCATATCCTCGTCTTTAGAAAAGAGAAAACCTTAAAATCAACAAGTGTTTAATAAGTTAAAATTTAACTTAAAATCTGTATACTTTCAGGTGAAACAAGGAGGGATGCCAAATTATTGTGAGACGGGCCAAGCCATCAAGCAGTTGTTTCGACGGCTGGAATCCGAGGGCCTGAATGATCACATGGAGACGCAGCTGCTGGCGATGAGCACACACCTCATTGAGATCCAGCGTGCGGCCGGCCCTGCTCCCAGCAGCTCCGGCTCCCACGGGCCCAGTGAGGCGCCGGGTCGCCTGTGTCTCTCCAGCCTGGCGTGCGTGGCCAAGGTCGTGCCCTTGGAGGCTGGACTGCTAGACACGGAAGCTCACGCTCCCTCTATCACCAAGAGCTTGTATACCGCCAGCAGTGTTTCTAGCTTCAAGTAAGTTACCTCGAGTTAGTTGCAGCAGGTAAACCTTCTCCAAACAAATTATAACTTCATATTGTACTCACGTGATTTTATACTCTTGTTTACAAGATTCACGTTGGTTTTAGGTGTTCTATTATAGTTAGTTGATTAATCTTCAATTGCATTGGGATTGCTTTCTTATAATTACTATGAACAAACTCGGTTCATAATTTTTAATTTGATTTAAAGTACTTTAAGCCTTGTAGTCTATACGTGGTTTTGAAAGATAAAGAAACTTCTACGGGGTGGTTCTAACCTTGACACTTACTTCACTCTAACTTTCACTCAGAGAAAGCTCAGAGGTTTTTATGGTTTCTAATAATTTCAGAAGGACCCATAAGACGTCGGTGTCTGCCCAGCCTGCGACGGAAGGTCACAGCCACATGAACTCGGAATGGCAGCACATGTTTGGAGACAATAAAAACATTGGGGAACTTCAGCAGTCTGCCCTGCTACTGCGAGGTTAGTTTATTGATTTTAAATATCGTTTTCTTTTCACATTTAGGGACCATTTTTTAACCTGCTATTCTTTTATGTTTTTGTGATCTATGATTCACTTTTAAAATTAATAAAAAAATGCAAAAAGTGACATTTTAATTTCGGTTGTAATTTATGATTTGATATTTTCAGATGGGCAGTCCGCAGAGCTTAGCTCATCCAGTTTGGCCCCTCCGAGCTCGATGGCAGCGCCTGCCACCCCTGCCACCCCCAGTAGCCAGCTCAGCCAGCGTGCCGTCTCCCCCAACTCTCTGGACTCTAACGTCACCCACCTGTCCTCACAGAGCCTCATGCAAGAGCGCAGCTACGTTCAATGTATGAATACTTCGTTATGCATCATAACTTACATCAACCGCTCCAAGAGGATACTCGGGTTTATTTAAATGTGCCAATTTCTAACGGATGCTTTATGCCCACTGGCAAGCGCCTACACTTTTTATTAAATATAAATATAGACAATAAAATGGGTGAGCTGACGTCCTATACAAGTTGCTTATTAATTTTTTCCGACCTACAGACAGCATGGCTCCGTGCAGATTGGAACTGCGAGACCTGACTGCGAGACAACAACTGAAATATTCCAAGGCTCTCAGGTTAAACTATTTTCCTTTAAATGTTAATTTATAATTAGTGGATTCTGGTTTTATTTATTATTAATTTTATAGGTCTCGTGAATGTGCTATGGAGAGCTGCGGAGTGAACCTGCCTCCTCCCAATTGGAAGCCGGGAACGCATCTCATGGCTCAACTACATGAGCACAGGTATGGCGACTTGCATAAAACCATTTCTGAAATGTTTTAAAAAAAGTCATGCTGGTTATATTTTTTGATTTTTTGTACTCGACTATATACCTACAACAATTTATTAAAATTAAAATGTGTGCTTTGTAAAGAAATAAGTTTTTACAATTACTTTGTTTACTCACCGTGTAATATGGTGTCTGGAAAATAAGAAAGAAAGTAACAACTAGTTTTAATAAAGCCAATATTTATAAATGTTACTTTTTTTTTAGAGCATCGGTCAATAAGCTAGTGAACCTTTCCACGGGTCCGCACATCGCAGGATCTTACATGAAAGGCTTCTTTGGTTCGTGCTCGCACGACGGCACCGTGAGGCTGTGGGATCTCGCCAAAATGGAAGGCATCAGTAATATCAATAAGTGAGTAGAATTCCTGTCTTTTTTCAGCTTTAATCAAAAAGAAAACTTATTCATAATTATGTTATTAACCCTTTGCACTCTTTGATTTTTTTAATTTTTCCGTTTACCAACTCCGAGGTAATTATGAGATTTTTGTTAATAAATTAGATGTTATTGTTACACAATAGCTTATAATCATAAAACAAATTAATAACATATTTTTATGATATTGTTATGATTGTTTGAGTGTAAGGTAGTAAAAAAAAAGAGATAAGAGACTATCAATAATTTATTTTGGGTACAATTTAAAGTTTAAAATTTATTTTGGTGTGGTATTTTTTTAAAGATTCTCCTGGATGGAGGCCCGGCTTCCTTTCACAGGTCTCGCAACAGAATGTGCTTTCTCTTCTTCCTCCATGAACATTCCTATTGGAACAGACCATGCAATTTTTATGTTTTTTCTGAGAATTAGAAAATATAAAATGACTTTTCCATCTAAGCGCTGAACAGTGTCACCTGTGGATAATCGCCCTGATTTTGATATCGGAGCACGAAAGTCTCCTATGAGCTCCAGTAACAACTTTTCTCTAAATGCTTTATAGCTTATTGGATTTGCATTATTATTGCATTCTTTATACAATATATTTGCATTTTCTAAGGAGGTTTCTAGACCCTAGAAAAACAGTTTTCTCCACCATTTTAATGTTTTTCGCATAAAACAATAGGATGTTGCGTATTGGTCTGCGACAACCACCTCGCCCATATTTATATTATCTGATTAACTAACTGTTCATAAATAACAAACATACTCGGTATCTGTTATTGTTTGCAGGGTCTTGCTACCTGACTCTTTATGGCGGCAACCGCCCGCCTCCGTCGAGTGACAAATCGTAAAAAGTGCTACATTCTCGTTAATATTTAGCTAATAATACTTTTGAATAACTTACCAAAATATCACGAAATTACTAATGTATGGCTTTCACAATACATACAAAAAAGATTTGATAAAATAAAAGTAATAACAATAATAATAAATATACTTTTGCCAAACACTGTAAAATGTCGAGCCCAGCTCGACATAGGAGTTGGCGTGAAGAAACGCGATGTCGAGTCCAGCTCGACATAGGAGTGGAAAGGGTTAATGTCTTGGGTGTTCTTCCAGAATAAGTAATGATAGTAAAATTTTATTTAATAATTTTCAGATCAAAGTCTATGTACAACCGAGGAGCAGGTCCTGTCGTGGGATTGGCTCCGTGTGAAAACAACAAGTCGTTTGCAGCTGCTACACAAGACGGATCCGTATTTGTTCTAAGGTAAAGTACCGTAGTTAATCTGCAAAAATCATTTCGAGATTCATCATTCTTCTCTGTCTTTAAAACCTCTTACTGAAATCAGTCTCATCGTGAGGTTCAGCAATCGGTGCCTCGAGAAGGGTGGAGTCCAGAAGCTGTTGCTTGAAGGATTATATTACACAATTGAATCATATTCAGAGCTCACACTTTGTCCACTTTTATCAGACGATCAGTTGTGATATTTGATTGTCAAGGAATGGTTTATTTTACAATGAAATATAATAAACTATAAAAAATATGTTCCTTTTAAAACGTATTTTAACTTAATGCTCAAATTTTGGTAAACGCGTGATTGAGAAAATCTCACTAATTAGAAATGTTTTAATTTTCAGACTAGATTCAAGTTCTTCTAGAATGGTCCTCTCGCAATGCAGACAGCTGGACCCAACAGAGGACGGAGGAGTCATCGACGTGTCCTGTAACACGCAGTGCACCGGTGGAGATAATGTAGTAATTTATGCCACGCTCTACGGAGGCATCGTTGGCTGGGACCTCCGAGCCCCAGGTATTATACTCACGCAGTTTACTCAAGTTTTCCGCAGTTCTATCATCTCCTGAATGGATCTTGTTTGAAATGATAAAGGAGGTTTTGTTTAATTTCCTTGTTTTATTTCAGGGAATGCGTGGAAACTTCAGGGTGACCTCAAGCTGGGAGTCTACACTTGTATGTACACGAGCGGCGCGGGCTGGCTCACGGTCGGCACCTCCAGCGGCTGCGTCAGAGCCTGGGACTTAAGGTTCAGCCTCCCCATCACGACGCTGGTGCATCCCAAAGGTAAATTTATCAAATACGTATTCAATGCACTCTTGGGAAGTTGTTCTCTTTTTCTGTAATGCATCTTTTTTCATCTGTTCAAGGTCATCTCTACTCTATTGGAGCTCATTTTTGTTGTATAGTAATAATTATTATCAATGATTTTTTTTTCTCCTTGAGCCGAAGATATTCTAATTCAGATAATATTATCCTTAAACTCATATTTAAACCTAGGATTCCTTGGTCGTTATAACAATAACATAAAATAGATAAGATTTGCTATAATTCTTCTTTCTGAGAGTTTTAAATAAGAAAAATCTTATTATTTATGACAAAATTTTTATATTTTCAGAGTATAGGATAAGAAGCATTAAGGCGCATCCCACTGAGCCATGCTGGGCAGCGTGTGCCGCTGGAGATGAGGCGGCTATGTGGAGCCTAGAGAGTGCCCAGCGACAGACCGTGCTGTGGCCCTCCAACCGACCGCCCCTCACCTATACATCTGTTAGTTTCTCATTGATCAAAACTGAATATTATCATAATATCTTGAACTTTTTAGTCGCAGCTGTAAGAATCTGTTAACATTGCTCTTCGTTATTCTCAAGACAATTGAAATTTACTTATATTATATATTATAACTAATCCATTATTTGCATTGCAGACCACCTCCTCTCACTACATTGGAGCCATGTACGGTGGCACTCTGGATGACTCCCCGTTCTTCCTGACTGCGGGCTCAGACCAGCGCATCCGCTTTTGGGACCTGGACCAACCCGAGGACTCCTACATCCTCATCGGTGCCCCCAACGACGTTCTCCTAGCCAGCAGCTCCTCCGTCTCCTACAGGTTAACTCACTTGAGACTCGTTGCGATTACTTGATTTGTATTTTGTTTGACGATTGTACTATGTTTGTTCTCTCGTCGTTTCAGAAACCGCTTAGTGGACGGTACGTCCGTGATCCAGGAGGTATCCAATGTGGCGACAAGTCCCGTGCCGAGCAGCGAGGAAGCGCCTCGCGCCGGTCCCGAACCTCGGGGAATGTGTCACACGGCGCCTATCACCGACCTGGCCATGGTGCAGGCCAGCCGTTGCTATCTGCTCAGTGCCTCTGCAGACGGTGTCATCAACATCTGGAAGTAACTCTTTCATATCGCACTCAACCGGTGACAATACTTCAAAGCCTGTTGTAGATAGATAGATAATATACAACTAAACAATGCCTTAAGTGTTGAAAATATGGCTGAATGAAAAGAACCCTCAAACGTTTTGATAAAGATTGTAATTAAATCTTTGATAAAAATTGGTGGTCACAGCTTACAATTTATTTTATGATTTATATTACTCAAATATAAAATTTAAATTTACAGCCGATTTTGCAAAGAAACAATGTGCATTTCATCAAAACTAAGTGTAATGTGCCATGAAATCTTTGATTTCATATTATATTCTACCACATCAATGATAACTACAATATTGTAACATAACCTCCAAATCAGTGTCTGTTTTTTTTCCGAAGTTTTAATTGCTATCTGTCTGCTATATATTTTTTAAAAAGCATTGTATTCAATAGAAATACTTACCCACCATTTATATTGTGTTCCTGGAATATAAAAAGTATTGTCACCTTTTTCTGTAACTAATGAATTTCCTTATTTTTTTCCTCTTTATATTTTTTCCTTATTGTCATTGAGTGCTTATTGAAAAATTAAAAAGACATTTATGATCGGCGGAACATTTGTTTGCTAGCTCACTCTTTGGCTATGTCTCAGCTCCATTGACCTTGAAGTGTAATCAGTGTGAATTTCAACTAAAGCGAACAAATATTCTAGGCGTAATATATAAGTTCTATGGTAAAGTGATTCCTATGTTTCATCTATAGCGCAAGAAAAGATGACAATTTTTTTACCATCATGACCAAGACTACACAAAGTTTCTGTTTTGGTTGTTCTTTGGAATCTATAATCTTTTGTATTTAGATTGATTTTTATTTTATTTGTAAAAGTTTTTAGTTTGTTACTTTTGTTATTCATCAAAACGCAGCATCCGAGGTATCAACGGATGCAGATTTTTGACAATAAGTTGTGTTTTAGAACATTGGTCACATTTCTCCCAATTATGATTTCAATCATATTATTAAGAGCTTATCCAATAGAAATACATTAAAAACTGTGATTATTATATAAAAATTGTAAATAAATTCATTTCTTATCAAATAAGAAAACACATTGTAAATTATAATGTTGAATAAAATAATTTAAATAAACTTATTAGTTTTATCTTTAAATCAGATGAGTTTAAAAGGGTTTAAAAATTACAATAAAAATATCACATAGATAAATATTTACTGTTTTATTTATTACATTTGTTATGAAATAATATCTAATATTGCTTTTTTTACATTATATTTCCGGTTGTATATTCCAATAGTCTCTTCAAAACTGGCATATATTATATTGTAAATTATTAACGAAAGCAGTGAATTTTTATAAATCAAGACAATCATCAAATCTAACCTTGTCCTTTTCTATTTTATAGGAAACTAAAAATATTTATGTTTTTGACATGCCTATAAGAGGGAACGGCTAATTTTAATAATTTGTTTCAGAAATATAATATTATTCAAAATATATTGCTTATACAAATGGAATAGTCCTGTTACATTATTAAACGCAGGGGAATGATTGTTTACTGAGCATTGAGGTTAGAAATATAAAACTATGAAAAACAAAACATCTCGAGGCGATCAATCACTCCTCGATAAAATACAAAAATAACAATAACAGCATGTAGAGTTTAAAACTATAAACCTTTAAAAAAGTTATTAACAAAAGAAAAACATCACTACTTAACTTTATCTCATCTACGGTAAAATAACAATAATTCAAGTTACCTTAAATTCATTGTCAAAACAATCAATTTTTCAATAATAAAATAAGTAAATTCGAGTTGTAAAATATTTCAATTAGACTGGAAAAAGAATATTTAAAAAATAAAATTGTATCTGAAAATATACATTAATATCAATTAATCGTTTCAAAGGGCAATTTGCTATAAATAAATGACTAATCCCAGTTTTCAAGTCACTACATGTTTAGATTTGATATAAAAATTATATTTAAGAAAAAACAACCAATGAGGCTTAGAAAAATAATAGGATATTTATATGCCTTTGAAAGCCATATATTTTATTGAGAAATCATTAATGAGGCTGTAGAACAGGTTCTGTATGTAAAAAAAAAAATTAATTAAATAAAATTTAAATTTCAAATGACGTTACTTTTCAAACACATAAAAGAAGTATTTAATAACTTCACACATGGAAGCACAAGATTTAACCTCGTTATAAAAAAGCTACAAACAAATAATTTAAAATATCTTTTGATCCAATCAAATTGATAGTAAGCGTGGGTCAAAAATCAAGCAATGATCAATATTTGACAAGAGAATGGACGGATATATTTTGAGGTATTTTCTTTCTTCCGTTCAGTTCAACCAGCTCCATGATGACCAGACAGCCGACAACTTCACATCCAGCCTGCTGGAGCAACTTGACGGCTGCCAGCATGGACCCACCCGTAGCGATCAGGTCGTCGACAATCAAACACTTTTCCTTTGGTTTAATAGTGCCATTCTGCAACTCAAACGTATCCTGAAAAGAAAAGAAATTAAAAAGTCTCGGTAAGTGTATTCTGGGGAAATAATACAACATGCTGTTTTAGTATTGCACTGTGGTCACTAACCGTTCCATATTCTAGAGCATAATCATAAGATAAAACCCGTCCGGGAAGTTTCCCCTTCTTTCTGACAGGAATGCATGAAATCTCCAACTCGGCTGCTATTGAGAAACTAAACAGGAATCCTCGTGCATCCAACCCTACAACTGCCTCCACCCCTGGGAAATTCAGATTGATATATTCAACCAGGACCTCTTTCAATACTTTACACACTCGGCCATTTGCTAGAGCAGAAAATATATCCCTAGAATGAAAAATAAAAAATCAACATATTTATGAACTTTAAAAAAAACATTTACAACATATAATCGACTTGTCCTTATATAGTTTATTAAGATAAGATAAAATTTAATCGCTTGACAAATATCACATTGTAAAACATAGTGATAAGTACCTGAAAAGTATTCCCTCTTTAGGAAAATCAGGAAAACTAGCAATGTGGGTTTTAATGAATTCAATCTTATCATCCATCGTCAGTAGTGACATTGTGATTTGATTATTTATTTTAGCTATTAAAATGATGATTTTTTAAAAGTGAGAATCAAACACAACCAGACAACTAATTCTAGGTAGCTAACTACTGATAAAGATGTTATGAATTCAACATTCTGATTACTGTGACATCTGACATCAATTCGCCAATAGAAAAGTTGTTGTCCATAGACACATTTCTCAATTAAGACCAGACACAAATAACTTAAATCTTTATAAATATAATTTTTGCGGTAATATTTTATTAATTTATAATAAGCATTATATAAAATATTTTTCAATAAATTTATTTTTTGAGAGACTATCGGTTTAGTTTTTTAATAATAATAAAAATATTATTTATCTTGCGATGTATTTTTGTATACTGGCACCACACGAAATATAGAAAATAACCTCAAAATATTGAATGTCATTTTATAAAATTCATAACAGGCATAATTGAGTAAATTCACTCAAACGAATTATTACAGATAAATCATGAGTATAATAAATAAATTATTTTTATTTAAGTCCCCATTTTGCTTTGCGAAGCAATCAATATGCAATATTCAATCGTGTAACTATTCAGTAAAAACAACTGCGTCTGCATCTACAGGAAGTTAGTTTATAACAATGTTTATAAACTGTTATTATACATTAGTTAAGAATTGATTCTTCTGCATCTATAAAAAAATCTAGATAAAAATAAAGAGTATTTACGTTAATAATTGATCTGTTTCTCTGAGCAAATTCCAAATCAAACATCATTGTAAATGTATCTACTAATATATTATATATTTTAATTTTAAAAAGGGTATCATTATTACTATCTATTTAATAAATAAAACATCTGAAACCATCTTACATAAATAAATGTAGTAATAATAACAGATGAACACTCTTTCTTTAACAGCTATAATGAGTCTCGGTAAAGGCAAGAAGAAAGGCCTTGGAAAGATGGGTGTAGTCTTGGAAAAGAAAGTGCTACCAGTAGAGGCAGATACGCATAAGCTAGTCACGTATCTCTGTGGAAGTAACATTTTAAATACCGGAGGAGAAGATGTCAAGGTAAACAACAGTTCAAAATCATGTGTCTTTTCCATACAGAGGGTTTCCTCGCTCCTTTTTTCTATAAACGAGAGCTCGGATAAATGATTGATAAACATGTGTGCCTTGGCCTGGACTTGGCTTTATTTTTACTTTCAGTTGAAGCCTGATTCAGAATATCCCGATTGGCTCTGGACTATTCGAGTAGGATCTCCTCCAAAGTTGTCGGAACTGGACCCGAACACCAAGGAGTATTGGCTCAAGGTCAGAGGCATGGCCATGAAGAGAAACAACAAGCTGCGGAGCCTCAGGAAATTCTAGGGATAAAGAAAAGTACTGCCATCAAATGCAAAGACACAGTACCCATATAAGAATATTGTGTTTTCACTTTTGATGGGAGACTAGTGATTACCATATTCAACTATAGTAAAGCAATTAATTATTTAAGATGTTATAATAAACTTTTACAAAGCCTGTGGTTGTTATTTTTTTCTGCATTAAAATATTAGCAAAATACTCCATAAGAACTAACGAGCTCCAACAAAGAATTATTATCGCATGAAAGCTTTCTTCTTGAAAATAAAAATAGAGTTCGTATCACTCCAAAGTCATTTTCTCAAATGCTCAAATGAGAGAAAAAGGTAAGTGTATTATTTTCTTTTTTCCGTGTAATAACTAATTATTAAAAATTCCCGCCGGTCAGTTATGTTTAAGGTTAGATTTACAACTTCTCAGACTGCTCCATTGGCTCATTAATTTCTAAGAATATGTACCCGAATCGACTTAAAACTTTTTGTTAGCGGTTAATTCAAGCCTCAACGATAATCAAAATAGATTTATGAATCAGATGTCATTATTTGTAAACTAAAGCAAGTGAGCTGCTTTCGATACTGTCAATTCATTTTACTTGAAACATTAAACGAAACCTTATCATTGTAATTACAAGACATATCCAAGATTATAACGAAAACTATTCCACACCTGTAATAGCGCCTTATATGTAAATTATTGTTTAATTACATGTGTTCAAATAATTTATTACACCTGTTTTTTGTGATAGTATGAACCAGGTCAACTAACTCGTACTTCGTAACCTTAACACTTAAAGGGACAGAAACGGATATTTGGAGAAACTTGTATATAATTTTTAGTTGAAAATGATATGTATTGTTTTCGCTGCCTAGTAATAATCATTTTTTTAAATACACGTACTTCATATAAAAAAAGATTGTACACAATATAAAATTTATTATAACACTGTAAACTGTATTTATTACTATTCCCCAGTTTTAATATTTTTTATTGTTTGTTTATAGCAGAAAAATTAATCGTCGAAGCCAAGAAAATCTGAATGAAGATTCCATATTATTATACGTTTTAATAAACCTCGCTTTATTTTATAATTTCAATATTTATTGAATCCGTAAAATATTTGTAGTAAGGGAGTTAACGATGATTTAAATTCACAGTTTACGAAAACCAATTATTATTTTTAAAGTCTTATCTCTTTAGATCCTCCATTTTATCACATAATTATCCCTTATATAAACACTGTAAATAAAAGTAGTATTTTTTTACTTATCGTAAGAGTTTGTATATAAAAGAATGTTTTCCTTTTTGCAGTCACTCTTTAACGAACACCTTTAATATTAAATATTGGAAAAAATATATTAAAATGTTTATTTATCAGTTCATCTGTGCTCTCTTGCTTTCGTTGAGTGTTAATTTTTCTGTTGCAGCTCCAGGTTAACTTATTTTAATTAATTAAGTTGATAACTATAACCCTGTACTTTGCAAATACACAATGTATATTCATTATTATCATATCAAGTAAATGCCCCAAAGTTTTTGAATAGTTTTTTATATATTATTTTAATTTTATTAGTAGAACTAGCTCGTGTAGCTTTGCAGATATATAAAGGCGGGGCTATAAGATTTTATGGTTGGCATTGAGTTGTTGGGCTATCGATGCGTAAACTTGTAAATGTATTGATGTCTCCAAGAAGTTCAGCAGCAGCAGCTGCAATATCATGCTGCAGATTCCTTTTCCTGTGGATAACCTGCAGCTTCAGTCGATGCGTAATCTCATATTGAACTCTATAATTTCAGATAAAGTTGTATGCTACGTTGGTAGTTGGTCTGTTTATAGAGAAGGAGATGGTAAGTTTGCCATTGAAAACATTCCTCCGAGCCTCTGCACTCATTTGATATATTCCTTTGTTACGACCACCGATGATGGAAATATTAAGGTGATGGATCCATATGCAGACTTGACCGAAAATAATGGAAAAGGTACAAAAAAATAATATATTATAATTTATCACGAGCTTAGTTAATTTCTGAAATTAGACTAAATCAAATATTCAAAACAATTATATACTTATTTATTTAAAAATTATTTTTTTAAGAGCATGCATAGTTAAATTTAATCCAAATATTGAGATAAGTCTAGTTATTTTCATGCATGACCGTATTAAATTTTTTATATGAAATATTATAATAATCGTATTATTTGATAAATAACAAGCCTCTTGTCTTTAACTGAAAATTTGCCGATTCAATCGAACGCCTAACTTGCAAATTTTGAATTCATATAATTGAGACGTATGTATGATTGAACATTTCAATGTTAATTTCATTAATTTGATATTTTTCATTTTAAATTATCTTAGGTGGGTTTTCAAAGTTGGCTGCTTTAAAGAAATCATCACGTTCGTTGAAGATTTTAGTGGCGATGGGGGGATGGAATGAAGGATCTGAAAAATATTCAAAGGTTTGTTCAAATATATTTTATGTATCTTATTGGATTTTTTAAAACTTTTATATTGAAATTAGAAATCTACAAAAGATAATTTAAATTATTTTTTTTGTAAAAAAAATGTTTAATAAAGCTAACGGTGTTTTTAAAAAATCATGGCTTTGTTATAACAGATATCTTTTACTTCAGTTATTTTAAAATCATAAAAAAAGACCATTAGCACCCTTTAAGGCAGAGTATTTTTAAAGCAATAGCTTTGAAGTTATTACTTTCCTCCTCGCCCACAGATTAGGCACAAATATTAATTATTGTATATCTTTAATATTTAAAATTACAGTTTAATATTTGCATCAGACATCAGCTGACTTATATATTATTTAAAAAATGTTTATTGTCCATTTTACTGTCTTCGTAATATTCATTATGATATCAATGCTTTTAATAAATTGTGGAATGCTCACCGGTGGGTATAGAGCACCCGTTAGAAACGAACCCGAACCCTATGCTTATATAATTTTTTTTTCAGCTCTTTAGCAAACCCAATTTGAGAAAGACTTTTGCCCTAAATGCTGCAGCTTTTCTGCAAAAATATGGATTCGATGGCTTAGACATTGACTGGGAGTATCCGGCTCAAAGAGGAGGCTCACCTGCTGATGTTAACAACTACGTCGAACTCCTCAAGACTCTCCGAGAAGTCTTCAGCAAACGTGGATACCTTATTACGGCAGCAGTAGCGTCAGGGGAGAATTCAGTCGCCCAATCCTACAACGTACCTGCCTTGGGCCAGTGAGATTTTTTTTGAGACTTTTACATTATTTTCATTGGCATCTTTCAAAAGCTATTGCCATAATTCTAGCCATAATGTCAAACCTTGTTTTGCAAGACAATCTGCTTGTTTTTCATTTTAGGTACCTTGACTTTATAAACGTTATGACATACGACATTCGCGGCGTATGGGAGGGGAAAACAGGACATAATTCCCCACTTCTTGTTTCTAAGGTTGAACAAACTAACGGAGAGAAGAACCTCAATATTGTGAGTATTTTTTTTCTTTTTACAGAATATTGTTATCATTTACATAGCTAGAGACTGTAGGTAGGTAACAAAAAATAATGTTGATCTGAAGCCAGTAACATCTTTTATGTGTGAATTTATCACTCGATCCCAGTTCATAAAACCTTGACATTAGAAGTTTAAGATTGGTAATTTTTAAATATCAGGCAATCCTAAAGCCTTTTAACCTCTCTTAATAGTTAATAATTTGATTTCTGCTGCCTGAATATTAATGCCTGTCAAAACCTACGTACATAACTCTTATTACTGCTACGAATACATAGAAACTTGATTTCAGGATGCCAGCATTCAAATGTGGATAAGAAAAGGAGTCCCAGCCAAAAAGCTGGTGATGGGAGTGGGCTTTTACGGACGCAGCTTCACTCTATCTTCCCAGGGCTGCATCACCCCACGCTGTCCAAGCACAGGAGCTGGAACTCCTGGACAATTCACAAAGGAAGCTGGCATGCTCGGATACAATGAGGTTGTTGTACAAGGATGTTGATCTCGTGTTGAAGGTGTAAAGTATTTATGCTTTCTGATGGCTGACCCACTCGATATCCTTACAGATCTGCCTGTTGGAGAAGAATGCAATATTGAAATGGGATGATGAAGCCAAGGTTCCCTACTTGATATCTGGAAACCAATGGGTGTCTTACGATAATGATAAATCTGTTAAAGCAAAGGTATAACTCTTAAAATATTTTTTTTAAATGTTTAAAGATCTGTAATTATTTTGCAATATTTCAATATATTTGGAGTTTTAAATTTTGTCAAAAATTTAATTTTAAAACAGGAATATGATGAATATTTATTCAAAATAAATAAATATTTTCAAAGACGATTTCACAACTTGTCCGCTGATATAAACCTGTGATTTATTTTATACATTTATAACCGCCCTACCTACACGGACGTACGTGATACGTCTTCCATAGTGTCGCCCAATCGCAACAAGTCGTATAACGTACGTCCAGGTAAAAAAAGATATATCCGAAACCAACAAGTCGTACATGGTACGTCCGTTTATTCCTAAGACCTCACGGTACATTATTTTATTTAGTATTTCAAGGTGTATAAAAGAGTCTTAAATGAGTATGTTATGTAAACATTTCGTCAGGTATACGGTTTAAAAGCATTGTCATTGAGAAATCTTATGTAAAAAAACCCGACGTTTTTTTGCCTACTTTTTTTTAAAAAACCTGTAGGTAGGGCGGTTAATATCAATTAATAACATTATGAGCACATGAGATATTAATAATTAATTAATTGTTTTTTAGATTGATTATATAAAGAAATACAACCTAGGGGGTGCGATGGTCTGGAGTATGGACACTGATGACTTCCGAGGAAAATGTGGTAGAGGACCGTTCCCTCTGCTTTCAGCTCTTAGCAAAGGCATCAATAGCAAATAATGTCAGGTATTTATTTTTTGAATTTCAATCAGTAACTTTATATTTTAAAATTAACAATATCTTTATAAACACTGAAAACATTCCTCTAGAAGTACGGATACAGCTGGATATTTCGAGGATCCTGTTCATCCCAACAACTTTAATTCTTACGCCAGGCCTGTTTACTGCGGAACTTGAAGCATATTATATTCACACTAAGCATTATTCATGAATACTTTTATTATGGGTTAAATTATAACATACATATTACTGAAAAATCAGCATTGTATATTTTAAGATATCCTAAAAAAAACCAAAAAATGATACATACATACACACAATGGATATTATTATTATAGACTAGCAATGTAGCCCGTCATAAAATGACGTATTTGATGAGCATATTTTAAAGTTTATGAATGAAAATATTATCCTATCGTCTTGAAATTCGGCACATAGCTGCGGAAAAATTTACTTAACTTATGTGCAAAAAATCAGCGTTGTATCTTTTAAGATATTCTATACAGAACGGAAAAATGAAACATACATACATACATACAAACATACAAACACACAATGGCTATTATTATAGTAGATTATAGTAGATTGTAATAAAAATAAATATTTATTGTGTTTACAAACATTTGAGTAACCCATTATTTTACTGCCACCTGTTGAAGGTTTAGCTTTTATTGTGTTATATTTTTGGCTAATGAGAACCAATGGTTTATTTAAATTATACCTAGCTAAAAAATATTGTAGAATTATTAACTTATTTTAAAATCATGATATATAAGATGAAAATAAAATATTTTGCTTATATTAAAGTTGTATTTACGTTTTAATAAAGAATCTTTGCTAAACAAAAATGAAATTCTTACTATTTTTATATATATATATATATATATATATATATATACATATAATAACTAATAGATGTTAAAATATTATTTCGGATAGTCCGCCGTTTTCCTCGATCACCACTTCGAGTCTGGCCTTCACCGTGCACTCGAGCGACTTGCCCAGTCCGTCCAGGATGCATAGCGGTCTGTAGGACGAGGGCAGACCTGCCAGCTTGCCTCTCTTGCGCGCCAGCACTAGACGGGCTGCTTTCCAGCAACTTTGAAAAGTTTGTTCACTTTTGCATTCGGCAGCTCACCCATCCGACAAGGATCTTGCCGATGATGATGATGAGTTTTGCTGAGCTTGTCGAGGTTTTGCAGTCATTGTGGTGCCAAAGCTCTTGACGCTGGCTTTATGACCCAGAGCGCCAGCTACCGCCTTAACACACCTGGTTGCCGTCTCGGTGTTGGCCCCGTCCAACTCAACCACGATGTGGCCTGCGCGGGTCGTCCGGGCGATCCGGACGTTAGCGCCTTGCTCGCCTGGCCTGTCCGCAGTCTTGACTACAGAGATCGTCTCTCCGACCGATTTTCTGTTAAGGGGACGAATCTACACAGCGGGCATCCTCCATTGAGGGAATCGTTGCTTGGTCAACTTTCTGTTGCCATTACCATGGTTGTGTTCTGGGTGTCGGTGTTTTCGTGTCCTCCTTGGCCTTTGGTTTTGTCATTTGTGTTGCTGCTGTTGTCACTGCTGTGGGGGGCGTATGCCGGCCTTGCAGTGATTTAGCTACATCGGAGGCTCGGGACTGATTTCTGAACAGGGACAGATGCCGCCATGGCCTATGCATATGTTCCCGGAAGTGAAGACATTCAGGATGCAGGTCTTGATTCGGATCTGTAGGTTTTGGGGTCATGATCCGTGTGGCGACACTCTTGATCCACGAGCGTGTGGCAGGACATAACTTCGCAATAGCCGCCTTGAGCGAGCTTACCCAAAACCGTAACAGATGTTGTTCCGTCTCCTACTTCATCATCATTTGAGTCTCAATTGTAATAAAGTTAAATAAAATTAATAATAGGGCTTAATCAATAAATAATTAATCTATAGAATTGCTTCAATTTCAAATTACACAAAAGTGACCCCCATTACCTACATCTTCTCTACTCTGTCAAAAATATTTATTATTCATATAAATAAATAAAGCAGTCTCGCAACAAGAGACTTTCTCTTCATATTTAACGACTTCGAAACCCCAAAAACGGCAGTGGATTTGTTCAGAGGCATTGCAATTAGACGGAGTCATGCTGACTTTTGGGCTCGAGGTGTGTCAGCACAGGCTCCTGCGAATTGGTATCTTTCATTTATTACGGAGGGTTGCATCTTGAATTTCTCCATCATATTTGTCATTGCATTATGCAATACATGTAAAAAGGCCAGATGAATCTAATGATATATATATTTTAAAGGTTCAGCAACGGCACAGCGGGATGCAAGTTGTGTAGGCGCACCCACTTTAGTACAACTTGCTCCTCAGGGTGGAGTAGCGAGTAAACAGAACTCGCGTGAGCTCCTTGCCCCTAGCCTGCATGGTGATGAGTAAAACTCAGTGAGCAATAATCAAATAAGCATAAATTGTTAGCATCACAGATGATTCCCTTGAGCTTGCCGAGAGTCGCTGACCCCTGGAGTCCACTCGATTCACAGCACCAGTCTCTAAGTTTAACGATGAGCCTGACTTTGATCAAACTTCGGGGATATTAGCTATCCCGGAAGTTTGAGCCTCAGTCCCTTTCTAGGCATTTGTTAATTAAACATTAAATAATCTATCCACAAAACACATACATAACATATTTTGTAAAATTTACAATTCTCTTATGCTCCCAGAGTGATGCAGAAGATCTCATCAATGCAGAAGTATTCTATTTTTGGTTATCTAAAAGTACAAACCTCATACCTTGCTTCTAAAGATCAGCATGAAAAAACTAAGACAGAGAGAAGAGAAAATGTTTATTTCGCATTGGCCCTATTCATCATGTAAAGAATAACAGCCCACACAAAGGCCAAAATCTTTCATAGGCAGAGCTTTGTTGGAATATTTTCACTATTATAAACCTTCGAAGTGAGGGTTGCAAGTGACAGAATCCACTACTCTTGACATCAAGCCATGAACCTTACAAAAAGCCTCCCTCAGGTCTGAGATCTTCAAAGCAGCTTACCTTCCAGTACCTAAGCGGATGTGCTTGAGGAAGAACAAAGTATCAGCAAATGGACGCAGTACACAAAACCAAAAGTATATAATTATTAAGTGTTTTATTAAATTTTAAGAAATTACAATTTTAATGAGAATCAATGTGGTATGAAATTGACAAACCAAAATATGGAAAAATCTGTAACGTAGGTAGAATATAATAATGGAATCTATGTTGCATGCTCACACTTTGGTCAGTCTTATAATAAACGCTGTACTGATTAGACGTGTTTGATTCAATACATTACAATGTTTACATTACATTTTTTAAAATAATAACAATATTGATAAAATAATAATAATAATAGTCAAAGTAAATAAATTAAAGTGGGAATATATTTAATAATTTTTTACATTACAAATTTTTATTTGAAAATACATTTAAGTATGTTGATGTATGTGTCTTGATAGAGACCGCTTGTGTCTACTTGTCCACGAACATTGATCACAAGTAAATGCCTTCTCATCAGTATGTATAATTTTGTGCCGTTTTAAACTTTTCTTCAGATTAAATGAATACAAGCATTAATCGCAAGCATATGGCTTTTCGCCGGTATGTCTAAATTTGTGTCGTTTTAAATCTGTTTTCCGATAACAATAATATGAGCATTGATCACAAGCAAATGGCTTCTCACCGGTATGTATTGAGTTTGTGACGTATTAAATGCCTCTTCTGATTAAATGAATTCGAGCATTGATCACAAGCAAATGGCTTCTCGTCGTTATGTATAGGTTTGTGTTGTTTTAATTTAGTCTTCTGATAACAAGAATATGGGCATTGATCACAAGCAAACGGTTTCTCGCCATTATGTTTGAGTTTGTGTTGTTTTAAACTTGCCTTATAATTACATGAATATGAACATTGATCACAAGAAAATGGCCTCTCTTTGTTATGTATAAGTTTGTTGTTTTAAACTTGCCTTATGATTACATGAATATGAGCATTGATCACAAGCAAATGGCTTCTCGTCAGTATGTTTAAGTTTGTGTTGATTTAAGTTTGTCTTCCGATAACAAGAATATGAGCATTGATCACAAGCAAATGGCTTCTCACCAGTATGTATGAGTTTGTGTTGTTTTAAAGTTACCTTCTGATTACATGAATATGAGCATTGATTACAAGCAAATGGCTTCTCACCGGTATGTTTGAGTTTGTGTCGCTTAAAACTTGTCATATAATTACATGAATACGAGCATTGATCACAAGCAAATGACTTCTCGCCAGTATGTATAAGTTTGTGCTGTTTTAAATGGTCCTTCCGATTATATGAATGTGAACATTGATCACAAGCAAATGGCTTCTCACCGGTATGTTTGAGTTTGTGTCGTTTTAAAAGGACCTTCTGATTACATGAATATGAGCATTGATCACAAGCAAATGGCTTCTCACCAGTATGTATCAGTTTGTGTTGTTTTAAAGTTACCTTCTGATTACATGAATATGAGCATTGGTCACAAGCAAATGGCTTCTCGTCAGTATGTATGAGTTTGTGTCGTATTAAACTTGCCTTCTGATTACATGAATATGAGCATTGATCACAAGCAAATGACTTCTCACCAGTATGTATGAGTTTGTGTTGTTTTAAAGTTACCTTCTGATTACATGAATATGAGCATTGATCACAAGCAAATGGCTTCTCACCGGTATGTATGAGTTTGTGTCGTGTTAAATGTAACTTCTGATTAGATGAATATGAGCATTGATCACAAGCAAATGGCTTCTCACCGGTATGTATGAGTTTGTGACGTATTAAATGCCTCTTCTCATAAAATGAATTCGAGCATTGATCACAAGCAAATGGCTTCTCACCGGTATGTTTAAGTTTGTGTTGTTTTAATTTAGTCTTCTGATAACAAGAATATGGGCATTGATCACAAGCAAATGGCTTCTCACCAGTATGTATCAGTTTGTGTTGTTTTAAAGTTACCTTCTGATTACATGAATATGAGCATTGGTCACAAGCAAATGGCTTCTCGTCAGTATGTATGAGTTTGTGTCGTATTAAACTTGCCTTCTGATTACATGAATATGAGCATTGATCACAAGCAAATGACTTCTCACCAGTATGTATGAGTTTGTGTTGTTTTAAAGTTACCTTCTGATTACATGAATATGAGCATTGATCACAAGTAAATGGCTTCTCGTCAGTATGTTTAAGTTTGTGTTGATTTATGTTTGTCTTCCGATAACAAGAATATGAGCATTGATCACAAGCAAATGGCTTCTCACCAGTATGTATCAGTTTGTGTTGTTTTAAAGTTACCTTCTGATTACATGAATATGAGCATTGGTCACAAGCAAATGGCTTCTCACCAGTATGTTTAAGTTTGTGTCGTTTTAAATGATAATTCTGATTAAATAAATGCGAGCATTCATCACAAGCAAATTGCTTCTCACCTGTATGTATGAGTTTGTGTCGTTTTAAATGGTACATCTGAGAAAATGAATACGAGCATTGATCACAAGCAAATGGCTTCTTGCCGGTATGTATGAGTTTGTGTCGTTTTAAATGGTACATCTGAGAAAATGAATACGAGCATTGATCACAAGCAAATGGCTTCTTGCCGGTATGTATAAGTTTGTGCTGTTTTAAATGGTCCTTCTGATTATATGAATGTGAACATTGATCGCAAGCAAAAGGCTTCTTACTGGTCTGTATAACTTTGTGCTTTACCAAGAGCTCCTTGCCAGTATGAATTTGGAGAGCTTTATTCTGCAAATCTAAACCTTGTGATTGCAGTTGCTCCTGAAACAAACAAAAAATATTGTTAAATTTTGTTTTCACGGCATAAGTTACTTACAAAAGTTACAGTATAAACTATGCTTATTTGTAACATACGCGCAAGACTCCCAGGCAAGTTGGATTCTTGTAAATCGAAAAGCGTTTTTACTAATGATACTTTTAACACATGAACATAACATAACATTAAATAATTTGAAACGAGCTGACAACATCATGACACTTATATTACTAATATAATCTCTGCTTAGTAAAACTAGTATAAATTGCATTGAGAAATTTATGAATTCCTGAGATTATTTCATCATCGTCTTTTTAAATATTTACTGAAAAATGATTTATTATTACATGCTCAAAAACATAATTAAATGAATAATAATACATGTAAATTGCCCAGCCCTCTTAAAGCTAATGGAAGGGAATAAAATATTTACGAAATAAAGAATGACACGACACGGTAGAGGTAATGGCAGTACATAAAAAAATGTTGGAATTTCTCAGATGATAAACTGAGAACACCCAAGAAATCCCAAATTTCTTGATTTCTAGATCTCCAAATTTACATACCATGGGACACAAGTACCAGAGTAAACGTGCCAAAACTCAATCTGTGCAGGTGGCTGTTTAATGCCATTATTTTAATACTAGTGGGTTGCGAGTGTTGTTGAAGACCTCGAATGCCCAGGGTCGGCCTCAGCCAGTGCGGTGAGCTACAGAGACACGCATATTACCTGCTCTCGCCTGACAGCTGCTCGGGAGATCGCCTTTTCACGCTCCAGCAGTGCTCTTTCAACATCGAATTCTTCAATTTTGATGTCGTCTGGCCCAAGAACCGGGGAAGCAACTTTTTCGTGTTCCAGCAAATACCTCTCGACGTCGAATTCATCTGCATTGACCTCGCCATACGGCGGGGCGCCGGGGAAGGATGCCTCGCTAATGACAGACTCTCCGCCGTCTTCAAGATCAGGGATTTCTTGCTTTACATTAAGGCAACTCTCAAAGATATCATTCAGTAATACGTAGCACTGCGACATTCTGTTGGGTAAAGAGGCAACTCTTTCGTGTTCCGGCAAAGATCTCTCGACGTCGAGCTCCTCTACTTGGACCTCGCCGGGGAAGGACGCCTCGGCCGGCGCGTCTTCGCGCTTCACGGAAAATAACTCGCTAATGACAGACTCTCCGCCATCTTCAAGATCAAGATCCAGTTTTACAGGAGCGTCCGCTTTAAGATAACTCTTAGAGATATCATGCAGTAATACGTAGCACTGCGCATACATCCTGTTGAGTAAAGCCGACGGCTACGATCTTCACTTCACAACGACGCGCGCGGATGGTGACAGCAATGGCGCTGAGAACCATAGACAAAGTGAATAAATACTCTATTATTTTTTTGTGAATTTATAAAATATTTTGTAATTTTTCGTTTGTACTTAAATAAATCGGATCTTTATAACGCGGGAAAGTATTTTATAACTCCCGCACCGAGCGGCCACAGGTGTTAGTAAGAATTGTCACGGTTTCAAAAGCGGCACATAAACAATGTTATTCAACAACACACTTTTTTTTTAAATCTCAATAACCAAATGCAAAAACTGGTTTTACCAACCTTTCACGGTTGGCAAATCGGTTTCTTTTAATAATTAACATGCGGAAAAATCACTTAAGTATTGATTGAAAATATTTAAACGAAAATCCACTATCTAAAATATTTATTTCTGAAATATATAATCTGAAAAACAACCTAATAGTCGATTGAAATACAGTATATTATTATTAATAAAAAAAATTACTTCATAGAGTAGGTAACACATAATAAATAAGGATATTGGCATCAAAGGCAGAGTATTTTTAGGGCAATAGTTTTGAAGTTATTACTTTACTCCTCGTCCACAGATTAGACACAAATATAATTTAATGTATATTTTACTCAAATATTTTACGATTTAATATTTGCATCAGACATCAGCTGACTTATATGTTGCTATAAAAAAATTCTATTGATTATTTTACTTTCTTCGTAATATGCATTATTACGAAGAAATATACTTTGAGGAACCCAAACAATATAAAAATACTCACTAACCCTTTGCTTATAACCTTTCGTTTTTAGCTCTTTAGCAAACCCAATTTGAGAAAGACATTCGCACTAAATGCTGCAGCTTTTCTGCAAAAATGTGGATTCGATGGCTTATACATCGACTGGGAGTATCCGGCTCAAAGAGGAGGCTCACCTGCTGATGTTAACAACTATGTTGAACTCCTCAAGACGGAGAGCCTTCAACAAAAGCGGATACCTTATTACTGCAGCAGTAGCGTCAGGGGAGAATTCAGTCGCCCAATCCTACTACATACCTTCCTTGAGCCAGTGAGGGTTTTTTTGAGACTTTTACATTATTTTCATTACACATATAAATTATTTATCCATGTTCCAAGAGTAACAATTATCCACGTTTCTTGGCACATTCAAAGCTTTTGCCAACATTTTAGCCATAATGTTTAAACTTGTTTTGGAAGACAATTTGCTTTTCATTAAAGGTAGCTTGATTTTATAAACATCATGACTTACGACTTTCACGGCGTATGGGAGGGGAAAAGAGGACATCATTTTCCACTTCTTGTTTCTAAGGTTGAACAAACTAACGGAGAGAAACTTAATGCACCGTAAAAATTTATCTAGGACCAAAAATGTCCTGGGCACAAGAAAACAAAGACCGCGACAGGGACAAGATAATCTTTTCTGATTAAGCTTCGTTTAGGGCAACTAGTATCTCACTTTGTGCTTGGTCAAGTGCCGATAACAGACTGGTCGATAGAACTGTTAAACATCCGGTAGAGGTGCATGTTTGGGGATGCTTCTCAAAACGTGGTTTTGGCAATTTGAACTTGTTTACCGAAACTTTGAATGCTGCAAGGATGAACCAAATATACCAGAAAGCATTATTACTATCTGCCCAAAGACTGTTTCCAAACCCAAGTGATTCATGGATATTACAAGAAGATAATGACCCCAAACACCGAAGTCGCCTATGCAGCGCGTGGAAACAAGATAAAGGCATCGAGGTCTTGGACTGGCCCTCACAGTCTCCTGACGCAAACCCAATTGAAAACGTTTAGGTTTTGATAAAGCTTAAACTTCGAGGAAAAAAAACGCTAACTGCTGCCGAGCTTACTCGCAATTTAAAGGTCATATGGAGGTCATTATCCCGTGAATATGCTGAAAAATTAGTTGAAAGTATGCCTCTAACATGCCTGGCTATTATGAACAACGGAGGAGACTGGACACCTTATTGATAATAAAGCATCAAAGTTTGTATGATTAATTACGTGTTTCATGATTTTCCAATGCTAAATTTAATTTCTTTTATAACTTATGCCGGTTACGTTCTTTTGTTACATACTGTACATAGCTAGAGACTGTAGGCAGGTAACAAAAAATAATGTTGAACTAAAGCTTCACTCTATCTTTCCAGGGCTGCACCGCCCCACGCTGTCCAAGCACAGGAGCTGGAACTCATGGACAATTCACAAAGGAAGCCGGCATGCTCGGATACAATGAGGTATACCTAATTCTCAACCCATCTAATTACTATGTTGATTTCGTGTTGAAGATGTAAAGTATTTATGCTTTCTGATGGCTGATCCACTCGATATCCTTGCAGATCTGCCTGTTGAAGAATAATGCAATATTGAAATGAGATGATAAAGCCTAGGTTCCCTACTTGATATCTGGAAACCGATGGGTGTCTTACGATAATGATAGATCTGTTAAAGCAAAGGTAAACAACTCTTAAAAGATTATTTTTTTTACGTTTAAAGATCTGTAATTATTTTGCAATATTTCACTATATGTATTTGGAGTTTTAAATTTTGTCAAAAATTTTCATTCAAAACAGTATTATGATGAAAAATTGTAATTGCTTAATTTATTCAAAATAAATAAATATTTTCAGACGATTTCGCAACTTGTCCACTGATATAAACCTGTGATTTATGTAATTTATCTATAATATCGGTTAATAACGTTTTGATCACATGAGATATTAATAATTAATTAATTGTTTTTATAATTTTATCGAAGCATGATCGTCAATACTTATATATTGAAATAAAAATTAATATATATTGGTTTACAAACATTTGAGTACCCCATTATTTTATTGCCACTCGTTGAAGGGTTAGCTTTAATTGTGTTATATTTTTGGCTTATGAGAACCGGTTTGTTTATTTTAATTTTAATTATACCAAGCTAAAAAATATTGTATTATTAACTATTGTCAAAATCATGATATATAAGAACAAAATAAAAAAAATTGCTTATATTAAAGTTGTATTTACTTTTTAATAAAGAATCTTTCCTAAACAATAATGAAATTCTTACTATTTTTCTCCTGATCATAAATCATTAAACAGAGAAAATTAATCTGCAAGATGCGCAGAGACATAGCGTTGCTTACGGTATTCATTCAGGTATTTCCCAAATGAAATGTGGTTGCTCCTCCCCCCCCCCCCGAGTAGCACACGTTGAGCACCGCCGGGCCAGCCGCAGGTGAAACAATATTAGCTCCAGTCCTGGCCTCTGCTCCTGAGAGTTAGTATCTTTAATTTATTACGGAGGGTTGCATCTTGAATTTCTCCATCGTATTGAACATTGCATTATGCAATACATGTAAAAAGGCCAGATGAATCTAATGATATATATATTTAGTTTAAAGGTTCAGCAACAGCACAGCAGGGTGCAAGTTGTGTAGGCGCATCCATGTTGCTAATACCTTTTGGTATTTCTTATGATTGTTTTGTCAGAACTTACGAAATGTAACTGTTTATCTTTTCTGAATAAAACTGACCGCTTTCGACAGCAGGACACTTATTCTGTTTTCAAAGTCCACCAAGGAGCGAGCTATGCTCTCGGGATGGATCGCTATTGTGACTAATTTGACCACCGACTGTTCGCCGATGGATATACATGTATTTTAAATATACTTCATAATCAAGTATTGAAAGTGTTACTATTCAAACGTTCGAGAGAAGTCCACCCAGTGTGCATCCGCGGAGACACATGTCAAGCAAGTGGCGTTCCGAGAGGGGCACATAACACAATTATCAAATAAGCATAAATTGTTAGCATTACAAATGAGTCAATGATTCCCTTGAGCTCGCCAAGAGTCGCTGACCCTGGAATCCACTCGATTCACAGCACCAGTCTATATGTTTTACGATGAGCTTGACTTTGGTCACACATCCGGGATATTAGCTATCCCGGAAGTTTGTCCCTTAATCCCTTTCTAAGCATTTGTTAATTAAACATTAAATAATCTATCCACAAGACAAATACATATCGTATTTTATAAAACATACAATTCTCTTATGCTCCCAGAGTGACGCAGATCTCATCAATGCAGAAGTATTATATTTCTGGTTATCTAAAAGTACAAACCTCATACCTTGCTTCTAAAGATCAGCATGAAAAAACAACACAAAGACGGAGAGAAGAGAAAATGTTGAATTCGCATGGGCCCTATTCATCATGTAAAGAATAACAGCCCACACAAAGGCCAAAATCTCCAATAGGCAGAGCTTTGTTGGAATATTTCACATATATAAACATTCGAAGTGGGGGTGCAAGTGACAGAATCCACTCTACTCTTGACATCAAGCCGAACCTTACAAAAAGCCTCCCTCAGGATCTTCAGAGCAGCTTACCTTCAACTACCTATGCAGATGTGCTTGTGGAAGAACTGGACGCAGTGCAAATGGACGCAGAGTACACGAAACCAAAAGCATATAATTATTAAGTGTTTTATTAAATTTTGAGAAAAAACAATTTTAATGAGAATCAATGTGGTATGAAATTGACAAACCAAAATATGGAAAAATCAAACAATTTTTATTTGAAAATACATTCAAGTATGTTGATGTATGTGTCTTGATAGAGACCGCTTGTGTCTACTTGTCCACGAACATTGATCACAAGTAAATGCCTTCTCATCAGTATGTATAAGTTTGTGTTGTTTAAAATTTTTCTTCTCATTACAAGAATATGAGCATTGATCACAAGCAAATGGCTTCTCGTCGTTATGTATAAGTTTGTGTTGTTTTAATTTAGTCTTCTGATAACAAGAATATGGGCATTGATCACAAGCAAACGGTTTCTCGCCATTATGTTTGAGTTTGTGTTGTTTTAAACTTGCCTTATGATTACATGAATATGAGCATTGATCACAAGAAAATGGCCTCTCTTTGTTATGTATAAGTTTGTGTTGTTTTAAACTCGCCTTCAGATTACATGAATATGAGCATTGATCACAAGCAAATGGCTTCTCGTCAGTGTGTTTAAGTTTGTGTTGATTTAAGTTTGTCTTCCGATAACAAGAATATGAGCATTGATCACAAGCAAATGGCTTCTCACCAGTATGTATGAGTTTGTGTTGTTTTAAAGTAACCTTCTGATTACATGAATATGAGCCTTGATCACAAGCAAATGGCTTCTCACCGGTATGTATGAGTTTGTGACGTATTAAATGCCTCTTCTCATAAAATGAATTCGAGCATTGATCACAAGCAAATGGCTTCTCGTCGTTATGTTTAAGTTTGTGTTGTTTTAATTTAGTCTTCTGATAACAAGAATATGGGCATTGATCACAAGCAAACGGTTTCTCGCCATTATGTTTGAGTTTGTGTTGTTTTAAACTTGCCTTATGATTACATGAATATGAGCATTGATCACAAGCAAATGGCTTCTCACCAGTATGTATGAGTTTGTGTTGTTTTAAAGTTACCTTCTGATTACATGAATATGAGCATTGATCACAAGCAAATGGCTTCTCGTCAGTATGTATGAGTTTGTGTCGTTTTAAACTTGCCTTCTGATTACATGAATATGAGCATTGATCACAAGCAAATGGCTTCTTGCCGGTATGTCTAAATTTGTGTCGTTTTAAACTTGTCATACGATTACTTGAATATGAGCATTGATCACAAGCAAATGGCTTCTCGGCGTTATGTTTGAGTTTGTGTTGTTTTAAACTTGCCTTCAGATTACAAGAATATGAGCATTGATCACAAGTAAATGGCTTCTCACCAGTATGTATCAGTTTGTGTTGTTTTAAATTTATCTTCCGATAGCAAGAATATGAGCATTGATCACAAGCAAATGGCTTCTCGGCGTTATGTTTGAGTTTGTGTTGTTTTAAACTTGCCTTCAGATTACAAGAATATGAGCATTGATCACAAGCAAATGGCTTCTCACCAGTATGTATCAGTTTGTGTTGTTTTAAAACTATCTTCCGATAGCAAGAATATGAGCATTGATCACAAGCAAATGGCTTCTCACCAGTATGTATCAGTTTGTGTTGTTTTAAAGTTGCCTTCAGATTACAAGAATATGAGCATTGATCACAAGCAAATGGCTTCTCGCCGTTATGTTTGAGTTTGTGTTGTTTTAAACATGCCTTCAGATTACAAGAATATGAGCATTGATCACAAGCAAATGGCTTCTCACCAGTATGTATCAGTTTGTGTTGTTTTAAATTTATCTTCCGATAGCAAGAATATGAGCATTGATCACAAGCAAATGGCTTCTCACCAGTATGTATCGGTTTGTGTTGTTTTAAACTTGCCTTCAGATTACAAGAATATGAGCATTGATCACAAGCAAATGGCTTCTCGCCGTTATGTTTGAGTTTGTGTTGTTTTAAACTTGCCTTCAGATTACAAGAATATGAGCATTGATCACAAGCATATGGCTTCTTGCCGGTATGTCTAAATTTGTGTCGTTTTAAACTTGTCATACGATTACTTGAATACGAGCATTGATCACAAGCAAATAGCTTCTCACCGGTATGTTTGAGTTTGTGTTGTTTAAAGCTTGCCTTCAGATTACAAGAATATGAGCATTGATTACAAGCAAATGGCTTCTCACCAGTATGTATCAGTTTGTGTCGTTTTAAATGTTTCTTCTGACTAAATGAATACGAGCATTCATCACAAGCAAATGGCTTCTCGCCGTTATGTTTGAGTTTGCGTTGTTTTAAATTGAACTGCTGATGAGATGAATATAAGCATTCATCACTAGCAAATGGCTTCTCGCCAGTATGTATAAGTTTGTGCTGTTTTAAATGGTCCTTCCGATTATATGATTGTGAACATTGATCACAAGCAAAAGGCTTTTCGCCGGTCTGTTTAACTTTGTGCTTTACCAAGAAAATTTTCTGGCTACAAGAGTATGAATATTTTCCATAGGTTAAGAGCTCCTTGCCTGTATGAATTTGGAGAGCTTTATTCTGCAAATCTAAACCATGTGATTGCAGTTGCTCCTGAAACAAATAAAAATATTGTTATCACGGCATAAGTTACTTACAATAGTTACTGTATAAGCTATGCTTAATTGTAATATACGCGCAGGACTGCCAGGCAAGTTGGATTCTTGTAAATCGAAAAGCGTTTTTACTAATGATACTTTTAACACATGAACATAACATAATGTTAATGAATGTGAAACGTGCTCACAACACCAATAATCTCTAATACCACTATAATCTCTGCTCAATAGAACAAGTATAATTGCAAGAAAGTTGCAATGAAATTTATGACTTCCTGAGATTATTTCATCATTGTCTTTTTATAATATTTACTGAAAAATAATGAATTATGACATTATCAAAAACATAATTTAATGAATAATAATGCATTTCATACGCCCAGCCCTCCTAAAACTTAAGGGGAAAAAATATTTACCAAATTAAGAACGACACGACACAGTAGAGGTACATAAAAAATGTGATTTCTAGATCTCCAAATTTACATACCATGGGACACAAGTACCAGAGTAAACTCAATCTGTGCAGGTGGCTTTTTATTGCCATTATATTAATACTAGTGGGTCGCGAGTGTTGTTGAAGACCTCGAATGCCCAGGGTCGGCCTCAGCCGGTGCTGTGAGGTACAGAGACACGCATATTACCTGCTCTCGCCCGACAGCTGCTCGGGAGATCGCCTTTTCACGCTCCAGCAGTGCTCTTTCAACATCGAATTCTTCAATTTTGATGTCGTCTGGCCCAAGAACCGGGGAAGCGACTCTTTCGTGTTCCAGCAAAGACCTCTCGACGTCGAATTCTTCAGCTTTGACCTCGCCATACGGCGGGGCGCCGGGGAAGGATGCCTCGCTAATGACAGACTCGCCGGCGTCTTCAAGATCAGGGATTTCTTGCTTTACAATAAGGCAACTCTCAAAGATATCATTCAGTAAAACGTAGCACTGCGACATTCTGTTGGGTAAAGAGGCAACTCTTTCGTGTTCCGGCAAAGATCTCTCGACGTCGAGCTCTTCTACTTGGACCTCGCCGAGGAAGGACGCCTCGGCCGGCGCGTCCTCGCGCTTCACGGAAAATATCTCGCTAATGACAGACTCGCCGCCATCTTCAAGATCAAGGACTTCCAGTTTTACAGGAGCGTCCGCTTTAAGATAACTCTTAGAGATATCATGCAGTAATACGTAGCACTGCGCATACATCCTGTTGAGTAAAGCCGACGGCTACGATCTTCACTTCACGACGACGCGGGCGAATGGTGACAGAGCAATGGCGCTGAGAACCATAGACAATGTGAATAATTAACTCTATTATTTTTAGTGATTTTATAAAATATTTTGTAATTTTTCCTTTGTACTTAAATAAATTGGATGTTTATAACGCGGGAAATTATTTTATAACTCCCGCACCGAGCGGCCACAGGTGTTAGTAAGAATTGTCACGGTTTCAAAAGCGGCGCATAAACAATGTCATTCAACAACACATTTTTTTTTTAAATCTCAATAACCAAATGCAAAGACTGGTTTCACCAACCTTTCACGGTTGGCAAATCGGTTACTTTTAATAATTAACATGCGGACAAATCACTCATGTATTGATTGAAAATATTTAAACGAAAATCCACTATCTAAAATATTTATTTCTGAAATATATAATCTGAAAAACAACCTAATAGTCGATTGAAATAGAGTATATTATTATTAATAAAAAAAATTACTTCATGGAGTAGGTAACATAATAAGTAAGGATATTGGCATCAAAGGCAGAGTATTTTTAGAGCAATAGTTTTGAAGTTATTACTTTACTCCTCGCCACAGTTTAGACACAAATATAATTTATTGTATATTTTACTCAAATTTTTGTATCAGACATCAGCTGACTTATATGTCGCTATAAAAAAATTCTATTGATTATTTTACTTTCTTCGTAATATGCATTATTACGAAGAAATATACTTTGAGGAACCCAAACAATATAAAAATACTCACTAACCCTTTGTTTATAACCTTTCGTTTTTAGCCATTTAGCAAACCCAATTTGAGAAAGACTTTCGCACTAAATGCTGCAGCTTTTCTGCAAAAATACGGATTCGATGGCTTAAACATCGACTGGGAGTATCCAGCTCAAAGAGGAGGCTCACCTGCTGATGTTAACAACTATGTTGAATTCCTCAAAACGGAGAGCCTTCAACAAAAGCGGATACCTTATTACTGCAGCAGTAGCGTCAGGGGAGAATTCAGTCGCCCAATCCTACTACATACCTTCCTTGAGCCAGTGAAGGTTTTTTTGAGAATTTAACATTATTTTCATTACACATATAAATCATTTATCCATGTTCCAAGAGTAACAATTATCCACGTTTCTTGGTACATTCAAAGCATTTGCCAACATTCTAGCCATAATGTTTAAACTTGTTTTGGAAGACAATTTGCTTTCATTAAAGGTAGAAGGACCAAAAATGTCACGCGTACAGGCTGCAAATTATATGAATAAGTCAAAGGCGTTTGTGACCTGTCCTGTCCTGACCATGTCCTGGGCACAAGAAAACAAAGACCGCGACAGGGACAAGATAATCTTTTCTGATCAGGAGGAGAGACCAGGAGGAACGCCGAGGAGGCGAAACCCCCCCCCCCCGGCAGATAAGAAGAAAGCCCTATTTCTCTTTTCACATGTGCCTTCAAGGCGGCCTCAATTAAAGGATACGCTCCCGCAACCCGGAAGAGTGCCAGAAGGCTTGCCTGGGTGTGGGGTGCGAATGCCACCACATAAAAAAAAGCTTCACTCTATCTTCCCAGGGCTGCATCGCCCCACGCTGTCCAAGCACAGGAGCTGGAACTCATGGACAATTCACAAAGGAAGCCGGCATTCTCGGATACAATGAGGTATACCTAATTCTCAACCCATCTAATTACTATGTTGATCTCGTGTTGAAGATGTAAAGTATTTATGCTTTCTGATGGCTGACCCACTCGATATCCTTGCAGATCTGCCTGTTGGAGAATAATGCAATATTGAAATGGGATGATGAAGCCTAGGTTCCCAACTTGATATCTGGAAACCAATGGGTGTCTTACGATAATGATAAATCTGTTAAAGCAAAGGTAAACAACTCTTAAAATATTTTTTTTATGCAATATTTCACTATATTTGGAATTTTAAATTTTGTCAAAAATTTTCATTTAAAACAAGATTATGATGAAAAATTGTAACTGCTTGATTTATTTAATTCATTTTTAATATCAATTAATAACATTATGAGCACGTGAGATATTAACAATTAATTAATTGTTTTTTAGATTGATAACATAAAGAAATACAACCTAGGGGGTGCGATGGTCTGGAGTATGGACACTGATGACTTCCGGGGAAAATGTGGTAGAGGACCGTTTCCTCTGCTTTCAGCTCTTAGCAAAGGCATCAATAGCAAATAATGTCAGGTAATTATTTTTTGAATTTCAATCAGTAAGTTAATATTTTAAAATAAACAATATCTTTATAAACAGCGAAAAAATTATAACAATTTTTTTTTTACAAACTTTGGCTTTGAAAAGTCGTCATTTTATTTTACCTTAAAAAAGAACGGTAATTTAATAATAAAAAATATATAAGTAAAATTCATAGCTTTTTTAATATTCTGTAAAAAAAACATCTTTTAACAAAGAAAAATAAATCGACAGTCAAAAAAAATATGATGACACGTTAAATTAAATACACCCATTTTTGTCAGTACGGATCTCGCTCGGAAATCGAAATCGTTTCATTATTTCATTTATTTAATTATAACTTTATTTTATTTACAGAATATTATAAAAATAAAATTTATATTTACCTTTTTTTTTATTATTTAATTTCCGTCCTTTAACAAGGTCAAATAATGTCTTGAAGATGTTGAAAAATTTGATAAAATTATGATTTTCCAAAACCAAAGTTTGTAAAAAAAATTAATTGATTTAATTTTTAAACTTATCTTTTACCGTAGGTTTATGTGTAATCTTTTATTTCCAATTTAAAAAAGGACATCTTAATGCTTAAATCAATCGGTCATAATAATCTCCAATCAATCGGGAAAACACATATTTATCATATTAAAAGTAAAGTTATTAGAAAAAAAAAAATACCCTTAGAATAAGGAATGCATTTAACTTTTGTGATTTATTTTTTTTCTATTGGTGCTGTATATTTTTCGTATTCTAACCTGTTTCAAATTTTTAGCTATAAATGTACATTTTAAAATTTCTATTAAAAATAATTAGTCGTTGCATATTTGCCCCAATTACCAGATTTTTGGTAGACTGGGAAGATAGAGTGAAGCTTTTTTTTATGTGGTGGCATTCGCACCCCACATCCAGGCAAGCCTTCTGGCACTCTTCCGGGTTGCGGGAGCGTATCCTTTAATTGAGGCCGCCTTGAAGGCACATGTGAAAAGAGAAATAGGACTTTCTTCTTATCTGCCGGGGGGGGGGGTTTCGCCTCCTCGGCGTTCCTCCTGGTCTCTCCTCCTGATCAGAAAAGATTATCTTGTCCCTGTCGCGGTCTTTGTTTTCTTGTGCCCAGGACATGGTCAGGACAGGACAGGTCACAAACGCCTTTGACTTATTCATATAAGTTGCAGCCTGTACGCGTGACATTTTTGGTCCTTCTACCTTTAATGAAAAGCAAATTGTCTTCCAAAACAAGTTTAAACATTATGGCTAGAATGTTGGCAAAAGCTTTGAATGTACCAAGAAACGAGGATAATTGTTACTCTTGGAACATGGATAAATGATTTATATGTGTAATGAAAATAATGTAAAAGTCTCAAAAAAACCTTCACTGGCTCAAGGAAGGTATGTAGTAGGATTGGGCGACTGAATTCTCCCCTGACGCTACTGCTGCAGTAATAAGGTATCCGCTTTTGCTGAAGACTCTCCGTCTTGAGGAGTTCAACATAGTTGTTAACATCAGCAAGTGAGCCTCCTCTTTGATCCGGATACTCCCAGTCGATGTATAAGCCATAGAATCCATATTTTTGCAGAAAAGCTGCAGCATTTAGTGCGAATGTCTTTCTCAAATTGGGTTTGCTAAATGGCTAAAAACGAAAGGTTATAAGCAAAGGGTTAGTGAGTATTTTTATATTGTTTGGGTTCCTCAAAGTATATTTCTTCGTAATAATGCATATTACGAAGAAAGTAAAATAATCAATAGAATTTCTTTATAGCAACATATAAGTCAGCTGATGTCTGATGCAAATATTAAATCGTAAAATATTTGAGTAAAATATACATTAAATTATATTTGTGTCTAATCTGTGGACGAGGAGTAAAGTAATAACTTCAAAACTATTGTTTTAAAAATAGTCTGCCTTTGATCCCAATATCCTTACTTATTATGTGTTACCTACTCCATGAAGTAATTTTTTAAAAAAATATATTATATCAATAATAATATAATCTATTTCAATCGACTATTAGTTTGTACTTTTAGATAACCAGAAATATAATACTTCTGCATTGATGAGATCTGCGTCACTCTGGGAGCTTAAGAGAATTGTATGTTTTATAAAATACGATATGTATTTGTCTTGTGGATAGATTATTTAATGTTTAATTAACAAATGCTTAGAAAGGGATTAAGGGACAAACTTCCGGGGTAGCTAATATCCCGGATGTGTGACCAAAGTCAAGCTCATCGTAAAACATATAGACTGGTGCTGTGAATCGAGTGGATTCCAGGGTCAGCGACTCTTGGCGAGCTCAAGGGAATCATTGACTCATTTGTAATGCTAACAATTTATGGTTATTTGATAATTGTGTTATGTGCCCCTCTCGGAACGCCACTTGCTTGACATGTGTCTCCGCGGATGCACACTGGGTGGACTTCTCTCGAACGTTTGAATAATAACACTTTCAATACTTGATTATGAAGTATATTTAAAATACATGTATATCCATCGGCGAACAGTCGGTGGTCAAATTAGTTACAATAGCGATCCATCCCGAGAGCATAGCTCGCTCCTTGGTGGACTTTGAAAACAGAATGATTGTCCTGCTGTCGAAAGCGGTCAGTTTTATTCAGAAAAGATAAACAGTTACATTTCGTAAGTTCTGACAAAACAATCATAAGAAATACCAAAACGTATTAGCAACATGGATGCGCCTACACAACTTGCACCCTGCTGTGCCGTTGCTGAACCTTTAAACTAAATATATATATCATTAGATTCATCTGGCCTTTTTACATGTATTGCACAATGCAATGTTCAATACGATGGAGAAATTCAAGATGCAACCCTCCGTAATAAATTAAAGATACTAACTCTCAGGAGCAGAGGCCAGGACTGGAGCTAATATTGTTTCACCTGCGGCTGGCCCGGCGGTGCTCAACGTGTGCTACTCGGGGGGGGGGAGGAGCAATCACATTTCATTTGGGAAATACCTGAATGAATACCGTAAGCAACGCTATGTCTCTGCGCATCTTGCAGATTAATTTTCTCTGTTTAATGATTTATGATCAGGAGAAAATTAGTAAGAATTTCATTATTGTTTAGGAAAGATTCTTTATTAAAAAGTAAATACAACTTTAATATAAGCAATTTTTTTTATTTTGTTCTTATATATCATGATTTTGACAATAGTTAATAATACAATATTTTTTAGCTTGGTATAATTAAAATTAAAATAAACAAACCGGTTCTTATAAGCCAAAAATATAACACAATAAAAGCTAACCCTTCATCGACTGGCAATAAAATAATGGGGTACTCGAATGTTTGTAAACCAATATATATTAATTTTTATTACAAATATATAAATATTGACGATCATGCTTCGTTAAAATTATAAAAACAATTAATTAATTATTAATATCTCATGTGATCAAAACGTTATTAACCGATATTATAGATAAATTACATAAATCACAGGTTTATATCAGTGGACAAGTTGCGAAATCGTCTGAAAATATTTATTTCGCAGATCTTCCCAGCTTTACGCACTGCATGGGTCAAATTGATCAGTTCTTGTCGATAGCGCTGCCCATTGACAGTGTCGCCTGGTTTCAAAAGCTCCTAGTACACGATTTCTTTCTGGTCCCACAAAACGCATTGTTATGTGCCTCGTGCGGAACGTCACTAGCTTGACATGTGACTCCCGCGGATTGCACAATACATGAAGGACTCTCGATCAACGTTGATAAACGATAGACTTTCAATACTTTAATTATTATGTTTATTTCACGGACGGAGAAACGCTTCCGTCGGTGGTCATGTCAGTTATGAGGCTAGGCGAGTATATCCTGAGCTCTCCAATACACAGGTACAAGACCTCCTACAAAGGGTCGGTCCCTACACACAAACATATAGATAAGGCACACACCGGACACAGTCATAAGAAAATAGGTGCACAAATGTTATTCTACCACTTCTGAAGCGATTAAACCAATTTTAACAGGAAGTTTTCGATGGTGCATATTTTCCATAGGCCTTTTTGTAGCCGGCTTTGGTACTACTTTCGGGAGCAGAAATATACCTTGAAAAAATAAATGGCGCCCGCCGCCCGACTGGCGGGCGCCATTTATGCTCTTGGGTACCAAAAGGTTGGGGACCCCTGGCCTAATCAATGTGAGTAAGCCAGTACCAGGTAAAAAAAGAGGATGACCGAGTGCACTTCGGAATATCCCACCAGTTAATCAAACCGTTCGACGTGGAGAAAAATGTCCTACAAAAGACGCTCAATATGATAATGTCGATCACGTGCCAAAATTTGACGACAAGAAAGAAGCCACTCGGTGTAAATATCCCCAATGTAAGGGACGTACGCATGTGTACTGTCACAAATGCAAAATACACTTGTGTTTTACTAGGAGTAGTAACTGCTTTTTCAATTTCCACTCGAAATCGAGACATGTGTAGAACTTTTTTCATGATTATAAACAGTTTTAGTAATAATAATTAAAGTTTTACTTATTTTAATTAGAGTTTTTGTTATATATTTTAGTAAACTTTCAATTTATAAGCGTGTTTTATTTAGTTTCTCTAAATTTATAAGTAATTTTCATATATACATGTATATAAGTATGAAGGTGATTTTACTCACTCTGGTCCTATTGTACATTACAATGTTCATGCTGTATTTTCCATTAAAAAAAATTTTGTTATACCTTTTCCATATTTTAGGAGATATTGAAAAAAAAAATAGTCAGGTCTGAGGCGGTTAAATAATCTATCCACGAAACATACATATCGTATTTTATAAAACATACAATTCTCTTATGCTCCCAGAGTGACGCAGAAGATCTCATCAATGCAGAAGTATTCTATTTCTGTTTAGCTAAAAGTACAAACCTCATACCTTGCTTCTAAAGATCAGCATGAAAAAACTAAGACAGAGAGAAGAGAAAATGTTTATTTCGCATTGGCCCTATTCATCATGTAAAGAATAACAGCCCACACAAAGGCCAAAATCTTTCATAGGCAGAGCTTTGTTGGAATATTTTCACTATTATAAACCTTCGAAGTGAGGGTTGCAAGTGACAGAATCCACTACTCTTGACATCAAGCCATGAACCTTACAAAAAGCCTCCCTCAGGTCTGAGATCTTCAAAGCAGCTTACCTTCCAGTACCTAAGCGGATGTGCTTGAGGAAGAACAAAGTATCAGCAAATGGACGCAGTACACAAAACCAAAAGTATATAATTATTAAGTGTTTTATTAAATTTTAAGAAATTACAATTTTAATGAGAATCAATGTGGTATGAAATTGACAAACCAAAATATGGAAAAATCAAACAATTTTTATTTGAAAATACATTCAAGTATGTTGATGTATGTGTCTTGATAGAGACCGCTTGTGTCTACTTGTCCACGAACATTGATCACAAGTAAATGCCTTCTCATCAGTATGTATAAGTTTGTGTTGTTTAAAATTTTTCTTCTCATTACAAGAATATGAGCATTGATCACAAGCAAATGGCTTCTCGTCGTTATGTATAAGTTTGTGTTGTTTTAATTTAGTCTTCTGATAACAAGAATATGGGCATTGATCACAAGCAAACGGTTTCTCGCCATTATGTTTGAGTTTGTGTTGTTTTAAACTTGCCTTATGATTACATGAATATGAGCATTGATCACAAGAAAATGGCCTCTCTTTGTTATGTATAAGTTTGTGTTGTTTTAAACTCGCCTTCAGATTACATGAATATGAGCATTGATCACAAGCAAATGGCTTCTCGTCAGTGTGTTTAAGTTTGTGTTGATTTAAGTTTGTCTTCCGATAACAAGAATATGAGCATTGATCACAAGCAAATGGCTTCTCGTCGTTATGTATAAGTTTGTGTTGTTTTAAAGTAACCTTCTGATTACATGAATATGAGCATTGATCACAAGCAAATGGCTTCTCACCGGTATGTATGAGTTTGTGACGTATTAAATGCCTCTTCTCATAAAATGAATTCGAGCATTGATCACAAGCAAATGGCTTCTCGTCGTTATGTTTAAGTTTGTGTTGTTTTAATTTAGTCTTCTGATAACAAGAATATGGGCATTGATCACAAGCAAACGGTTTCTCGCCATTATGTTTGAGTTTGTGTTGTTTTAAACTTGCCTTATGATTACATGAATATGAGCATTGATCACAAGCAAATGGCTTCTCACCAGTATGTATGAGTTTGTGTTGTTTTAAAGTTACCTTCTGATTACATGAATATGAGCATTGATCACAAGCAAATGGCTTCTCGTCAGTATGTATGAGTTTGTGTTGTTTTAATTTAGTCTTCTGATAACAAGAATATGGGCATTGATCACAAGCAAACGGTTTCTCGCCATTATGTTTGAGTTTGTGTTGTTTTAAACTTGCCTTATGATTACATGAATATGAGCATTGATCACAAGCAAATGGCTTCTCACCAGTATGTATGAGTTTGTGTTGTTTTAAAGTTACCTTCTGATTACATGAATATGAGCATTGATCACAAGCAAATGGCTTCTCGTCAGTATGTATGAGTTTGTGTCGTTTTAAACTTGCCTTCTGATTACATGAATATGAGCATTGATCACAAGCAAATGACTTCTCACCGGTATGTATGAGTTTGTGTCGTGTTAAATGGAACTTCTGATTAGATGAATATGAGCATTGATCACAAGCAAATGGCTTCTCGTCAGTATGTTTAAGTTTGTGTTGATTTAAGTTTGCCTTCCGATAACAAGAATATGAGCATTGATCACAAGCAAATGGCTTCTCACCGGTATGTATGAGTTTGTGTCGTTTTAAATGGTACATCTGAGAAAATGAATACGAGCATTGATCACAAGCAAATGGCTTCTTGCCGGTATGTATGAGTTTGTGTCGTTTTAAATGGTACATCTGAGAAAATGAATACGAGCATTGATCACAAGCAAATGGCTTCTTGCCGGTATGTTTAAATTTGTGTTGTTTTAACCTTCTCTTACGATTACATGAAAATGAACATTGATCGCAAGCAAAAGGCTTCTCGCCGGTCTGTATAACTTTGTGCTTTACCAAGAAAATTTTCTGGCTATAGGAGTATGAACATTTACTATCGGTTAAGAGCTCCTTGCCAGTATGAATTTGGAGAGCTTTATTCTGCAAATCTAAACCTTGTGATTGCAGTTGCTCCTGAAACAAACAAAAAAATATTGTTAAATTTTGTTTTCACGGCATAAGTTACTTACAATAGTTACTGTATAAACTATGCTTATTTGGAAACATACGCGCAGGACTCCGAGGCAAGTTGGATTCTTGTAAATCGAAAAGCGTTTTTACTAATGATACTTTTAACACATGAACATAACATAACATTAAATAATGTGAAACGAGCTGACAACATCATGACACTTATATTACTAATATAATCTCTGCTTAGTAAAACTAGTATAAATTGCATTGAGAAATTTATGAATTCCTGAGATTATTTCATCATCGTCTTTTTAAATATTTACTGAAAAATGATTTATTATTACATGCTTAAAAACATAATTAAATGAATAATAATACATGTAATTTGCCCAGCCCTCTTAAAGCTAAAGGAAGGGAATAAAATATTTACGAAATAAAGAATGACACGACACGGTAGAGGTAATGGCAGTACATAAAAAAATGTTGGAATTTCTCAGATGATAAACTGAGAACACCCAAGAAATCCCAAATTTCTTGATTTCTAGATCTCCAAATTTACATACCATGGGACACAAGTACCAGAGTAAACGTGCCAAAACTCAATCTGTGCAGGTGGCTGTTTAATGCCATTATTTTAATACTAGTGGGTCGCGAGTGTTGTTGAAGACCTCGAATGCCCAGGGTCGGCCTCAGCCAGTGCGGTGAGGTACAGAGACACGCATATTACCTGCTCTCGCCTGACAGCTGCTCGGGAGATCGCCTTTTCACGCTCCAGCAGTGCTCTTTCAACATCGAATTCTTCAATTTTGATGTCGTCTGGCCCAAGAACCGGGGAAGCGACTCTTTCGTGTTCCAGCAAAGACCTCTCGACGTCGAATTCATCTGCATTGACCTCGCCACACGGCGGGGCGCCGGGGAAGGATGCCTCGCTAATGACAGACTCTCCGCCGTCTTCAAGATCAGGGATTTCTTGCTTTACATTAAGGCAACTCTCAAAGATATCATTCAGTAATATGTAGCACTGCGACATTCTGTTGGATAAAGAGGCAACTCTTTCGTGTTCCGGCAAAGATCTCTCGACGTCGAGCTCTTCTACTTGGACCTCGCCGGGGAAGGACGCCTCGGCCGGCGCGTCCTCGCGCTTCACGGAAAATATCTCGCTAATGACAGACTCGCCGCCATCTTCAAAATCAAGATCCAGTTTTACAGGAGCGTCCGCTTTAAGATAATTCTTAGATATATCATGCAGTAATACGTAGCACTGCGCATACATCCTGTTGAGTAAAGCCGACGGCTACGATCTTCACTTCACGACGACGCGCGCGGATGGTGACAGCAATGGCGCTGAGAACCATAGACAAAGTGAATAAATACTCTATTATTTTTTGTGATTTTATAAAATATTTTGTAATTTTTCCTTTGTACTTAAATAAATCGGATCTTTATAACGCGGGAAAGTATTTTATAACTCCCGCACCGAGCGGCCACAGGTGTTAGTAGCGGCGCATAAACAATGTCATTCAACAACACATTTATTTTTTAAATCTCAATAACCAAATGCAAAGACTGGTTTCACCAACCTTTCACGGTTTGCAAATCGGTTACTATTAATAATTATCATGCGGACAAATCACTCATGTATTGATTGAAAATATTTAAACGAAAATCCACTATCTAAAATATTTATTTCTGAAATATATAATCTGAAAAACAACCTAATAGTCGATTAAAATAGAGTATATTATTAAAGATATAATATTTAAAAAAAAAATTACTTCATGGAGGAGGTAACACATAATAAATAAGGATATTGGCATCAAAGGCAGAGTATTTTTAGAGCAATAGTTTTGAAGTTATTACTTTACTCCTCGTCCACAGATTAGACACAAATATAATTTAATGTATATTTTACGATTTAATATTTGCATCAGACATCAGCTGACTTATATGCTGCTATAAAAAAATTCTATTGATTATTTTACTTTCTTCGTAATATGCATTATTACGAAGAAATATACTTTGAGGAACCCAAACAATATAAAAATACTCACTAACCCTTTGCTTATAACCTTTCGTTTTTAGCTCTTTAGCAAACCCAATTTGAGAAAGACATTCGCACTAAATGCTGCAGCTTTTCTGCAAAAATATGGATTCGATGGCTTATACATCGACTGGGAGTATCCGGCTCAAAGAGGAGGCTCACCTGCTGATGTTAACAACTATGTTGAACTCCTCAAGACGGAGAGCCTTCAACAAAAGCGGATACCTTATTACTGCAGCAGTAGCGTCAGGGGAGAATTCAGTCGCCCAATCCTACTACATACCTTCCTTGAGCCAGTGAAGGTTTTTTTGAGACTTTTACATTATTTTCATAACACATATAAATCATTTATCCATGTTCCAAGAGTAACAATTATCCACGTTTCTTGGTACATTCAAAGCTATTGCCAACATTCTAGCCATAATGTTTAAACTTGTTTTGGAAGACAATTTGCTTTTCATTAAAGGTAGAAGGACCAAAAATGTCACGCGTACATGCTGCAAATTATATGAATAAGTCAAAGGCGTTTGTGACCTGTCCTGTCCTGACCATGTCCTGGGCACAAGAAAACAAAGACCGCGACAGGGACAAGATAATCTTTTCTGACCAGGAGGAGAGACCAGGAGGAACGCCGAGGAGGCGAAACCCCCCCCCCCCCCCCCCCGGCAGATAAGAAGAAAGTCCTATTTCTCTTTTCACATGTGCCTTCAAGGCGGCCTCAATTAAAGGATACGCTCCCGCAACCCGGAAGGGTGCCAGAAGGCTTGCCTGGGTGTGGGGTGCGAATGCCACCACATAAAAACAAGCTTCACTCTATCTTCCCAGGGCTGCACCGCCCCACGCTGTCCAAGCACAGGAGCTGGAACTCATGGACAATTCACAAAGGAAGCCGGCATGCTTGGATACAATGAGGTATACCTAATTCTCAACCCAACTTATTACTATGTTGATCTCGTGTTGAAGATGTAAAGTATTTATGCTTTCTGATGGCTGACCCACTCGATATCCTTGCAGATCTGCCTGTTGGAGAATAATGCAATATTGAAATGGGATGATGAAGCCTAGGTTCCCAACTTGATATCTGGAAACCAATGGGTGTCTTACGATAATGATAAATCTGTTAAAGCAAAGGTAAACAACTCATAAAATATTTTTTTTATGCAATATTTCACTATATTTGGAATTTTAAATTTTGTCAACAATTTTCATTAAAAACAGTATTATAATGAAAAATTGTAATTGCTTAATTTATTCAAAATAAATAAATATTTTCAGACGATTTCGCAACTTGTCCACTGATATAAACCTGTGATTTATGTAATTTATCTATAATATCGGTTAATAACGTTTTGATCACATGAGATATTAATAATTAATTAATTGTTTTTATAATTTTAACGAAGCATGATCGTCAATATTTATATATTGAAATAAAAATTAATATATATTGGTTTACAAACATTCGAGTACCCCATTATTTTATTGCCACCCGTTGAAGGGTTAGCTTTTATTGTGTTATATTTTTGGCTTATAAGAACCGGTTTGTTTATTTTAATTTTAATTATACCAAGCTAAAAAATATTGTATTATTAACTATTGTCAAAATCATGATATATAAGAACAAAATAAAAAAAATTGCTTATATTAAAGTTGTATTTACTTTTTAATAAAGAATCTTTCCTAAACAATAATGAAATTCTTACTATTTTTCTCCTGATCATAAATCATTAAACAGAGAAAATTAATCTGCAAGATGCGCAGAGACATAGCGTTGCTTACGGTATTCATTCAGGTATTTCCCAAATGAAATGTGATTGCTCCTCCCCCCCCCCGAGTAGCACACGTTGAGCACCGCCGGGCCAGCCGCAGGTGAAACAATATTAGCTCCAGTCCTGGCCTCTGCTCCTGAGAGTTAGTATCTTTAATTTATTACGGAGGGTTGCATCTTGAATTTCTCCATCGTATTGAACATTGCATTGTGCAATACATGTAAAAAGGCCAGATGAATCTAATGATATATATATTTAGTTTAAAGGTTCAGCAACGGCACAGCAGGGTGCAAGTTGTGTAGGCGCATCCATGTTGCTAATACGTTTTGGTATTTCTTATGATTGTTTTGTCAGAACTTACGAAATGTAACTGTTTATCTTTTCTGAATAAAACTGACCGCTTTCGACAGCAGGACAATCATTCTGTTTTCAAAGTCCACCAAGGAGCGAGCTATGCTCTCGGGATGGATCGCTATTGTAACTAATTTGACCACCGACTGTTCGCCGATGGATATACATGTATTTTAAATATACTTCATAATCAAGTATTGAAAGTGTTATTATTCAAACGTTCGAGAGAAGTCCACCCAGTGTGCATCCGCGGAGACACATGTCAAGCAAGTGGCGTTCCGAGAGGGGCACATAACACAATTATCAAATAAGCATAAATTGTTAGCATTACAAACGAGTCAATGATTCCCTTGAGCTCGCCAAGAGTCGCTGACCCTGGAATCCACTCGATTCACAGCACCAGTCTATATGTTTTACGATGAGCTTGACTTTGGTCACACATCCGGGATATTAGCTACCCCGGAAGTTTGTCCCTTAATCCCTTTCTAAGCATTTGTTAATTAAACATTAAATAATCTATCCACAAGACAAATACATATCGTATTTTATAAAACATACAATTCTCTTATGCTCCCAGAGTGACGCAGATCTCATCAATGCAGAAGTATTATATTTCTGGTTATCTAAAAGTACAAACCTCATACCTTGCTTCTAAAGATCAGCATGAAAAAACAACACAAAGACGATAGAAGAGAAAATATTGAATTCGCATGGGGCCTATTCATCATGTAAAGAATAACAGCCTACACAAAGGCCAAAATCTCCAACAGGCAGAGCTTTGTTGGAATATTTCACCTATATAAACATTCGAAGTGGGGGTGCAAGTGACAGAATCCACTCTATTCTTGACATCAAGCCATGAACCTTACAAAAAGCCTCCCTCAAGTCTGAGATCTTCAGAGCAGCTTACCTTCAAGTACCTATGCAGATGTGCTTGTGGAAGAACTAAGTATCAGCAAATGGACGCAGAGTACACGAAACCAAAAGCATATAATTATTAAGTGTTTTATTAAATTTTGAGAAATAACAATTATAATGAGAATCAATATGGTATGAAATTGACAACCAAAATATGGAAAAATCAAACAATTTTTATTAAAAAATACATTTAAGTATGTTGATGTATGTGTCTTGATAGAGACCGCTTGTGTCTACTTGTCCACGAGCATTGATCACAAGCAAATAGCTTCTCACCAGTATGTATAAGTTTGTGTTGTTTTAAATCTATCTTCCGATAGCAAGAATATAAGCATTGATCACAAGCAAATGGCTTCTCTCCGTTATGTTTGAGTTTGTGTTGTTTTAAACTTGCCTTCAGATTACAAGAATATGAGCATTGATCACAAGCAAATTGCTTCTCGGCGTTATGTTTGAGTGTGTGTTGTTTTAAACTTGCCTTCAGATAACAAGAATATGAGCATTGATCACAAGCAAATGGCTTCTCACCGGTATGTATGAGTTTGTGTCGTGTTAAATGGAACTTCTGATTAGATGAATATGAGCATTGATCACAAGCAAATGGCTTCTCACCAGTATGTATCAGTTTGTGTTGTTTTAAATCTATCTTCCGATAGCAAGAATATGAGCATTGATCACAAGCAAATGGCTTCTCGCCGTTATGTTTGAGTTTGTGTTGTTTTAAACTTGCCTTCTGATAACAAGAATATGAGCATTGATCACAAGCAAATGGCTTCTCACCGGTATGTATGAGATGGTGCCGTATTAAATGACTCTTCTGATTAGATGAATATGAGCATTGATCACAAGCAAATGGCTTCTCACCAGTATGTATCAGTTTGTGTTGTTTTAAATCTATCTTCCGATAGCAAGAATATGAGCATTGATCACAAGCAAATGGCTTCTCGCCGTTATGTTTGAGTTTGTGTTGTTTTAAACTTGCCTTCTGATAACAAGAATATGAGCATTGATCACAAGCAAATGGCTTCTCGGCGTTATGTTTGAGTTTGTGTTGATTTAACTTTGCCTTCAGATTACAAGAATATGAGCATTGATCACAAGCAAATGGCTTCTCACCAGTATGTATCAGTTTGTGTTGTTTTAAATCTCTCTTCCGATAGCAAGAATATGAGCATTGATCACAAGCAAATGGCTTCTCGCCGTTATGTTTGAGTTTGTGTTGTTTTAAACTTGCCTTACGAATACATGAATATGAACATTGATCACATAAAAATGGCCTCTCATTGTTATGTATAAGTTTGTGATGTTGTAAACTTGTCTTCTCATTACAAGAATATGAGCATTGATCACAAGCAAATGGCTTCTCGCCGGTATGTCTAAATTTGAGTCGTTTTAAACTTGTCATAAGATTACTTGAATACGAGCATTGATCACAAGCAAATAGCTTCTCACCGGTATGTATGAGTTTGTGTCGTTTTAAATGTTCCTTCTGACTAAATGAATACGAGCATTGATCACAAGCAAATGGCTTCTCACCGGTATGTATGAGATGGTGCCGTATTAATTGACTCTTCTGATTAAATGAATACGAGCATTGCTCACAAGCAAAAGACTTCTTGTTGTTATGTATAAGTATGTGTTGTTTTAAATTTGCCTTCCGATTACATGAATATGAGCATTCATCACAAGCAAATAGCTTCACGCCGGTTTGTATAAGTTTGTGCTGTTTTAATTGGTCCTTCCGATTATATGAATGTGAACATTGATCACAAGCAAAAGGCTTTTCGCCGGTCTGTTTAACATTGTGCTTTACCAAGAAAATTTTCTGGCTATAGGAGTATGAACATTTACCATCGGTAAAGAGCTCCTTGCCTGTATGAATTTGGAGAGCTTTATTCTGCAAATCTAAACCATGTGATTGCAGTTGCTCCTGAAACAAACAAAAATATTGTTATCACGGCATAAGTTACTTACAATAGTTACTGTATAAGCTATGCTTAATTGTAATATACACGCGGGACTGCCAGGCAAGTTGGATTCTTGTAAATCGAAAAGCGTTTTTACTAATGATACATTTAACATATGAACATATCATAATGTTAATGAACGTGAAACGTGCACACAACACCAATAATCTCTAATACCATTATAATCTCTGCTCAATAGAACCAGTATAATTGCAAGTAAGTTGCAATGAAATTTATGAATTCCTGAGATTATTTCATCATTGTCTTTTTATAATATTTACTGAAAAATAATTAATTATGACATTATCAAAAACATAATTTAATGAATAATAATGCATTTCATACGCCCAGCCCTCCTTAAACTTAAGGGAAAAAAATATTTACCAAATTAAGAACGACACGACACAGAAGAGGTACATAAAATGGCAGTACATAAAAAATGTGAATTCTAGATCTCCAAATTTACATACCATGGGACACAAGTACCAGAGTAAACTCAATCTGTGCAGGTGGCTTTTTTATTGCCATTATATTAATACTAGTGGGTCGCGAGTGTTGTTGAAGACCTCGAATGCCCAGGGTCGGCCTCAGCCAGTGCGGTGAGGTACAGAGACACGCATATTACCTGCTCTCGCCCGACAGCTGCTCGGGAGATCGCCTTTTCACGCTCCAGCAGTGCTCTTTCAACATCGAATTCTTCAATTTTGATGTCGTCTGGCTCAAGAACCGGGGAAGCGACTCTTTCGTGTTCCAGCAAAGACCTCTCGACGTCGAATTCATCTGCATTGACCTCGCCATACGGCGGGGCGCCGGGGAAGGATGCCTCGCTAATGACAGACTCTCCGCCGTCTTCAAGATCAGGGATTTCTTGCTTTACATTACGGCAACTCTCAAAGATATCATTCAGTAATATGTAGCACTGCGACATTCTGTTGGATAAAGAGGCAACTCTTTCGTGTTTCGGCAAAGATCTCTCGACGTCGAGCTCTTCTACTTGGACCTCGCCGAGGAAGGACGCCTCGGCCGGCGCGTCCTCGCGCTTCACGGAAAATATCTCGCTAATGACAGACTCGCCGCCATCTTCAAGATCAAGGACTTCCAGTTTTACAGGAGCGTCCGCTTTAAGATAACTCTTAGAGATATCATGCAGTAATACGTAGCACTGCGCATACATCCTGTTGAGTAAAGCCGACGGCTACGATCTTCACTTCACGACGACGCGGGCGAATGGTGACAGAGCAATGGCGCTGAGAACCATAGACAATGTGAATAATTAACTCTATTATTTTTAGTGATTTTATAAAATATTTTGTAATTTTTCCTTTGTACTTAAATAAATTGGATGTTTATAACGCGGGAAATTATTTTATAACTCCCGCACCGAGCGGCCACAGGTGTTAGTAAGAATTGTCACGGTTTCAAAAGCGGCGCATAAACAATGTCATTCAACAACACATTTTTTTTTTAAATCTCAATAACCAAATGCAAAGACTGGTTTCACCAACCTTTCACGGTTGGCAAATCGGTTACTTTTAATAATTAACATGCGGACAAATCACTCATGTATTGATTGAAAATATTTAAACGAAAATCCACTATCTAAAATATTTATTTCTGAAATATATAATCTGAAAAACAACCTAATAGTCGATTGAAATAGAGTATATTATTATTAATAAAAAAAATTACTTCATGGAGTAGGTAACATAATAAGTAAGGATATTGGCATCAAAGGCAGAGTATTTTTAGAGCAATAGTTTTGAAGTTATTACTTTACTCCTCGCCACAGTTTAGACACAAATATAATTTATTGTATATTTTACTCAAATTTTTGTATCAGACATCAGCTGACTTATATGTCGCTATAAAAAAATTCTATTGATTTTTTTACTTTCTTCGTAATATGCATTATTACGAAGAAATATACTTTGAGGAACCCAAACAATATAAAAATACTCACTAACCCTTTGCTTATAACCTTTCGTTTTTAGCTATTTAGCAAACCCAATTTGAGAAAGACTTTCGCACTAAATGCTGCAGCTTTTCTGCAAAAATACGGATTCGATGGCTTAAACATCGACTGGGAGTATCCAGCTCAAAGAGGAGGCTCACCTGCTGATGTTAACAACTATGTTGAACTCCTCAAAACGGAGAGCCTTCAACAAAAGCGGATACCTTATTACTGCAGCAGTAGCGTCAGGGGAGAATTCAGTCGCCCAATCCTACTACATACCTTCCTTGAGCCAGTGAAGGTTTTTTTGAGACTTTAACATTATTTTCATTACACATATAAATCATTTATCCATGTTCCAAGAGTAACAATTATCCACGTTTCTTGGTACATTCAAAGCATTTGCCAACATTCTAGCCATAATGTTTAAACTTGTTTTGGAAGACAATTTGCTTTCATTAAAGGTAGAAGGACCAAAAATGTCACGCGTACAGGCTGCAAATTATATGAATAAGTCAAAGGCGTTTGTGACCTGTCCTGTCCTGACCATGTCCTGGGCACAAGAAAACAAAGACCGCGACAGGGACAAGATAATCTTTTCTGATCAGGAGGAGAGACCAGGAGGAACGCCGAGGAGGCGAAACCCCCCCCCCCGGCAGATAAGAAGAAAGCCCTATTTCTCTTTTCACATGTGCCTTCAAGGCGGCCTCAATTAAAGGATACGCTCCCGCAACCCGGAAGAGTGCCAGAAGGCTTGCCTGGGTGTGGGGTGCGAATGCCACCACATAAAAAAAAGCTTCACTCTATCTTCCCAGGGCTGCACCGCCCCACGCTGTCCAAGTACAGGAGCTGGAACTCATGGACAATTCACAAAGGAAGCCGGCATTCTCGGATACAATGAGGTATACCTAATTCTCAACCCATCTAATTACTATGTTGATCTCGTGTTGAAGATGTAAAGTATTTATGCTTTCTGATGGCTGACCCACTCGATATCCTTGCAGATCTGCCTGTTGGAGAATAATGCAATATTGAAATGGGATGATGAAGCCTAGGTTCCCAACTTGATATCTGGAAACTAATGGGTGTCTTACGATAATGATAAATCTGTTAAAGCAAAGGTAAACAACTCTTAAAATATTTTTTTTATGCAATATTTCACTATATTTGGAGTTTAAAATTTTGTCAAAAATTTTCATTTAAAACAAGATTATGATGAATAATTGTAACTGTTTGATTTATTTAATTCATTTTTAATATCAATTAATTACATTATGAGCACGTGAGATATTAACAATTAATTAATTGTTTTTTAGATTGATAACATAAAGAAATACAACCTAGGGGGTGCGATGGTCTGGAGTATGGACACTGATGACTTCCGGGGAAAATGTGGTAGAGGACCGTTTCCTCTGCTTTCAGCTCTTAGCAAAGGCATCAATAGCAAATAATGTCAGGTAATTATTTTTTGAATTTTTAATCAGTAAGTTAATATTTTAAAATAAACAATATCTTTATAAACAGCGAAAAAATTATAACAATTTTTTTTTTACAAACTTTGGCTTTGAAAAGTCGTCATTTTATTTTACCTTAAAAAAGAACGGTAATTTTATAATAAAAAATATATAATTAAAATTCATAGCTTTTTAATATTCTGTAAAAAAAAACAACTTTTAACAAAGAAAAATAAGTAGACAGTTAAAAAAAATATGATGACACGTTTAAATTAAATACACCCATTTTTGTCAGTACGGATCTCGCTCGGAAATCGAAATCGTTTCATTATTTCATTTATTTAATTATAACTTTATTTTATTTACAGAATATTATAAAAATAAAATTTATATTTACCTATTTTTTTATTATTTAATTTCCGTCCTTTAACAAGGTCATATAATGTCTTGAAGATGTTGAAAAATTTGATAAAATTATGATTTTTCAAAACCAAAGTTTGTTAAAAAAATTAATTGATTTAATTTTTAAACTTATCTTTTACCGTAGGTTTATGTGTAATCTTTTATTTCCAATTTGAAAAAGGACATCTTAATGCTTAAATCAATCGGCCATAATAATCTCCAATCAATCGGGAAAACACATAATTATCATATTAAAAGTAAAGTTATTAGAAAGAAAAAAAATACCCTTAGAATAAGGAATGCATTTAACTTTTGTGATTTATTTTTTTTCTATTGGTGCTGTATATTTTTCGTATTTCGCAGATCTTCCCAGCTTTTCGAGCACTGCATGGGTAAAATTGATCAGTTCTTGTCGATAGCGCTGCCCATTGACAGTGTCGCCTGGTTTCAAAAGCTCCTAGTACACGATTTCTTTCTGGTCCCACCAAACGCATTGTTATGTGCCTCGTGCGGAACGCCACTAGCTTGACATGTGACTCCCGCGGATTGCACAATACATGAAGGACTCTCGATCAACGTTGATAAACGATAGACTTTCAATACTTTAATTGGTACTTGTCTTTTATCCGACCACCAAAGAAAATTGTCCTATTGTTTTGCTTTTTTTGTTGGCAACAGTGTCTATTGTTTTGCTTCTTTTGTTGGCAACAGTGTCTTTTGCTTTGCTTCTTTTGTTGGCAACAGCGAGTAAATACGTATTGTTTATTTATTTAATTCAAAGTATAACTGTCAAACAAAAAATTAACTTACTTCAGTTATCAGCAATCGTACACGACAAGGCTAGTAGCGTTCTTTTTCTACAACAGCGTGGTATTTTACACAATCCACGCATATGTACCAATAGTCATGCCATGGTACTGTCGTTGAGTGAACAACAAGATCGCTGGCGGTGCAGCCGTAGTGGTTGCAGAGAGATGATACATGTACGATGTGACACATGGATGCAAGGATCGAAGTTAACTTACAGACAAGTCATACTATTCATCTACTGTTGGAGCAAGGAGCTGACTAGCATCAAATTCTGTGAACGTGAGTTGGGTTAGGTTAGGTTGAGAAATCGTGTGAAAATGAGACACATGGATCCTTTCGACACCATCATGGATAGCATTGGAAAATTCTGGCCACCAGGATAATGCATGTCTCATATTTCATTGCTTATAAAATGTATTTACTCGCTGTTGCCAACAAAAGAAGCAAAACAATAGACACTGTTGCCAACAAAAGAAGCAAAACAATAGACACTGTTGCCAACAAAAAAAGCAAAACAATAGGACAATTTTCTTTGGTGGTCGGATAAAAGACAAGTACCCTTTAATTATTATGTTTATTTCACGGACGGAGAAACGCTTCCGTCGGTGGTCAAGTCAGTTATGAGGCTAGGCGAGTATATCCTGAGCTCTCCAATACACAGGTACAAGACCTCCTACAAAGGGTCGGTCCCTACACACAAACATATAGATAAGGCACACACCGGACACAGTCATAAGAAAATAGGTGCACAAATGTTATTCTACCACTTCTGAAGCGATTAAACCAATTTTAACAGGAAGTTTTCGATGGTGCATATTTTCCATAGGCCTTTTTGTAGCCGGCTTTGGTACTACTTTCGGGAGCAGAAATATACCTTGAAAAAATAAATGGCGCCCGCCGCCCGACTGGCGGGCGCCATTTATGCTCTTGGGTACCAAAAGGTTGGGAACCCCTGGCCTAATCAATGCCCCAACCTTTTACTCACATTGATTACAATGTGAGTAAGCCAGTACCAGGTAAAAAAAGAGGATGACCGAGTGCACTTCGGAATATCCCACCAGTTAATCAAACAGTTCGACGTGGAGAAAAATGTCCTGCAAAAGACGCTCAATATGATAATGTCGATCACGTGCCAAAATTTGACGACAAGAAAGAAGCCACTCGGTGTAAATATCCCCAATGTAAGGGACGTACGCATGTGTACTGTCACAAATACAAAATACACTTGTGTTTTACTAGGAGTAGTAACTGCTTTTTCAATTTCCACTCGAAATCGAGACATGTTTAGAACTTTTTTCCTGATTATTAAGGGCCAAGTCCCACTTCTCGAGTTTTTTTGATCATTTTCAGGTCGATTTTGCGAAAAATCGACTGCACTAATCAAAAAAATTTTAATGCAAAAAGTTAGATACATTCTTTCTTCCGAACACAATATATTTTTATTCCTTATAAATTTACTATTAATATGATAAATGTGTGTTTTTCCGATTGAAGTGTAGGAATTGTGAGATTCGTCCGGTACATTTTCCAAGAATCCTTAACATTTAAAAGTCTTTTTTTCAATTGGAATTAAAAGATTAAATATAAACCATGTGCGCCTTATTAATTTAAAAATTAAAAAAAAAAAATCTTTATCAAACTTTGGTTTTAAAAAGTCGTCATTTTATCCAATTTTTCAACATCTTCAAGATTTTATTTTACCCTGAAAATGGACGTTAATTAAATAATAAAAAATAGATAAATATAATTTAATATTTTTTTAATACTCTGTAAGAAAATCAACTCTATCAATAGAATAATAAACTAAGAATTAAATAAATCAAATGACACGATTTCTCCAGGTAAAACGGTCCTCTATTTCTGTCAGAACGGAGATAGCCTCCAAGCGAGCATGACGCCAATTCGTTTCTCGGTATTTAAAAATCGTTATTGGTTGATTTATCGCTGTACAAGGCTTGACATCTATTAAAAAAGATATTTAAGCTCATCATGTCACTTTTTAAACATTAATTGTATTAAATTTGTGCGTATTTTGCGAGTAAAATACAAAAATGTATTTTATTTAAAAATCTACTTAGAATATTTGTGACGTGGTCAGCCATGCTTGATCCATAGAGAACGGAGCAGATGACAGCTTAGGCTACTGTGGTCGTTTGTCGTTGTTAGTATTGGCAACATTGCATTGAAAGCATGTCTCTCTCTAAGATGTCAATTTGGCAACATAGCTACTTTGTACAAATGACAATTTCGACACAGGAGCAATTTGCGACCGTAATACCCGACCCAGTGATACTCAACATTTTTTTTCTTACAAGTCACACATGCAATATTTTTGAGTAATGGCTTTTTTCAGGCAATTAGTTAGTGGGGACTTGGTTTTACACTTATTTCCCATGTATTAAATCTTAATCTTTAAAACCTAAATATATCCAAACGCCTATTTCAAATTTAGTGTGATATTGAGATAAAACTTTTTTATTTTAGAAAAATCGGGTTTATAATTGCTACACACTACTCTCAATACGTTATCAAGGTGAGAATCAGTAAGTCGATTTCTATATACATTTCTTGCATATTTCACTTTGGAATACGTGTTTCGGGCTGGAGGTTGAGGATGCCTGGTCTAACAGTCATTGGTCGTGAGATCATAACGAAGTCTAACCTAAAAATTCATAATTGCATGTACAGTGGCGACGGACAGTTTGTGACAAAATTCAAAATGCCAAGAAAATACTCGCTTTCATATACATACTAAGAATCCAAAAGCGAAACGAGTAAATTTATTTTATATATTACTAGTGTCTTGTAAATCAATCGATTGGAGGAAAAATAAGAAAACTGTCGTGAATAATCATCTTGTCAGTTAGTAAATTCCTTCTTTTTTTAGAATTGTGTCCCTTTGATAGATCGTCAACACCTGATGGAATTAGTGGTGATAAAATTGTGGAAGTAAAATATCCACTATCAATATCGGGAACAAGTGTTGAAGAAGCAATTCTCAACAAAAAATTAAAATTTTGGAAAATAGATAAAAAACAGAATATTACTATAAACGTCCACCACGAATGGTATTTTCAAGTACAAGGACAATTGCACATTACTAAGCCTCCAATGAAGAGAGGCACTGGATGAAGAAGAAAAGAAATAACCTGTATAATGTTCAGATTTCTGTCCAGTGTCATATATTTGTTCAATTAATAATAAATAAATGTTTTTGGTGAGATGTGTGTTTTCATTATATATATTTGGGCCTTTTTATTATAATTTACATACATATGTCTAAATAAATATATATATATATATACATACATACATATAAGTATATATATATATGTATATATATATATGCGTGTATATATACATATATATATTATATATATATATATATATTTATATATGTATTATGTCACTTTATTTTTGTATGTTGAAAACTGATTTTTTTAGAGTATTGAGTATTTATTAGAAATAAAAAAAAGCTTCCGTTTGGAAGAAGGGATTTATCTAACTTTTTGCATTTAAATTTTTTTGGTTGGTGCATTCGATTTTTCGCAAAAGGTACGAGAAAATGATCAAAAAACTCAAATATGGAACCTCCAACAACGGATTTTGACTTCAGTGTGAATATTTATATTTCTTGTTTGGAATTTTTTTTGTAAAAAGGTAAAGTAGTGGTCGATTTATTGCAATTTTACTGAATTCACGCAAAGTTTACAAAAAAATCCCATGGAAATGTGGCTTTATAGCATAATTTCAATAAGTTAAATATGACAATAATTATTTTAAAATGTTTATAAATATTTATTCCTTTTTGAATATTTGAAAAGAAAAATCAACAATATAAATTTATTAAATATTAAAAAAAAAAAATTCTTCTTTGATAATTGACCATAAATAACAAAACTTAGTCCAACTAGAACTGTCATTCAGTTTCCAATTGAAAGCTACGCTAGAGACCTCTGGTGTCCGGGTTGGTGAATGAAAACGGAATTTTTGAAAAAGTAGCCCTCTTAACAGTTTTAGTAATAATAATTAAAGTTTTACTTATTTTAATTAGAGTTTTTTGTAAATATTATTTTAGTTATCTTTCAATTTACAACCGTGTTTTATTTAATTTCTCTAAATTTATAAGTAATTTTCATATATACATGTATATAAGTATGAAGGTGATTTTACTCACTCTGGTCCTATTGTACATTACAATGTTCATGCTGTATTTTCCATTAAAAAAAATTTTGTTATACCTTTTCCATATTTTAGGAGATATTGAAAAAAAAAATAGTCAGGTCTGAGGCGGTTAAATAATCTATCCACGAAACATACATATCGTATTTTATAAAACATACAATTCTCTTATGCTCCCAGAGTGACGCAGAAGATCTCATCAATGCAGAAGTATTCTATTTCTGTTTAGCTAAAAGTACAAACCTCATACCTTGCTTCTAAAGATCAGCATGAAAAATCAACACTAAACGGAGAGAAGAGAAAATGTTGATTTCACATTGGCCCTATTCATCATGTAAAGAATAACAGCCCACACAAAGGCCAAAATCTCTCATAGGCAGATCTTTGTTGGAATATTTTCACCGTTATAAACCTTCGAAGTGAGGGTTGCAAGTGACAGAATCCACTACTCTTGACATCAAAACACAAACCTTACAAAAAGCCTCCCTCAGGTCTGAGATCTTCAAAGCAGCTTACCTTCCAGTACCTAAGCGGATGTGCTTGTGGAAGAACAAAGTATCAGCAAATGGACGCAGTACACAAAACCAAATTATTATTAAGTGTTTTATTAAATTTTAAGAAATTACAATTTTAATGAAAATCAATGTGGTATGAAATTGACTTTTTGAAATGAAATTGAATTTTTATTTGAAAATACATTCAAGTATGTTTAAGTTTGTGTTGTTTTAAATTTTTCTTCTCATTACAAGAATATGAGCATTGATCACAAGGAAATTACTTCTCGTCAGTATGTTTAAGTTTGTGTTGTTTTAAACTAGCCTTCTGATTACATAAATATGAGCATTGATCACAAGCAAAAGGCTTCTCGTCAGTATGTTTAAGTTTGTGTTGATTTAAGTTTGCCTTCCGATAACAAGAATATGAGCATTGATCACAAGCAAATAACTTCTCACCGGTATGTATGAGTTTGTGACGTATTAAATGCCTCTTCTGATTAAACGAATTCGAGCATTGATCACAAGCAAATGGCTTCTCACCAGTATGTATGACTTTGTGTTGTTTTAAACTAGCCTTCTGATTACATGAATATGAACATTGATCACAAGAAAATGGCCTCTCTTTGTTATGTATAAGTTTGTGTTTATTTAAGTTTGCCTTCCGATTACAAGAATATGCGCATTGATCACAAGCAAATGGCTTCTCACCTGTATGTATGAGTTTGTGTCGTTTTAAATGGTACATCTGAGAAAATGAATACGAGCATTGATCACAAGCAAATGGCTTCTCGTCGGTATGTTTGAGTTTGTGTTGTTTTAAACTTGCCTTCAGATTAAAAGAATATGAGCATTGATCGCAAGCAAATGGCTTCTCGTCAGTATGTTTAAGTTTGTGTTGATTTAAGTTTGCCTTCCGATTACAAGAATATGAGCATTGATCACAAGCAAATGGCTTTTCACCGGTATGTATGAGTTTGTGTTGTTTTAAAGTTACCTTCTGTTTACATGAATATGAGCATTGATCACAAGAAAATGGCCTCTCTTTGTTATGTATAAGTTTGTGTTGATTTAAGTTTGCCTTCCGATAACAAGAATATGAGCATTGATCACAAGCAAATGGCTTCTCGTCGGTATGTATAAGTTTGTGCTGTTTTAAATGGTCCTTCCGATTATATGAATGTGAACATTGATCGCAAACAAAAGGCTTCTCGCCGGTCTGTATAACTTTGTGCTTTACCAAGAAAATTTTCTGGCTATAGGAGTATGAACATTTACCATCGGTAAAGAGCTCCTTGCCAGTATGAATTTGGAGAGCTTTATTCTGCAAATCTAAACCATGTGATTGCAGTTGCTCCTGAAACAAACAAAAAAATATTGTTAAAATTTGTTTTCACGGCATAAGTTACTTACAATAGTTACAGTATAAACTATGCTTATTTGGAAACATACGCGCAGGACTCCGAGGCAAGTTGGATTCTTGTAAATCGAAAAGCGTTTTTACTAATGATACTTTGAACATAACACATGAACATAACATAACATTAAATAATGTGAAACGTGCTGACAACATCATGACACTTATATTACTAATATAATCTCTGCTTAGTAAAACTAGTATAAATTGCATTGAGAAATTTATGAATTCCTGAGATTATTTCATCATCGTCTTTTTAAATATTTACTGAAAAATGATTTATTATTACATGCTCAAAAACATAATTAAATGAATAATAATACATGTAAATTGCCCAGCCCTCTTAAAGCTAATGGAAGGGAATAAAATATTTACGAAATAAAGAATGACACGACACGGTAGAGGTAATGGCAGTACATAAAAAAATGTTGGAATTTCTCAGATGATAAACTGAGAACACCCAAGAAATCCCAAATTTCTTGATTTCTAGATCTCCAAATTTACATACCATGGGACACAAGTACCAGAGTAAACGTGCCAAAACTCAATCTGTGCAGGTGGCTGTTTAATGCCATTATTTTAATACTAGTGGGTCGCGAGTGTTGTTGAAGACCTCGAATGCCCAGGGTTGGCCCCAGCCGGTACGGTGAGGTACAGAGACACGCATATTACCTGCTCTCGCCCGACACTTGCTCGGGAGATCGCCTTTTCACGCTCCAGCAGTTCTCTTTCAACATCGAATTCTTCAATTTTGATGTCGTCTGGCCCAAGAACCGGGGAAGCGACTCTTTCGTGTTCCAGCAAAGACCTCTCGACGTCGAATTCATCTGTATTGACCTCGCCATACGGCGGGGCGCCGGGGAAGGATGCCTCGCTAATGACAGACTCTCCGCCGTCTTCAAGATCAGGGATTTCTTGCTTTACAATAAGGCAACTCTCAAAGATATCATTCAGTAAAACGTAGCACTGCGACATTCTGTTGGGTAAGACGGCAACTCTTTCGTGTTCCGGCAAAGATCTCTCGACGTCGAGCTCTTCTACTTGGACCTCGCCGGGGAAGGACGCCTCGGCCGGCGCGTCCTCGCGCTTCACGGAAAATATCTCGCTAATGACAGACTCTCCGCCATCTTCAAGATCAACATCCAGTTTTACAGGAGCGTCCGCTTTAAGATAACTCTTAGAGATATCATGCAGTAATACGTAGCACTGCGCATACATCCTGTTGAGTAAAGCCGACGGCTACGATCTTCACTTCACAACGACGCGCGCGGATGGTGACAGCAATGGCGCTGAGAACCATAGACAAAGTGAATAAATACTCTATTATTTTTTTGTGAATTTATAAAATATTTTGTAATTTTTCGTTTGTACTTAAATAAATCGGATCTTTATAACGCGGGAAAGTATTTTATAACTCCCGCACCGAGCGGCCACAGGTGTTAGTAAGAATTGTCACGGTTTCAAAAGCGGCACATAGGTACAAAGGTAAACAACTCTTAAAAGATTATTTTTTTTACATTTAAAGATCTGTAATTATTTTGCAATATTTTACTATATGTATTTGGAGTTTTAAATTTTGTCAAAAATTTTCATTAAAAATAGTATTATGATGAAAAATTGTAATTGCTTAATTTATTCAAAATAAATGGGTGTCTTACGATAATGATAAATCTGTTAAAGCAAAGGTAAACAACTCTTAAAATATTTTTTTTATGCAATATTTCACTATATTTGGAGTTTAAAATTTTGTCAAAAATTTACATTTAAAACAAGATTATGATGAATAATTGTCACTGTTTGATTTATTTAATTCATTTTTAATATCAATTAATAACATTATGAGCACGTGAGATATTAACAATTAATTAATTGTTTTTTAGATTGATAACATAAAGAAATACAACCTAGGGGGTGCGATGGTCTGGAGTATGGACACTGATGACTTCCGGGGAAAATGTGGTAGAGGACCGTTTCCTCTGCTTTCAGCTCTTAGCAAAGGCATCAATAGCAAATAATGTCAGGTAATTATTTTTTGAATTTCAATCAGTAAGTTAATATTTTTAAATAAACAATATCTTTATTAACAGTGAAAAAATTATAACAATTTTTTTTTTACAAACTTTGGCTTTGAAAAGTCGTCATTTTATTTTACCTTAAAAAAGAACGGTAATTTAATAATAAAAAATATATAAGTAAAATTCATAGCTTTTTTAATATTCTGTAAAAAAAACAACTTTTAACAAAGAAAAATAAATCGACAGTTAAAAAAAATATCATGACACGTTTAAATTAAATACACCCATTTTTGTCAGTACGGATCTCGCTCGGAAATCGAAATCGTTTCATTATTTCATTTATTTAATTATAACTTTATTTTATTTACTGAATATTATAAAAATAAAATTTATATTTACCTATTTTTTTATTATTTAATTTCCGTCCTTTAACAAGGTCAAATAATGTCTTGAAGATGTTGAAAAATTTGATAAAATTATGATTTTTCAAAACCAAAGTTTGTTAAAAAAATTAATTGATTTAATTTTTAAACTTATCTTTTACCGTAGGTTTATGTGTAATCTTTTATTTCCAATTTAAAAAAGACATCTTAATGCTTAAATCAATCGGTCATAATAATCTCCAATCAATCGGGAAAACACATATTTATCATATTAAAAGTAAAGTTATTAGAAAAAAAAAAAAAATGCCTTTAGAATAAGGAATGCATTTAACTTTTGTGATTTATTTTTTTTCTATTGGTGCTGTATATTTTTCGTATTCTAACCTGTTTGAAATTTTTAGCTATAAATGTACATTTTAAAATTTCTATTAAAAATAATTAGTCATTGCATATTTGCCCCAATTACCAGATTTTCATACTTTTATTTACTACTACTTATTATTTATTTAACATAAAAATATAAACAGTAATTTTTATATTTTATAATTATATTTTTTCCATTTCCAACTAGGCGTGCCACTAGGTTTCCGGCTTTTTTTTTTATCAATGAAAAGTGTATAATTTTAAAAGAAATACAAAAAAGAGTTTATTCAAAGTATCGTCACATTTTTGCTATCTCTCTGGCAGTACACGAATACCGTGACGATAAAACGACGCGTCGGACCGAAACCGTTCAAGCATCCAATCTTCCACTTTTTCGAAATTTGCCAAGTGTAGCTGTAGTGATAATATTACAAGGGGCGCGAGGTACAGTCTTTATTATGATACATGGTGGGATTACAAGATCAAGTCCGATGTTCAAGCAAAAGTCCCAGCAAAAGACGTTCAATATGATAATATTTTGAATAAAATACTTGAGTGATTTTCCACATTTTTGTTTTTATTAGTGACCGGTTTCGCCAACCTTTCACGTTGGCATTATCAAACAGAGTGATATTTTGAATAAAATACTTGAGTGATTTTCCACATTTAGTTTTAATAAAAACGTGGAAAATCACTCAATCACAAATCATTCAAAATATTAAAATGGAATTCCACCAAGTAATGTCTGTCAAAAATATTGAATTTCTCAATATGATAATGTCGATCACGTGCCAAAATTTGACGACAAGAATTATTTAGTTTCTCTAAATTTATAAGTAATTTTCATATATACATGTATATAAGTATGAAGGTGATTTTACTCACTCTGGTCCTATTGTACATTACAATGTTCATGCTGTATTTTCCATAAAAAAAAATTTGTTATACCTTTTCCATATTTTAGGATATTGAAAAAAAAAATTTTTTCAACAAAAAATAAATAGTCAGGTCTGAGGCGGTTAAATAATCTATATTACAACATACATACATATCGTATTATATAAAACATACAATTCTCTTATGCTCCCAGAGTGACGCAGAAGATCTCATCAATGCAGAAGTATTCTATTTCTGTTTAGCTAAAAGTACAAACCTCATACCTTGCTTCTAAAGATCAGCATGAAAAAACAACACTAAACGGAGAGAAGAGAAAATGTTGATTTCACATTGGCCCTATTCATCATGTAAAGAATAACAGCCCACACAAAGGCCAAAATCTCTCATAGGCAGAGCTTTGTTGGAATATTTTCACCGTTATAAACCTTCGAAGTGAGGGTTGCAAGTGACAGAATCCACTACTCTTGACATCAAAACACGAACCTTACAAAAAGCCTCCCTCAGGTCTGAGATCTTCAAAGCAGCTTACCTTCCAGTACCTAAGCGGATGTGCTTGTGGAAGAACAAAGTATCAGCAAATGGACGCAGTACACGAAACCAAAAACATATAATTATTAAGTGTTTTATTAAATTTTAAGAAATTACAATTTTAATGAAAATCAATGTGGTATGAAATTGACTTTTTGAATTGAAATTGAATTTTTATTTGAAAATACATTCAAGTATGTTGATGTATGTGTCTTGATAGAGACCGCTTGTGTCTACTTGTCCACAAGCATTGATCACAAGTAAATGCTTTCTCATCAGTATGTATGAGTTTGTGTCGTGTTAAAGTTACCTTCTGATTACATGAATATGAGCATTGATCACAAGCAAATGGCTTCTCGTCAGTATGTTTAAGTTTGTGTCGTTTTAAATGATACTTCTGAGTAAATAAATGCGAGCATTCATCACAAGCAAATGGCTTCTTGTCAGTATGTTTAAGTTTGTGTCGTTTTAAAAGGACCTTCTGATTGCATGAATATGAGCATTGATTACAAGCAAATGGCTTCTCACCGGTATGTTTGAGTTTGTGTCGCTTTAAACTTGTCATATAATTACATGAATACGAGCATTGATCACAAGCAAATGGCTTCTCGTCAGTATGTATAAGTTTGTGTTGTTTTAAATGATTCTTCTGATTAGATGAATACGAGCATTGCTCACAAGCAAAAGGCTTTTCGTTGTAATGTATAAGTATGTGTTGTTTTAAACTTGCCTTACGATTACATGAATATGAACATTGATCACATAAAAATGGCTTCTCATTGTTATGTATAAGTTTGTGATGTTTTAAACTTGTGTTCTCATTACAAGAATATGAGCATTGATCACAAGCAAATGGCTTCTCGCCGGTATGTCTAAATTTGTGTCGTTTTAAACTTGTCATAAGATTACATGAATATGAGCATTGATCACAAGCAAATGACTTTTCACCGGTATGTTTGAGTTTGTGTCGCTTTAAACTTGTCATATGATTACATGAATACGAGCATTGCTCACAAGCAAAAGGCTTTTCATTGTAATGTATAAGTATGTGTTGTTTTAAACTTGCCTTAAGATTACATGAATATGAGCATTGATCACAAGCAAATGGCTTCTCACCGGTATGTATGAGTTTGTGTTGTTTTAAAGTTACCTTCTGATTACATGAATATGAGCATTCATCACAAGCAAATGGCTTCTCACCGGTATGTATGAGATGGTGCCGTATTAAATGACTCTTCTGATTAAATGAATACGAGCATTCATCACAAGTAAATGGTTTCTCGCCAGTATGTATAAGTTTGTGCTGTTTTAAATGGTGCTTCCGATTATATGATTGTGAACATTGATCACAAGCAAAAGGCTTTTCGCCGGTTTGTTTAACTTTGTGCTTTACCATCAAAATTTTCTGGCTACAGGAGTATGAACATTTTCCATCGGTAAAGAGCTCCTTGCCAGTATGAATTTGGAGAGCTTTATTCTTCAAATCTAAACCATGTGATTGTAGTTGTTCCTGAAACAAACAAAAATATTGTTAAATTTTGTTATCACGGCATAAGTTACTTACAATAGTTACTATATAAACTATGCTTAATTGTAATATATACGCGTGGGACTCCCAGGCAAGATAGATTCTTGTAAATCGAAAAGCGTTTTTACTAATACTTTTAACATATGAACATAACGTTAAAGAATGTGAAACGTGCTCACAACACCACGACACACTATAATCTCTGCTTAGATTATTTCATCATCGTCTGCTTAGATTATTTCATAATACACCTATACCTCGCTATACGGCCGCTCGTTATACGGCCTTTCGCTATAACGGCCCTTTTCAATTAAGGCACGTTTTCGATATACGGCCTAAAATGTTTCGCTATAATGGCTAAAAAAACTTTTTTTCAATGTTATTTTGTTTACGAGCGTCATTCAGTGTGTGTTCGTAGAGTGGCTGGTTTAGACTTGTCTGTGGGTGTTTTATGTACATATTTATTACTGATTGTTACATATTAACTGGAAAAATTGGAAATAATTAGAGACATTTTTGGTACGTAAGTACATATGTATTTATGTACAAATTAAAAATTTTTAATGTGTATTTTTAATTTAACTTATTTTAACTATTGATTATATGGATTGAGGACAATAACAAACGGAGAATGCCAATGAGTCAAATGATTATCCAGGAAAAAGCTTTAAGTATTTTCGAAAATTTGAAGAACGGAGATACCGATGAATCTGCTGAAGATGTCACATTCCAAGTAAGCCGAGGGTGGTTTGAAAAATTTAAAAATAGATTTAATTTGCATAATTTGAAAATGAAAAGTGAAGCAGATAGCGACGATGAGGCCGCATTTAAGGAATATCCCAAAATTTTAAAGGGAATTATTGAAAGAGGTGGTTATAAACCTGCACAAGTGTTTAACGTAGACGAAACAGGGCTTTATTGGAAGCGAATGCCTGATCGCACATACATTTTAAAAACCGAAAAATCTGCGCCTGGTTATGAGGTGTCTAAAGAACGATTAACTTTGCTACTTGGTGCAAATGCCGCGGGCGATTTTAAGCTTAAACCACTTTTAATATATTTGTCCGAAAATCCAAGGCCTCTTAAGGGACTAAATAAAAATCAATTACCCGTCATATGGAAATCCAACAAGAAAGCTTGGATGACTAAAGCTACTTTTGAGGATTGGTTCAAAAATCATTTTTGTACAGAAGTGAAAAAATATTTGCGAGACAATAACTTAACCGACAAGGCTTTGCTAATTTTGAATAATGCACCAGGGCATCCTACTAATTTATCCGAGCTATCTGAAGATGTCATGATTGAGTACCTTCCGAAAAATACAACAACTCTGATCCAACCAATGGATCAGGGTGCAATAGCCACTTTTAAGGCATATTACCTACGCCGAACTTTCCGACAACTTATAAGGGAAACCGATGGTAAAGCTTCAATTAAAACATTTTGGAAAAACTATAACATCAAGGATGCTGTTGACAGCATCAGTGAATCATGGAAGGAATTAAAATTAACAACAATGAACCATGTTTGGAAAAAAATATGGCCAGAATGTGTAAAAAGTGTTACATATTTAACAAATTTGGAACCGATCCCATTGAATTTGTATGACTTTGTATTAGAATAATTGATTCATAATACGGCTTCTCGGTTAGCGGCCAAGTTTCGTGGTACGTATCTAGGCCGTAAAGGGAGGTATAGGTGTATATATGTATAAGACCTCGTATGCCCAGAGTCAGCCTCAGCCGGTGCTGTGAGGTACAGAGACTCGCATATTACCTGCTCTCGCCTGACAGCTGCTCGGGAGATCGCCTTTTCACGCTCCAGCAGTGCTCTTTCAACATCGAATTCTTCAATTTTGATGTCGTCTGGCCCAAGAACCGGGGAAGCGACTCTTTCGTGTTCCAGCAAAGACCTCTCGACGTCGAATTCATCTGCATTGACCTCGCCATACGGCGGGGCGCCGGGGAAGGATGCCTCGCTAATGACAGACTCTCCGCCGTCTTCAAGATCAGGGATTTCTTGCTTTACATTAAGGCAACTCTCAAAGATATCATTCAGTAAAACGTAGCACTGCGACATTCTGTTGGGTAAAGAGGCAACTCTTTCGTGTTCCGGCAAAGATCTCTCGACGTCGAGCTCTTCTACTTGGACCTCGCCGGGGAAGGACGCCTCGGCCGGCGCGTCCTCGCGCTTCACGGAAAATATCTCGCTAATGACAGACTCGCCGCCATCTTCAAGATCAAGATCCAGTTTTACAGGAGCGTCCGCTTTAAGATAATTCTTAGAGATATCATGCAGTAATACGTAGCACTGCGCATACATCCTGTTGAGTAAAGCCGACGGCTACGATCTTCACTTCACGACGACGCGCGCGGATGGTGACAGCAATGGCGCTGAGAACCATAGACAATGTGAATAAATACTCTATTATTTTTTGTGATTTTATAAAATATTTTGTAATTTTTCCTTTGTACTTAAATAAATCGGATCTTTATAACGCGGGAAAGTATTTTATAACTCCCGCACCGAGCGGCCACAATTGTCACGGTTTCAAAAGCGGCACATAAACAATGTCATACAACAACACATTTTTTTTTTAAATCTCAACCAAATGCAAAGACTGGTTTCACCAACCTTTCACGGTTGGCAAATCGGTTACTATTAAAAATTAACATGCGGAAAAATCACTCAAGTATTGATTGAAAATATTTAAACGAAAATTCACTATCTAAAATATTTATTATTGAAATATATAATCTGAAAAACATCCTAATAGTTGATTGAAATAGAGTATATTATTATTGATATAATATTTAAAAAATAAAATTACTTCATGAAGTAGGTAATAATAAAGGACATTGGCATCAAAGGCAGAGTATTTTTAGAGCAAGAGCTTTGAAGTTATTACTTTACTCCTCGTCCACAGGTTAGGCACAAATATAATTTATTGTATATTTTACGCAAATTTTTGTATCAGACATCAGCTGACTTATATGTTGCTATAAAAAAATTCTATTGATTATTTTACTTTCTTCGTATTATGCATTATTACGAAGAAATATACTTTGAGGAACCCAAACAATATAAAAATACTCACTAACCCTTTGCTTATAACCTTTCGTTTTTAGCTATTACCAAACCCAATTTGAGAAAGACATTCGCACTAAATGCTGCAGCTTTTCTGCAAAAATGTGGATTCGATGGCTTATGCATCGACTGGGAGTATCCGGCTCAAAGAGGAGGCTCACCTGCTGATGTTAACAACTATGTTGAACTCCTCAAGACGGAGAGCCTTCAACAAAAGCGGATACTGTAGTACTGTACTGTATTACTGTAGCAGTAGCGTCAGGGGAGAATTCAGTCGCCCAATCCTACAACATACTGTTGTTGTTGATGATGGATGTAGATCAAAAGGCCGGCGAAATGTTTGCGTATACGTTTTATTGTATTGTATTGTGAAGCTCCGCCCCTACCTCAGGTAGAGACTTTCTAATTTTACGACAACCCCTACAACCCTAGCGAAGGCCACCCACGTCAGAGAGACGCAGACACTCGACTAGTAACCACGTAATATTCTGTTTGTCCATCATCTTAATAAACGAATACTCAAACATTTCGCCAGCCTTTTGATCTACACATCAACATATTATTCATTAGCGAAAACAGAATATTGATATCATATTGTAACGCGCCGGGTCTCCAATAATTAAAACATGATTTATTTGCACTATTTATATTTAACTTATATTATACAGAGTCTTCACAACTATTTATATTAACACATATTTATATCAACGACACCTGAGGACTGTCTCGCGCTCACGGCTCCCGAGAACTGTCTGTCGAGCACTACTCCCGAGGACTCTCTATCGAGCACTCTTTCCGAGGACTCTCTATCAAGCACTGGCGCCGGTCGTCTTGTCGCTCGTTCTCCAAGACCACGTATTGTCGCCCCTAAACGACGGTCGCTTGATCATTACAGATGTTTCTGGACTATGAACTAGAAGTAGACTCTGGAGTAGAATCGCTTCGATCGATTCTACCGCTAACCCGTTACAATATACATAGCTAGAGACTGTAGGTAGGCAACAAAAAATAATGTTGAACTGAAGCCAGTTACACCTTTTATGTGTGAATTTATCAATCGATCCTAGTTCGTACAACCTTAACGTTAGAATTTTATGATTGATATTTTTAAATATCAGGCAATCCTAAAGCCTTTTAACCCTTCTAAATAGTAAATAATTTGATTTCTGCTGCCTGAACAATAATGCCTGCCAAAACCTACGTACATAACTCTTATTGCTGCTATGAAAACATAGAAACTCGATTTCAGGATGCCAGCATTCAAATGTGGATAAGAAAAGGAGTCCCAGCCAAAAAGCTGATGATGGGAGTGGGCTTTTACGGGCGCAGCTTCACTCTATCTTCCCAGGGCTGCACCGCCCCACGCTGTCCAAGCATAGAAGCTGGAACTCCTGGACAATTCACAAAGGAAGCTGGCATGCTCAGATACAATGAGATATGTCTAATTCTCAACCCATCTAATTACTATGTTGATCTTGTGTTGAAGATGTAAAGTATTTATGCTTTCTGATGGCTGACCCACTCAATATCCTTACAGATCTGCCTGTTGGAGAAGAATGCAAAATTGAAACGGGTTGATGAAGCCAAGGTTCCTTACTTGATATCTGGAAACCGATGAGTACCTTACGATAATGACATATCTGTTAAAGCAAAGGTATAACAACTCTTAAAATATTATTTTTTTATGTTTACAGATCTCCTTGCAGATCTGCCTGTTGGGGAATAATGCAATATTGAAATGGGATGATGAAGCCTAGGTTCCCAACTTGATATCTGGAAACCAATGGGTGTCTTACGATAATGATAAATCTGTTAAAGCAAAGGAAAACAACTCTTAAAATATTTTTTTTATGCAATATTTCGAGTTTTAAATTTTGTCAAAAATTTTTAATTTAAAACAAGATTATGATGAAAAATTGTAACTGCTTAATTTATTCAAAATAAATAAATATTTTCAAAGACGATTTCGCAACTTGTCCACTGATATAAACCTGTGATTTATTTAATTAATTTTTAATATCTGTTAATAACATTTTGGTCACATGCGAAGGGCGCATATTAATAGGTTTTTGAATGTGTTTACTCTAAAAGCGGCAGGTCATTTTATTCTTTAGGTTTACAGCTCGAAATGTTTGTTTAGGACTCGTCAACGTTACTTCTACCAATACTGTCCAGTGATTCTGAGCAAAGTGACAATGAAGAAGTGGAGTGGTCAGAGAATGATAATCCTCCAATAATTGAACAATTTTTAGGTCAAAGTGGTGTTGTGATGCCGAGTAATCCGCAAAGTGTGTATGAAGTGGTTCAACTTTTTATAGGAAACGATTTATTTGACTACTTGTAAATCAGAGTGTATAAACTAGATTTCACACGTGCAATTTTACGCGACTTTCGTCCGCTTCCCACATCAGTTAAGTCAATTTGGTTACCCGCTTAGAATATAAGCTATTGTGTAACAATAACATTTAATTTATTAATAAAAATCTCATAATTAACTCGGAGTTGCTAAACGGAAGATTTTTTCAGAGGCATTGCAATTAGACAGAGAGTCATGCTGACTTTTGGGCTCGAGGTGCGTCAGCACAGGCTCCTGAGAGTTGGTATCTTCATTTATTACGGAGGGTTGCATCTTGAATTTCTCCATCGTATTTGTCATTGCATTATGTAATACATGTAAAAAGGCCAGATGAATCTAATGATATATATATTTTAAAGGTTCAGCAACAGTACAGCGGGGTGCAAGTTGTGTAGGCGCACCCACTTAAGTACAATTTGCTCCTCAGGGTGGAGTAGCGAGTAAACAGAAATCGCGTAAGCCCCTTGCCCCTAACCTGCATGGTGATGAGTAAAACTCAGTGAGCAATAATCAAATAAGCATAAATTGTTAGCATTACAAATAAGTCAATGATTCCCTTGAGCTCGCAGAGAGTCGCTGACCCCTGGAATCCACTCGATTCACAGCAACAATCTATATGTTTACAATGGGCTTGACTTTGGGCACACATCCGGGATATTAGCTACCCCGGAAGTTTGACCCTCAGTACCTTTCTAGGCATTTGTTAATTAAACATTAAATAATCTATCCACAAAACACATACATATCGTATTTTATAAAACATACAATTCTCTTATGCTCCCAGAGTGACGCAGAAGATCTCATAAATGCATAAGTATTCTATTTCTGGTTATCTAAAATTACAAACCTCATACCTTGCTTCTAAAGATCAGCATGAAAAAAACAACACTGAGACGGAGAGAAGAGAAAATGTTGATTTCGCATTGGCCATATTCATCATGTAAAGAATAACAGCCCACACAAAGGCCAAAATCTCTCATAGGCAGAGCTTTGTTGGAATATTTTCACCGTTATAAACCTTCGAAGTGAGGGTTGCAAGTGACAGAATCCACTACTCTTGACATCAAGCCATGAACCTTACAAAAATCCTCCCTCAGGTCTGAGATCTTCAAAGCAGCTTACCTTCCAGTACATAAGCGGATGTGCTTGTGGAAGAACAAAGTACCACCAAATGGACGCAGAGTACACGAAACCAAAAGCATATAATTAAGTGTTTTATTAAATTTTAAGAAATTACAATTTTAATGAGAATCAATGTGGTATGAAATTGACAAACCAAAATATGGAAAAATCTGTAACGTAGGTAGAATATAATAATGGAATCTATGTTGCATGCTCACACTTTGGTCAGTCTTATAATAAACGCTGTACTGATTAGACGTGTTTGATTCAATACATTACAATGTTTACATTACATTTTTTATGTTGTTGAGGGACAAGGCATTTGAATGGTGAAGATCCATTATTATAATGAAAATAATAACTTTTTATTTAAATCTTCACAGTGAGTTTATTAGAATATTGTTTTGCATAACTAGTTTCGACCCTATAAACTGGGTCATCATCAGATGCATGACTTAAACTTGCAAAATATAGAAATAACATATGCTTAAATACAAATAACAGGATAATGGTAACAATAAAAATTTTGGCAAATTAGATGAGGGTTATACAATTAATTAAGTTTATGGACTACAAAGTTTTATTTGTGTTTGTTATTTGAATAAAAATGATAATAAAGAGTAATAATCAAAAAATAATAAAATAAAATAATAACAATATTGATAAAATAATAATAATAATGATAGTAATAATAGTCAAAGTAAATAGATTAAAGTGGTAATAAATTTAATAACTTTTTAAATTACAAATTTTTATTATAAAAACATTTAAGTATGTGTCTTGATAGACACCACTTGTGTCTACTTGTCCACGAGCATTTATCACAAGTAAATGCCTTCTCACCAGTATGCATAAGTATGTGTTGTTTTAAATATTTCTTCATATTACAAGAATATGAGCATAGATTACAGGCAAATGGCTTCTCGCCGTTATGTTTGAGTTTGTGTTGTTTTATACTTGACTTATGATTACATGAATATGAGCATTGATCACAAGCAAAAGACTTCTCATTGTTATGTATAAGTTTGTGTTGTTTTAAATTTTTCACCTGATAAAAAGAATATGAGCATTGATCACAAGCAAATGGCTTCTCGTCAGTATGTTTAAGTTTGTGTTGTTTTAAATAGACCATCTGAAAACATGAATATGAGCATTGATCACAAGCAAATGGCTTCTCGCCGGTATGTCTAAATTTGTGTTGTTTTAAATTACTCTTCTGATTAGATGAATACGAGCATTGATCACATGCAAATGGCCTCTCTTTGTTATGTATAAGTTTATGTCGTTTTAATTTTGTCTTCTGATAACAAGAATATGAGCATTGATCACAAACAAATGGCTTCTCGCCGTTATGTATGAGTTTGTGCAGTTTTAAATTGTCCTTCCGATTAAATGAATGTGAACATTGATCACAAGCAAATGGCTTCTCGCCGGTATGTCTAAATTTGTGTTGTTTTAAATTACTCTTCTGATTAGATGAATACGAGCATTGATCACATGCAAATGGCCTCTCTTTGTTATGTATAAGTTTATGTCGTTTTAATTTTGTCTTCTGATAACAAGAATATGAGCATTGATCACAAACAAATGGCTTCTCGCCGTTATGTTTGAGTTTGTGTTGTTTTAAATAGTTCTTCTGATTACATGAATATGAGCATTGATCACAAGCAAATGGCTTCTCACCGGTATGTTTGAGTTTGTGTCGTTTTAAAATTGTCTTCAGATTAGATGAATACGAGCATTGATCACAAGCAAATGGCTTCTCACCAGTATGTATGAGTTTGTGCTGTTTTAATAGGACCTTCCGATTATATGAATGTGAACATTGATCACAAGCAAATGGCTTCTCGCCGGTATGTATAAGTTTGTGTTGTTTTAAATGATTCTTCTGATTAGATGAATACGAGCATTGCTCACAAGCAAAAGGCTTTTCGTTGTAATGTATAAGTATGTGTTGTTTTAAACTTACCTTATGATTACATGAATATGAGCATTGATCACAAGCATATAGCTTCTCACCAGTATGTTTGAGTTTGTGTCGCTTTAAACTTGTCATATGATTACATGAATACGAGCACTGATCACAAGCAAATGACTTCTCGCTGGTCTGTATAACTTTGTGCTTTACCAACAAAATTTTCTGGCTACAGGAGTATGAACATTTTCCATCGGTAAAGAGCTCCTTGCCAGTATGAATTTGGAGAGCTTTATTCTTCAAATCTAAACCATGTGATTGTATTTGTTCCTGAAACAATCAAAAATATTGTTAAATTTTGTTATCACGGCATAAGTTACTTACAATAGTTACTGTATAAACTATGCTTAATTGTAATATATACGCGTTGTGACAAATAATGATATTTGTCACTATCTGAATTTATTCTGCGGGGAGCGATTTCAAACTTCGCGGGGATTTCGTGGGTAAATGCGTGTTTTTTTTTTGGTAAAAGTCATAAGAGTGTAGTGGAATGCCGTTACGGTCTGCGCTAGAGCAGGTACCTTTTTTTTTTTGCCTGTTCAAGGGAGTTGGCGGAATAGTAGGAGTCATTCAAAGACAAGCCCCCGAGGAGTAGAGTGCTAATTCGGTGTCTCGACTAAGTTTGTTTAAATTTGCCATTTTTAAATTCAAATATTTTAGTGAAATACGAGGAGGCGATCGAGTATCAGGACGTGGTTTCATTATATTTATTTCCTTATGTTTATTTGCAATATTTAGAATATAACAGTTGAATATATTTAAAATTAACCGACGTTTTGTAAGGGACGCGTGGGCCCGCCATTTTGAAATTTTATAAAAACTCTTCAGGTCTTAAAAATATTGCTCTCTTTCAAACATTTCAGGAAGTCGTATTTGTTCTCTTTTGCTGCTGCTGGTGTGGACTTTTGCAGAAATTTGGAGATGTCCGGGGCATCCTACCGTCGATTCCTGATTTCGAGATCCACCGCAGGACAAAAGAGAATTGTTTTTATTATCATTTTGCCGGGTTAGAATAATTTTACAGAGAGAGATTACGCATACGTTCGTCGAGGTTAATTTTGAGTTAAATTCTTTTAAAGTGCGGCGATTGGTGATATTAAAAGCGGTTTAAAATTTAATTAACGTAGCCGCCATTTTGTTACTCGTGGAACGTCGCTTGGGGTTATATAGTTTAATATTTAAATAAGTTATCCTTTCGAATCTCGTTAACGCGTTACTTCTTTATAAATATAATTCGTGAAGTATCTTTATAGATTATTTCTTTTCAATATTAATTAGTTCGTTTTCATTATTACTTATTATAATTAGTATTACTTTCTTTAATTACTGTCGTGTGTGTATTCGTTAAGAGTTAGTCGAAGGTATAATATTACTAGAAGAAGTCGAGGTTTTATTTCAGTGCAGTTCCAGAGGGTGTATTATTAATAATTTAATCTATAAGAGTAATTTAGTTGTAGAATTTGTCCGTATTTTTGTGGTTTTAGAATTATCTAGAACCGCGCCCCAGTAGGTATAGTAGGTTACTGTAATTACTAGTACCTTTTAGATTAGAAGGAGCCTACTCGCTCTATAATCTCCTGCAAATAATTATAACAGAATTGGAGTGAACTCGGTTTTGTCGGATTTTAATTATCGCTTAAAACACGTGCTTTGTTAGGACGGCTGACATTGTTTCGTCATCGTGTCTGGAGTCCGATTACGGAAGAACCGAACATTTCGGAATCAACACAGTGGTGAAATTCCTCAATTCAGACCGGTGTAGATGCAAGTCTATTGGCCGAGGATAGGCAGAAGTTGTTTTCCGAGAAAGTCGGGGACGTTCCGAGTCACCATACCCAAAATAGTTACTAACCTATAGAAATTAGAACCGTAGTGGTAGAAAGCGGCGAGGTCGATGCGGTTCAGAAAATACAGGAAGGGTCTTTGAGCTTTAAACGCAGCATAAAGACATATTTAACGCAAGACAGGAGCTGTTTGCTGTAGAGCTAATCCCCTTTATTCCTGCAAATATAAATTCATCTACGACCTTTGGTCCAACGTTCCAGAACACGAAAATTGCTCTAAAGGCAAGTTCGTGCAACTTATCTTAAATTCATCAACGACCTCTGGGTCCAACGTTCCAGAAGCGACAACGGCTCTAAAGGCCAGTTCGTACATCAATCGGGACACTGCTTGCAGCCCGCTCCGATAACTACATATTCGTCGAATTCATCAGAACGGGAAAGTCGCTGTTAACGACTATAAATTTTACAAATCCCTGTATTTTACGAAAAGCATTCTACTCATCGTTCGGACCTGTTGGTTTATCAAGATAGAATTGTTCTCGTCTTCCAGTTAAATATTGGACAAAGGAATCGCAGAATTAGCTTCTACGTTTGGTGCAGAAGGGTTCGCTGGGGCTCTCTGGACAATCCAACCTTAAGTTGTTCTGTTTGGAGAGATTCCCTTGGGGTGGAGAAATATTAATCCCGTAATATTTCACGGCAGGCGAATTTGTTAGTGGTAGGGGGGGCGGTCTGTTACCGAACCTTCCTAGACTACATTAACCTCACGGGATTGAAAAACAAATTTTAAAACAAACAGGTCCGAGAAAAACTTAAAGTTAAGGTACATAATTTTTGAGAGTCATAGGCTGTAAACATTGGATTAGGACGGGTTTGACGAGACGGGTGTCTGTAGTTAATTTTATACATTTAAGACGGTAGTTATTTAGTTACGTTAGAGTCCGAGTCATTTCTAGCATCACTAGAAATCGATAAAGATTCGGTGCGTGTCTCTAGCCTTTAGATTTAAGGTCTAAAAGGCCGGGAACGTCACAGCGTGGGACTCCCAGGCAAGTTAGATTCTTGTAAATCGAAAAGCGTTTTTACTAATATTACTTTTAACATATGAACATAACATAACGTTAAAGAATGTGAAACGTGCTCACAACACCACGACACACTATAATCTCTGCTTAGATTATTTCATCATCGTCTTTTATAATATATATGTATAAGCCCTCGTATATCCAGAGTGGGCCTCAGCCGGTGCTGTGAGGTACAGAGACACGCATATTACCTGATCTCTTCCGACAGCTGCTCGGGAGAGCGCCTTTTCACGCTCCAGCAGTGCTCTTTCAACATCGAATTCTTCAATTTTGATGTCGTCCGGCCCAAGAACCGGGGAAGCGACTCTTTCGTGTTCCAGCAAAGACCTCTCGACGTCGAATTCATCTGCATTGACCTCGCCATACGGCGGGGCGCCGGGGAAGGATGCCTCGCTAATGACAGACTCTCCGCCGTCTTCAAGATCAGGGATTTCTTGCTTTACATTAAGGCAACTCTCAAAGATATCATTCAGTAAAACGTAGCACTCCGACATTCTGTTGGGTAAAGAGGCAACTCTTTCGTGTTCCGGCAAAGATCTCTCGACGTCGAGCTCTTCTACTTGGACCTCGCCGAGGAAGGACGCCTCGGCCGGCGCGTCCTCGCGCTTCACGGAAAATATCTCGCTAATGACAGACTCGCCGCCATCTTCAAGATCAAGGACGTCCAGTTTTACAGGAGCGTCCGCTTTAAGATAACTCTTAGAGATATCATGCAGTAATACGTAGCACTGCGCATACATCCTGTTGAGTAAAGCCGACGACTACGATCTTCACTTCACGACGACGCGTGCGAATGGTGACAGAGCAATGGCGAGGAGAACCATAGACAGGACGCGGAGAACCATAGACAATGTGAATAATTAACTCTATTATTTTTAGTGATTTTATAAAATATTTTGTAATTTTTCCTTTGTACTTAAATAAATCGGATCTTTATAACGCGGGAAAGTATTTTATAACTCCTGCACCGAGCGGCCACAGGTGTTAGTAAGAATTGTCACGGTTTCAAAAGCGGCGCATAAACAATGTCATTCAACAACACTTTTTTTTTTAAATTTCAACCAAATGCAAAGACTGGTTTTACCAACCTTTCACGGTTGGCAAATCGGTTACTTTTAATAATTAACATGCGGAAAAATCACTCAAGTATTTGATTGAAAATATTTAAACGAAAATCCACTATCTAAAATATTTATTTCTGAAATATATAATCTGAAAAACAATTTAATATTCGATTGAAATAGAGTATATTATTATTGATATAATATTTTTTTAAAAAAAATTAGTTCATGGAGTAGGTAACACATAATAAGTAAGGATATTGGCATCAAAGGCAAAGTATTTTTAGAGCAATAGTTTTGAAGTTATTACTTTACTCCTCGTCCACAGATTAGACACAAATATAATTTATAGTATATTTTACTCAAATATTTTACGATTTAATATTTGCATCAGACATCAGCTGACTTATATGTTGCTATAAAGAAATTCTATTGATTATTTTACTTTCTTCGTAATATGCATTATTACGAAGAAATATACATTGAGGAACCCAAACAATATAAAAATACTCACTAACCCTTTGCTTATAACCTTTCGTTTTTAGCTCATTAGCAAACCCAATTTGAGAAAGACATTGGCACCAAATGCTGAAGCTTTTCTGCAAAAATACGGATTCGATGGCTTATACATCGACTGGGAGTATCCGGCTCAAAGAGGAGGCTCACCTGCTGATGTTAACAACTATGTTGAACTCCTCAAGACGGAGAGCCTTCAACAAAAGCGGATACCTTATTACTGCAGCAGTAGCGTCAGTGGAGAATTCAGTCGCCCAATCCTACTACATACCTTCCTTGAGCCAGTGAGGGTTTTTTTGAGACTTTAAATATCCACGTTTCTTGGCACATTCAAAGCTTTTGCCAACATTCTAGCCATAATGTTTAAACTTGTTTTGGAAGACAATTTGCTTTTCATTAAAGGTAGCTTGATTTTATAAACATCATGACTTACGACTTTCACGGCGTATGGGAGGGGAAAAGAGGACATCATTTTCCACTTCTTGTTTCTAAGGTTGAACAAACTAACGGAGAGAAACTTAATGCACCGTAAAAATTTATCTAGTTGTAAAAATTTATCTAATTAATCTAGTTTTCGTATTCACTTTGCACAGAGTGCACATTTCCAGAGATGAGTGCCGCGTTTGCTTCCCGCTACGAGGCAGTGTTCCTTTGTTCGCATCCTAAAGGACCAAAAATGTCACGCGTACAGGCTGCAAATTATATGAATAAGTCAAAGGCGTTTGTGACCAAGTGGGAGAAGCTATATTTAGAAACAAAATACATCGATGACCTACCATAACGAGGTAAAACAAAAATGATGTCGTCCCCCGAGGATAAGCGGATAACTAACCTATTTTTATAGAAAAACTAAAGCAAAAAGGACTAAATATATCTCTAGCTGCAATAAGAAGACATTTAATGGAGATTAAGTTAAAATACCGAAGCACATTGATGAAACCGCTCCTTTCAGAAAAGCACGCTAAAAAAAGAATGTCCTGGGCACAAGAAAACAAATACCGCGACAGGGACAAGATAATCTTTTCTGATGAAGCTTCCTTTTGGGCAACTAGTATCTCACTTTGTGCTTGGTCAAGTGCCGATAACAGACTGGTCGATAGAACTGTTAAACATCCGGTAGAGGTGCATGTTTGGGGATGCTTCTCAAAACGTGGTTTTGGCAATTTGAACTTGTTTACCGAAACTTTGAATGCTGCAAGGATGAACCAAATATACCAGAAAGCATTATTACTATCTGCCCAAAGACTGTTTCCAAGCCCAAGTGATTCATGGATATTACAAGAAGATAATGACCCCAAACACCGAAGTCGCCTATGCAGCGCGTGGAAACAAGATGAAGGCATCGAGGTCTTGGACTGGCCCTCACAGTCTCTTGACGCAAACCCAATTGAAAACGTTTAGGTTTTGATAAAGCTTAAACTTCGAGGAAAAAAAACGCTAACTGCCGCCGAGCTTACTCGCAGTTTAAAGGTCATATGGAGGTCATTATCCCGTGAATATGCTGAAAAATTAGTTGAAAGTATGCCTCAAACATGCCTGGCTATTATGAACAACGGAGGAGACTGGACACCTTATTGATAATAAAGCATCTAAGTTTGTATGATTAACTACGTGTTTCATTATTTTTCAATTCTAAACTTATTTTTTTTATAACTTATGCCGGTTACGCTCCTTTGTTACATACTGTACATAGCTAGAGACTGTAGGTAGGTAACAAATAATAATTTTGAACTGAAGCCAGCAACATCTTTTATGTGTGAATTTATCAATCGATCCCAGTTCGTAGAACCTTAACGATAGTTTTAAATATCAGGCAATAATTTCTAAATAGTAAATAATTTTATTTCTGCTGCCTGAACAATAATGCCTGTCAAAACCAACGAACATAACTCTTATTGCTGCTACGAATACATAGAAACTCGCTTTCAGGATGCCAGCTCTCAAATGTGGATAAGAAAAGGAGTCCCAGCCAAAAAACTGGTGATGGGAGTGGGCTTTTACGGACGCAGCTTCACTCGAAGTCCGACTCAACGTGTGCCGTGGAGGGTACCACGGAGCGGACACGCTAGACGCCCGGATTTCGCCCATCTGCACGTCTTCTGCGAGCATTCGGCCAACATGGAACAGCGTCTCAGGATCCCGCCGCCGCGCCAACGGCAGGAACCGAAGACCAGGAGGAGGAAACACAGTCGCGACAGGAATCCCACCAGCGACACCCATCGCTGGGCCCTGACGCTCAACGACACGAAACCGCCAAGACCAGGGAAAGGTGCGCCGCCCAACAAATGGCACCATGCAGCGGACAGCACAAGAAGACGAGACCAGGAGGAACGCCGAGGAGGCGAAACCCCCCCCCCCCCCCAGCAGCAGAAAAGAAGAAAATCCTTGGAGGACATGGGAGCAGAATTTATTGTTCATGTATTTTATATGTATTTCTCTATTCACATGTGCCTTCAAGGCGGCCTCAATTAAAGGATACGCTCCCGCAACCCGGAAGAGTGCCAGAAGGCTTGCCTGGGTGTGGGGTGCGAATGCCACCACTAAAAAAAAAGCTTCACTCTATCTTTCCAGGGCTGCACCGCCCCACGCTGTCCAAGCACAGGAGCTGGAACTCATGGACAATTCACAAAGGATGCCGGCATGCTCGGATACAATGAGGTACGTCTAATTCTCAACCCATCTAATTACTATGTTGATCTCGTGTAGAAGATGTAAAGTATTTATGCTTTCTGATGGCTGATCCACTCGATATCCTTGCAGATCTGCCTGTTGAAGAATAATGCAATATTGAAATGAGATGATAAAGCCTAGGTTTCCTACTTGATATCTGGAACCCGATGGGTGTCTTACGATAATGATAGATCTGTTAAAGCAAAGGTAAACAACTCTTAAAAGATTATTTTTTTTACATTTAAAGATCTGTAATTATTTTGCAATATTTCACTATATGTATTTGGAGTTTTAAATTTTGTCAAAAATTTTCATTAAAAACAGTATTATGATGAAAAATTGTAATTGCTTAATTTATTCAAAATAAATGGGTGTCTTACGATAATGATAAATCTGTTAAAGCAAAGGTAAACAACTCTTAAAATATTTTTTTTATGCAATATTTCACTATATTTGGAGTTTAAAATTTTGTCCAAAATTTTCATTTAAAACAAGATTATGATGAATAATTGTCACTGTTTGATTTATTTAATTCATTTTTAATATCAATTAATAACATTATGAGCACGTGAGATATTAACAATTAATTAATTGTTTTTTAGATTGATAACATAAAGAAATACAACCTAGGGGGTGCGATGGTCTGGAGTATGGACACTGATGACTACCGGGGAAAATGTGGTAGAGGACCGTTTCCTCTGCTTTCAGCTCTTAGCAAAGGCATCAATAGCAAATAATGTCAGGTAATTATTTTTTGAATTTCAATCAGTAAGTTAATATTTTAAAATAAACAATATCTTTATAAACAGCGAAAAAATTATAACAATTTTTTTTTTACAAACTTTGGCTTTGAAAAGTCGTCATTTTATTTTACCTTAAAAAAGAACGGTAATTTAATAATAAAAAATATATAAGTAAAATTCATAGCTTTTTTAATATTCTGTAAAAAAAACAACTTTTAACAAAGAAAAATAAATCGACAGTCAAAAAAAATATGATGACACGTTTAAATTATATACACCCATTTTTGTCAGTACGGATCTCGCTCGGAAATCGAAATCGTTTCATTATTTCATTTATTTAATTATAACTTTATTTTATTTACAGAATATTATAAAAATAAAATGTATATTCACCTATTTTTTTATTATTTAATTTCCGTCCTTTAACAAGGTCAAATAATGTCTTGAAGATGTTGAAAAATTTGATAAAATTATGATTTTTCAAAACCAAAGTTTGTTAATAAAATTAATTGATTTAATTTTTAAACTTATCTTTTACCGTAGGTTTATGTGTAATCTTTTATTTCCAATTTAAAAAAGGACATCTTAATGCTTAAATCAATCGGTCATAATAATCTCCAATCAATCGGGAAAACACATATTTATCATATTAAAAGTAAAGTTATTAGAAAGAAAAAAAATGCCCTTAGAATAAGGAGTGCATATTTAACTTATGTGATTTATTTTTTTTCTATTGGTGCTGTATATTTTTCGTATTTCGCAGATCTTCCCAGCTTTTCGAGCACTGCATGGGTCAAATTGATCAGTTCTTGTCGATAGCGCTGCCCATTGACAGTGTCGCCTGGTTTCAAAAGCTCCTAGTACACGATTTCTTTCTGGGGTACTTGTCTTTTATCCGACCACAAAAAAACATTGTCCTATTGTTTTGCTTTTTTTGTTGGCAACAGTGTCTATTTTTTGCTTCTTTTGTTGGCAACAGTGTCTATTGGCGAGAAAACACGTATTGTTTATTTATTTAATTTAAAGTATTAACCTAACCTAACCTAACCTAACCGTCAAAGATAACCGTTTTTTCATTGTTTGTAAAATATATGATACAAAATTGAAAAAAAACTTTCATTTCTATGACGAGACTCGCTGTTGCCAACAAAAGAAGCAAAAAATAGACACTGTTGCCAATAAAAAAAAGCAAAACAATAGGACAATGTTTTTTTGTGGTCGGATAAAAGACAAGTACCCTTTCTGGTCCCACCAAACGCATTGTTATGTGCCTCGTGCGGAACGTCACTAGCTTGACATGTGACTCCCGCGGATTGCACAATACATGAAGGACTCTCGATCAACGTTGATAAATGATAGACTTTCAATACTTTAATTATTATGTTTATTTCACGGACGGAGAAACGCTTCCGTCGGTGGTCAAGTCAGTTATGAGGCTAGGCGAGTATATCCTGAGCTCTCCAATACACAGGTACAAGACCTCCTACAAAGGGTCGGTCCCTACACACAAACATATAGATAAGGCACACACCGGACACAGTCATAAGAAAATAGGTGCACAAATGTTATAAAAACTACATGGCTGTGTTTACTTAGTAATAAAATATATAACACAGGATACAAGGACAATGGCGGCATTCGTCATTTGAAATATTAATTTACTTGTTGGGAGGTCGTCACATAACAGCATAGCAGTCTTCTTTCCGAAACGCTTAGGACGTGCCATCGATGATGTTGATGATGCTTTGCCAGGTGAACGATTTTTGCCTTTAGGATCCTCAAAATAAATCTACTAGTGTTACCAACCCGTTGGCAGATGTAGATTCCTATAAGTTTGAATTCAATATAGATATGATTTGTTATTGTTAACGTAATAAACGGCCGCTAAGTCATTGCCCTTTTAGTAAAATATTATGTTTAAAAAGGTGAATACCCGCGTTAAGTCACCGCATTGGAATGCATCGGAGAATATTATTATTTTCATAGGTGCAGAGGATAAACATCCTAATCAATTGAAAGCCGATCTCATGGGACTCTAGAGAGTCGCCATATTATAATTCATTTTTAACGACTTACATATGCGAGTAAGTCGATCTGTTTAAACTAGAAAAATAATTAAGTATATCAAATATTTGTGTTATGGATATAGTCTACGAATAATTAATAGTATTTTTGTCGATTAGAAAAGTACTTAAGATAACTAGGAATGTGAACAGGAAAACACATCTTTTCCTTTGTTCTGAAACCGTATAAAAGACGAGTGAGAGCCCCCAAAGGGCTCATAAACACATGCGAATAAAGGGTTTTTCCCACTCATTTTCCCTGCCTAACACAATATCACAACCATAGAAATTCATGTACGCTACCACCTAAGTCACACATTGAGAGCCCCGAAACCTGCGCGCAGGACGGGGATAGACAAACACCTCACCAAAACATTAGTTATAAGATCTATTGTAATAAACCTAATGAAAAATAAAAGAATTTTGAAATTTAATTTAATTTTTTTTCCCCCAAAGGGCTAGTGTTCGACGAGTGTTCGAAGTGTCTTCTTGGGGTAACTATGCCCGAAGACAGCACTCCGGTGAGATGTAAATTGCGATCTTATCGTTAATATCCAGCGAGGTTATGAAAAGTTCATTCCTGCTGTGATGATCATAAGGACCTTACAAACCCTTATGAGTGGAAAAGCAACGCGCGTAGAAACCACGTCCGCGTGCGTGAAGATACGACCACGATTGGCGTATTCTGTGCTAACATCGCGTCAGGTGACGTAATTATCGTGGGAGGTTTACATACCTCAGTGAATATACCGCCGCGAGTTCGGAAGTATATTGTGACGGATTGTCACGCAGTTTTAAATTACCGACCCCTGAGTCGGCTTAAAAGTGAAGTAAAAGTGTTAAATGTAACATGTCTGGAAATCATATATTATAACAAAGTTTGTAATAAAGTTTAAATAAAAGTTTACACGAACGAAGTCTTTGAATTACCTACAATACAGTCCACTAAATATCCACGAACCTAGGCAAATTCGTGGTGTCACATCGAAGAAAACGAACGTCTATCAGAAGTCTCGAAGTCGAGAACTATACCTGGTAGCCGGTGCCTAACAACTAGTAATAATTCAATGCAGAAAACTCTTTCTTACGTACCGCAAAAAAAAATCGGAAGTGGCTCTTTGATTTTCCACCTGTTTCTCAGTCAACTCATGCCGAACCCATTTTCCTTCCGTTTGATTTTTTCCCATGGTATGTGAACATTTACAAATACCTTGGCGAGACACGTTTAATGCCTCCGCAAGTTGATGTTGTGTTTGCGTATCATCTTCATCCAATATCGCTTACAGATTTGCGTCCTTAAGGTCGAAAACACCACTTCTGAAGCGATTAAACCAATTTTAACAGGAAGTTTTCGATGGTGCATATTTTCCATAGGCCTTTTTGTAGCCGGCTTTGGTACTACTTTCGGGAGCAGAAATATACTTTGAAAAAATAAATGGCGCCCGCCGCCCGACTGGCGGGCGCTATTTATGCTCTTGGGTACCAAAAGGTTGGGGACCCCTGGCCTAATCAATGTGAGTAAGCCAGTACCAGGTAAAAAAAGAGGATGAATATCCCACCAGTTAATCAAACAGTTCGACGTGGAGAAAAATGTCCTGCAAAAGACGCTCAATATGATAATGTCGATCACGTGCCAAAATTTGACGACAAGAAAGAAGCCACTCGGTGTAAATATCCCCAATGTAAGGGACGTACGCATGTGTACTGTCACAAATGCAAAATACACTTGTGTTTTACTAGGAGTAGTAACTGCTTTTTCAATTTCCACTCGAAATCGAGACATGTGTAGAACTTTTTTCATGATTATTAACAGTTTTAGTAATAATAATTAAAGTTTTACTTATTTTAATTAGAGTTTTTGTTATATATTTTAGTTATCTTTCAATTTACAACCGTGTTTTATTTAATTTCTCTAAATTTATAAGTAATTTTCATATATACATGTATATAAGTATGAAGGTGATTTTACTCACTCTGGTCCTATTGTACATTACAATGTTCATGCTGTATTTTCCATTAAAAAAAATTTTGTTATACCTTTTCCATATTTTAGGAGATATTGAAAAAAAAAATAGTCAGGTCTGAGGCGGTTAAATAATCTATCCACGAAACATACATATCGTATTTTATAAAACATACAATTCTCTTATGCTCCCAGAGTGACGCAGAAGATCTCATCAATGCAGAAGTATTCTATTTCTGTTTAGCTAAAAGTACAATCCTCATACCTTGCTTCTAAAGATCAGCATGAAAAATCAACCCTAAACGGAGAGAAGAGAAAATGTTGATTTCACATTGGCCCTATTCATCATGTAAAGAATAACAGCCCACACAAAAGCCAAAATCTCTCATAGGCAGAGCTTTGTTGGAATATTTTCACCGTTATAAACCTTCGAAGTGAGGGTTGCAAGAGACAGAATCCACTACTCTTGACATCAAAACACGAACCTTACAAAAAGCCTCCCTCAGATCTGAGATCTTCAAAGCAGCTTACCTTCCAGTACCTAAGCGGATGTGCTTGTGGAAGAACAAAGTATCAGCAAATGGACGCAGTACACAAAACCAAAAGTATATAATTATTAAGTGTTTTATTAAATTTTAAGAAATTACAATTTTAATGAGAATCAATGTGGTAAACACAAATTGACAAACCAAAATATGGAAAAATCAAACAATTTTTATTTGAAAATACATTCAAGTATGTTGATGTATGTGTCTTGATAGAGACCGCTTGTGTCTACTTGTCCACGAGCATTGATCACAAGTAAATGCCTTCTCATCAGAATGTATAAGTTTGTGTTGTTTAAAATTTTTCTTCTCATTACAAGAATATGAGTATTGATCACAAGGAAATGACTTCTCGTCAGTATGTTTAAGTTTGTGTTGATTTAAGTTTGTCTTCTGATAACAAGAATATGAGCATTGATCACAAGCAAATGGCTTCTCACCGGTATGTATGAGTTTGTGTCGTGTTAAATGGAACTTCTCATTAGATGAATATGAGCATTGATCACAAGCAAATGGCTTCTCACCGGTATGTATGAGTTTGTGACGTATTAAATGCCTCTTCTCATAAAATGAATTCGAGCATTGATCACAAGCAAATGGCTTCTCGTCGTTATGTTTAAGTTTGTGTTGTTTTAATTTAGTCTTCTGATAACAAGAATATGGGCATTGATCACAAGCAAACGGTTTCTCGCCATTATGTTTGAGTTTGTGTTGTTTTAAACTTGCCTTATGATTACATGAATATGAGCATTGATCACAAGAAAATGGCCTCTCTTTGTTATGTATAAGTTTGTGTTGTTTTAAACTTGCCTTATGATTACATGAATATGAGCATTGATCACAAGCAAATGGCTTCTCGTCAGTATGTTTAAGTTTGTGTCGTTTTAAAGTTACCTTCTGATTACATGAATATGAGCATTGATCACAAGCAAATGGCTTCTCGTCAGTATGTTTAAGTTTGTGTCGTTTCAAAGTTACCTTCTGATAACATGAATATGAGCATTGATCACAAGCAAATGGCTTCTCGTCAGTATGTTTAAGTTTGTGTCGTTTTAAAGTTACCTTCTGATTACATGAATATGAGCATTGATCACAAGCAAATGGCTTCTCACCGGTATGTATGAGTTTGTGTCGTTTTAAATGGTACATCTGAGAAAATGAATACGAGCATTGATCACAAGCAAATGGCTTCTTGCCGGTATGTATGAGTTTGTGTCGTTTTAAATGGTACATCTGAGAAAATGAATACGAGCATTGATCACAAGCAAATGGCTTCTTGCCGGTATGTTTAAATTTGTGTTGTTTTAACCTTCTCTTACGATTACATGAAAATGAACATTGATCACAAGCAAATGGCTTCTCGTCGGTATGTATAAGTTTGTGCTGTTTTAAATGGTCCTTCCGATTATATGAATGTGAACATTGATCGCAAGCAAAAGGCTTCTCGCCGGTCTGTATAACTTTGTGCTTTACCAAGAAAATTTTCTGGCTATAGGAGTATGAACATTTACTATCGGTTAAGAGCTCCTTGCCAGTATGAATTTGGAGAGCTTTATTCTGCAAATCTAAACCATGTGATTGCAGTTGCTCCTGAAACAAACAAAAAAATATTGTTAAATTTTGTTTTCACGGCATAAGTTACTTACAATAGTTACTGTATAAACTATGCTTATTTGTAACATACGCGCAGGACTCCCAGGCAAGTTGGATTCTTGTAAATCGAAAAGCGTTTTTACTAATGATACTTTTAACACATGAACATAACATAACATTAAATAATTTGAAACGTGCTGACAACATCGTGACACTTATATTACTAATATAATCTCTGCTTAGTAAAACTAGTATAAATTGCATTGAGAAATTTATGAATTCCTGAGATTATTTCATCATCGTCTTTTTAAATATTTACTGAAAAATGATTTATTATTACATGCTTAAAAACATAATTAAATATATAATAATACATGTAATTTGCTCAGCCCTCTTAAAGCTAAAGGAAGGGAATAAAATATTTACGAAATAAAGAATGACACGACACGGTAGAGGTGGTATGGCAGTACATAAAAAAATGTTGGAATTTCTCAGATGATAAACTGAGAACACCCAAGAAATCCCAAATTTCTTGATTTCTAGATCTCCAAATTTACATACCATGGGACACAAGTACCAGAGTAAACGTGCCAAAACTCAATCTGTGCAGGTGGCTGTTTAATGCCATTATTTTAATACTAGTGGGTCACGAGTGTTGTTGAAGACCTCGAATGCCCAGGGTCGGCCTCAGCCAGTGCGGTGAGCTACAGAGACACACATATTACCTGCTCTCGCCCGACAGCTGCTCGGGAGATCGCCTTTTCACGCTCCAGCAGTGCTCTTTCAACATCGAATTCTTCAATTTTGATGTCGTCTGGCCCAAGAACCGGGGAAGCGACTCTTTCGTGTTCCAGCAAAGACCTCTCGACGTCGAATTCATCTGCATTGACCTGGCCATACGGCGGGGCGCCGGGGAAGGATGCCTCGCTAATGACAGACTCTCCGCCGTCTTCAAGATCAGGGATTTCTTGCTTTACATTAAGGCAACTCTCAAAGATATCATTCAGTAATATGTAGCACTGCGACATTCTGTTGGATAAAGAGGCAACTCTTTCGTGTTCCGGCAAAGATCTCTCGACGTCGAGCTCTTCTACTTGGACCTCGCCGGGGAAGGACGCCTCGGCCGGCGCGTCCTCGCGCTTCACGGAAAATATCTCGCTAATGACAGACTCGCTGCCATCTTCAAGATCAACATCCAGTTTTACAGGAGCGTCCGCTTTAAGATAATTCTTAGAGATATCATGCAGTAATACGTAGCACTGCGCATACATCCTGTTGAGTAAAGCCGACGGCTACGATCTTCACTTCACGACGACGCGCGCGGATGGTGACAGCAATGGCGCTGAGAACCATAGACAATGTGAATAAATACTCTATTGTTTTTTGTGATTTTATAAAATATTTTGTAATTTTTCCTTTGTACTTAAATAAATCGGATCTTTATAACGCGGGAAAGTATTTTATAACTCCTGCACCGAGCGGCCACAGGTGTTAGTAAGAATTGTCACGGTTTCAAAAGCGGCACATAAACAATGTCATTCAACAACACATTTTTTTTTTAAATCTCAATAACCAAATGCAAAGACTGGTTTCACCAATCTTTCACGGTTGGCATATCGGTTTCTATTAAAAATTAACATGCGGAAAAATCACTCAAGTATTTGATTGAAAATATTTAAACGAAAATCCACTATCTAAAATATTTATTTCTGAAATATATAATCTGAAAAACAACCTAATAGTCGATTAAAATAGATTATATAAAGATATAATATTTAAAAAAAAAATTACTTCATGGAGGAGGTAACACATAATAAATAAGGATATTGGTATCAAAGGCAGAGTATTTTTAGAGCAATAAATTTGAAGTTATTACTTTACTCCTCGTCCACAGATTAGACACAAATATAATTTATTGTATATTTTACTCAAATATTTTACGATTTAATATTTGCATCAGACATCAGCTGACTTATATGTTGCTTTAAAGAAATTCGGTACTTGTCTTTTATCCGACCACCAAAGAAAATTGTCCTATTGTTTTGCTTTTTTTGTTGGCAACAGTGTCTATTGTTTTGCTTCTTTTGTTGGCAACAGCGAGTAAATACATTTTATAAGCAATGAAATATGAGACATGCATTATCCTGGTGGCCAGAATTTTCCAATGCTATTCATGATGGTGTCGAAAGGATCCATGTGTCTCATTTTCACACGATTTCTCAACCTAACCTAACCTAACCCAACTCACGTTCACAGAATTTGATGCTAGTCAGCTCCTTGCTCCAACAGTAGATGAATAGTATGACTTGTCTGTAAGTTAACTTCGATCCTTGCATCCATCATCTCTCTGCAACCACTACGGCTGGACCGCCAGCGATCGTGTTGTTCACTCAACGACAGTACCATGGCATGACTATTGGTACATATGCGTGGATTGTGTAAAATACCACGCTGTTGTAGAAAAAGAACGCTACTAGCCTTGTCGTGTACGATTGCTGATAACTGAAGAAAGTTAATTTTTAGTTTGACAGTTATACTTTGAATTAAATAAATAAACAGTACGTATTTACTCGCTGTTGCCAACAAAAGAAGCAAAGCAATAGACACTGTTGCCAACAAAAAAAGCAAAACAATAGGACAATTTTCTTTGGTGGTCGGATAAAAGACAAGTACCAGAAATTCTATTGATTATTTTACTTTCTTCGTAATATGCATTATTACGAAGAAATATACTTTGAGGAACCCAAACAATATAAAAATACTCAATAACCCTTTGCTTATAACCTTTCGTTTTTAGCTCTTTAGCAAACCCAATTTGAGAAAGACATTCGCACTAAATGCTGCAGCTTTTCTGCAAAAATGTGGATTCGATGGCTTATACATCGACTGGGAGTATCCGGATCAAAGAGGAGGCTCACCTGCTGATGTTAACAACTATGTTGAACTCCTCAAGACGGAAAGCCTTCAACAAAAGCGGATACCTTATTACTGCAGCAGTAGCGTCAGGGGAGAATTCAGTCGCCCAATCCTACTACATACCTTCCTTGAGCCAGTGAGGGTTTTTTTGAGACTTTTACATTATTTTCATTACACATATAAATTATTTATCCATGTTCCAAGAGTAACAATTATCCACGTTTCTTGGCACATTCAAAGCTTTTGCCAACATTTTAGCCATAATGTTTAAACTCGTTTTGGAAGACAATTTGCTTTTCATTAAAGGTAGCTTGATTGACGGAGAGAAACTTAATGCACAGTAAAAATTTATCTAGTTGTAAAAATTTAGCTAATTAATCTAGTTTTCGTATTCACTTTGCACAGAGTGCACATTTCCAGAGATGAGTGCCGCGTATGCTTCCCGCTACGAGGCAGTGTTCCTTTGTTCGCATCCTAAAGGACCAAAAATGTCACGCGTACAGGCTGCAAATTATATGAATAAGTCAAAGGCGTTTGTGACCAAGTGGGAGAAGCAATATTTAGAAACAAAATACGTCGATGACCTACCATAACGAGGTAAAACAAAAAAGACGTCGTCCCCCGAGGATAAGCGGATAACAAACCTATTTTTGAAGAAACCACCTCTATCTTTGCGATCTGCACAAGAAAAACTGAAGCAAAAAGGACTAAATATATCTCTAGCTGCAATAAGAAGATATGCTCCTTTCAGAAAAGCACGCTAAAAAAAGAATGTCCTGGGCACAAGAAAACAAAGACCGCGACAGGGACAAGATAATCTTTTCTGATGAAGCTTCGTTTTGGGCAACTAGTATCTCACTTTGTGCTTGGTCAAGTGCCGATAACAGACTGGTCGATAGAACTGTTAAACATCCGGTAGAGGTGCATGTTTGGGGATGCTTCTCAAAACGTGGTTTTGGCAATTTGAACTTGTTTACCGAAACTTTGAATGCTGCAAGGATGAACCAAATATACCAGAAAGCATTATTACTATCTGCCCAAAGACTGTTTCCAAGCCCAAGTGATTCATGGATATTACAAGAAGATAATGACCCCAAACACCGAAGTCGCCTATGCAGCGCGTGGAAACAAGATAAAGGCATCGAGGTCTTGGACTGGCCCTCACAGTCTCTTGACGCAAACCCAATTGAAAACCTTTAGGTTTTGATAAAGCTTAAACTTCGAGGAAAAAAAACGCTAACTGCTGCCGAGCTAACTCGCAATTTAAAGGTCATATGGAGGTCATTATCCCGTGAATATGCTGAAAAATTAGTTGAAAGTATGCCTCAAACATGCCTGGCTATTATGAACAACGGAGGAGACTGGACACCTTATTGATAATAAAGCATCAAAGTTTGTATGATTAACTACGTGTTTCATGATTTTCCAATGCTAAACTTAATTTTTTTTATAACTTATGCCGGTTACGTTCTTTTGTTACGTACTATACATAGCTAGAGACTGTAGGCAGGTAACAAAAAATAATGTTGAACTAAAGCTTCACTCTATCTTCCCAGGGCTGCACCGCCCCACGCTGTCCAAGCACAGGAGCTGGAACTCATGGACAATTCACAAAGGAAGCCGGCATGCTTGGATACAATGAGGTACGCCTAATTCTCAACCCATCTAATTACTATGTAGATCTCGTGTTGAAGATGTAAAGTATTTATGGCTGACCCACTCGATATCCTTGCAGATCTGCCTGTTGGAGAATAATGCAATATTGAAATGGAATGATGAAGCCTAGGTTCCCAACTTGATATCTGGAAATCAATGGGTGTCTTACGATAATGATAAATCTGTTAAAGCAAAGGTAAACAACTCTTAAAATATTTTTTTTATGCAATATTTCACTATATTTGGAGTTTTAAATTTTGTCAAAAATTTTCATTTAAAACAAGATTATGATGAAAAATTGTAACTGTTTGATTTATTTAATTCATTTTTAATATCAATTAATAACATTATGAGCACGTGAGATATTAACAATTAATTAATTGTTTTTTAGATTGATAACATAAAGAAATACAACCTAGGGGGTGCGATGGTCTGGAATATGGACACTGATGTCTTCCGGGGAAAATGTGGTAGAGGACCGTTTCCTCTGCTTTCAGCTCTTAGCAAAGGCATCAATAGCAAATAATGTCAGGTAATTATTTTTTGAATTTCAATCAGTAAGTTAATATTTTAAAATAAATAATATCTTTATAAACAGTGAAAAAATTATAACAATTTTTTATTTACAAACTTTGGCTTTGAAAAGTCGTCATTTTATTTTACCTTAAAAAAGAACGGTAATTTTATAATAAAAAATATATAAGTAAAATTCATAGCTTTTTAATATTCTGTAAAAAAAAACAACTTTTAATAAAGAAAAATAAGTCGACAGTCAAAAAAAATATGATGACACGTTTAAATTAAATACACCCATTTTTGTCAGTACGGATCTCGCTCGGAAATAGAAATCGTTTCATTTATTTAATTATAACTTTATTTTATTTACAGAATATTATAAAAATAAAATGTATATTCACCTATTTTTTTAAAATTTAATTTCCGTCCTTTGACAAGGCCAAATAATGTCTTGAAGATGTTGAAAAATTTGATAAAATTATGATTTTTCAAAACCAAAGTTTGTTAATAAAATTAATTGATTTAATTTTTAAACTTATCTTTTACCGTAGGTTTATGTGTAATCTTTTATTTCCAATTTAAAAAAGGACATCTTAATGCTTAAATCAATCGGTAATAATAATCTCCAATCAATCGGGAAAACACATATTTATCATATTAAAAGTAAAGTTATTAGAAAAAAAAAAAATGCCCTTAGAATAAGGAATGCATTTAACTTTTGTGATTTATTTTTTTTCTATTGGTGCTGTATATTTTTCGTATTTCGCAGATCTTCCCAGCTTTTCGAGCACTGCATGGGTAAAATTGATCAGTTCTTGTCGATAGCGCTGCCCATTGACAGTGTCGCCTGGTTTCAAAAGCTCCTAGTACACGATTTCTTTCTGGTCCCACCAAACGCATTGTTATGTGCCTCGTGCGGAACGTCACTAGCTTGACATGTGACTCCCGCGGATTGCACAATACATGAAGGACTCTCGATCAACGTTGATAAATGATAGACTTTCAATACTTTAATTATTATGTTTATTTCACGGACGGAGAAACGCTTCCGTCGGTGGTCATGTCAGTTATGAGGCTAGGCGAGTATATCCTGAGCTCTCCAATACACAGGTACAAGACCTCCTACAAAGGGTCGGTCCCTACACACAAACATATAGATAAGGCACACACCGGACACAGTCATAAGAAAATAGGTGCACAAATGTTATTCTACCACTTCTGAAGCGATTAAACCAATTTTAACAGGAAGTTTTCGATGGTGCATATTTTCCATAGGCCCTTTTTGTAGCCGGCTTTGGTACTACTTTCGGGGGCAGAAATATACCTTGAAAAAATAAATGGTGCCCGCTGCCCGACTGGCGGGCGCTAATTGTGCTCTTGGGTACCAAAAGGTTGGGGACCCCTGGCCTAATCAATGTGAGTAAGCCAGTACCAGGTAAAAAAAGAGGATGACCGAGTGCACTTCGGAATATCCCACCAGTTAATCAAACAGTTCGACGTGGAGAAAAATGTCCTGCAAAAGACGCTCAATATGATAATGTCGATCACGTGCCAAAATTTGACGACAAGAAAGAAGCCACTCGGTGTAAATATCCCCAATGTAAGGGACGTACGCATGTGTACTGTCACAAATGCAAAATACACTTGTGTTTTACTAGGAGTAGTAACTGCTTTTTCAATTTCCACTCGAAATCGAGACATGTGTAGAACTTTTTTCCTGATTATTAACAGTTTTAGTAATAATAATTAAAGTTTTACTTATTTTAATTAGAGTTTTTGTTATATATTTTAGAAATCTTTCAATTTACAACCGTGTTTTATTAGGATTCTCTAAATTTATAAGTAATTTTCATATATGCATGTATATAAGTATGAACGTGATTTTACTCACTCTGGTCCTATTGTACATTACAATGTTCATGCTGTATTTTCCATAAAAAAAAATTTGTTATACCTTTTCCATATTTTAGGAGATATTGAAAAAAAAAATTTTTTCAACAAAAAATAAATAGTCAGGTCTGAGGCGGTTAAATAATCTATATTACAACATACATACATATCGTATTTTATAAAACATACAATTCTCATATGCTCCCAGAGTGACGCAGAAGATCTCATCAATGCAGAAGTATTCTATTTCTGTTTAGCTAAAAGTACAAACCTCATACCTTGCTTCTAAAGATCAGCATGAAAAAACAACACTAAACGGAGAGAAGAGAAAATGTTGATTTCACATGGGCCCTATTCATCATGTAAAGAATAACAGCCCACACAAAGGCCAAAATCTCTCATAGGCAGAGCTTTGTTGGAATATTTTCACCGTTATAAATGTTTATGTATGTGTCTTGATAGAGACCGCTTGTGTCTACTTGTCCACGAGCATTGATCACAAGTAAATGCCTTCTCATCAGTATGTATAAGTTTGTGTTGTTTTAAACTAGCCTTCTGATTACATAAATATGAGCATTGATCACAAGCAAATGGCTTCTCGTCAGTATGTTTAAGTTTGTGTTGATTTAAGTTTGCCTTCCGATAACAAGAATATGAGCATTGATCACAAGCAAATGGCTTCTCACCGGTATGTATGAGTTTGTGTCGTTTTAAATGGTACATCTGAGAAAATGAATACGAGCATTGATCACAAGCAAATGGCTTCTCACCAGTATGTATGAGTTTGTGTTGTTTTAAACTAGCCTTCTGATTACATGAATATGAACATTGATCACAAGAAAATGGCCTCTCTTTGTTATGTATAAGTTTGTGTTTATTTAAGCGTGCCTTCCGATTACAAGAATATGAGCATTGATCACAAGCAAATGGCTTCTCACCTGTATGTATGAGTTTGTGTCGTTTTAAATGGTACATCTGAGAAAATGAATACGAGCATTGATCACAAGCAAATGGCTTCTCGTCGGTATGTATAAGTTTGTGCTGTTTTAAATGGTCCTTCCGATTATATGAATGTGAACATTGATCGCAAGCAAATGGCTTCTCGTCAGTATGTTTAAGTTTGTGTTGATTTAAGTTTGCCTTCCGATTACAAGAATATGAGCATTGATCACAAGCAAATGGCTTTTCACCAGTATGTATGAGTTTGTGTTGTTTTAAAGTTACCTTCTGATTACATGAATATGAGCATTGATCACAAGCAAATGGCTTCTCACCAGTATGTATCAGTTTGTGTTGTTTTAAATCCAGCTTCCGATAGCAAGAATATGAGCATTGATCACAAGCAAATGGCTTCTCGCCGTTATGTTTGAGTTTGTGTTGTTTTAAACTTGCCTTCTGATAACAAGAATATGAGCATTGATCACAAGCAAATGGCTTCTCGGCGTTATGTTTGAGTTTGTGTTGTTTTAACTTTGCCTTCAGATTACAAGAATATGAGCATTGATCACAAGCAAATGGCTTCTCGTCGTTATGTTTGAGTTTGTGTTGTTTTAAACTAGCCTTCTGATTACATGAATATGAACATTGATCACAAGAAAATGGCCTCTCTTTGTTATGTATAAGTTTGTGTTTATTTAAGTGTGTCTCCCGATAACAAGAATATGAGCATTGATCACAAGCAAATGGCTTCTCGTCGGTATGTATAAGTTTGTGCTGTTTTAAATGGTCCTTCCGATTATATGAATGTGAACATTGATCGCAAGCAAAAGGCTTCTCGCCGGTCCGTATAACTTTGTGCTTTACCAAGAAAATTTTCTGGCTATAGGAGTATGAACATTTACCATCGGTAAAGAGCTCCTTGCCAGTATGAATTTGGAGAGCTTTATTCTGCAAATCTAAACCATGTGATTGCAGTTGCTCCTGAAACAAACAAAAAAATATTGTTAAATTTTGTTTTCACGGCATAAGTTACTTACAATAGTTACTGTATAAACTATGCTTATTTGGAAACATACGCGCAGGACTCCGAGGCAAGTTGGATTCTTGTAAATCGAAAAGCGTTTTTACTAATGATACTTTTAACACATGAACATAACATAACATTAAATAATTTGAAACGTGCTGACAACATCATAACACTTATATTACTAATATAATCTCTGCTTAGTAAAACTAGTATAAATTGCATTGAAATTTATGAATTCCTGAGATTATTTCATCATCGTCTTTTTAAATATTTACTGAAAAATGATTTATTATTACATGCTTAAAAATATAATTAAATGAATAATAATGCATGTAATTTGCCCAGCCCTCTTAAAGCTTAAGGAAGGGAATAAAATATTTACGAAATAAAGAACGACACGACACAGTAGAGCAGAGGTGTCAAACTTAATTTTGCAGAGGGCCATATATTAAATTTAGAATGTGTAGGCGGGCCAGATTCAAATAAAATAAGTCTAAAAGCTCTGAAAAACATGATTCTTCTTTCTGTGACACATTGGGATCACGGGCCGTATTGATACGGCTCGAGGGCCGAAAGCGGCCCGCGGGCCGTATCTTTGACATGACTGCAGTAGAGGTAATGGCAGTACATAAAAAAATGTTGGAATTTCTCAGATGATAAACTGAGAACACCCAAGAAATCCCAAATTTCTTGATTTCTAGATCTCCAAATTTACATACCATGGGACACAAGTACCAGAGTAAACGTGCCAAAACTCAATCTGTGCAGGTGGCTGTTTAATGCCATTATTTTAATACTAGTGGGTCGCGAGTGTTGTTGAAGACCTCGAATGCCCAGGGTCGGCCTCAGCCTGTGCGGTGAGCTACAGAGACACGCATATTACCTGCTCTCGCCCGACAGCTGCTCGGGAGATCGCCTTTTCACGCTCCAGCAGTGCTCTTTCAACATCGAATTCTTCAATTTTGATGTCGTCTGGCCCAAGAACCGGGGAAGCGACTCTTTCCTGTTCCAGCAAAGACCTCTCGACGTCGAATTCATCTGCATTGACCTCGCCATACGGCGGGGCGCCGGGGAAGGATGCCTCGCTAATGACAGACTCTCCGCCGTCTTCAAGATCAGGGATTTCTTGCTTTACATTAAGGCAACTCTCAAAGATAGCATTCAGTAATACGTAGCACTGCGACATTCTGTTGGGTAAAGAGGCAACTCTTTCGTGTTCCGGCAAAGATCTCTCGACGTCGAGCTCCTCTACTTGGACCTCGCCGGGGAAGGACGCCTCGGCCGGCGCGTCCTCGCGCTTCACGGAAAATATCTCGCTAATGACAGACTCTCCGCCATCTTCAAGATCAACATCCAGTTTTACAGGAGCGTCCGCTTTAAGATAATTCTTAGAGATATCATGCAGTAATACGTAGCACTGCGCATACATCCTGTTGAGTAAAGCCGACGGCTACGATCTTCACTTCACGACGACGCGCGCGGATGGTGACAGAGCAATGGCGCTGAGAACCATAGACAAAGTGAATAAATACTCTATTATTTTTTGTGATTTTATAAAATATTTTGTAATTTTTCATTTGTACTTAATAAATCGGATCTTTATAACGCGGGAAAGTTTTTGGTACTTGTTTTTTATCCGACCACCAAAGAAACTTGTCTATCGTTTTGCTTCTTTTGTTGGCAACAGCGAGTAAACACGTATTGTGAATTACGTATTTGAATTAAATAAATATATTGATTTCAAAGTATAACCGTCAAAGATAACCGTCAAACAAAAAATGAATTTACTTCAGTTATCAACAATCGTACACGACAAGGCTAGTAGCGTTCTTTTTCTACAACAGCGTGGTATTTCGTGTGAAAATGCGACACATACATCCTTTCGACACCATCATGGATGGCATTGTAACATTCTGCCCACCAGGATAATGCATGTCTCATATTTCATTGTTTATAAAATGTGACTTTATTGAATACTTAAAACTATATTAATATATGATACAAAATTGAAAAAAAACTTTCGCCGTTGATGTTAAGTTGCTTATGATAATGGATGTAGATCAAAAGGCTGGCGAAATGTTTGCGTATTCGTTTATTAAGATGGACAAAAGAATATTACGTGGTTACTAGTCGAGTGTCTGCGTCTCTCTGTGGCGTGGGTGGCCTTATCGCTAGGGTTTGTAGGGGTTGTCGTAAAATAGAAAGTCTCTACCTGAGGTAGAGGCGGAGCTAACCAAGACAAATAATGTAGCGGTGTATTTACACTGACCGCTACAAAACTTTCATTTCTTTGACGGTTATACTTTAAATTAAATAAATAAACAATACGTGTTGACTCGCTGTTGCCAACAATAGAAGCAAAACAATAGACAAAGTACTTTGGTGGTCGGATAAAAAACAAGTACCAAGTTTTTTATAACTCCCGCACCGAGCGGCCACAGGTGTTAGTAAGAATTGTCACGGTTTCAAAAGCAGCGCATAAACAATGTCATTCAACAACACATTTTTTTTTTAAATCTCAACCAAATGCAAAGACTGGTTTCACCAACCTTTCACGGTTGGCAAATCGGTTTCTTTTAATAATTAACATGCGGAAAAATCACTCAAGTATTGATTGAAAATATTTAAACGAAAATTCACTATCTAAAATATTTATTTCTGAAATATATAATCTGAAAAACAACCTAATAGTCGATTAAAATAGAGTATATTATTAAAGATATAATATTTTAAAAAAAAATTACTTCATGGAGGAGGTAACACATAATAAATAAGGATATTGGCATCAATGGCAGAGTATTTTTAGAGCAATAGTTTGGAAGTTATTACTTTACTCCTCGTCCACAGATTAGACACAAATATAATTTATTGTATATTTTACTAAAATATTTTACGATTTAATATTTGCATCAGACATCAGCTGACTTATATGTTGATATAAAAAAAATTCTATTGATTATTTTACTTTTTTCGTAATATGCATTATTACGAAGAAATATACTTTGAGGAACCCAAACAATTAAAAAATAATCACTAACCCTTTGCTTATAACCTTTCGTTTTTAGCTATTTAGCAAACCCAATTTGAGAAAGACATTCGCACTAAATGTTGCAGCTTTTCTGCAAAAATATGGATTCGATGGCTTATACATCGACTGGGAGTATCCGGCTCAAAGAGGAGGCTCACCTGCTGATGTTAACAACTATGTTGAACTCCTCAAGACGGAGAGTCTTCAGCAAAAGCGGATACCTTATTACTGCAGCAGTAGCGTCAGGGGAGAATTCAGTCGCCCAATCCTACTACATACCTTCCTTGAGCCAGTGAGGGTTTTTTTGAGACTTTTACATTATTTTCTTTACACATATAAATTATTTATCCATGTTCCAAGAGTAACAATTATCCACGTTTCTTGGCACATTCAAAGCTTTTGCCAACATTTTAGCCATAATGTTTAAACTTGTTTTGGAAGACAATTTGCTTTTCATTAAAGGTAGCTTGATTTTATAAACATCATGACTTACGACTTTCACGGCGTATGGGAGGGGAAAAGAGGACATCATTTTCCACTTCTTGTTTCTAAGGTTGAACAAACTAACGGAGAGAAACTTAATGCACCGTAAAAATTTATCTAGGACCAAAAATGTCCTGGGCACAAGAAAACAAAGACCGCGACAGGGACAAGATAATCTTTTCTGATTAAGCTTCGTTTAGGGCAACTAGTATCTCACTTTGTGCTTGGTCAAGTGCCGATAACAGACTGGTCGATAGAACTGTTAAACATCCGGTAGAGGTGCATGTTTGGGGATGCTTCTCAAAACGTGGTTTTGGCAATTTGAACTTGTTTACCGAAACTTTGAATGCTGCAAGGATGAACCAAATATACCAGAAAGCATTATTACTATCTGCCCAAAGACTGTTTCCAAACCCAAGTGATTCATGGATATTACAAGAAGATAATGACCCCAAACACCGAAGTCGCCTATGCAGCGCGTGGAAACAAGATAAAGGCATCGAGGTCTTGGACTGGCCCTCACAGTCTCCTGACGCAAACCCAATTGAAAACGTTTAGGTTTTGATAAAGCTTAAACTTCGAGGAAAAAAAACGCTAACTGCTGCCGAGCTTACTCGCAGTTTAAAGGTCATATGGAGGTCATTACTGTACATAGCTAGAGACTGTAGGTAGGTAACAAAAAATAATTTTGAACTGAAGCCAGCAACATCTTTTATGTGTGAATTTATCAATCGATCCCAGTTCGTAGAACCTTAACGTTAGTTTTAAATATCAGGCAATAATTTCTAAATAGTAAATAATTTTATTTCTGCTGCCTGAACAATAATGCCTGTCAAAACCAACGAACATAACTCTTATTGTTGCTACAAATACATAGAAACTCGCTTTCTGGATGCCAGCTCTCAAATGTGGATAAGAAAAGGAGTCCCGGCCAAAAAACTGGTGATGGGAGTGGGCTTTTACGGACGCAGCTTCACTCGAAGTCCGACTCAACGTGCGCCGTGGAGGGCACCACGGAGCGGACACGCTAGGCGCCCGGATTTCGCCCATCTGCACGTCTTCTGCGAGCATTCGGCCAACATGGAACAGCGTCTCAGGATCCCGCCGCCGCGCCAACGGCAGGAACCGAAGACCAGGAGGAGGAAACACAGTCGCGACAGGAATCCCACCAGCGACACCCATCGCTGGGCCCTGACGCTCAACGACACGAGACCGCCAAGACCAGGGAAAGGTGCGCCGCCCAACAAATGGCACCATGGAGCGGACAGCACAAGAAGACGAGACCAGGAGGAACGCCGAGGAGGCGAAACCCCCCCCCCCCCAGCAGCAGAAAAGAAGAATGTCCTTGGAGGACATGGGAGCAGAATTTATTGTTCATGTATTTTATATGTATTTCTCTTTTCACATGTGCCTTCAAGACGGCCTCAATTAAAGGATACGCTCCCGCAACCCGGAAGAGTGCCAGAAGGCTTGCCTGGGTGTGGGGTGCGAATGCCACCACATAAAAAAAAGCTTCACTCTATCTTTCCAGGGCTGCACCAACCCACGCTGTCCAAGCACAGGAGCTGGAACTCATGGACAATTCACAAAGGAAGCCGGCATGCTCGGATACAATGAGGTATACCTAATTCTCAACCCATCTAATTACTATGTTGATCTCGTGTTGAAGATGTAAAGTATTTATGCTTTCTGATGGCTGACCCACTCGATATCCTTGCAGATCTGCCTGTTGGAGAATAATGCAATATTGAAATGGGATGATGAAGCCTAGGTTCCCAACTTGATATCTGGAAACCAATGGGTGTCTTACGATAATGATAAATCTGTTAAAGCAAAGGTAAACAACTCTTAAAATATTTTTTTTATGCAATATTTCACTATATTTGGAGTTTTAAAATTTTCATTTAAAACAAGATTATGATGAATAATTGTAACTGCTTGATTTATTTAATTCATTTTTAATATCAATTAATAACATTATGAGCACGTGAGATATTAACAATTAATTAATTGTTTTTTAGATTGATAACATAAAGAAATACAACCTAGGGGGTGCGATGGTCTGGAGTATGGACACTGATGACTACCGGGGAAAATGTGGTAGAGGACCGTTTCCTCTGCTTTCAGCTCTTAGCAAAGGCATCAATAGCAAATAATGTCAGGTAATTATTTTTTGAATTTCAATCAGTAAGTTAATATTTTTAAATAAACAATATCTTTATTAACAGTGAAAAAATTATAACAATTTTTTTTTTACAAACTTTGGCTTTGAAAAGTCGTCATTTTATTTTACCTTAAAAAAGAACGGTAATTTAATAATAAAAAATATATAAGTAAAATTCATAGCTTTTTTAATATTCTGTAAAAAAAACAACTTTTAACAAAGAAAAATAAATCGACAGTTAAAAAAAATATCATGACACGTTTAAATTAAATACACCCATTTTTGTCAGTACGGATCTCGCTCGGAAATCGAAATCGTTTCATTATTTCATTTATTTAATTATAACTTTATTTTATTTACTGAATATTATAAAAATAAAATTTATATTTACCTATTTTTTTATTATTTAATTTCCGTCCTTTAACAAGGTCAAATAATGTCTTGAAGATGTTGAAAAATTTGATAAAATTATGATTTTTCAAAACCAAAGTTTGTTAAAAAAATTAATTGATTTAATTTTTAAACTTATCTTTTACCGTAGGTTTATGTGTAATCTTTTATTTCCAATTTAAAAAAGACATCTTAATGCTTAAATCAATCGGTCATAATAATCTCCAATCAATCGGGAAAACACATATTTATCATATTAAAAGTAAAGTTATTAGAAAAAAAAAAAAATACCCTTAGAATATGGAATGCATTCAACTTTTGTGATTTATTTTTTTTCTATTGGTGCTGTACATTTTTCGTATTCTAACCTGTTTGAAATTTTTAGCTATAAATGTACATTTTAAAATTTCTATTAAAAATAATTAGTCGTTGCATATTTGCCCCAATTACCAGATTTTCATACTATTATTTACTACTACTTATTATTTATTTAACATAAAAATATAAACAGTAATTTTTATATTTTATAATTATATTTTTTCCATTTCCAACTAGGCGTGCCACTAGGTTTCCGGCTTTTTTTTTTATCAATGAAAAGTGTATAATTTTAAAAGAAATACAAAAAATAGTTTATTCAAAGTATCGTCACATTTTTGCTATCTCTCTGGCAGTACACGAATACCGTGACGATAAAACGACGCGTCGGACCGAAACCGTTCAAGCATCCAATTCGGGAGCAGAAATATACCTTGAAAAAATAAATGGCGCTTGCCGCCCGACTGGCGGGCGCCATTTGTGCTCTTGGGTACCAAAAGGTTGGGGACCCCTGGCCTAATCAATGTGAGTAAGCCAGTACCAGGTAAAAAAAGAGGATGACCGAGTGCACTTCGGAATATCCCACCAGTTAATCTGAGCCACTCGGTGTAAATATCCCCAATGTAAGGGACGTAAGCATGTGTACTTTCACAAATGCAAAATACACTTGTGTTTTACTAGGAGTAGTAACTGCTTTTTCAATTTCCACTCGAAATCGAGACATGTGTAGAACTTTTTTCATGATTATTAACAGTTTTAGTAATAATAATTAAAGTTTTACTTATTTTAATTAGAGTTTTTGTTATATATTTTAGTTATCTTTCAATTTACAACCGTGTTTTATTTAATTCCTCTAAATTTATAAGTAATTTTCATATATACATGTATATAAGTATGAAGGTGATTTTACTCACTCTGGTCCTATTGTACATTACAATGTTCATGCTGTATTTTCCATAAAAAAAAATTTGTTATACCTTTTCCATATTTTAGGAGATATTGAAAAAAAATTTTTTCAACAAAAAATAAATAGTCGAGGCGGTTAAATAATCTATCCACGAAACATACATATCGTATTTTATAAAACATACAATTCTCTTATGCTCCCAGAGTGACGCAGAAGATCTCATCAATGCAGAAGTATTCTATTTCTGTTTAGCTAAAAGTACAAACCTCATACCTTGCTTCTAAAGATCAGCATGAAAAATCAACACTAAACAGAGAGAAGAGAAAATGTTGATTTCACATTGGCCCTATTCATCATCCACTATAATAATAGCCATTGTGTGTGTGTGTGTGTATGTTTCATTTTTTTGTTCTCTATAGAATATCTTAAAAGATACAACGCTGATTTTTTGCACGTACGTTCAGTAAGTTTTTCCGCAGCTATGTGCCGAATTTCAAGTCGATAAGATAATATTTTCATTCATAATCTAATTAAATAAAACTTTCAAATATGCTTTATGTACGAATTATATGATTCTGTTGTTCACAGCGAGAATTTCAAATTTAGAATTTTTACAAAAAAGCAAAATATGATGCTTCTAAGAAATTTCCAGTTTATGTCAGCTTAACACAAGTACCAATTTTATTTTTTAGTTGCGTTAGAAATTATTAATCTCATCATTAATAACTTAAAATGCCTCCTAAAAAAATAACACCGTCTAAGCACAGCAAACGTAATTAAAAAAGAATAGCACAATTGAACGTGATAAAGACTGCATCTAATATAGAACAGTGCAGTGAAAGTGATTCGTTGTTTGTGACACGAAATGAGATATTTCCTAGAATGGCCGTGCTTTCGAAATTAATATACGGTTATTCAAAATATATGTGTACAAAATGAAATCAAATATTCATCTAATTGTCAGCCAAACATATGTTCAAACACTTTTGCATCGTTCATCGAATACATCATTTTATGACGGGCTACATTTCTAGTGTAAAGAATAACAGCCCACACAAAGGCCAAAATCTCTCATAGGCAGAGCTTTGTAGGAATATTTTCACCGTTATAAACCTTCGAAGTGAGGGTTGCAAGTGACAGAATCCACTACTCTTGACATCAAAACACGAACCTTACAAAAAGCCTCCCTCAGGTCTGAGATCTTCAAAGCAGCTTACCTTCCAGTACCTAAGCGGATGTGCTTGAGGAAGAACAAAGTATCAGCAAATGGACGCAGTACACAAAACCAAATGTATATAATTAATAAGTGTTTTATTAAATTTTAAGAAATTACAATTTTAATGAGAATCAATGTGGTATGAAATTGACAAACCAAAATATGGAAAAATCAAACAATTTTTATTTGAAAATACATTCAAGTATGTTGATGTATGTGTCTTGATAGAGACCGCTTGTGTCTACTTGTCCACGAACATTGATCACAAGTAAATGCCTTCTCATCAGTATGTATAAGTTTGTGTTGTTTAAAATTTTTCTTCTCATTACAAGAATATGAGCATTGATCACAAGCAAATGGCTTCTCGTCGTTATGTATAAGTTTGTGTTGTTTTAATTTAGTCTTCTGATAACAAGAATATGGGCATTGATCACAAGCAAACGGTTTCTCGCCATTATGTTTGAGTTTGTGTTGTTTTAAACTTGCCTTATGATTACATGAATATGAGCATTGATCACAAGAAAATGGCCTCTCTTTGTTATGTATAAGTTTGTGTTGTTTTAAACTTGCCTTCAGATTACATGAATATGAGCATTGATCACAAGCAAATGGCTTCTCGTCAGTGTGTTTAAGTTTGTGTTGATTAAAGTTTGTCTTCCGATAACAAGAATATGAGCATTGATCACAAGCAAATGGCTTCTCACCGGTATGTATGAGTTTGTGTTGTTTTAAATTAACCTTCAGATTACATGAATATGAGCATTGATCACAAGCAAATGGCTTCTCACCGGTATGTATGAGTTTGTGACGTATTAAATGCCTCTTCTCATAAAATGAATTCGAGCATTGATCACAAGCAAATGGCTTCTCGTCGTTATGTTTAAGTTTGTGTTGTTTTAATTTAGTCTTCTGATAACAAGAATATGGGCATTGATCACAAGCAAACGGTTTCTCGCCATTATGTTTGAGTTTGTGTTGTTTTAAACTTGCCTTATGATTACATGAATATGAGCATTGATCACAAGAAAATGGCCTCTCTTTGTTATGAATAAGTTTGTGTTGTTTTAAACTTGTCTTCTCATTACAAGAATATGAGCATTGATCACAAGCAAATGGCTTCTCGTCAGTATGTTTAAGTTTATGTTGTTTTAAAGAGTCCTTCTGATTACATGAATATGAGCATTGATCACAAGCAAATGGCTTCTCACCGGTATGTATGAGTTTGTGTCGTGTTAAATGGAACTTCAGATTAGATGAATATGAGCATTGATCACAAGCAAATGGCTTCTCGTCAGTATGTTTAAGTTTGTGTCGTTTTAAATGATACTTCTGATTAAATAAATGCGAGCATTCATCACAAGCAAATCGCTTCTCACCTGTATGTATGAGTTTGTGTCGTTTTAAATGGTACATCTGAGAAAATGAATACGAGCATCGATCACAAGCAAATGGCTTCTCACCGGTATGTATGAGTTTGTGACGTATTAAATGCCTCTTCTGATTAAACGAATTCGAGCATTGATCACAAGCAAATGGCTTCTTGCCGGTATGTATAAGTTTGTGCTGTTTTAAATGGTCCTTCCGATTATATGAATGTGAACATTGATCGCAAGCAAAAGGCTTCTCACCGGTCTGTATAACTTTGTGCTTTACCAAGAGCTCCTTGCCAGTATTAATTTGGAGAGCTTTATTCTGCAAATCTAAACCTTGTGATTGCAGTTGCTCCTGAAACAAACAAAAAATATTGTTAAATTTTGTTTTCACGGCATAAGTTACTTACAATAGTTACTGTATAAACTATGCTTATTTGTAACATACGCGCAAGACTCCCAGGCAAGTTGGATTCTTGTAAATCGAAAAGCGTTTTTACTAATGATACTTTTAACACATGAACATAACATAACATTAAATAATTTGAAACGTGCTGACAACATCGTGACACTTATATTACTAATATAATCTCTGCTTAGTAAAACTAGTATAAATTGCATTGAGAAATTTATGAATTCCTGAGATTATTTCATCATCGTCTTTTTAATTATTTACTGAAAAATGATTTATTATTACATGCTTAAAAACATAATTAAATGAATAATAATACATGTAATTTGCCCAGCCCTCTTAAAGCTAAAGGAAGGGAATAAAATATTTACGAAATAAAGAATGACACGACACAGTAGAGGTGGTATGGCAGTACATAAAAAAATGTTGGAATTTCTCAGATGATAAACTGAGAACACCCAAGAAATCCCAAATTTCTTGATTTCTAGATCTCCAAATTTACATACCATGGGACACAAGTACCAGAGTAAACGTGCCAAAACTCAATCTGTGCAGGTGGCTGTTTAATGCCATTATTTTAATACTAGTGGGTCGCGAGTGTTGTTGAAGACCTCGAATGCTTAGGGTCGGCCGCAGCCGGTGCTGTGAGGTACAGAGACACGCATATTACCTGCTCTCGCCCGACACCTGCTCGGGAGAGCGCCTTTTCACGCTCCAGCAGTGCTCTTTCAACATCGAATTCTTCAATTTTGATGTCGTCTGGCCCAAGAACCGGGGAAGCGACTCTTTCCTGTTCCAGCAAAGACCCCTCGACGTCGAATTCATCTGCATTGACCTCGCCATACGGCGGGGCGCCGAGGAAGGATGCCTCGCTAATGACAGACTCTCCGCCGTCTTCAAGATCAGGGATTTCTTGCTTTACATTAAGGCAACTCTCAAAGATATCATTCAGTAATATGTAGCACTGCGACATTCTGTTGGGTAAAGAGGCAACTCTTTCGTGTTCAGGCAAAGATCTCTCGACGTCGAGCTCCTCTACTTGGACCTCGCCGGGGAAGGACGCCTCGGCCGGCGCGTCCTCGCGCTTCACGGAAAATATCTCGCTAATGACAGACTCGCCGCCATCATCAAGATCAAGATCCAGTTTTACAGGAGCGTCCGCTTTAAGATAATTCTTAGAGATATCATGCAGTAATACGTAGCACTGCGCATACATCCTGTTGAGTAAAGCCGACGGCTACGATCTTCACTTCACGACGACGCGCGCGGATGGTGACAGCAATGGCGCTGAGAACCATAGACAAAATGAATAAATACTCTATTATTTTTTGTGATTTTATAAAATATTTTGTAATTTTTCCTTTGTACTTAAATAAATCGGATCTTTATAACGCGGGAAAGTATTTTATAACTCCCGCACCGAGCGGCCACAGGTGTTAGTAAGAATTGTCACGGTTTCAAAAGCGGCGCATAAACAATGTCATTCAACAACACATTTTTTTTTTAAATCTCAATAACCAAATGCAAAGACTGGTTTCACCAATCTTTCACGGTTGGCATATCGGTTTCTATTAAAAATTAACATGCGGAAAAATCACTCAAGTATTTGATTGAAAATATTTAAACGAAAATCCACTATCTAAAATATTTATTTCTGAAATATATAATCTGAAAAACAACCTAATAGTCGATTGAAATAGAGTATATTATTATTGATATAATATTTAAAAAAAAAAAATTACTTCATGGAGTTGGTAGCACATAATAAATAAGGAAATTGGCATCAAAGGCAGAGTAGTTTTAGAGCAAGAGTTTTGAAGTTATTACTTTACTCCTCGTCCACAGATTAGACACAAATATAATTTATTGTATATTTTACTCAAATTTTTGTATCAGACATCAGCTGACTTATATCTCGCTATAAAAAAATTCTATTGATTATTTTACTTTCTTCGTAATATGCATTATTACGAAGAAATATACTTTGAGGAACCCAAACAATATAAAAATACTCACTAACCCTTTGCTTATAACCTTTCGTTTTTAGCTCTTTAGCAAACCCAATTTGAGAAAGACATTCGCACTAAATGCTGCAGCTTTTCTGCAAAAATATGGATTCTATGGCTTATACATCGACTGGGAGTATCCGGCTCAAAGAGGAGGCTCACCTGCTGATGTTAACAACTATGTTGAACTCCTCAAGACGGAGAGCCTTCAACAAAAGCGGATACCTTATTACTGCAGCAGTAGCGTCAGGGGAGAATTCAGTCGCCCAATCCTACTACATGCCTTCCTTGAGCCAGTGAGGGTTTTTTTGAGACTTTTACATTATTTTCATTACACATATAAATCATTTATCCATGTTCCAAGAGTAACAATTATCCACGTTTCTTGGCACATTCAAAGCTTTTGCCAACATTCTAGCCATAATGTTTAAACTTGACATAATTCTCCGCTTTTTGTGTCTAAGGTTTAACAAACTAACGGAGGGAAGAACCTCAATATTGTGAGTTTTTTTTTTCTATTTACATAATTTTGTTATCATTTACATAGCTAGAGACTGTATGTACGTAACAAAGAATAATGTCAATCTGAAGCCAGTAACATCTTTTATGTGTGAATTTATCAATCTATACCTGTTTGTGGAACCTTAACGTTATATGTTTAGGATTGATAATTTTTAAAAGCAGGCAATCCCAAGGCCTTTCAATCTCTCTCATTAGCCAAGTGGTAATAAGCCAATTGTCCTCTTTTGCGTTATTTACTTAGGCTAAACAATAAAAAATCCTATTCGCTATTTGCTATTTTGCTTCACCATAATTAGTTTAACGGGAAAAATAGTATGTTATTTTAAATTCTTATCTATTAAAATCCAGATATCATGACATTTATTATGTTAGTATTGTTACCAACCCGATGAGACAATAGATTATTTTAAGTTTGAATTTAATCTAGATGTTATTTACTATTGTTGAATAAAATGGCGCCCGCCAGACCGGCGCTGCTTTTTAAGTTTAAACTAGTTTAACGAGCCGACCATGGTCCTATCGAATCGGATTTGTATCGGCAACCTATGGATGCCTGAAGTCGTCAACATGGTCCTATCGAATCGGATTTATATCGGCAACCTATGGATGCCTGAAGTCACCAACATGGTCCATTAGAAACGGATTCATAATCAGAAATATATGGATCTTCGGAAGTGAATCGGAAACCAGGATCAGAAACAGTGATCCTCTGAAGCCAAAATGTCAGTGCAAATTGAATTAGACGCACTCTTAGAAATGGTATACAAAATGTTACCACCGGCGACAGCACGAACAGCTGTCGACTGGAATTTACCAACTTTCAGTGGGAAAACCTCAGATTGGTTGACTTTTAAAGCAGCCTATGAAGAATCATCGAAATTCTTTGAATTTACTCCACGCGAGAATACTTCTCGATTGCGAACGTGTTTGACAGGAGCAGCGAGAGATTCAGTTGTCTATCTGTTATCTGCTTGTTGTGATCCGTCAGTAATACTGAAAACCCTAGAACGAAGATTTGGGAACCCACACGCGCTTGTGGCAGACCGAATAGAAAAAGAAAAAGAAAGAAAAAAGGCAAGGGAAAAAGAAAGAATAAAAATCCAGCAAGAAAGAATAAAAATTATTCTTGAATATGAACAAGAAAAGGCAAAAATTCAGGAAGAAAAGGCAAAAATCCAGCAAGAAAGAATAAAAATCATTCTTGAATATGAACAAGAAAAGGCAAAAATCCAGCAAGAAAAGGCAAAAATTAACGAAGAACTTGTAGAAAAGAGACGGCAGCTAAAGCTAGCACTTCTCGAAGCAGAGCTTGAAGAATTACAAACTGAGAGCGCTCTTCGAGAAAGTACAATAACAAAAATCTCGTCAAAGGAGGAGACAATACAATCTCGCTCCTGCAAAATTGAAAGGACGAGTGAAATTGCGGAATGCTTGAAGATTCCGCCCAAGCCGCTGCTAGATGAGCAGCCGGCCCGAAGCGTCTCGGCGCCGCCCATATCTGTGTGCCGTGACGTTATGAAAGATATCTCGACAGCCGAGAAATTGCCGCTGTTGCCGCAACCTCGAGAAGGTAGCTGGTCGAGTGAAATTGCGGAATGCTTGAAGATTCCGCCCAAGCCGCTGCTAGATGAGCAGCCGGCCCGAAGCGTCTTGGCGCCGCCCATATCTGTGTGCCATGACGTAATGAAAAATATCTCGACAGGTGAGGAGTTGCCGCTGATGCCGCAACCTCAAGAAGGTAGCTGGTCGAGTGAAATTGCGGAATGCTTGAAGATTCCGCCCAAGCCGCTGCAAGAGGTGCAGACGGCCCGAAGCGTCCCGGCGCAGCACAAACCAGTGCGCCGCGACGACATAATGAATAAAATCTCGACAGCCGAGGAGTTGCCGCTGATGCCGCATCCTCGAGAAAGTGGCTGGTCGAGTGAAATTGCGGAAAGCTTGAAGATTCCGCCCATGCCTTTGCATGCCGTGCAAATGGTCCGAAGCGTCCTGACGCCGCACGAACTCGCGGGTCGGGGCGCGGCCACTGACGTCACGCCAGCCGGAGAGCCGCCGCCTGCGCCTCTTCAAGCTGTGCGGGCAACCCGAGGGGTCCTGACACCGCACAAACTAGCGGGTCAGGGCGCTCCTACTGATAACATCGTGCCAGCCGAAGTGTCACTGCCTACGACACCGCTCAAAACAGCGCGACGCGAAATCACCATCGCAGAAATCCCGATGGCTGAAGAACCGCCCCCCACATTGATGCAAACGCCGCCCACGCCGCTGCATAAATTACAGCCGGCCCGAAGCGTCTCGCCGCCCAGACCCATACGTCGAGACGCCCCAACGAACGACATCTCGACAGCCGAGGAGTTGCCGCTGATGCCGCACCCTCGAGAAGGTAGCTGGTCGAAAGATGTCACAGAATGCTTAAATATTACGCCCACACCTCTGTATGCTATACAGCCGGTTAAATGCATTCCGACGTCGCCTAAGATAGCGCGTCACGTGAATATTATGAAAGAAATCTTGCCCGTGAAGGAGCCATCGCTGATGCCTCACGGTCACGAAACTGACTGGTCGAGCTACCCCATGAAAGGTGTAGATATTTCGACCAGGACAATGCAAGAATTGCAATTGCTCGTAAATGTTACGAGGCTGCACGAGATCGCGTACGATAAAAACGCATTCAATGAAATCTCGTTTGAAAATTCATTCGAAGAGTTATTAACAAAAAATAACTGTCGAACAGCTGATGTCGGGTTCAATAGCCCCGACTACTCTTGTGTCATATCACAGATGAAAAGGCTTAAACCAAATGGCCAGCGCGCACTGCAAACGCGTGCTGAGCCTGGGTATAATGAAATCCCGCAGCCTCAAGACAAACCACCACCGCTGGTACCTTTATGCCTGCGCCTTGCTTGGCGTCTGCTACATTAAATTGGTACCGAAAACGAATACAAATTGCGTATCTTAATAAATGTACAATAAGAGCGCATTGTATCAGAAAAGGGAGATAAGAAAAATCTCGCCTAAAATATAAACAGACCGCACAGCTGTGAGTTGAATAACCTTCAAATATAGGCAATAAAACCAAAGCCGGTGCGAGTCGCAGATGACAAACCTACATCTGTCATCGGTGACCCCCCGCGCACCCCACACCCTCGGGCCGAGTACTCGATACCAAGTATAAAAAATCGGTCAAAGCCACCTCACTCATATGGTTAAATAACCATTTCGAAATAAAGAAGTATCCATTTTGAAATAAACAAATGAGTTGAAATAACTCCAGTCTCAAAAAGAACAAAAAGAACAAAAAGAACAAAAAAGAACATAAAAGAACGAAAAGAACTTAAATAACTCGATGAACTCAAGGAACAAATGAGTTCAGAGGCTGATTTTACGCGTGCCTCGCGCGGCCGTAAATAAAACAAAGGTCAGTCGTTAAATACGACAAAAAACCTATGCGCGTCGATGACATAGCGCAGCGGACCCGAGTAGGTCCTCATTGTTCTTCCCGCGTCCCGCGCCCTCTACACGGGCGCGCGACTTAAAATCTGAAATGCGTCACTCCAGTTAGTGCCGTCTTCGAGAATGGAACTGAACTAAGTGATTGACGATTGCACGAAACAAAATTTGTGCATTCAACAAGCATCCCGCTGGCGGGAGTGCACTACGAGCTCCCTGCACCCTGCAGTGATGGGTGCACATCACGAGCCCGGCGCCCGCTGAACGCGCCCGGCTCCTGCCACACCGAAAGCGGCTCTGGGCCCCGCCCCGCCCAGACGCGCCGCCCTGTGTGCGCCGCCCTGAGTGCGCTGCCTTGAAACACCGCCGCCCAGGCCTTTCTGCCTGGTCGAGCCGTGCCCTGATTGCGCGCCTTGAAGGCGCCGCCCTGTGTGCGCCGCCCTTTGTGCGCCGCCCTGAGTGCGCCGCCTTGAAATCCGCTGCCCAGGCTTTTCTGCCTGGTCGAGCCGCACCGTGAGTGCGCGACCTGAATGCGCCGCCCCGGACCAGTAGTCCGGGCCATGCTGCCCTGGACATGCCGCTCCCGAGAGAGGGACGTCACATCCGCCAGAACGAGACAACCGAGAGCGTTCGATTGAATCGAACGCCGCTCCACAACAACGCGCCGTCCGATCGAACTCAGAACTTCCCAGAAGAAACTGAAGACATCCTGTGAAGTTCGGACAGTTAGATGATCGTGTTAGAACGTGTGTTACATCGCACATCGTGTTGGCGATTATTATTTTGGTAAAAAAGCTATTTTTTACGTGGTAGGGTATGTTACCAACCCGATGAGACAATAGATTATTTTAAGTTTGAATTTAATCTAGATGTTATTTACTATTGTTGAATAAAATGGCGCCCGCCAGACCGGCGCTGCTTTTTAAGTTTAAACTAGTTTAACGAGCCGACCAGGGTCCTATCCCTCTGTAATAATGAATTGTTGGGATACAGCTTCCTATAAAAATAAGATTTAGTTGACTTTTAGAATTACTTGTTACTGATTTATATTTGAAAGTAGGTATAGAAATCATTACTTCGCGAAGTTATTTCCTTTGATTTTAAACCTCGCGCTTGTTTAAATACTAGATTTCTTTGTGTAATCCGATAACCAGGAAACTAAAGTATATTTTACGATTGTGAGCACAGTTAATAAATAATTAGTTGATTGCCAAATTTTAATATGTTTTGAGTGCGTAATCTTCTAAAAATACTTTTCTTTGTTCTGAAACCGTATAAAGACCAGTGAGAGCCCCCAAAGGGCGAGTGTGTGTTCGACGAGTGTTCGAAGTGTCTTCATGGGGTAACTATGCCCGGAGACAGCACTCCGGTGAGACGTAAATTGCGATCTTATCGTTAATATCCGGCGAGGTTATGAAAGGTTCATTCCCGCTGTGATGATCATAAGGACCTTACAAACCCTTATGAGTGGAAAAGCAACGCGCGTAGAAACCACGTCCGCGTGCGTGAAGATACGACCACGGTTTGGCGTATTCTGTGCTAACATCGCGTCAGGTGACGTAAATATCGTGGGAGGTATTATATACCTCAGTGAATATACCGCCGCGAGTTCGGAAGTATATTGTGACGGATTGTCACGCAGTTTTTAAATTACCGACCCCTGTGTCGGCTCAAAAGTGAAGTAAAAGTGTTAAATGTAACATGTCTGGAAATCATATATTATAACCAAGTTTGTAATAAAGTTTAAAAAAAAGATTACAAGAAAGAAGTCTTTGAATCACCTACAATACAGTCCACTGATAGCTTATGAACCTTGGCGAATTTGTAAGCTAAACATCGAAGAAAAATAACGTCTACCAGTGTCTTGAGAACTATACCTGGTAGCGTCGTCAACAAGTATGTTGTCAAGAAGAAAATAAATACTCCGCAGGTTTAAAAGATTATTTTTACCTTGTGACAATGCTTTTTATATAAAATGGATTGCTTTGCTCTATGTATACCAGTCTACAATCTTAAGTGCTAAAAAACCGCTAAAACATGTTTCATTGCAAAATAATATGTTTTTATATGCTTATACTAAATTTAACTGTGAAATTTTCTTTTGGCGCTCCAGGTATCATTTTATGAAATTAAATATTATATTATTTGCCTATTCAGCATTGGACATATAAGCTTCCTGCTAGGTTTATAAAATACCTTTTTAAATGTCTGAACCGTTTGATGAGGCTTGAGAGAATTTCATCTTCTTCCTCAAACTACGCGTAACTGGTCATGTCAAAAAAATAAATAATAAAAATATTAGTCCTCAATTCCTGTTCTTTAAAATAGACTTAGCTTCAAGAGATAATTGAGGCCTTAATTAAAATATATCCAGGTGTTATTATTTCAGATAAAGTAGTGTGTTATTTTGAGAGTTGGTCTATTTATCGACCGGTCCAAGGAAACTTCATAATCGGTAACATTCCTCCAAATATTTGTACTCATCTGATATATGCCTTCATATCGGTCAATGATGACGGCAGCATCAGAGTCACGGATCTTCACGGTGACCTTCCAGATAATTTTGGACAAGGTTAAAAAAAAAATACTATTTAATAGTTTTATTTTATTTATGTATCCTAAATGTTTTATTTTAAATTCATTTTAGGTGGATACTCAAAGTTGGTCGGCTTGAAGAGGCTTTCATCCAAATTAAAGGTTTTGGTGACATTAGGTGGCTGGAATGAAGGATCGGTGAGGTATTCGCAGGTCAGTAAAAAAATATACAGTTTTGTATAAAACTAAAAATCAAATAGTTTAAATGTTGCTAAAATGATGAATTTAAAAGTTTCCATTAATGATGAAGTAGAAATATCAACTTTCAAAGAGTCAGTCTTATAATCATCAACTTTTGGTATATTGATGAATCAAATTTCAATTAATCGGGCTATTTAAATTTTGATTGTAGATATTCAGTAACCCTACAATAAGAAATAGATTTGCCTTGAATGCAGTAGCTTTCCTCCAAAAGTACGGGTTTGATGGCCTTGACATTGACTGGCGGTATCCAACACAGAGAGGTGGCGTGCCAGCTGATCGAAATAACTTTTCCAAACTTCTCAAAACTCTTCGAGGGGAATTTAAAAAACATGGATACATCCTGACGGCTGCAGTGGCTGCTCAAGAATCCATCGCTGCTAGCTCTTATGATGCTTCTGCTCTTGGAACGTAAGTATGATGTATATTACCATTATAATTTTCCATTAAATACCGTACTTATGTCTCAGGAGAATTTTTTTTTGTCATAAATTGAAATCAGTTTCAGCCAAATTAGTCAACAGTATATGAATTGTGAAATTATAAAAGCAAATACTTTTTAGATACCTTGACTTTATGACCGTTTTGGCATTCAACTATCACAGCGCAGGGGAAGGGAGAACTGGACATAACGCTCCTCTTTTTATTTCAAATGCTGAACGAACTAACGGTCAAGGTAGCCTGAATATTGTAAGACATTTTTAATACAACGTTAACATAAACATTTTCAATGAGCAAGCAACAATATTCACTCTTTTTGTCTGACAGGACGCTAATATCCTAGCGTGGATACGAAGGGGAGTTTCGACCCACAAAATAGTATTGGGAGTGGCTCTATACGGTCAGAGCTACACGCTTCCTTCTCTAGCATGTACGATAGCACGCTGCCTGAGCGCCGGAGATGGAACTCCTGGGCCATTTACGAGACAAGCAGGATTTCTGGGATACAACGAAGTACTATATACATATATATAAAACTCACAAGCAGCAGATGTAGATTTATTGATCAAGGCAATTTCAATATTTTATTTTATAATAAACATTTACAGATCTGTCAACTAGAAAGAAATGCTAGGCTGTTTTGGGATAATGAAGCCAAAGTACCATACTTGATCTCTGGAAATCAATGGGTATCTTATGATAATGAACAATCAGCTCAAGAAAAGGTAAAAATAAAAACTTTTGAACTAGAACAGTCAATTTTGAGGGTAATTTAGTTTACCTAATTATTATGGAATAACTAGAATCTAATCATGTCTAGTCATATTCTAATTTTCTATGATCTATTTTTAGGTAAATTATATAAAGAGATACAACCTTGGAGGTGCCATGGTACGGGGTATTGATACCGATGACTTCAGAGGAAATTGTATGAGAGGACAATTTCTAGTGCTTTCTGTTTTAAGCAGAGGAATCCTGTCTAACGGAGAATTTACTTTTGATAAATAAAAAAATTAATACAGACCCTCTTTAGAGAAGTTAAGCTCCATTATTTGGTCCCTTTGTAATTAAATCAAGAAGTCACATATGGAAATATTTCCTCGATGACTGTTACTGTGTTTATTTTTTAATAAACAAATATGTATTTTCAGTAGATATTTTAATTAAAACCACTATATTATTCATATAGAGTGGGTTTTTGATTGAATTAGATATAACTGTGATGTCTACCGTCCGACTCCTTAAGATAATCTGAGCAGCATGGCCTATAAACAACAGTCACTGTAAGTGAGTCATCGAACCTAACACAGATTATTGATTTAAAGATGCATTGGTATGTTCAGAAAATGAATTTGGATTGAAAGGAGTAGCTGCAAACTGGATCAATACGATCAAATACGTCGATGCTGATCCACATACCTAAAAAAATTTAAATAATTAATTATTCGCAACCCGACTTTCTATAAAGCCATTGGTTTTGGTGCAACTACAGTAAAGGCTAACTATTTAATAATGCAAATAAATTGTAATAATAATTCATGAAACGAGCTTGGATTTTTTTTTCTAATTTTTTACACGAATCCAATGAAATATATTTAATTATATTTTTCATTAAAAATATTTTTTAATTTTACTTACAGTTATGAAAAAAGTATTATCTAGATTGAAGAAACCATAAGCAGTCAATTTAGGATATACATGTAACATATATGTTGAGTATAAATGTAGCTGAAAATACAAAATTATTTATAAGTATTATTTTATACATTATTAATTATAATTAATGTGTAATTTTACCTTTTTAATAATGAGGTGGTCAAAATCCATTGTTGTCAAGCTATTCATCAGCAAACGTGTTTTATTTAACTAGAACAAATATTTTTTAGTGAAAACATTACAATTAAAATAGTCCACCAGGAAAATTGTGAAAAATATATATTTAATTTTTTTTTAATGTAGCTGCTTTAAAAAATATTTAGTTCAAAGGTTTGCTTCATTGAACTTGTTTGCCTGAACGATGGGAGGTCGAAAATTTCAGTTTGAAAGTACTGCTACTTTTTATCACTAGTTAGCTTCTACTTATTACAAAAACGAATGTAAAGTAATTTGGAGTATGGTAAATACAATGCATGTACCTTACGCTGACAATCGTTGCTTCTAAAAACGATTCTCTCCATGATGGCTCCTTGCAGGAAAATTTGCTCAAGCGATATTATCAAACATGTAAGTAGTACGAAAGAAATGCTTCCTTTTGTCATCATACTAAATATACTTAACGTGTAAAATGTGTAAAGTACCAGCGTGAGATAAGTCACTGTTATTACCAGTAGCAGGTTAAGATTAAACGCTTTATTTAAGTCGGCAGTAGAATCACATATGGCTTCATATATTTCCATTAGCTTTGTTAACTTATCTACCAAAGCGATGTCTTTTTGCTGGACGTGTAAAGTAGTTTGCGCATTTTGCTTAATAAATACTTTTTGTGACGTTTGTTTATAGTTTAATTGTGAAGAGATTGAAAGTGAAGATATTTTTTCTATTTCTTTGTTTAGAGTTACTGTATAGTAGCAAATTAGCAATAGTAAGGAATTGTATAAGGAAACTTGCATTGATGATAGAAGACCCGGCATAAAAGTTATCACTCCATTTTCCCAAGAAGGTAAATATTCCCAATTTTTACAAAGTTGGTAGTTTAAAGTAGCAAAAACAATATGCAGTATGGAAATAATTAATACTGATATTTTTGAACGCATTCTTACACTATTGCAGTTGGTATTAACGCCGATTTCCTCGAGTGTCGTCTCAATTTTCAGAAAGCTATCAAACATGAGCGAAAAGTAATTCTTCCTGGAAAAAGTATTGAAAAACAAGAAAATCAGACTCAAAATTCCCAGATCCATGCGAAACAAGTCGCCGATTAGAAACAATGTTGAGTCGTTAAACATTTTAACAGATGTTTCATTGTTCACAATAATCAATACAACTGAAATTACATAAAACACTTTCAAAAGTATTTCAAGTATTACGAATAGTAATATCTTTGATCTTGTCTTTATTTGCTCCGTTGTGTAAGGAACTATTCCTATGATTCTTGCAGGAATCAATATCACAAAATAAATATCAAGTAAATCCTCTTTAGTCATTGCTTTAGCAGATGTTTTCATATTCACTTAATAGCGATTAATTGCAGACATATAAAAACAAATTCTGTGTATATGGTCAAATAATCTGAATAATTAAAACTCAAAAACGATTAAAACCAAGAAGTTATAAAGCATTAGGTTTTTTTAGTTCTTAATACTGTAAAGTTTGCAGCCTTCCTGAAAATTATTTAGGTTTCAAAGAGTAGTATAAATATAACCAGCAATAAATATTAAATAAAAACACTTTTAATATTTGCGATTGATTGTATCATCAGTGATAAATGAAGTCAGTATTCAGTAAAATTTCAAATAGTGATGACCATAAAACATAAAAATTGTAGATTAATCGAAAATAATTATTTTATAAATTATCAACACAAATAACGATAGTCCATATTTTTTTAAGTGGTTTTTTCTTTAGATTTTTTTTCAGAAAAAATCATCACTTTTATTTACACAATCGTTTTTAATGTGATGCAAATTAATTTGATATTTGATTCTTATCTCGATAGTCTTGAAAAAATGAATTATCCAATTAACCAAATTAAATTATTTTACAATTAATTTCATGATCATGCCCATCTCTAGTTTTACATGTTCATGGGAACTTAAGCGGATACGATATTTTATATCGCTTAAATTAATGTATCGTTATCTAAGTAATTAAAAAAAATACGTAATCATATAAAAAAGTATAATAATGAAATGCTGAAAATATTCAATAGTCATAAAATGCTCTTTCAGAAATCGAAAAAACCTGAAAAACAAAATTTACTTTCTTAATTAAAATCAAGTAAAATGTTACGCTAGACAGGCGGAATAAAATTAAAACCCTAAAAAATGATGTAAATATATTAAAAAAAACGAAAATTTTAGTACGTCTATCAAAATTCTGAGTGTTTTTTATTTGTAAAACGCAAAAAAAATAATAATAAAATGCCGAAACCCCTTGGTGAGCGAATTATTACTAACATATTTCAGTCGTTCGTCCTTTTAGTATTGATATTTTTGAGACACCCGATATTCAGAGTCTGATAAAAAAATCTACGAAATGACGCGTCTTCACACCCGAGAAAATATTTTTTTACTATTATATTATATTATCGACCGCCTAAGCTCGGTGAATAAAATAGTGCAATAGAGTTTTGGGTCTATTCAGAGATGATCTCGATCGAGGCTTTCGATACCGTGGAAAATAATTTAGTCAAGACGCCAGTGGCGTGCGGTTTGCATTGCTTGCCATAAAACATTTAAAAAAAAAATTATGCTGAAATTATATTATATTACATACACGTTACATATTACAGACACGTGGTGATATTCGTCACATGTCACTATGGGTAATTTTTTTAGACTAGTTTATATTCAGTAGGCAAAACTGCTTGCGTTGTTTTTGGGCTCGCCGCACGTCACTGCTGTAGGCAATTATTTAATTTAATTACTGTGTGATTCAGGGCCTGGTCCGGCGTACATGTTGGCCTCCACAGTTGGCTACGACAAGCACGACTGCACCAGGCACAGGTATCCAATGTACACCTTCGGAACAAAGGGAGGGCTGGGGGGCGGCACTGTAAGTACATCAATGCATTGCCTGCCTTTCTTTTTAAATCGTCATTCACCTTCTTCGGATGCCTCTTTTCTCACATGACCACCTCACTGATGACATCTCACAATAGTAACAATAACATGAGGTACTTCCAGAACACACCCCTTCCTAATATTCCAATAACTCCATTACCGATCCTTCACACATGGCAGCCACGCACAAGCAACAGAATGGAGAGAGCGCGGAGGAAATATTTCTACAAACAAACTATACATAACATAAATCTATCAATGATTGTATCCGATAAATTATATTATTCTTCTCCTTCAGGCGCCTCTCCTCAGAGGAGGTTGGTGACCATCTCACTGAACATATCTCCATATCTGTTCATGGTTTTCTCAGGGATAATAGTGTAATGGGTCCCTTATAAATAATATATGATACTATTTCGCTTCTGCCCGCGAGTGGGTAAAATAGAGCAGGGGTGGCCAAAGCATCGCCGAGAGAATAAATCATTATTTTCTCTTATTAAAATCAATTAATTCTGAATGTGTATTAGTTTATTTTAAATTTAAACTTTTTTTTTATGATCACTTAACACGTACAATGCTGATAGACCGCCGCTTGTAATTTAAAAAAAAGCAGGTCGCCCGCGGTGATCAAAAGTTTGGCCGCCCCTGGTTCAGAGTGACTGGCGAAAGAGTTAATTTAATAAAATATTTTCTATTGTATATATTATAGAAAAGTCCAGGTCCCGTTTATGATCTTAAGCAAATGACAGCGAGAGGAGCCTACAATGTTCCTGCCTACAGCTTCGGCGCACAACTCCCGAAAGGCGAGTATCACGACCACATTGATAATTGCTAATGTAGTATACCACTCTTCGTGGATACGAAGAGTGGGATACTACATTTTGTCTTGCTTGGACATTACATTTTGTCATGCAAATGTTTGGCCTAGGGGTCAGGATTGCTGAGATTTGTCACAAAGCCCCTGAGGGTAGAATACCTAACAGAGCGTATAAGAATTTTGATATTGCTATGACACGGAAAAACAATAAATTTAATTAATGATAATTATTTAAATTATATATTTCTCGATTGAGTTGACTCTTATGCAATATGGTAATCATTGTTAATTTAATCAGCTTTCCGGATAATAGACGTGGTGTATTAGGAATCCTTTGACACACGATTATAATACATATACAGGGTGCGCCATATTTTATGTCGGTTACAAAAGCAACCGATTTCTATATATGAGATAGTTATATTTAATTTGGCCTTTTAAAATTTATTTGAACTAGTTTTTGAATACATCATAAATCAATTGGCCGCCTTTATTGGCCAAAGCAAAATGTGCCCTTTAAACCCAGTCTAAAATAAAACACTTGGCGAGAGTAATTACGACTCTCTTAAGGGGCACAGGTCCCTGAGGATTGACATTTAAGTTACTCGGGTTTGGATAAACACGTCAGTCGGCGGCGACTCTACTGCCCCTGACTACCTCTCGCCCGCAATGTCTCGCAATCTTAAAGTTTAAAGATGCATGTATCTGACATTCGGTAATGGCGGGAGTCCTTCTAAACTTGCATAAGCTGTTCTTGGCCTCCTCAACGAGACAGCAGTGACGGCTCCTCGTTTAGATACTCAGATGCATAGGGGATGTGGTTTGGCAGGAGGGATCTTGCTAACCCTAGCGTGGTCTAATTCGTTGACTCGAGCGGAGACCTCTCATCCGAGGGTCTCGAGCTGAGGAGACGTCGACGAGAATTCGGGTGAAGTGACAGTGTATCATAGGGCTCTAGGGTGTTCGAGCCGTGCTGTTTTCGCCGTAGATGTTATGTTGCTTGTTGATTATGGATGTAGATCAAAAGGCTGGCGAAATGTTTGCGTATTCGTTTATTAAGATGATGGACAAGACAGAATTATACGTGGTTACTGGTCGAGTGTCTGCGTCTTTCTGTCTGGTTGCGTTATCGCTGGGCTTGTAGGGTTGTTGTAAAATTAGAAAGTCTCTACCTGCGGTAGGGGCGGAGCTTAACGAGTCAAATAATGTAGCGGTGTATTTGCACTGACCGCTACACTATCTAAATTGTGCACTCAACCCAACCTAACCTAACCCACCCGTCTAAGGTGCCGGCCGCCTTGTCGTGATGCATTATATGTGCACGAGAAGCGCCTCGTTTTACCGAACAAATGATTTTTGATAATGCAAATGTGAAAGGTTGGCAAAACCGGTCACCAATAAATATATTAAAATGGAATTCCACCATGTGGTATATGGCGAAAATATTGGTTTAAATTGTAGTATTGTGTGTGGTCGTACAGGCGGCAGAGCTATCGGTCCAGGGCCGGCCGGGTACTCCCCGGAGTACAGGAACAACCGCCCGCCCATCTACAGCTTCGGGATCAAGCTAAACTCCCAGCGAAAGGGGATCGGACCAGGCCCCATGGCGTACGACCTCCGGAGCAAGGGCACCGCCTTCGCCTACTCCATGTAACTATACCGACCTCATCCGAAGTACCTTTCCATGACTGCGGCGCACACAGAGTGCCTCTCCTCAGAGGCGCTTCGTGACCGTTTCACTGAAAACATATTTACACTGGGGCTTTTCCGATTTTTCCTTGAAGGCTACATTTATTGTTTCAAAGAATATGTCCAAAATAAGATACCTTGAGCTTGAACCCAAGGTATTTTGAGGCTTCTATATGCCTTAAGTCAAATGGAAAGTTATCGTGTTGAGTATAATATAATATTTCTTCCCCGCTCTCTCCATCCTGTTGCTTGTGCATGGTGAAGGAGCTTCTGCTATTGTTTCTGCAGCTTGCTGCTTGAGTATCAGATCTAAACGTCAGGCGTTGTAAGGAAAGGATTATACAATATTGCTATTGGGCAGGAGCAATACGCAGACTTTTCTTTCCAGTATAAAAATGCTGTGTAGAAGGACCCGGGGACCCACTACAATATCCTCCCCTTAGAAAATCATGAACACCGGCTCAGCATGAGTATCTCAGTGAAATGGTCGCCAACCTCCTCTATTTGTTATATTTTTCTGCAGAAGGAATATCAAATCTAAATGCAAGAGAATTGTAAGGACAGCAGCGATGCGCAAATCTATCCACTAAACATGTGTTCAGTGAGATGGTCACTAAGATCCTCTGAGAAGAGGCACCCGAAGAAGAAGAACTACATGGCCTTGTAGCAGCGATTGAGATTATATTTGTCACAAGGACTGGCACGGTAGTCCACCGCCATGGACCACAGACCGCACTTATAAAATGGTTTTTCTGCAGGGCCAAAAGGTACGACGATCCGAAGTCAATGAAGTCGCCCGGGCCCGCAGCTCACTTCCAACAAAATATTGAAGTTTACAAACCAGGGTAAAGTTTAATATATCATCATCATCACCATCATCATCACCATCAATATCATCTGCTGCTGCTGATCCGCCGATGGGCGATTCGAAACGATTTCGTATCAATTATTCATGGCCACCTGAAACAAATTGGTTTTAAAATCAATTAGATTTTACCGACCCATTTCGACGGTGATTACGGATCGATTTTATTGCAATTTTTAATATGTTGAAACGACGCAAATGAACTTTTTACATTTACTCACGTATACGAGTATATCAATTTAGATATTTACGTAGATGCAGAGTTACTTACTACGGAAGTGCGGGTTCGAATTTATCTCTGCCTCGAAAAAATTTCCCGAGTATCATTCTCGTCGTTTCACATGTGAATCCATAACCTTAAACATGACCTTGATATTTAATGTATCTTTTGATTTGTTTAGAATGCCTAAATACTCCATTGCAAACCGACTGGGAGGAGGTGGCAGGAAACTCGGCCCAGGACCCGCTTGCGTGGGCCCTAACCTCTACATTCGGGGAGACGTAAGTTAATTATATATATATATAAAAAAATATATGTATAAATATATTTATATACAGAATGCGAATAAACTTAACATATTTTTTCCCCTAGTCGCCATATAAATTTTCATTTGGAATTAAACACAACGAATGGACGAACCCGATGATCGTGGAAGCCGACAATATTGGATGCAAGTGAACATCTGAGTTTCTGCATTATCAATCAAATTGAAAGACCGATAGGATTGGACAGTGATTACTAAATTGTTAAGCAATTTCTGTCTTACATCATCAATTTATATAAAATCATAATCATCAATTTATATAAAAACATTTAAAACACGCCATTAATAACATTCATTTCAATTCAATTACACAAAATAATTTGGCAAGTTAAGCGACATAAAAATTAATGTTCGATTTAATCGGTTTTTCAGAACATAGAAATAAATAAGGAAATGTAACTAAAATAAATTAAGCATAAAAAAAAAATACGTTGTATTTATTTTATACTATTTTAAACACTGGCCCCGAGTGCCACATAGTTAGCAGCGCCGCAAAGGCTTTTGAATATCTACTATTACTGTTGCGCAATCATCCGTAGAAGTCGCTCGAAGAATTTACTAACAGACATGCAAAGTATATTAATAATAATGCTCAAGTTCTTACGCGTATAAGTAAATATATATTATAAATCTAATAGGTTGAAAATACCTTCATTTAAATTCAACACTCATTATTGAAACAAAACATTTTTATATTTAAGCTGTCAGATTTTTGTACTCACGTTTATTCATTTCAATGATATGTTTTTTTATGATTTTAAATTTTACACGTAGTACTTAAATACTTGGTATAATTTTTAAAAGAAGTTTTGTATGAAACTGGTTTGTTTGAGTAAAAGGATGTATCGTTTAACAAGGGGTCCGTTTAGGTTTTCGAAATATTTTTTTAATAATGCACGCATACATATCTCAAGTGTGTGCCCCATATCGACAGCAAATATACACGCAAAACCCCATGAGTCATTCCTCACGCCGAACTCTGCGGTATATATAGAAATGTTATATAACTCGTGGTTAGAAAACCCTAGCAACGTACACGCATCTTGGAACTCTTACTTCAGAGCTTTCTCTAAAGACTCCCCAGTGCCTTATCAACCACCTCCATTGAGCATCCCAGCACCTCGCCACATCGTGCCTCTGTCCCAAGTGGCTCCCAGCTTGGCTTCAGACGGAGATCCTGAAAGGGTTCTTGTCGAGCACCTGGCAGTGCAGGCTATCATCCGCTGCTACCAGGCCATAGGACACGTCGCGGCCAAAGTAGATCCGTTGAATATAACGAACACCCAAGACTTGGGCGCTGAGCATGACAGCATCCTGCGGGAGTACTTGACGCAATTCAAGGAAGAAGATATGCAGAAGCAGTTCAGGTTACCTATCACGACGCGCATCAACGGAACAGAAGGCGGGTTTCTGTCGCTTGGGGAAATATTGAAGAGACTCAATGACGCCTACTGTAAGAATATCGGAATCGAGTACATGTTTATTCACGCCTTGGAGAAATGTAACTGGATTAGAGAACGCTTTGAGACTCCCGGTGCTATAAACCTAGATAGCTCTCTGAAAATAGTTACTTTGAAGCGTCTCATAAGGGCGTACGAATTCGAAGGGTTCCTGGCGAAGAAGTGGTCTTCTGAAAAGCGTTTTGGATTGGAAGGGTGTGAAGTTTTGATACCGGCTATGTGTCACATTATAGATACGTCTACCGCTGAAGGGGTGGACTCTTACATAATAGGCATGCCGCACAGAGGACGCTTGAATGTTCTCGCCAACGTTTGCCATAAACCTCTCACTCAGCTGTTCACGCAATTCTCCAGCCTGGAGGCGGCTGACGATGGAGCCGGAGACGTCAAATACCACCTAGGGACGTACATCGAGCGCGTAAACAAGAAGACCGGTGTCAAGATACGCATGGCAATAGCAGCAAATCCTTCGCATCTGGAAGCAGTCGATCCAGTCGTCCAGGGCAGAACCAGGGCTGAGCAGTTTGCGAGAGGCGACAAGGATGGCCAGAATACGATGTCTATATTGATCCACGGAGACGCCGCTTTCGCCGGGCAAGGAGTTGTGTTCGAAACGATGCACTTGTCGGCTCTTCCCGATTACACTGTTCGCGGGACTATCCATATTGTTGTGAATAATCAAGTAGGGTTCACGACAGACCCGAGGTTTTCGAGGTCTTCCAGATACTGTACAGACGTTGCCAGGGTTGTCAAGGCCCCCATATTTCACGTCAACGGCGATGATCCTGAATCTGTCATCTACGTGTGTGAGGCTGCAGCAAAGTGGAGAGCGAAGTATCACAAAGACGTTGTTATAGACATTGTCTCGTATAGACGAAATGGACACAACGAAATGGACGAGCCCATGTTCACTCAACCGTTTGTGTACAGAAAGATAAGCAAACACAAACCGATTGCGGAAAAATACTCAGATAAGTTGATAAACGAAGGTATAGTGACTGCTGAAAATGTAAAAGATTACCATGGTAAATACCAAGCTATTTGTGAAAAGGGTTTTGAACAGGCTCAGAAGGAAACGCATATAAACTATAAGGACTGGCTTGAGTCTCGGTGGATCAATTTTTTCAAAGGCAAAGATCCTCTCAAGTGCGAACCCACCGGAGTCTCCAAGGACACACTCTTGCATATCGGTAAACATTTCAGTTCGCCTCCTCCCGGGGACTTCGTCATTCACAAAGGGATTGAACGGATTTTGAAAAATCGCAGAACGATGCTGGAAGCCGGTAAGGTGGACTGGGCTATGGGAGAAGCGATGGCTTTTGGGAGTTTGCTAAAGGAAGGTGTTCACGTGAGGCTCTCCGGGCAGGACGTAGAGAGGGGGACATTCTCTCATAGACATCACGTCATCCACCACCAAACCGTCGACAAACAAACGTATCGCCTGCTGAGCGAGGTTTACCCCGACCAAGCCAAGTACACCGTTTGCAACAGTTCGCTGTCTGAATACGGAGTATTGGGGTTCGAGGTCGGATACTCCCTGTCGAGTCCCAATTGCTTGGTGTGCTGGGAGGCGCAGTTCGGGGACTTCAACAACACGGCGCAGTGCATCATCGACCAGTTTATCTCGAGCGGCCAGACCAAATGGATCAGACAGTCCGGCATTGTTTTGCTCCAGCCTCACGGATCCGAAGGGATGGGCCCGGAGCATTCTTCGGCGCGGCTCGAGAGGTTCTTGATCATGTCCGACGAAGATCAGGATGTCAACCCTCCCGATAGCGAAGTCTTTGAAATGAAGCAGATATACGAGGCCAACTGGATAATTGCCAATTGCACAACCCCTGCGAATTATTTCCACATCCTGCGCAGGCAGATGAAGTTCCCGTTTAGGAAGCCCTTGATTTACATGTCCCCCAAGTCTCTACTGAGACACCCTGATGCGACTTCTTTGATAAGCGAAATGACCGAAGAGACGTCCTTCAAACGAATCATCCCCGAGACCGGCTCCGCGTCTCACAACGTGCAAGACGTGAAGAAGCTGATTTTCTGCAGCGGAAAAGTGTACTACGACTTCAATAACGCCAGGAAGGAGAAACAACTCGAAGATACAATCGCCATTTGCAGGATCGAGCAGCTCAGCCCGTTTCCTTTTGACTTGGTACGCAGGGAGTGTTCGAAGTACCCGAATGCCCTGGTGCAGTGGGGGCAGGAGGAGCACAAGAACCAGGGTCCCTGGACCTTCGTGGAGCCTCGCTTCAGGACCTGCCTCGATGGAGAGGACGCAGAATACCTCGGGAGGGCAACTTCCGCGTCTCCATCCACCGGCTCCAAAGCGGCTTATATCAAAGAATACAAAGCCCTCATGGAAGCAAGTGTTGATTTGAGATGATCGACATCAAATTCCAATTGAAATAATATTACTTTATTGACTCAATTACAAGTTTTTTTTTTAAATATTATATATGTGTGCAATTATTTATCATTGCCCTTTTTTCTCAAAACTATTTCGAGTTCAAAATGTTGTAAGACAGAGTCAATAGTTTAAAATAAATTATTTTTGATTCACATATAAAACAACGAAAAAAAGCCTTAATTTTTATATCCTCCACAGCTTCACTCCCGGTGCTCTTTATCAAATGAGTACCAGGCCACAATAGACGTGGAGACGTGGGTCCGAACCCTCGTCTGTCGTGAAAAAAATTGAGGACTTTTCAGGTGTTTTTTAATATAAAAATAAAAATCACTTCAATCGAAAAAATCAAAATTTATCGTTAATTATATAGGTTTGATAAAATTATTTTTCTTTGAGCGATTAAAAGAAAAATCTCAATAATTACTGAACGTATTATTTTCCCCACCTGAGGTCTGGGGTCCCTCTTTTGTATGTAAGTGCTTCATCCTGACAGAGTCGAACTTTTTAACACACATTTGGATCACAGGACTCATCACTTTATACATTTAAATCGACTGGAATTGAAGAGCGTCTAAATGCTTGCGTAAAATTATTATTGCTTGCTAAATAAATATTTAAAATAGAATTACAAACATTTTAATATTTATCAAGCCACCAGTCGGTTTATAATAACTTATAAACACGTGTGTGTAAGTTATTTATCCGAGAGTACAAATTAAGTACATTAAAAAATTAAGTACAGTAAAACCTCGATATAACGGACTTCGGATATAACGGACAAAACATCCAAAATGTATAAAAAAAAAATATATATAGTTATTTTCGAAAGTTGATCATAAAAAACCAGCAAAGTTCAAAAGTTGATTACTTTTTAGTAGGTTTACCGAAAACAAGCGCGTCGATATCAAACAGCAACGGCACTTCACGAAGAGTGTCCGAAGACAATTAAATACAATTTTTTATTTATATCTAAATACATACAGTGTATTTTCAAAAAAAAAAAAATTTGATTAATTTTAAACCTATTTTTATATAACGGACTTTCGGCATTAACGGACACTTTTTCAAACTAGTTATATGAATAAAGGTAAATTAATTTATTTGCTCTACACTTTTGAAATATCAAATCAGTTGTGTTGCAAATTATCTTTTATTGAAAATATTTTTTGAAAAAAAAAAAAAAATTGTTACAATGCGGCTCTGCGCTGTTGACAGCGATTCAAAATGGCAGCTCTCCAATCACCTCCCCCTCCCCCCGGCCTGCCCCCTGGAGATACTGAAAATTAGGTTATCTACCCCTCGCACCGACGGGCAACAGGTCCGGGGGTTGCCAGCTCCCCCGACCCTGAAGTGAATATCCGTTCAACACTACAGCCTTTCCTGTAATTTTTTTTTATGAAACCACACCAAAAGCGACAGCGAGACAAAAAACCAAACGCACAGCCGGCCAACACAAAAAAATCACCAATTGCATAAAAAAAAAATTGTTGTTATATTATATTACTATCGGGAGACATACAAGCACTGATGATACGGATACAAAAAAAATATATATTTATACACACGCTCTCTTGGTTCTTTGACTTGTGCTATAAACGAGTTACACAAACACTATTCGTGAGCAAATAAGAATCAAGAAAATCGCCCTTAAGTCCGGATTAGTCGCGTCTCCCTGGCAACAGTCTCCCCTAATAATTCATCAATGTGCGCGTGAAGCGAGCGTGTCCCCCGCCCGCTCGCCCCCGGCCCGCTGGGGTCACCACACGTCGGATCACCTCTGGGACATATAATATCTACCAATAGCTAACGCCAAAAGCTCTACTCTTTGATAGAGCTTTGGATCTGAAAGCTCCCACCTCGAAACTGGAAGAGAGCTTTTAATTTTAAAGCTCATATTCGAATTAAAAACTCCGCACCGCATTGGAGCTTAAAAGTCCAACTCCGAGCTTTTTGTCTCGCGGAGCTTTTTAATTTTTTAAACTCGAAGAGCTTATATTGTTTCCCGAAACGTGGAGCTTTTGATTTTAAAGCTATTTTTTTGAGGTTGGAGTATGGGGCTGTTAAAGGAGCTTTTGTACCAAAAGCTCTTTTATGATCGCGTACATACATACGATATGTATTATACAGGTGTCCAAAAAGAGTATGGGGTGAATGTGAATAGTGACCGTCATTGCTATATGCTGCGAAAATTTTTGGGCCCAGAGTTGCAGAAGTTTCAAGGTTTCAACTCAAGAACGTGGTTCCAACAAGACCACTTGCCATGCATTCAATCAATCAATTGAAGCTGTCAACGAATTATTCTCTAAATACATCAACTGGCCTCCCAAAAGCCCCGACCTTAGCCCTCTTGACTATTTCGTATGGGGATACCTTAATAGTAAGGGTTTATGAGAATAATCTGACAAACCTAAAGGAATTGAAACAAAACATCAGGTCAGAAATGGGGCAGCAATATCAAGAGCTATGTGTTCAGCGTGTTATCAGCGATCTTCGTTCCAGATTATAAGAGTGCCAGCAGCGCGTAACGGTCACCATTTGGATAACATCATCATTTCGAAATAATTTTCAAGTAGTTTTTGTTTTACTGAACTAACAAATACCCGACGCTCTGTTTGGACACCCTGTACGACGAAATAATTTTTCGTCCCAGCAGTGATGCGATCGCATTGTCGCCCTGCAAAACTGAGCTGCGACAAGCTGCAAACCGAGGTATATACTTACTTGTCGATAGGTGCTCAGGCCGTTCAAAAGCCTTGCGATTTTTCTCGTAGGCAGGAGCACTTCGCAGTCACCCGGCCAGGCTCCCCTCATGAGCCCCCACGACATGCCCGGCCGCTGGCAGTCCATCCAGCAGAACAGATACGTGGTCGTGTTCATTATTTACCTGGCGTTCTTCTTGGATAACATGCTGCTGACCGTGGTCGGTGAGTTGGCACGCGCTCTCGCCTTTAGACTGCTGAAAAATTAATCGAAATGAAAAAAAATATCCATCCATATGTTGAGGCCGCGCTTTTGAGCGCCCGCCAAACTTTCAAATATAATTGTAAAATATCAGACGTGCGTCTTTGAAAAAGATATTTCGCAAACGCTGCGTAACATATGGGCATATATTTTATATGTAATTTTTGTGCAAATAAAATTAGTGAAAATCGATTCACAAATGATAAATTGAATTGAGGTGGTAATTTAAAAAAAAATCTAAGTTGCTACTGCAATAATACTATAAAAAAATTAAGTGATTCAATCAGCAAAATGATTTACGATTTTCATGAATAATTTTATATTCAATAAAGTAAAATATAAAAATCTTGAATGTGATTCATTATTCAAGAGTAAATATATTTTTTTCTGAATTATTTTACAGTGTGTAAAAAGCATCTTTTTAAGCATATTTTTTCTGTAAAAATGCAAAAGATTGTTATGTTTTTTTATTTTAGTTCCAATTATACCGGACTTTTTGCACACAACGTCCCTGGCCCTGATCCCAAAATCCGCATTCTACGACAACATCGAGAGCTTCTGGCCAAACACCGAGGCGCCCCCGGCAAATGAAAAATCAATTCAGCAATATCAATTGAGAAATATATCAGTAATTAACAATTTAAAAGTCACCAATCTACCCTCTAAAACCAAAAGACTCGACAAAAATATTGATATAAAAAGTGAAGATCTAATAAATAGAGATCTTGAAGACACAAAGAGATTAAGTGGACCCGTTGAATCGAATTACCCTAAAAAAGCAAGTAAAACAGAAGGAATAAAAAGCGATGATGTAAAACAGAAACAGATAGACGCAAGAACAAAGTATCTTCTTGATAAAGATATTGAGGATATAGAAAGAGAAAACGGCCCAGTCGGAGTACTTTTGTCTTCCAAGGCTCTGGTGCAGTTGTTTCTGAATCCGTTGGTTGGAATATGGACATCCCGAGTTGGCTACAAAGTTCCAATTTTCTTTGGCAGCGTGAATTTGCTGATTGCATCTTTGTGTAAGTTATTAACATTATTACTGGTGTTTTACATTTGTAAGCATAATGTGAGTTTACAAGTTATTTTAGTATAAAGCTTCGATGGCTATTTCTTCGCTTAATGAACTCCTTAATAATAAATTAAACTGCTGTAGTGTCAACTGACCTTGAAAGTTATTATCTATGTACATACATGGTGAATGGTTTTGCCTATTGTTGCTGATAAAGGCTGTTGGTCATACTGATTATTTATTGATAACTTTTTAATTAGAGGCCAGAACTTGTAATACAATAATTTATTTAAGTAATCAATGATTGAGAATTTTATCTTAAAATATATGACTGAAATGGGAACGCATGATTTTTTCAGTATTTGCATACGGCGAGTCTTACTTAGCCATGCTCCTGGCGCGCTCCATCCAGGGAATTTGTTCTGCATGTATTGGCGTATCTGGAATGTGTCTGGCAGCTGAGACTTTCCGAGACGAGCGAGAGAGGTCGCGGGTCATGGGAGCCCTGCTGGGAGGGGCTGCCCTGGGGGTGCTGGTGGGCTACCCTTTTGGAGGGTTCCTCTACGAGTTTGTCAGTAAAACTGCGCCTTTCCTGGTCATCGCTGCCATGGTGTTTGTCACTCTCAGTAAGTTTGCTCTTATATATCACCTAACGTAACTTCTTTTAATTATCAGGTATTGTTGTTGCTTTTTGATGATCAACATGGTCAGCCAATGCAATGTTTACTAACTATATTGAATACTTATAACATTAGTGGTTAACGAAATATATATATAATATGACATATCGTCTAATTTAAACATTTAATTTATTATAGTCTTACAATTGATATTTATGGACTTCAACTCTTCATTCGAGGTAATTTATTTACAAATTCTATTATATATAGTTAAAATATCGATAAGCCAGTCAAATGTGCCTTTAAAAATTAGGTTTTTCACAGTTTAATGTATTTAATTTGATAATTAATATAAAGTTTCATAAATTCTAGACGATAGAGCCGCAGAGGAGCATAGCTTGGATGCCGCTACTGACCGACAGTGTTATCATTATAGCCACCGGAGCCATCTTTATTTCAACATCTGCAATGGCCATCCTAGAACCCTGTCTACCGATATGGTTGATGACGCATTTGAAGCCTGAGGTTCGTTTATAATTAATAATCCTGCGTACCACCAGTTCTAAGTAATGAAGAAAATATTTCAATTCTTGTAAATGATATTGTAAGGTAAGATGCGTGAAATTTATGTGGGTGAATAAATACATTACGATTATCTTACTTAATACAGTTAAGATCATACATAAATGTTTGTATGTGTGTCTACAGGTATGTTTCAATTATTTGGCATTTGAAACTGAAAACAAGTGACGAATAAAATTAACATGGTTGATTGCGTGTAATTCACAGAAATGGCAAGTGGGGACGGTGTTTGTGCCAGACAGCCTGGGCTACCTTCTGGGCACTAACTTATTTGGAGCGGTTGCCTGTCGCGTGGGACAATGGCGCGTGTCAGTCACAGCTTTATTAACCATAGGAGTGGCTGCTTTCATCGTAATTATTTATTTATTTAATAGCCTTTGGGTGGCTTTGAATTGATGATATTTTTAATGTTGTATGTGATTGTTTCAGATACCAAGCGCCACGTCATTGGGGCAGTTGCTGCTGCCGCACTTTAGTTTGGGGCTGGGTATCGGTGCCCTAGATGCAGCTCTCGTGCCTGCGCTGGCTACCCTGGTGGATACCCGCCACGCCGCCTGCTATGGAGCCGTCTTCTCCCTACAGCAGACCGCTGTCAGTCTGGCTTACTCCGTCGGTGTGTCTCGAGTGATTGAATTAAAACAAACCTGCTATTGAAGTTTCACAAAGTGACAACCCTCAAAATGTGGTGACGGTTTCAGCTCCGCTGGTCGGAGGCGCTCTGGCCCGCAGCGTTGGTTTTGCTTGGACTCTGAGGGGACTCGGACTGCTCAACGCTCTCTACAGCCCTTTATTGGCTGCTTTAGCATGGAAACTCAACTCAGGGATTCAGGTATATTATCAATTCAATTTACTCAAACTATATATATTATTATGAATTATCCAAATCTATATTTTATATTTGTTTTCAAAGCTTTCGATTCTCTATCTAGCCCTATATTTCTTAAATGCAATAAACAACTAGTGATTACAGTCAAGTAATTAAAAATACTTTTCTTTTTCAGAGCACAAGGCTTCTGGACTCGCACAGTAGCGACTGTGAAAATTTAAACCAGGCAATTAACATGGCCACATACGGAAGTACTTTTGAATAAATCATCATCCCAGTTGCGATGCCGATCAATGAAAATATATTTATAATATTTTTAATACTTTAAATGATAAATAACAGACCCCATATGTATCTCGTAAAAAGAATCTTTTTCTCTAAGATTCATTTCTGTGTAATATAAATATTATAAGAACAGCAAGTTTATAAACTAAATATAAGCAAGTCAAGCAAATATAATTATAAATGCTAGGTTTATATAAGTAATCGTAATAAGTAAAAAAATTTAAACTCAAATAAACTTAATCCAGCCCTTAAGACCTTGTTAAGAATTTCCTTATTTGATCAGTTTTTGAGGAATTAAGTGCACATCATGAATATTTTTACTGTCATATCAATATCGACACTGAAAAAATAAATAGTGTAAACGTTGAATGAAGTAAAATTATTAAATAATTGCAAAAAAAAAGTCACATATGCAATATAGCATGCTTGGATGGCGATCAATACAAGGTCCCTTGATTAAAGATAAATTGTTATAAAAATATTAATCAAATGTAAAATTATAATATTCAAGTGAATAATATACGTTATTGTTGTGAAATGAAATATAATATATCTAACTAAGCATAATATAAAAAATATACATCATATATTGTTGACTCCACTCGTCTTGAGACACCGGTCTCTGAATCTCATGCTATCAATTGAACTATTGTCTAAATATTTTTATAGATTCATATGGTTCTAGAATATCTAATATTTCCGCAATAATCTAAAATGCATTATTTATTGCCAATAAACATTACGAACTCTATTATTACATTGATTGTGTTTTATATTGTCTACCCACATATTTTACAAAATTTGTAACATTAACACACTCTTAGTGTATTCTAAATGCCTATTTTTTATAATAATGTAAATATTATAAATAAAAGGTGTTTATTCATTCAAATACTGTATTTCATAAAATAATTAATTGAAGTAAATAATACATACATTATAAATAAAATGAGTATATTTGATTCATAAAGTAAACACATAAGGAAAAGTAAATCATTTGAACGGTTTTATCAGTCAATCAATGTGGAAGTGATTGATGTACACTTTTGATCCTCGTTACCACATTCTTTAACCACCGTTTTTTTCTATACTGCTGGTACACGAATTCGCCCATATTGTGTAAAGTGGCCGATGTCGCTGACGATCTCGATTTGACTTTACAAGGTGGTCAAAAACTTCCTATGTGATGTGCAGTTGTGGACTTCACATTTTATTTTAAAGATTGTTGATGTCTATCTCTGTCAATTATTAAGTGAGCCGTCTCTCTTGAAGATGAGTTCATATTGAAATATTAAAACATGAAAAAGGCATATCAACAATTGCCCGTGTACAAGACCCACATTAATAAAAATCTAATCTATAATAATTTTGACCCTAGGGTTAAGAAATCTAATGCAAAGCTTTCAATAAAGACAAATAATAAAATAAACCGCGCATTGAGCATGGCAACTGAATTTTTCCCAAAAGTAACTCAAGAACATAACAATCACTTTGGACCCGTCGGCAACTTTTGGTTTGTCTTATCTACCTCACTGGCAATACGGCTGGACCTCGCATCCAAGACAGTCCTGTGGAGTGAAGAGAGTGCACTGCAAGCCTGCTGGGCAATAATGGTGCAGGCAGACATCCGCTACTTCCTGACATGATCGGTAAGCTGAAAAAATAGATAGTTAATACAAGAGAACTAATTTTATCAGAATAGAAAAAATTATTCATTTCATACTCCAACAATGTTTTATTCTTAAATGGTTTCAAGGTAATAATGGTTAGTATTCTCGCAGAGGATTAATCATGAGACTTAAATGATCAGAAGGTAAAGGTTCAAATCCGAGTATGTGCCATATACCTAAACCTGTTTATGGTATATGGCACATACTATATATATATATTTTAACCTTCATTATATTTGGTATTGCATAGAGATTTTTTTAAGTAAATTTACTTACTGTCTATACAAATACCACTGATACAGCAACCACCACAGCATTGACCGGAATCCGCACACTGAAATATAATGAATAAATTTATAATCAAAACACAAGGAAAAAAAGATTCTCATATATCAAAGACTTGATTGCCGAGAACATAGTTCACTAAAGCAAGCCTGTATGCATTTACAATTTATTTATTTTGATAAAGGTATCTTTTGTACTTATGTTGAATTTATTAGCATTGTATTAATATTTATTTAATAGCACAATTTATGTTAATAAATAAACGAGAGAAGATTTCCGGTTTTACTATGTATTTCTATTTCCACGCTTAAAACAATTTCAACACAAATTTCTTACACTCAAATTTAAATTCAAAGCATTACGTTATTTCATATGAAGAAGCATGGTACGAAATATTTTCTTTAAGACTTGCATGCAAGCAAAAAATATTTCTATAAAAACATACTTTGCGCCCGTAGAATACACAGTCTTGGGCGACAGCACCGTAGTACAGGAATAAATACAAAAACACTTTACTAAACATTATTCTTTTAATAAAAAATGGTAATGGCAGAAAACGCAAGTCTATGCTTAGGAATTATCTTGAGAACTGTGAATGTCTCTCTGAAATGATTGTGAACATAAGAAGCATAAAATTATACTACTCGTATGTAATGAACATAATGCTGTATGCAATAACCCTTCTGGTACCAGACATGCTTAAATATTACATTATGTACTTTTTATAATTAAAATTTCTTTCAATTTGATGATTTGAAAAAAATAATGTAATGCACTGATTACGTGTTGAATAAATATATAATCAAAATTCTTAAAATAAATAGAATTTTACTAATAGCCTCCGAGGACTCTCTCATGTGTCTCAATTTCCTATCTAATAAAGTGGTGTAATTTGAAGACTTCTTTAACTAGATTTATTAGAGTTTGGGTGTTTGGGAGTCAAATTACAACTAAGAAAAGATTACGCAGTACAAAATATAATATAGAAACACCGATTGTTCAGTCGCAAAGGGGTTAAGGAGATACTCACATTAACGACTTCATTATTCTCATTCCTTGAAGTTTGTCGCATAAACACAAGCAAAACTATTGAAATGCACAATGTGTTGCCACGATGACAGTAACTGAGGCAACAGCTTACGCAATGATAAAACTTTTCATTTACTTTCCAGAATCCATTGTGACTAAAATGAAAAATAGCTTTTTTTGACACACAAACATTTTGAGCAATAAAAGGTATAGTTTTTACAGCTGTTTTTTTATCATTGCAATCAAAAAAGAAATTTAACTGAAGACCCAATGCAATTGCCTAATACTAAATTTATTGAGATTATCTTTTAAAGAATTGATTAGGCATGTGTAGTTTTAATACAAATAATTTTCAAAACTAGAAACGGCAATCACTTTGGCATTTTACTGTCAGAATTGGTTTCACGCTGGTAAATTCTCATTCAAGAGTCAACCGCATCTTAACTGAAATTTGTTATCTATAGATTCCCAACAAAATTGACCTCACAGAGATAAAATGGAGTTTTATTTTTAACAACTTAACTGTGCTTTGTACTATGCTGGCAATAAGATGAAAATAAAGAGTCATCGTGTTCTCCCAAAAATATAATAGTAATTAATATGCACTAACTCTTATTCATTATAAGTTGTATTGTTGTAAAATTTAATTTATTCAAAGGAAGCTTCTATAAATACATAAGAGGTACGATGCGCCAACGGTATTAACACATTGTCACATGCTAATCATAAGATGGCATATAATATGCGAGCCGCCTTTATGTTCAATCACATGAATAAATACTTGGACTAGTCTAATGGAACCGACGGAGTAGTTGACGCTGCAATTATTCACAAGTCTGCTACGAATAATACGTGATGAATTACATAGTTGGGTATTATAGGTGGGCAGACTAGATTCAACTAATTCAGTGAGAGGCAACTATTTGCCAGACTTATACCAATTGATAGGTCTTACCAAGAAATATTAGAAACGTTGCAAATATTGTTACAATGCTTCTAAAATTTTGACTTCTAGTTGGCTGTAATTTTTTGGGTGATGAATTTGACCACCGAGATAAACAGTTGATTTTTAGTGGCAGGGATCACGTTTGTCAAAATTTTATACATCTACCATATAAAAGCAGTAACGTGTATTGTGTAAGATTTGCTAACGTAGTATGAGAAGATGACAAATCATGACAATAATTAAATCTGCTTATAGTTTGTGAATTGGTGCATGAATATTCACAAGGTGAAGTTCAGTCAACCGTTTAGTCGTGTTCCACATGACTCCCACTAAAACCACATGCACACGCAGCCAAAGAGATTTAAATTACTGTAAAATATACAATGCTTGTAAAATTTCATTCGAAGTACACCTGTACTAGCAAGTTTTTTAATTCACATGAAAGAAAATTAACATCTCCAATAGTAATTTCATGCATCACCTCACATTATCATCACTTATTGTTAAATAAAAGATTATTTAAAAAAAAAATGTTTTCTTGTAGATATGTAATTTTCAAATTTCATTAACAATAACTATTTTAATACTACACTAAATATAAGTAAAATTGAACATTACCTTTTTTTATGAGGATCGTTTTCAGTTTTGTGTATAAATGTATAAACTTTATTCACAGTTTCCAATATTGTTTACTTCATATGATTGTAAATCATCTTTTTAGTTTTATAGCTTCGAGAATTGATCGCAAGGATGTCGCGAGTATCTGCACCACAGGATTGACATCTCCATCTTGTGATAGAATGGCACTGCCATCCAGATTTCTTTCGTTAATTCTTAAAAGAAAATCCATTTCTTTTCCAGCTAGAGACTCAATACTATTTGTGAATATTGTGAACGATGCCATCTACAATATAATGTGAATAAATAAATTTCTGACATTTGCACCAAATAATATGAATATAAAACTAATTGTCAAATTTCAACACCCTTTAAAAAATATACCCTAATCTATAATATATAAATAAAGTCAATTGAATTCTTTATATGGACATCAGAGCAAATCTATTTCACTTCCCTGAAGTACCTTTAAAATCTTTATAAACAAAGTGATTACAAAATTAACTGCCTCCTAGAAATCAAATCCATCTCATTTCTTTGAATGTAATCTAAATCCTTTAAGGTCAACCGAGGAAATGGTTTTTTAGTTCACTGCTATTCAGAGTCATGATGAAAGTTGGTGCTCGATGGCTTCCAATAAAATCTTCCAAATATCTTAAAATATATTGGGGAAGCTGGTTATCTCATTTCTCGGGTTTATATGAAGTCTATATTTGCTTATATAGTAAAGGCTCTTATTTTATCTTAGTTTTATAGATCCCTAGTAAAAATAATATTTTTTTTACCTCATTCATATTATTCAAAGTATTTTCTTCCAATTCCTCAATTCCTATAGTGATGCATTGGACAAGTCCTCTTATCAAATTATAATTATATTCATCATCCTTATCTTTGGAAATACTGCTAATATATTCCACGAAGTATTTCCAACCACCCATATATTCTAATTGACTATGATCTTTACAAATACGTTTATTTCGTAAATCAGGTTCTGTTTCTATCATAATGCAATCATCATCGCTAGAATCTTTTGATTTATCGACATTGTCATAATTATTCTCATCTTGAAAAGGAGGGCGATTTTTTTGCTTGTTTAGATTTGAAGAATATTGTGATTTTAGATAATCAAAGAAGCAGTGAAAAAAGTCTGCTAAAAAGTTAAAAAAGGGACTGAAATTTGATTTTCGGCAAATCTGCAAGTAAATAAACACAATGATTTTAACTTATACGAGGTATTGTTACAAAAAAAGTTTTGCATATAATAATCCCCACAATCATTTGTGCCAACCAGGCAGGCCAAAAGGTTTAAGGGTTTTTAGAAATAGGGTTACTTTGACATCTAATACCATGACCTGATCTGACATATACCTGAGCATATTCCATGTTATTGATAAATGTTAAGTATGGTTATATAGTTTACGAATAAGACGGACTTCTAATAATACATAACAGTTTATTAATCAGTTATCAAAACTAAATAGTGAATAAATAAAAATACATCATTCCAATAACCATTTTTACCTTTGATATTTCTTTAAATAATATGAAATCAGGATCCTCTGATAAATTGGCGGAATCGAAATATGACTTTACGTTGCGAGCAAGGGATGATATCTTACTGCCAATCTGTCCCCCGTGTTCAGAATCAAACTTCTTGTCAATAAAGTTGATCTGTTTTTCTGATGATATCAATGACTCGGTTACAAAAAATATTGCTAGTTTTGCCATTAATGCAGGTACCCGAACGACTCATGAATCGACGTGAGAATAAATATAGATCACTGAGAGCACAATCTAAACATATTTCACCTCGGAGTGTTATTATTGACTTCTAAAAATATTATTCTTTCCGAATACCGGTTTGTGTATAAAACACACAGAAGGCACTGTCAAGCATTTTTCATAGTGTGGCCAGCCGAAAAATAAATATATATTAATCAATATAAATAATATTATTTTATATTTTAAAAAATATATTAATTTAGTAATAAATATATAAATATATATTTTATTATTATTTGAATCGCACATTTACTAATGCAATCATATAATACAAATATGCCTATATGTTCAGTGTCACAAACCTCTATTGAAAAAAGACACCCAATGAAGTTAAAGGATAGCAGTAAATAAATAAATAATTTTTTATTTATACTTAATATCGTGCTGTAAATAATAGTTAATTAGTCATTTTTGTATTTTATATTAATTATAAACAAATACGGGTGTTGTGTCGTATCCCACCACGTCGGTGTTTAGCTGGCTAGCTTTCGCTGCCGCGGCGGCCTCAGAGCCCGACAGTTGCAGATGTCGGTCCGTCGGAGGCGGGCGCTCGTCAGTCGCTCGTGACGTCACGCGGCGAGGAGATCTCGTGCGCTCCACGGTCTCAATAACAGCGATAATATTCATTAGTGGCACCGTGATAAATACTTCGCACTAAACACGCAAAATGACAGAGCCCCCGGCCGGGAAGTGTTTACACGGCGATCTTCACTCGCCCGCTTGCAAAGGAGATGATTTTCGGCTGTGAAATATTTTTTGGTGAGTGATTAATATTAGATTATTGCACTTGAAATTTGTAGTTTGCTTGCTTATTGTGTTTAGTTTTATCATTTGATCGGTCGGTAAATGCTGCGCGTTAATAGACGTATCCTTGTGTCTTGACATTTCTATTTTCTATTGGTCTTTGAAACGATTTAGATAAATCATTCAAGTTTATATATAAGGTTAAACAGTGGGTGAACCAGTCCACATGTTTAATTATTTCAACTTCCTGCGTTTTTATCTCTTTTTGCCATAGTTTTAGGAATGATCCTGTTTGTGATATCCACCGACTCCCACTCAGTTTGACATCTACTCAGTAATTCAACCATTTTTTGACAAGAATGACAATCTGTCAAATTTTTTCCAACGATATTTTTCATTGTTTACAAAATAAGGCGGATAATTTGTATCGCGAGCTTGTTATTTGATATTTATATATTAAAAAAAAACAAAACAAGGAAACCCGGCTACTACAAAAAGAAGCTTATTTCTTTTTCACAAAAAAAATATTGATATAACTTGCACTCTATTATTTACTAATAAATTTCTATTGTAATCATAAAATTTTAGTATAACAATCTGTTGAATGGATTTTATTACAACATATACTTTTTTTTAACAATACAATGATGACAGTGTACTGATTTTAATTTCGTAAATTATATTTTTGTAATAAACTGAACGTTTAGGATACATATATTTAAAATCCATTGATGATATAACACATTATGTTGGTAGGTATATAAGCTCTGAATAACATATTATAACAAGAATAGATATCCCTAAGCCCCACAACCTGTGCGCAGGATCAGGGATAGCCACATACTGTATTGTAAGCATATCTATAACAACAATAATAAATTAACATAAAGGAAAATAAAGAATCTTGGAATTGACAGTGAAAAAAATTGACACTATCATTTACTTATATCTAATTTATAATTATATAGATTGAATGTTAAAATTAGTTACAAATATATCTGACCATAGGCAGCAAAAATATGTTTTTATCTTTAATATATATCTTATGATATAAAGCATTAGTTCTGTCTATTGAGAACTAGAATTAAAGACTTGTTTGGATATTGAATTTTCCAGACAACATTATTTTAATGTTTAAATATCTGACTAAACCACCGTAGTCTTATCCAGCTTAGGGTTATTACATGTTTTGATTGCACAAATTGAAAGTAATTATGTACTACTATATAAGTAGTATATTATAGTATTCAATAGATAAGCTTCTCATGAAAATATTGTTAACCACACACTCACAGTATTACAGGCATATATATTATCGTTTGCTTAAATAACATACTTGAGTTTTGTTCCATTGTTTGTAGTTACATATTAAGAGGTTTTATTGGTTTTTTTATGTCTGTTGTAATAATGACATTATAATATGATTTACCTAACAGATAGAAAAGCTTTTGTGGCTGAATCTCATTGTGTTTACAAAGGATATTTCATTATTAATAACTAAATAGTATGGCAAACGTGAATTGTATGAATGAAATCTGTTATCAGATGTTGCTCTCTGCTATAATGAATATGTTTCCCATTGTCGCACAGTGTGTACCCAATTTTATTTTATTTTTGATAGGTACACAATGTTTTAATGTTCTTCAATACCATATTGTGATATTGTACGTTTTAAACTAAAAAAAAAATCTATTATATATTTGGTAATTTATAAAACTTTAGACTTAAGGTGTTTTGTATTGGACTTTTTAAGTATTTAAATGGAAGTAACACATAAAAAAAGATAGATAGACAAAATGTTTTATATCAGTTATTCTGAAAAATTATAGACCCTTAGTGGTAGTGCTAAGGACGTTGAAGATATATAAATTAATAAAAAAAATTGTTGCAGCTAAGTTAAATCACAATAACATATTAGTGGCCACATCTTGATCAATTACTTTAAGTACTAACATGCTTAAATATCATACAAGTTAAATGGCGAGTACAGACAGTTTTATAATTTTTTTTATAGAAGTATGATTGAAAGTCACTATGTAAATTATTTAACAAAATTTAACAATCACTCATATTCACACATAATCATGTTGAGTATAAAACTTAGGTCACAAATGTTATTATAGACATCCTTGGAAACCCATAGATTTGGTGATCATAAAAATTTAAAAAAGCCTCCCAGTAGTTAAAAAAGTCTCTCTGTACAATGTTGACTACACCATATTTTTTTTGACCTCTCATCATCTGCTTCAACGCCTCTTTTTTTAAACTGATAAAGCAAATTGTTATATAGTTACAGATACAATGCTTACCGCTGGAATTATCTCTTTGTAATTACTCGCTAAACCTGTTTTTTTTCTCACTTATTTATAAGCATGATATTATTCACAATAGAGTAGTTATAAGCATTGAATGAACACAATAGTGTAAGAGAGCTCTTATTTCATTATAGACATTATTATATATATATATAATCCGTTTTAAGTTTTCTTTTGTGTAAATATTAGTAAAGCAGCCTTTTTGTGCTCTTTTGATACAATTTATCTAGTGTATTCATTTGTCAGAGATAATACTTTATTATTACCTTATTTCTGAAAAGCTGTTTAAATTGTTGACAAGCTATCAAAAATTATTTATCTCGCTGTTTGTTATTGCACAACTTGGCAATTCACAATTAAATGTTTAATCATCGCCCCATTTCCGAAAGACTGTTTTTTGAAATGAATAGTTAACCATCTGTTAAATCTCACATGGCGTGCATAAAACTCAATTAGCTGTTCGGTTAAAATAATATTAGCTTTGTTTCAATTTACTGAAATAACGCGTTATTCAAATCGTATCGTGTTTTTTGACAGCTTGTTAACTATTTATTACTATCTACTATCGTAGCTACTGTGTATTTATTGAACTGCTCTTAATACTGATATTTTTGTATACATAACGAATCAAAGCTTTTGTTAGCTCAGTCTGTTTACCTCTGGTGTTTAAATATTATGAATGAGTATTCTTATCTTTGTATTTATCTAGTTGTAGTCAATATCGCGAATGAATGAAGTTGTTTGTTTGGTGAAGATAACACTCTAATCCACATGTAATAAACTTATTATGAAGGACTCGTATTTAATTTCTATGTGGGTCGAAAATCAATATAGAAACAAACAAATATAATTTCTATTACCTATGATTATTATCGATTAGAGATTAGGGGTTACGAATCCCTTCACATTCGTAAAATACTCAATAGGGACTAAAGAGACTGTGGCCGGTCTTAATGGGCCCCTCGCCTTGGGAGGGGCGATATAAATGTTTCCACATTTTTCACGTTTCGTTTTTAAGTAGCCGTATTTCGAAATGCCCATTTTTAAACGTGGGCGTTAAAATAAACACATAGCAGTGAAATACACGAGATTTGTCATACCTCCGAAGAAATATTTCTTTTTCGACAATTTGTATTCAGAAGTTGTCGTTTTCCAAGGTTTTTTCTGCAACATGTATGCAAATGTTAAATTCGACACTTTTCTGCTGGCTCTCCGCCAGATGTGTTAATATACCACTATTCTTTCTTTTTTTTTTTTTCTTTCAATATATGTCATCACACTAAAATGAACATTTGCTATTTGTATATGTAATTATTAAAGAAATCGTTTTATTATTGAATTTTGAAAGCACGCCTAAGTGATGGATTGAAAAAAAATGTGTCATAAATCTGTGATGAAATAATACTTGAGTAAAAAGTAACTCGTGTTTTTTTTTGTGTTGAGTAATCAGGATGTTATTTTTCTGCAGTGGCGTTGCTTCAACGCAAGCCCGGCTTGCATTTAAATAGTTGTAAATAATGTTAATTTATCATATATATAGTTAAAGGTTCCTTCCCTGCGGTACAGAGGGTTTTCTTGTTTTTTTTCTAAATTAATAAAAGTACACGTGTGCTCCGGTCGCTACTTTGTTGCCGACTGGCGGCCAAGCGGGAATTCATAAGATCATTATCAATTTTAGACATTTGTACGAATAAAATTGCAAGCAAAACATAATACAAGCCATACAGCTAGCTATCAATCAATATCTCAATTAAAATATATATAATTAATCTCGTAGTCTATAACTATAAATTATACAAAAAAATAGTCATTTTTAAGATTCATTCCCATGTTTTTAGAGGCCGTTTTAAATTTACTTATTTTCTTGGATGTTTAGCCGCGTCACGGTACTGAATCCATTTCACCGGTGTACCACGATGCCGACCGCTGAAGATTAACAGCCTCCGTATTCCCGCTGCTAAGTATTCTGTTTCATGCATTGCGTGTCGGAAGCATGCAATGCTTATGAATGCAATAAAACTATTTTCGCTGGGCGTGCGTATTTCTTAGAATTATCGCATAAACTGCAAAGTACATATGCAGTGTTCCGCGAACATGTTCCTCCGAAAGCGATGTTCGCTTCTTGTTTTGCTCGCAATGCGTGTCTTGTACTCGTATTTCTAAGATTGTAAAGTGTGTAAGCACGTATCGCATTCATAGCCAGTAATTTTAAAGGGTATCAACCATAAAACATATAAACAGGCAGAGGTACTTCATACATATACTTATATGCATATATCGAACCGAGAACCTTTCGATTGAGTATCCTTCAAATCCGGCTACTGTGCATAGATATATTTTATCAAGTCACGCTTAGTTTTAAGGCAAACCAATGACTAAGTTTTGGAAAACTTCTACGAAATTCGTAACGTTAAAAAAATTTGCGACCATTTCGACTACCTGTAATTGGTGACGTTGCGACACCTACGGAACATCCTGTGGGTCAGGGGACTGCTCACTCTGATGATGCCGATGAAGGAGGGAAAAAAATCGCAATTATTCTATAGAACCATTTATATATTATATTAAAAAAAGTTGATAAAAACTCACCAAGGGCGCGTTCCGTCATTGTGTTTATACGAGCAGCCGTGACCACTCGGACTTGCTGCGAGAAGATCGCTAAACGATTTCCGGTTAGTCAAATCGTAAACTCGATTTTTTACACTCGCATTATACTCATCTGTCAGAGCAGAGGTAGTCAATTTTATTTTACACATTTTCGTATCTTCGTTGGTAGTGAATCTCTCTGTTGCATTTCTACTGCTTTGAAAAATGACGGCCTACCCCTTACTTACTTTTTTTTGTTTCAAATTGCTGCCATGCACAATCGTAGGGAAATTCTCAGAAATCTATTAAATGCCAGAAGCATTTTCCTAGTCTTGGCGAGTAGTGCGGTCAATTGACATCGCTCGGTCTCGGATGCAAGCCGGGCTTCGTCGGCCGCCCTGCGCGTGCAAGGCCTCCGCGGTGATGTAACGCCTGCAGCCCAAGGTCAAGTACCTGCCGCTCGTCCTCATCATCCATCATCGTGTCGTCATGCGCCGAGTCCGCACGGCGTCCGACTCGGTGTGGTAACTCGAAAAAAATTAAAAAAAAAAAAAAACAACAATAAAAACCCGACCCGGGCGATTGGCTCCGCGATCGCCGTCGGCTCCTTCCCTCCCCGGAACTTGTGAAAATTGTGCGTTTTATAACGGCCGTTATAAGAGTGCTACCATTATGGCGAAGAAAGTAGGTTAATTGGATTAATTAGGCAATTTTTTTTATGGCCCCATAGATAAAGCCGGGCTACACACGCAGCGACACAACTTGCAACCGATTTCCGATTGGCCAATGGCGTCCCATCATTTTGATGCTTTTTTTTTAAAGCCGGCTCTACACACGCAGTCGCACTTTTGTTGTCTCATGTTGCAATGCTCGTGTGTTTAAAATTTTTTAATGCTTTTTCACTAGTATATAGATCATACTCCTCTTTGAAAGTATGCGGCCGGATGCCGCAGGCAGATAAGTAAGCGACCAGAGACAATTGCGGCTGTGTTACAATTGCCTGGTCGTTTGCATTTATGAGGGCTTCATTCGAAGCGTTGTACTTTATTTCAATAATCTCGCGCTCTGATGGCACAATATAGTGCCTTTTTTCTAACCACCAAAGCTCGATCGCTTACTTACATTGTACTTGTTGAACTGTGGTGGATCTAACAAGTTTTATTTTGGTTTTACTCAATAACGTATTCTTCTTCAGGTGGGTCCCCTTGTCCTTCTATACCGCAGTTTTATATTTGAAGGATAGCCGCTGCCCGATAGTATTACCATACAAACCTTTCCTTACAAAGCTTTAGCATTTAGATCTGATATTTCTTCTGCAGCAGGCTGCTGAAACAAGAGGTACTCCCAGAACATATCCCTCCACAATAATTCTACAAAACTATAAAATGATAAAAAAAAATATGTCAGCACAGGAAAAACGTTTACTCTTGTTAAAATGCTATACCGCAAAAAATGCGGTGCACTGACAAAAATAAAAAAATTGTAAATTGTACATAGTTATTATATTATAATTCCACTTGTGGTTTTAGGTTAAAAATTAACATGCGGTGGCTGAAAGCATAAAATATTATTATTCTGCAGTTAAAGGCAGCATTAGACACAGCAGATAATGCGGTCGCACCCACACGGGACACGAACAGCTGGCACATTCTTTAGTTTGTCAAATTTTATCTACCATATCAGAAATACTTTAAACTTGCTGTAAACACGAACGCTGTATAGTTTTTTTTTTAAGCTAATATTTTTCGCCGTATCGGAGAACCTCGGGGGCACGCAGTGCTCGGTTATTTGCAAGGACCGCGTGCCCAAAGCTCGTAGATTCCGAGTATTGCAATTGAGTGCATTTTAATAGATTTCTGAGAATCCCTTCCAATTCGTAAAGCAATCAATAAAAGATTTAGTACGTTTCTGAGTAAGAACGTTAAACTTGTTTTAAAGCTTGAAAATTCATGATATCATTCAAACTATTTTATTATTATGTTTTTTTTCTATTTTTTTTATTCTTTTGATTACTGAGATAAATAAGTAATGGGGTAAAAAATTCTGCCGGGCAATGTCCAAATTGATTATGCGATGGTTGAGTTGATTTGCTTTGCAGCGTTCATTTGCAAGAAATCCTTCTCGTTTTGGGCGATTCCATTAATTTTGAAACGGCACGTATATTGTGTGTTTTTGACCTAGAGTTTGAAGTTTAGGCAAGGACTTATGGTACGTTGACAATGCCGTACTTCTGTAGTTAAAAACTGGCACCAGCAATCTGGCACACGAGTAAAATTTTTCGACTAAATTGGTTTAGAATCAAATTAAAAAGTCTCCAACATTTGCCTTGTTGTATACTGAGATATTATGCACAACTTTCATCGGAGGTTTTTTTTTTTACACGAAGCGTTTTATTTTCATTTGAACTTGATAATAATTCATATTCATTGCGTTCGCACCGATGCCCAGGGCTTACACCGAGTAGCCAATACACGGTCGGCTAGCGAGCGTGCCAACCGTTGGATCACGAGCTGGCTTGTTAGCCAGCAGCTTTGCCACCAGGCTGAATGAAATGCAACGCGGACTGAGCGCTTTGTCTGCTCACGCAGGACGTCTCTACTCATGGCGATTTTCACTCTCTCACGTCGGTTTTCATTAAAAATGCGATCATGCCGCGTGCGGAGAATGCAAACGCCTGCCCGACGCGCTCTGTCCGGGGTCACCCGTGCGCATCGACCTTGCCGGCCCGTTTTACATTGTGCTGCCGGTCCTTCGATCGGTGCACCTCCGTGTAAAACGATCCGGTGGATTGCAAGGGCATCGAATGGGGCTGGATTCGAAGAAAACCGATGTCGGACCTTTGAGTATAAGGAGGACTTTGTTGGCTTGTCTTACTATACAGTGGACCGCCGGTCCTTCGATTGGTGCATATCCGTGTAAAACGATCCGATAGATTGCAAGCGCATCGAATGGCTTTGGATTCGAAGATGTCCGATGTCAGTCTTTGAATATAAGGAGGACTTTGTCGGCTCGTCTTGCTACACAGTGGACCGTCGGTCCTTCGATCGGTGCATATCCGTGTAAAACGTCCCGTTAGATTGCAAGTGCATCGAATGGCGCTGGATTCGAAGAAATCTGATGTCGGACCTTTGATGAGACGAAGGACTTTTCCGGGCCGTTTTACATTGGACCGCCGCTCTTTCGATCGGTGCATATCCGTGTAAAACGTCCCGTTGGATTGCAAGTGCATTGAATGGCGCTGGATTCGAAGAAATCCAATGTCGGACCTTTGAGTATAAGAAGGACTTTGTCGGCCCGTCTTACTATACGGTGGACCGTCGGTTCTTCGATCGGTGCATATCCGTGTAAAACGTCCCGTTAGATTGCAAGTTCATTGAATGGCGCTACATTATAAGATGTCCGATGTCAACCTTTGAATATAAGGAGAACTTTTCCGGCCCGTCTTACATTGGACCGTCGCTCCTTCGATCGGTGCATACCCGTGTAAAACGTCCCGTTTGATTGAATGGTGCTGGGTTCGTATATGTCTGATGTCGGATCTTATATACTCGTTTAGGATTTTTGTATGTTTCTACGCGATATTGGGCTTCCGGAGGTTCTGCTGGGAGTAATAAATAAAAATAAAACATTCCTATTAATGCGGTCCCATCAATATTTATTATCGACTACCGTTTAATAGGCGTTACGATCGTTTCAGCTTATTGTGGTCACTGAAGTATCCTACGCTTCGTAATAAATGTGCAGTGATAAATTTTTGTTACATGAAAGATTAGTTTTATTATTATTTATTGGATTTTTATTATGTATAATTGCAATTATCAGAGCACTTAAAAAAAAACGTTAAATTATGATGTTTTTCCGCGAGTGGGGATAGTACCTATTAAAATCTCACACAAGTCACGATGATATTTTCTGAGAGTTTTCTTTAATCGTTTTCAATGTATGAAAAAATGTGCTTAATCACATAAACATACTAATACCTGCATGGGTAAATAAAAACGCATTCTGATTGACATTAATCTAAATTAATATAACCTATTAAAATACTCAATTACTAGTTTTTCACACAAGAAAAGTATTTTATAACTCTTTGTACTAATTTTTATTATCTTGTTAGTAATTTTATTTATTAATCACTGCTTTTATTTTCACTATTGCGATTCACTTTCATATACTCAAAATACTTCAATTGTTACTTTACTATGTACTAACAGTACACCGCTGACAAAATGCTAATTCTCTATCACTTTGAAAATTTCACCACCGTTCATTAAACGTTAAGCGCCTAATAGCTATGCTGAACTCGTTTCAGGAAGCGGCAGTGTCGAATGAATTAATTGAATATATAAATTGATAAAAAATATATATTCTAATTAAAATCGTGCCACTGTCAAATTATCTGTTGCTTGCATATGACGCCGGCTGAGTATTACAATTGAAATTAAGTCAAATCTTCGCATGCGGTTAAATTATATAAACCTTGACAGCCGAGTACGATCAATGATTCCGTAATTAGGTTTTTTTTTTTCATTACAATAATAGCCATGATTCAGGAAATCAAAAACATAATAGCCTTTTTTTTTTTTTTTTAAAGACAACAGTGAAGATCGGCCTCCGCGGACATAATTAGTATTGTTGCACGCTTATCTTCGTTTTCAATACGAAATCATTTTGTATAATGACGTCGTCGTCGGGCAGCGCGTGCGTTCCGTGCACGATTTCACAACACAGGTATTTCTGATTCATACCCGATCGAGGAAAAAATATCTGAATAATAATAAAGTGAGCAAAGGTACAGTATCTCGGGTCAGGTAAACCACTGCGGTGACGTCAGAGCTGCGCACGTGACGAAGCGCCACTCGGAGCGGTGCGCTCGATCTGTGCTACCTGTTGCCCTATAGCAGTGGTCCCCAACATTGCCCCGTGGTTCGTCCAAAATGCCCAACTCCACAGGGATACAAACACCAAGACGATCCACGAGGTAGTCATCGACCTCGCCCACTCCTTCCAAACATCAACATCCCTCGTCCCAAATCCCTCAATTAGCTACCTTCTAGAGTACAACCTAGAAGATTGCCTATATCAGAAAAGGCCAAAAGCCATCCCCTAACCCCCCCCCCCCACCAACCCCTCCAAATCCCCCCACCCACCTTCCACCCACACACCACACAACAACAACATGGTGACACACCTAGCCAGTATGAAGGCGTTTGAAGAAAAGACAAACATATTTTCTTGTACCGCTGCCAAAGCCAAAGACGATAGATAGATAGTGGTCCCCAACCCTATGCCCGCGGGCACCATGGCTCCCGCCGACCGATTTACGTGTGCCCGCCGCTGATAAAAAAATATTTAAGTTTACAATAAAATGTTTATTTTTGTTATAAAATATTTTATAAATATACCGTGAAAAAATAAATGGTGCCCGCCGGCATTCTAGAATGTGCTCTTGGATGCAAAAAGGTTGGGGACCCCTGCCCTATACCATAGGTTTCCATACTATTTTGTCCCGTCGACCCCGTGTCGAGTTTTCCTATTTTTCGTAGACCCCTGCCTTGCTAATATTTAATTTTTGTAAAATCATCATCTTCAAACATATTTTTGACATGTGATATACTGGGTGCGCCATATTTTATGTCGGTATGTAAACATTGAATAACTATTTTTTTTTTGTGAGAAGGTTGACAACTGCACTGAAACCCTTTTCCATGTGGTATGAAGATGGAAAAGCTATCAAAAACCTTCTTGCGATAGTCCATAATGCAGGATTAACAGCATTATTATGTAAGCACATAGGTTCAATTGTGACATTTACGGAATGCCTAAATTTTGGTGATGACCTGCTTAAATGGGATCCCCATTTACAGTTCGTGGACCTTCAATTCAATTTTTCGCTGTCATCGACCCCTTGCAGGGCAAAATCGTCCCCTGGGGGCCGATATTGACCACTTTGGGAACCAGTGCCCTATACTGAATATTACTATATGAAATACAGTTTTTGTCTTCAAAGTGAATATACCAGTGGCGTAAGCGGTATGCATGTGTCAAAGTGCGCTAAAATGTAGAAATATTTCATATATTCTTCTTTATCAAGTGCCTTTCCTCAGAGGAGGTTGGGGACTATTTCTCTGAGCATATACTCATGCTGAGCCAGTGTTCATAGTTTTCTAAAGGGAAAATAGAGTAGTGGGTCCTCGGGTCCTTCTATACCGCAGTTTTATATTGCTGCTGCCCAATAGCATCATTATATAATCCTTTCCTTAGAAAGTTCTGGCGTTTAGATCTGATACTCCTTCTGCAGCAGAAACAATAGCTGGAGCCCTCCCACGTTCTTCCAGAGCACATCCCTCCACAATCATTCCATTACCGATCCTTTTCACACTCTCAGGGTACAGAATGGCAGCCATGTACAAGCAACAGGAGGATTTCATATATAACACATTCAAAAATAATATTTTTCGATACAATTACCTATCGTTATAATATTTTTGTTTTAAAAAAAAAATAATAAGTCGTCATGCGATGGAACGACAATGCCTAGATTTACACGTGGATCTATGAAAAAAATCCTTGAAAAAACATGTTTTTAATCGCGTAACTAAATATTTCATCGACTCGAAAAATGCCAATTTATTATAATAATCACCGATACCAAATTTATTTAAAAAATACTCAGAGATGATTAGTAAATATTGAATACTGCATTTGCATTTCTTTTTCAAATAAATTTTATTGCTTTCTCGGTAAACTTAATACTATATTTTGGATTTGCATTTAGTAAAATAATGCATTTGTAACTCAATAAACCTGTATTGGATGAAAATGCGTTAAAATTTTTATTGATTGCTAAAAATGAAATTAAGTAAATATTGAATGTATCGAAAAAAAAATAACAGCTGTTCTGTAGAACTTATATTTGGCATTCGCCAATCCACTTGATTGCCGTGCAAGTATGCATTTGTACACGCAGTGCATCTGCACGAGTGATAGAATAGTCTCGAATGCTATTTCAGCATCCGAGAAGCCTCGACCGTCCAGACCGAGCGGAGAGGAAAAAAAATGGAGTTCTTGCTCGAGATCGTCTTCCTCATTCTGCGGCGGTGGAAGTAAAAGTTGCGGAAGATCAACGATCTCTCGCAATCGCCGAGACGCTCGAGCCCGGTTTCTGATAGAGCGATCAAAAAAAAAATAAAAAAAATCAATGATTAAGTCTCAGTTAAAATGTTCACCATTCTAAAGATCAGATACAATACTCATCAAGCGAATAACACGAATGCGAAATGAAATTTTGCATGCGTGCTTTATCGCAATTCATGTACTGTGTAGTAAAATGCACAATTGTTAAAACCTCTTAACAAAGTCCAAAGTGTATTTAAATCGGCTTAGACGCGAACTCGTAGTTAAATGACGATTATTGAATAGGTAAATGCTTTATTAGCATATGCGCACATCGGTCGCACACATGTACGTAACGGTTAAACTCCTCGCCAAGTTACAGGGTCATCGAATGGATAAAGCCACAGTTGTGATAAAATTCATTGTAACATTAGCTGATGGTTTGTTTTTTTTATTGCTCTGGTATTTTATTTAATTTTTTTTAAAGTAATTGCCATTAAAAAAGGCTTCATTCAGACTCGGCCCAAGATGGTTCTTTAAAAACGATTATATTTACGATTATGATTTCAACACTTGTTATTTATCTGCAGCTTAGAAACTGCAATGGAATATGAACGGGTGGCAGTAATCATGGTTACGAAATAATTATCGTGATTGCGCCTGTGTAGGAGGCACGTTAACACGTATTTCTCCATAATATTTTTATACCTCGACAATGATGACTGGAAACATTAATGAAACCTTTAGGTTGTTTTTAAGTCTTCATACAAATGCACGCTCGCATTTGTAAAGACAAAAAAAAAAAACACCCAGAATTAACAGCAACATTGTGTTTTAAACTATGAATCTAGTTGATTATTTAAAAAATAAATGGTTGGCAATTCGCAAATATGTAAACAGTTTATTTAAGTCTATCGTGATAGCTGCTATTAATACGATTCCAAGCATCGTGTTATGATTAGTATTCAAACCTTGTTGGGTTTAATGTGTTTGTATAGAAATACACCTGTCAACAGTGGTGTTCCGCGCCCAATATGAATATTAAAACTATCGATTAGTTGTTATAGTAATTTTTTTTTAATAAATTATTTAATTAATCACAAAAACAACAAGATCCTCAAAATCGGATATTTAAAAAATAAGAGATTTCTTATAAAACAACTGGTTAAAAATTGAATGAATGAAATGAAACACCTGTCGTTTACGTTTTTAATATTTTTATTAATCGACCGTACCCATCACTAGTTGATGTTAATTTGAAAATGCCTGTTATTTCGGCAGTGTGGCTTCAATTACAAGTCAATTAAAAACAACGCAAGTGATAATGGAAAAAAATACAAGCTAATGTGATGAATTTAATGCCCAATGACACCAGATATCAGCCAATACGCCCCTGTCCAGCTGGGAGTCATCATGTTACCGTTGGTTGCTAGCTTGCCAAGGTCTGCCCACTGCAGCGTGCACACCTCCAGTGCACCACCATCAGAATCCCATAATTTAAATTCAAAACATACTCTATCGCACAATCACTGAACTGATGAAACCGATTAATTTTGGAGTACTTACAAATAATGTAAATATATTCATGCTATTTTTTCATGTGCATTCTTCGAGTGCATTGCATGCATATATTCACCGTACCCACCTACGGATATTTTACGATTTTTTTTAAAAACATAAATTTTCTTACAGTCAATTCGTATTTGATGAATGTTGAATCCTGAGTACGAATTTTTAATATAATTTTTAATAAATGTTGTTTTCAAAAGTTTATTAATTTTTGTGCAGACCACTTAGTTGAAGCCGGCAACTATTTATACATAGTTTATTTATTAAACCTTAATTTATATTAAAATCAAATTTTATTATAGACGAAGATTTATAACCCCATAGTGTTTTTGTTATGTTTATTGTAGACAATTCAAGTTTATTGATACTCTTTATTGTGGCATTTGAGATACAGATGTCAGTTGTGAAGAGTGAATAACCTTTGAAAGGAGTATCACAATGATACACGTAGCATAAAACATTTCAACTTCTAAATCTTAGCTGTTAGTTTTATACATAGATTGTACTAATCAATTTAAAAACGTTTTAAATCTTTGCATTGCAATGCAGATTATGGTCTATAACCAAATTTATAACATAATTACATACTCTTCTAGAAACACTTTTCTGGTAAGTTATATAGATTATTTTGAAACTAAAAACGGTTTATAAGAGCGTATCAGTGTATCGTTGAGTACACGTCCGATCTAGACGACGTCATTGACAGAAAAGGCCTGATTTTCGTGAAATATCGGTGCTGCCAGGTGCCACCTGACAACAGCTTTCGTTTTTACTATCGTGCTTTGAGTATCAGTGATAAATATCAGTGACAAAATATTGTCGACGCACTGAGTAAGGATGTATATCAAAATTGCGAATTTTAACAATTATTATTTCTCACAGACCCTGAAGAAGTGATCTCGCAACGCATGTGAAACACACTCATCCACTGTATACATATAAAGAACTACTAAAATTGTCAAAAAAATTGTAAATCGTTATTTGGAGAGAGTATTCATTTCTCGGTTTTGGGTGATTATTGAGTTTCTAATCACCGTGTATACTTTGCGGGGCTAATTTCACGGGCAAACACAACGGCGGCGCCCAGGAAGCCATGGAAGTCTTCGATACTCGATCTAACCACAACCGCAAGCAATGCCCATGGCTGATGATATCATGGGGATACGGTGGGTGAATCTTCACACGGTCCTGGGAACCGAGCAGAATACTTACCGGCGACGACTGTCACATTTCACATTAGCAAACAAGGCATGGACTATTGTCTACACACTACTGAATGTGCAGCAAAGTCGTTGACCGCTTCTGTACGGTGTCACGAAATTACACAACACAGGTTTTTTTTTTGGCTGTTTTCAATATTTTTGTCTTTTTCTTCTTATGATGCCTTTCAAAGGAGGTTGGTGACCATTCCATCGATCATATCCCTATCATGTGACAGTCTTACTAATTCGGTCGTACTTCCTTCCTTCCAATGCCCCCTTTTCCTTAGATTTTTCCTTGGACAATCGGCTACCGGATGCTATATTTACTGGCACGAAAAATGTGGTCAACCCATGGTATTTTGAGGATTCTATTATATAGTATATAGCCACATTTCTGCCGCCTCAATTCTTTGCATAGTAGCTGTCCAAGTGGCTGTGTTAAGTGTGCAAGCTTCAACTCCATAAAGGAGAAGTGAGACGACGTTGAGTGTTGAGCATAATATTTTTGTATGTGCTACGTGCTCTGCCCAAATATATATTTTTTAACTCTCTCCAATACTCTGTTATCAATGTTGATATTAATTTTTTTATGTTCATGGAGAGTTTTGTCTACTAGGGTCTGTAGGTCGTCATCACTGTCTTCTAGGAGGACAGTGTCATCAGCACAACGTGTGTTATTCAGCGGCCTGTCATTTATTTTGATACTTCTTCGAAGTCTACGCAAAATGGGACGCTGTTGGCCAATTGCAAGTCGGTCGCAAGATTTGTCACGATACTTATTACATTCAATAGAAAGAAGGCAAAAAGTTGAATCAGAACAAAAAACACTGCTGCTTATCAAAAAGCGGTATCAAGGTTGAACAAATCAATGACATGTGGAACCATGTCGCACTGTCTGCTATTGACAGAGATTGTCAACCATCTCATGTTAAAACGTACATTATTTTATTATTTAAAACGTACATTATTATATTTTGATAAGAGAACTATTCGACGATTTTTTTGCTTGAAGTCTTCAGTCCTTTTACGTTTCTTACATTTTTGTCCCTTCCTTCTGCTCACCAGTATTTGAGTACTACACCACTAAACTTCGAAAGCTATAAACTCATGTAAATATATTAAGTAATACCTTTTAAGCGACCGGTTTCGCCAACAGCCGTGGTAGTTTTGATTATTTGGTGTCCATCGAATCCATGCAAGTATGAAATAGTGATAATTCTATTGTTGTAGGCAGGTGAGAGTAATTTGCCCGAACACCTTGGCCCTTTGACTGAGTGAGAATTCGAATCGATATATGCAAGTATAAACTCGATTTACAAAGTTGCCAGATCAAAATTCTTCATAAATGCCTTCAATGCGATTTCATAATTAAATTTTTATATTTTCGTGTGGCAACTTATACTATATTTCACCATTACTTCCATGAACGTTGGTCAGGGCAAACGGTCACGATTATCTGCGATAAGAGACTGTAAATAAAAGCACTCAAAAATATATTTAAAAAGCAGTTGGCAACATTGATTTTAGTCAATTTGTAGCCATGTTGTGACTCTACGTAATTTAAGTGAGTGTTTTGTGTTTGTTTTAGAAAATGTGCACTTATAACCATAGTAAAAGTAATATATTTTGGGTTGATATAAAATTTGTGTATACTGCAATAGTAGTATCTCTTTTCCTGAAAATGGGTCCCAAACTCAACAAACGCGGCTTAACACCCAAAACAAGCGAGCACACTTATTTGCAAAGTAGTTTATTTTGTTACTCTCCATTCCATGTCCTATTAATGAAATTGTTTCTGTAGTAATTAAAAAAATATGAATGCATAGATTTTGAACATAAATTATTCGTACGCAGTCCAATTGTTAATATCTACAATTAATTATATTCATCGGCTGTGGCTAACGTTGGTTTTTTTTTTTTAACCTTGTTGGCTATTTATAGCAAAAAAATATATGTCACTTTATGGCAATTTATCAGTGACGTGTCGTGACGGTAGCGGCAGAGCAAGTAAGAAATAATTTTTTTTAATTTGAAATCCGTTTAATTTATTTTGAAGTATTACTTTTTGCCATGCTAGAACACACACACGGGAGGGAACCTCATCCTGACCGACCGAGCCGGGAGTCTCGCGACTCCACCCTGAACTATTCGTTGGTGGCGAAGAGAAAGTATCCCTTGATTTTTTTAATGATATTTTGAAATTAAGCTCTTTGAAACTATAGGATTTCTGTGCGATTTTGCTAAGTATTTATATTCATAATCAAATACACGAAACAGGTAAAGTATTGCATGGCGACAAGAGCTGCGGGCGGACCGGCCGCCTTTGCTGTGGCTTATGGTTTGGAAACTCCAAAGACCTTCGACTGCTGCTCTCGAATGCTGCTCTGAATGGCTTCGGCTGTTGGCCAAGCCAACTTCGTTGTACCAACTTGGACGCACAATTGCAACGACGGCATTGCGACAAGTTGACAATGAAATATCACCATTGCACTCGCCTGTTACGCCTGGCACTATTGCGCCTACTTTTTTCAATGTAACATCTTCACTACGATTGTATCACTTGTGATTGAACACCACCATGCCAGCTTTTATGAAATTTTATAATATTTTCAGCACTATTCAAGTAGCACTACACAACAGGAACATGCTTATAAAATTATATAAAATATATTATGATCGATAAACAGCTCGCTCTTTTTTTTTTTAAATAGTATTTTTGATGGCGTTGCAGTTTGACCCAAGCAATTGGGTACAAAAATATTTCAATAGATGCTTTAAATATAATGCTTGTATTTTGCGGCACGGTTGCAGTGCATAGTTGCAGTGCATAGTTGCAGTGTATGGTTGTGTATTGACCCAACGGGACGTAATTCTAAGTAGGAAGTTATCATTTATTGGGAGCGTTAGCCTGCAAAGTGAGTGTGCGATAGTAGCCCGAGCAACCGCACATAAGCGATAATAAGCAGTCGGATAATTACCTTATGTATATTTATTATCTAAAATATTATAATTTTGCCTCTTTAAAAAAAAAAAACAATTGTGCATTGTCGGAATGTCATTTGTGGCATTTTTGAACAGTACATACATTATCGCTGCGCTATCACACGACTGGCAAAAAGTAAACACCCACTGCGACCGGCGCGCTCTTAGCACGGTGTATGGCTTTGAGAGTGAGCTCCGTTTTTTTTTTTTTTTTTTTTTTTTTAACAGTCAGATGCACAATTTAAATAAATGAATAACTCCGCGGCCGCGTCGGAACGTGCTGAAATAAATTATCGCGATCTGCCTCGCCCCATCGCCGTTTCTTCCTTCTGAACAATGAGGATTGGCGAATTCGCAATAAAATATGGATTGATGCCGTCGGCGGCTGCAACACTCTTTCCTTCATCTTGAAACAAAAGAAATCTGTAACTAAGTCGCCATCTTGCGTCATGCGAAGAAGCGACAGTGAAGTGGCCCGGTTTCCAGTTTCTCGATCCGTCGGTGTCGTTCATTTCATTCACCAGCACATAAATTGATTCGATTAATTTTTATCGTCTCTTTTGATGAAATTTATTTTAGACATACGTTTTTTTTTTTTTTTATAAAATAACGAAATTACATTAAAAAAATTCCCCAATCAAAGTGTCGAAAATACGTACTTCACAAATTTTAGGTTGCATTTGGGTTCACCTACAAATTACTTGTATTCACAAATTCAGAATACAAGTAAATATAGTAGGATTGCCACAGTCAAATATTTTTTAAACAATATCTTAATCAACCATTTTAATGTTTATTGAAGTAACAAACCGATCAGCTGTCCCTGCATGTGATTTATATTGACATTTTCATCTCTATACCATAAAACCTATTTTTATTGGAAATTTGTAATTATCTAGGTGTCTGTATACTTTTGACCACTCTGGCTTTCTGTGGAGACAATAATGATAATCCAAGTATATAGTTTTCTTTGGACATGATAGAAATGAGAGAATCAGTTGCCTGGCTAACATTGCTTGTCTGAGAATTGTCTCGTCTCGCAAGAGCGAGATTTGCAAATCGCCGATGGACCAACAGCCGCATCGTTTGTTATTCTAATTCGCCGTTTTGCCAAGTAAAAATAGTCCTTCTTGTTTTATTCATTCAGTCAATTCACATGGAAAATCGACGCGGCATTTGAGAGGCCAACTTGGAATGTATTATATTCGCGTTACGGGTTTAAAAGTTCAATCTTCTTGTTTCAAATGTTACTTATTGATAATAAAAAAAAAAATATATATATTAACCATCGACCGTTTCGATGTCTGGTGATTAGTAGCATTGCTTCTTACTGGTTGAATCATAAGTTAGATTCGTATTTATATTTTACATCATATTGGTTTTAGCCAAATGGCTAGGAGATTACGCAGCCCTTATATACAAAAAAAGTTTTTTTTTTGGTAGTTTTATTGTGCGTGGCTGAGAATATTTATTCAGTACTGCGGTTTCGCCGGATAACGGTGTTGTGAATATTCAAAGGATCTGATAACACTGGTCATTGTTTATTGTCCGGCCTCTTAATATTGCAGACGGCGCGCAGACAGTGGCGTGCGTCACCGCGCCGGGGTGGGGGCCAAATTATATATTTAAAAAAATACAAAAGCCTCATGACTCAGGGTTAACCTGCGATTGTTCGCGCATCTCCTTGTGCGCCACTTGCGGATGTGCGATAATCCAAAAAAATATTTTTTTTTTATATGCGTGGTCGGTAAAAAGGAAGTACTTTTTTTTAAAATTATATTATAATTTTATTATAATCTTGTATTTAATAGCTCTGAAGTTCTACGTATTTTTTTTTGTTTTTTTTTAAATAATTTTGTTGGTGTTAATTTTTTTATTGAAATCAACGCTTTGCAATGAAATATGCTCACGCTTCTGTTGCTCGAGACATCATCGTTAATACGTTTGCATGAATTCCGAATTGAAAAACCCAGAGACCTGCGTCTTGATCTCATTTAAATTTCTCTGCAATTGGAAACTTGAAACTAGAGTGTTATTAATATTGAGTTCGTGCGCCTCATCTCCCCGGTACGTACTTTCATTTTCCGCGCTATTTTGCTTAAATTATAACATTTACGACCGCAATATATTTCAAAATGGTAATTGCATACAATTTTTTTTTCTCTTCATATTGCCTTAAAATCGAGGCGCCTCTCCGTTGGGAAACCGGGGCAGTTGCGAAAACCCAGAGCGATTCATAAGTTGTCTGTTATTTTTCATCTGCGCTTTGTCCCTTCAGAATATCAATTTAAGCCTTAAGTGAAAAAATAAACATGTGTTCCGAACCAATATTTTGTTTTTTAAATTTTTTTTGTTATAATAATAAAATGGATTGTATAAAGACTATCTTCCGGACACGGAGGCGTCCTCTATGAAGGTCAAGATTTGAGCCGGAATGATGATGATGATGCTTGTTATTTCCTTCTTATTTTATGCCTATACATTTTTACTAATATGTTTTGTTTTTATTTGTTACAGGTGAGTGCTGATGTACCTTACTGAAAGTATCATATAATGTTACAATAATATGTAAGTATAAAAAAAGCTGTAGTTCAATTGTGAAGTGTTGGCTACAGTAATAATACTGATTTACTGAAAATATCCTATAATAATCAGTATGTTTATTTACCGTATAAACATGTTGTAAATTATTGCGATATAAACCTTTTATACTCGTTAAAGCTTAAATGTTTTAATATAAGTTAAAATTTAAACTATTTATTTTCATAAAATAGAAAACACTTAAATGATTACATATAATATATATTTTTTAGTATTATGTTTATTTAAAAAATGCATGATCGTGTGCAATATACGTTAGTAGATAAAATCAAAGAAAAAACTTGCATACATTCATAAAAAAATTAGAAAGATATTTTTAAGGCAGCAGTGTTTAATTGCTTGGATTGTGCGCCACTGCTTTTAATTTTATCTCCATGTCACTTAAGTAGGTCTCCATCGGTTTAAATAATTGCCATCAATATTTATAATTAATTATTTTCATTAGCAAATATCACGGCGAATCTAATCAACATTGATACCATGTGCCTTGTATATGTAGGCCAGTAAAGTTCAATGAATCTTCGACCATTTTAAATGTCAAGTGCTAACTTGTACGTACGCTTTAAATATTTTTTTTTTCACGCTTTAAATATCATGAAAATATGACTTGAGGGATTTTTATTAAAAGACTATATTTTTATGCACAGTCGAATCGAGCGGACCTCTCCGAGCGCGCACAGTGTATATAATATAATATGTGTCAATTGTATTATTTTTTTTGTCTAAACCGGAGTAGCGGGTGTTGGTGTAAACGAGTTAGGGTATTTAGCTCGATTGCTAGCAATCCGTTATTTAGATTTGCATAAATAAATATAACATTGATTGAAATTGTGACATACATTCATTATCTACCTACACACCTTTTTGTATATTTTATATTTAGTTAATTTGAACTTTTTTTGTTTAAACGCTGTTTTTTTTTTAATTTAACGTAAGAATTTGTTAAGGGTGATTTTTTTGATATATTTATACTGGTCATCATGGTTAAATATTATATAACTATCTTGTGTTTTAAGGGTGACTTTTACCCTGTGTTTCTATTCATAAATATTCATTAAAAAAAAAAAAAAAAACGTTATCAGCATCGTGAATCACAAATTACCTAATATGCGATCGTAAATTAATTATATCACTAATTTCACGCATGCATTTAATTATTCTAATTTAACTTTTAAATTAGTCATTATGAAATATTCAACGTCATGAAATATGACACGTTTTGTTACGATAGCTTATGAATAATAATTTTTTGTAATACTTGAAATATTCATAATGACAATAGAAATGTATGCGAGCGGACGAACTGGTTAGTGTTAAAATTATGTAAATGGTGTTGCTTTGTTCAAAACGATCGTGCTCCTAATCAATATATTCACAAAATATTTTTAAAGTTTGATAAATATTCAAATTTAGTGAAAGGAGTAATCCTGTTATTTATGTATTCCTCAATTAATATTGAATACATTAAAAGCAGTGAAAATTTGACGCGTTGAAATTTATGAATGAATCTTTTTGACTGCAATGTTGTGAGCAGTTTTCAGTCGAAATTTTTTATTTTATTTATATATATATCATTAGTATTGTGTTAATATAAAATACTCGACCAAGAATTATGTACGCAACCAATTATAAATATTTGTGTGAGTTTTAACCATCGAAGAGACAATATTTGGTGTAATTAGAAACCACATTGTGTGGAATATTTATTTCACGAAATTAGCGACGGATTAGTGATGTTTTTCTATTATGTACCGAGGCTCATATACACGGTACACATATTGGTGTACATAGTAAACATCGGAGCGGTATTTTTAGAAATACTCACTTGTACAAATATACCAGAATATGTCGTCGAAACCTATTTTTTTTTTTGCTTAAATCGTTTCCAGGTTAAGTATATATTTTCAATATTGAGGGCGTGAATCGTTTGAGATTTGATACTCGTTAGTTTTTGATAAATTATAAATTGATGATATATTATATGCATGTCTTGTGTTTTAATCTATATCGACACATGCAATGTCCAAAAAAAAATAAATAATAATATGCAAGCTTACTAGTATTCTGATAACACGTGCGAAAGTTGATAACAAACTAAAATTTTCGCGATGCGTCTTTTATGTGTAAAATGTATAATTCTATTTAAAAATATGTACATAGTATATTTATTTCATGAAAAAAAAACAAAACATAATATATATGTAAAGGATGGTACTCATGAATAGGCATTTTTTAAATTATTCATCGCCTGTTTCTACCCTTACAATTAAATAAAAATTTGCTCCAGCGGTAATGAAAGTTCACAGCGGAAACGAGAAATTTGAACGGAAATCGAAACGGATGTGCCAATAGACAGGTATTCGATTTTGATGGAATATTTTACCTATAAATACACACCCCATCGAGCAGATGCTCTTCTATGGTAAAATTACTTAAACATCCTGCGAAGACGAATTGTATATTATACATGTGAAAATATAAAATAGAAAACTGATGGATTACTATAAAAAAATATCAATATCGCCAGGCAAGCCATTTAATAAAAATTGTCTTATTATAACGATTGGTGTTCTGTAAATGTAGAAAAAGTTCCTGGCTCTACAAGTGAACACCGAATTGAAGTAAAACTCACGCAGTTTATATATATATATATATATATATATATATATATATATATATATATATATATGTATAAATTCCATTTAAATTAGGATATTATAACAATTTCACATATGCGAGTGCATTATTACTCGAATAACGCGTCTCATAAAATCTGAAATCATCAATACGTTAGTTGAGTCGTTACTTTTAACAAGTTTTTTTTAATGTCTATTATAAAGTTGATTTCTCCGTTGATTGCATTTTATTAATAGACTCAAATGGAGAGGCGATAGTGAAATTATTCATTGATAATGTTAACATCGATTAAATCATTGAAATGTACAAATACTCGGAGGCTTTATATGTGTCCCTTCTTTCCAGGCTTTTCCAATACCGGAATATGTCCAAACTCGAATAATTTGAACGCAGTCTCAATACAGCTAATACTCTACAATAGATAAGCAAGCTGTTCGGAGGCAATTGCGACTATATGGCATGAGCACGAGTCGATTGTTGAATAGAGTTCTTCTCGTATTGGACTCTTAAACTGCACGGTTAAAGTGCAACTGTGAGGCTTAGGCGATTTTTGTATTTAAATAGTTATTTTTATATAAAAACCTTGTACTATTGACATGAATATATTGTTGATAATGATTAAGTACATTTTATCAAATATTGAAAATTGATTAAAGAAACTCTTAGAAAAATATCGGCGGCCCGTGCTTTGAACCTTTCGTGTGAGAATTTTTTTTTTTAATAATACTATTACTAATATGATTAAGCACCTTAGTTCACACATAGAAGATGATTAAAGAAATTCTCAGAAAAATATCATTGTGATCTCTTGTGTGGGATTTGAAACCACATCCCCTGGCTTACATGGCCGGTGCATGAAAAATTGTACTTCCTGTGAGACGGTCTTCACAAAAATCAATAATATATTTAACAAGTGCGTGTATTGGCTTAATTAAATAGACTTTAAAAAAATAATAATATCCAGATCGGATTTAAATGCATCACTCAGTACTTTGGGTTAAAAGTCTAGTATTGCAAGTCACACAATATTTAATTGGCATAATAAGTACGTTGTTTCACTTATAGGATATGATTGTTAAAAATTCTTGCTTAGTACAAGTGATTCGTTGGTATAATCGGTAATGCACCGGCCATGTAAGCTTGGGGATGTGGGTTCATGTGGGTTCATATCATAATCAATTTTCAATATTTTAAAAAATGTACTTAATCATTATCAATCAATAAAACCTGTATAGGCAAAATCGTACTTCCTGTGAGACGGTCTTATTGATCTTGGAAAAGAAAGGAAATTCAAAATTACTAATGCACGCTATCAATTATTTATTATGGATAATCGTTAGTATATTAGGCAGACACGTTTTATATGAAAAAAAATTTAAATAAAAATTATAAAGTGCATTCTTTTGTAGAAAACCTGCTTGCGTATGTTTGAGGCGAACTTTCCGCTGCTTAAAAGTATTTTTTTTTTTTTCAATGAAAAACTCAATCGAATGCGTTTCTCGCGCGCCGCCCCTGGAATGTCTGAAGTTATCCACACGCTCGCGCCCCCCCCGAGCGGCAGTGGCGTGCGTCCGGGGCGGGCGAGCGGGGAATCCGCCTCGGCTCTCGGTCCAGCGGGCAAGGGAAACTCGCGGCGGCGCTTCCCACTCGAGTCCCGCGCCGGCACTTTCTCCGCCGCTCGTTTCGCGATCCGACCGAGAAAAATTCAATCCAATCGGATCACTCACGCGATATTCAAAGTCACCACGCCCACAATAGACTCGCACGGCCAGAATGCATTTTTTTTTCGCTCTTGTAAGTATGAAAACTCTTGTACTGTCCGGGATACTGACCCCTAACTTTTTTTTTTTTTTTACTGTCGGCCCCGGGCAGCGCTGTGGTACTACTTCCGGGTGCCGATAGCTGGTCTTTTAATATATTATTATAATCATACACATACATTCATTCGTGAAGGGGGGTTTCCCAGGGAGCGCACTTTTCGCTGCTCCCCAGTCTGCCTCCCCTCCCTTCTATTCGTCTCTGACATTCGTCCCTTACTATCTATGGAGATGAATCAGCGTCTCCGTTATTTGATGCGCTGAAAAACATGAAAGCTGAAAAGCATGAAAAAGCATGAAAAACCCCTAACCTAACATAACCTAACTTTTTTTTTTTTTTTTGTGTGGTGGCATTTGCACCCCGCACCCAGGATCTAGCTTGAGCACTTCACTGGGTTGCGGGAGCGTATCCTTTTATTGGGTCCTCCTTGAAGGCACATATAAAAGAGAAAAAAAACATATATAGTACATGAACAAAAAAAATACTCTGATACATGTCCTCCAAGGACTTTCTCCTTATCTCCCGGGGAGGAGTTTCGCCTCCTCGGCATTCCTCCCGGTCTCGTCTTCTTGTGCTCCTGCCGCTAGGTAACGGCAGGTCCAGAAGAAGACCCTGTTCTTCTTCGTTGCCCGTGTCCTCGCAGGAGACAATACTCACATCTCGCGCTGTCCGCTCTGGTCTTGGAACCTAACCTAACCTAACCTAATCCCCTCCCCCATGGTGAGCTTTTCAATGCTTCAAATATTGCTCACACAATAAGCTTGTATGTGTGTGTTTATAAAAATTATTGGCTTCCAAGATTATTGAAAAAAGTAAGATGTTAATTAATTAAATATTTTCTTGTAAATAGATAGCTTGTATTGAAGCTCCCCGCTCTCCCCATTTCATTGCGTGCGCATGGCTTCCATTGAGTATGTGCTCAGTGAAATGGTCGCCAACCTCCTCTGAGGAGAGGCACATGATAAAGATGTATTGAAGTACACTTTAAAACTACGCGGAGGTATATTTTAATATATATATATTTCCGCTTATAGTTTTTATTTTTTTTAATACCCGCAATGCTGGCAACACTGCACTCTATCGCTTGCTTTACTACCCTCTTAAAAAAAACTAATATATACAATGGGAATTGCACACCATAAAAGTGCCTCCAAGGCTAATCGGCGGAACAGTTACAGGCGGCATCCGTTTCAGGCGCGATTTATTTTAACGACACATTGAAACTGGCTTTTCAGGCTCGCAACCTGCGGCTGTGAGCAAATACATCATATTCGACTTAATTAGAGCTTTTCAAGGTCAGACACATGACTTGTCGACACTTCTGTGTTACTTTTTATATACACAGTGCTCAGTGTTGACGATATAATCACGCGTAGTGATGGGAAGTATCGATTGAATCGATTTTTAATATTGATTTTGCAATTGTTATTTTATCGAATTATATGATTGTTTTTTTATTTTTCTTTCTGATCCTGTCAAATAAAGAAAATCGATTTTTTACTATTTATGTGTATTGTTCGTGCTGCTTATTTTCTATGTCAATGAGACATATATAGTACATCATATTTAAAGCAATTAATAGGTCTCACGTATCGAAATCATTATATGAAAATTGTAGACGCCTCTGATTTTTTGGTTTAAAAAAAAAAACCGACCTCTTCCTCGTCAGCGCATTTCAGAGAAAAAACACTTTGCTAGTGTTTTTTGGTCCGGAATCCCATGATCCACAAGTATCTCCGAGACGGCAAACTGCAGCTGGTCCTAAAAAACCATCCAATGGTTCTTTTTGCTGGGATAAATAATGTTTATTTGTAAAAGGGTTTTGGTTCTAAAACCCATACTTTAAAGAGCGCCTTTGCAGGGTCGGACCAGTCGGTTCTCGTGGTTATATTCTAGATACTGACAGGTCTTTGTTGCACTGTGCGTTAGTTTTGTAAATAAATATATTTTTTGCGTTGGTTATACTTTATAATTTTTTTTTGTAGTTTAAACCCCCCCTGGCATTTCCCAGATCCCCGGTAGACCAGTTCAGTCCTGCGCCCGGGGATATTATCCAAGTAGATTATTTCCAAAAAAATAACGACCTGTATGCAAATTCCGATTCTGGGTCAAGCGGACGAAAAAATAAAAGCAGTGGCGACTCGTCTCGCCGCATTAAAAAGAGATCTCTGGGCAGAAATTCGGCTCGTTAAGAATCATTGTCTCAAAATCACCTGGTCTCGTGGAGTTTCCCGTGTATATGACAGTCCCCATTGTCGGTCCGTCTCACGCTGTCAATTATTTGCATGATGGACTCGACTGCGAACACGTTTTACTATGCTACTCAAAATACGTGAAACCGGAGGGGAGTTTAATCTATTGTTAAAAACTGACCCGTCGTTTCTAATCTGAATTTTATTAATTGTTTTTTTTTTTTTTTTTGCTGTTGCTGTAAATCAATCGCACATTTGGGACGACTTTCTTTATCGCGGATAAAACTTCGGTCAAATGTACAGTGTCTATTGTTATCTTGTATTTTTTTTTTTTAATGATTTGTCGGTTTAAAAAGGGTGCTGTTTAATATTATACGAAAAATTAATCCGTCATCTGCAAGTCAAGGGAGATTCTTTCATTGTATCATTTAGAATACGGAATCTGTCGATAGCACGATGCTTGAAGGGCAGAAGCAAAAATGTGATTCTAAGCATTTATTGGAGAAACACTTGTTGATTATGTGTGAAATAGTTATTTTTTCAAAGACAAGTAGTTTGGTTTTCTAGTGTTGTCCTTCAAAAGTCGTCGCACGACCGGTCCAACGACAAAACTTGCAACAATATCCCACAAAGAAAGTGAAGCCATTATCATGCCAGTGCTGGGTGCCTTAGTGCTCAGTATATATGGCAACACTGCATACGAAACTCTTTAAATACATAGTGTAGTGTTGCCTTAGTATAAAGGCAACACTCACGATAACAATATGCGGTTGTGCCTTAGTGTTTAGTTTTTGGAAATATTGAGTAAATTTTAAAGACATTTTAAAGTGATTTTGACTTAGTGCTTAGTATATAGCAACACTGCCTGATAGAATTCCAAGTAAGTCTAGTAAATAGCAGCTCATAACTCTTTCTGTTTCTGTTCTATAAAAAAATTCTAACATACTTCTATCGTAGTGTATTAATTAACACTAAACGTACCAGCACTTGATATATACCCATTTCTACCACAACCGGTCAAATGACCGGTCATTGTGTTTTTTATGAAATATGGATTTAAGAAGGAAATAAACATAGTAACTTTATTATAACTAAACAAAAATGTGTACTAACGATTTTTATTACGTAAACAAAGAAAAATAATGTTTAATTCATTGCACATAGCATTTTTTTACATATACAGGGTGTCTCCATTATACATTTACCGCAAACATTTTTTTGACATTTTGAACAAATTTTGATTGTTTTACTTTCGTTACGATAATCTATTTGACACGTCTTACCTTGATAAGAATCTGTGGTAGATTTAGGCAATGTCCCTTTCGTATTTGTTTCTTTTTTTGATTGTTTACAAGCTTCTCGAAAATCGGCGGCAAGTTCTACTGCTAACTGGAGTAAAAAATCTTACCTCGAGATATTTTCTCCTGTCGTTTGCTCGTTAAAAATCCAGGCATCTATGCCAGTTAAATCAACGATATTGAAAAATACTTGGAGAGGCCATCTGCAAGACTTAGATTTTATGGTATATTTCCTCGCCATTTGATCGGTCATGCCTACACTAAATTTAGTTTGATTATAATATGAAACGGTCTCAGGTAAACATTTATCATTGTTATCGACTGTTACTGATTTATGTTTAGAACTATGTAAAACAACTTTTTTTTTGGTTTACTTTTATAGATTGTAAGAGTACAATTATCTGTGGTGAAAATTTTCATCTTTCTTTTGATTCGCAATTATTGGTAATTATTCCCTTTTATTTGAGCGGATAGTTCCAACTAAAGTTGTTTTTTTCATTAGAAGTTGTGTTGCTAGGGACTTGCTTGTAAAGAAGTTGTCTGTGGTTACAGTTCTTCCGCAACCCGTAAATGGTTCCATGAGTTTGAGTACAACATATTCAGTGAGTGGTACTGAAGAGGGACTATTTTCATCTTTTCTTAGATATGGAATTGCATTTATGATGTATTTGCTATCGACGTCAGATGCTAACCAAGATTTGATTCCAAATTTATCAGGCTTGTTAGGCATGTATTGCGTAAATTTACATCTTACTTTAGTTGGAGATAGCTGTTCGTCTACAGTAATATTAGCACCCGGATGTGATAAATTTGAGAATATCTGTGAAATTATGTCTGCTCATAGTTTCTGAGAAAAATTTAGGCCCCCATATGTTATTCCACAAAAAAGAAACTTTCAAATGATTTGCTCCATATGCACCTCGTGCATATAAATTTGCAATAAATGCATCTAATTTATCTTGAGGTAAACTCCAATCGGCTCCTAACACTCTCAACTTCTTGCCTGAAAATGTTATGAAGTGGTGATCTTCCAGGTGTACCACCTATTTGTATTTCTTTCCAAACAGTTCCACCAATTGTAACATGCTGTTCATTTTTTTATATCTCTTCTTCAGAGTAATCTCATTTTTTTTCGTCCACGGCATATATTCACAATATTTTCCTCTTCATCGTCAGTAACTGTACATTCAAACTCTTGACTAATAGATCATTTTCAACCTGTATATCTTCATTTTCACAAAAATTATCTTCATTCATTTCCGAAAACTCTTCGTCAATATTATTTATATCTTCTATGAACTTGTACTGTTTTGATTGTTTCGACATTTTTCTCGGTAAAGTGTAACCTGTATTAGTAATTTAGTAAAGATATCAAAATAAAATAAAAGCTACCAACCAATACTTTAAGTTTGTGTCTACTTTTCTTATGTTATGTATCCAACTTTTGAGATTAATATTATCTAGGGTACACACCGGGCTTCGGGACTAAAATGCTACTTTCAATCTAAAATTTTAGTCAAATTCTTGAATTTATGATTCACGGTTATCTTGATTGAACTAACTGACGCAACAGTATTTGCAGAAATGTGCATTTAATTGAATGCAATATGTTGAAAATGCATGTACATCATAATTTCTGATCCGATAACCTTATAAAGCAATAAATTGTTCTACCGGTCAATTGACCGGTTGTGGTAGAAATGGGTATACTACAAGCATAACTCAAAAAATACACAATACAAAAAAAAAATAAAAATAGAATATTACTTGCATTTAATAATTAGAAAAAGTCATGAAGTCAAATGTGCAAAAAAGATAAAATTATATGCCCATTTTCTATACCAAAGTACAAAACCGGTCAATTGACCGGTCGTGGTAGGTTTAGTGTTAATTTAATTTAGCATGTAAGAACATTAATACACATTTCATAGTGATTTGTACTTTTTATAGTGTTGTATAATTTTTATTTAATGTATGTGTATCTGTGTGTATAATTCAGTTTTTAATATAAACATTTGAAATGCTAAGCCGCTTTAAATAAATGTCTCAATATTAATTATTTTAAACACAATAAAATAATATTGAAAAAAGAGGTTAATGCGGTCAAAATTTAAACAAAACGTAAATACGTTGTGAAATTACAGAATTTTTTTTTTTTAAATGCGAAAGTATTTCAACTTAAATATTCAATTTACAATTAACCAATCAATAACCAAAACACTTTCCACATAATAATATTTGAAAATCTATTTTGAAACTATTAAATATTTAGATTCTTCTAATTATAAATTGTATTATTTTTATTGCATAAGTACACACACCGAAAGACTTCCTTTATTCTTTATTTATATAAAAAATATGTATATTTTATGAAATATCACAATTTTCTGTGAGAGTTAAAAACTGAAAAAAAAAAAAAAAAAAAACAAAAAGTAGGTAAGTAAGCATTCGTGGGCAAGTGCGGCTGTGTGGGAGTCTAACATTTTTGGAATTTAGCTTCTTGATATGTAATGGATTTTAATAGCGTATTTTTCAAACTATCGTATGGCTTATATTTCTTATATCTATTTTTAAATATATATTTTTCAAAGTGTCGAAAACAGTTTTTTTACATTGTAATAACAATTCGGCGTTGGGAGATTCTCGGTCAAAAAACCTCTAGCAAATTAAAGTATCCTTACCGCCTTGTAATGGCATGAAGGTGAAATCATATGCTTTGGCGGCTCACCGGAGCAATCGAAGGTTAAACTTATATTTATTTTTTTATAAATTAACACCAAACGCGGCGACACAAAAATATTTCAAAATACCACATTGAAATTAACATACAAAACATGTTTTCAGGTGAGCGATTCGCACACAAAAACGCCGAGAACAAATATTAAAAAAAAATATTTGCCGGATCAGTTCTCCCGACTCGTACGCGGAGGCGACCCAAATGCGGCTGTAATCCTGTAATCTCCTAGCCGTTTGGCTATCCCCGTCCGACCCGGCGAGCACGAGGAAGCACGTTGTTTTCGCGATATATCCGCGGCTCTCTCGCCCTGAACTTGCCCGGCAAAAAAAACGCCCCGGCCAAGGATGCCGCCGTGGCGTCATCGGGTTGGGGCCACCCGAGATTTTCAATTTCGCACTTTCGCCTTTCAAGAGCTTCGTCAGACTGGTTATACGTAGACCTTGTGACTAATCATAACCATTAAAACTTAGGAAAATAAATATATATATATATATAGTATATACACAACTGTATATAAATAGTAATACAAGGTCTATGACTCGTTTGGAATCAGCCTGTATAGAGTAATTAGATAAAATCTTCCGTCTGCTCGCGCACGCGGAACGCTTACACGTTACCGAAATTCTTCTTGCATATTATATGAAAAAAAAAAAAAAACACACAGTTGTATTATTTCCGGTTCTGTCGTTTCCGTAGCAACGCGATTTTATTATCGAAGCATTCGACTACCCCGGGAATAAAACTACGCGCGATACGATTACTCTTGCATAGTTGTCGAAATCCTTTCACCATCCATTGTCGATATTTATTTTTATTGTTTACTCTTAATGCATGTGTGGACAGTTTTGTTTTATTCGTATTCACAAAACACGCTCCGGAGTGAATATTTTCATATTCATATTTTTTTTTTAAGATTTACTCAACACGCTTATCGTTGAATAAAAATTGAGAGTTTTACACAAATATTTTTTGAAGCCATCGTTTCCAGCCTCAGTCGGCACTGGGCGCGCGGCCCGAGCACACGTGTGCTTCAATTATTTTCCCGAGCCCGAGTCAGCTGTGAAGCATCCGCATATAGCGTGTGTTTTTTTATTTATTTTTTTATTAAATAAATCGATACATTCTGCACGCCACCGGTGGTGAGTACACGTGCTCAAAATTTATAATGTCTAATTGTTGTTGCTGCGGCAACACCCCTTGCTTTTAAATACCCCCCCCACCCCTCTCCCTCTGCCGCCGTTCATTTGTTTTATAAATACTGTCGCCATGGCAACATATAAATGCAAATGTATATCCATGGCAACATATAAACATTTGCAAACATTTTTTTTGGCAGTGAATCATCATTTGGAGTAGGTGACGTTTTGGCTTAGTATGAAAATTACCAGGACCTTATTTTAAAATATATATATATATTTTTTTAAATTATTATTTTACGGTTTCCATGTTGATGCTCATAGCTGTTTATTTGATATTATTATTTTATTTCTGCGATCAAAAAAAATAATCTTAAAATATTATCGATCCGGTGCACTTACAAGGGTATTCGAAAGCACACGAATCCACACAACTAATATCCTTGAAATCCTCATCCGAAAAATTGTATAAATATAATTAACCACCGTGAAAAATATTGCAGGAATCACAAATGGCATCGACTTGAAAACAATTATAAAAAAATTAGTATAATATAAATTAGACAAATCCTTAGATTAATAAAACAGTTCGAATATTGCTAATTGATTAAAGAAACTCTTAGAAAAATATCATCGTGATTTGTGTGGGATATGAACCCACATCCCCAAGCTTACATGGCCGGTGCATTACCAATTATACCAACGAATCACTAGTACTAGGCAAGAATTTTTAACAATCATATCCTATAAATGAAACAACGTACTTATTATGCCAATTAAATATTGTGTGACTTCCCTTACAAATCACGATTTTCAATATTTTAAAAAATGTACTTAATGTATAGGCAAAATCGTACTTCCTGTAATATTATACGAATATTGCAATTTATCCGAAATATATATTTTTTATATATTTTTAAAAAACGCTATTTAACATTATGCTCAATACGCATCTTTTCTACCGATCACTATCGCCGTGCTCTCCGACAGTAGTATTACATGTTATTACCGAGTGTAGTGTTTTAATAATTCAACGGCTCGGGTAATGCCCATTATCATCGCCCGTTTAAAATAAAAAATAAAAAAAAAACCACGTACGTAACGTCGGGGAGCCGCAGAGCCGAGCAGGTGTGTAATTTGTGACCGTCTATTGTGTAAATTTGGTCGCATTTTCACTTTTCAAGATGCTCACTTTGCCGAACGCCCGCAGGCCCGTCCACACTGCACGAGAAAATCAAACTTCAACTCAAGAGTATAGGATACGAATGTGTATCGATTAAATCTCCGAATGCTCTTTTTGTCAATAATACTTCTTCTTCTGATGCCTCTCCCCATAGGAGGTAGGTGAACATTTCACCGAACATGTTTCTATCCTGGGGCAGTCTCACTAATTCGACCGTACTTCCTCCTTTTTCCTTCGATTTTTTTTAAAGATTTTTCCTTAGGCAATCGGCTGCTGGATGCTATATTTACTGTTACTGTTGTCAGGAGTTCGCGTATTTGCGTATAACCCATGGTATTTTTCAATTCTTCGCATAGTAGCTGTCTTGAGTGTCCCAGCTTAACACACTTTAGGCGGGTGCCAAAGTGCGAAGCGGATGAAATTCGCGTAAAATTGCACGTGTGAAATCTAGTCTATGCACTCTTTGACTTGCATGTAGTCAAATAAATCGTTTCCTATAAAAAGTTGAACCACTTCATGCACACTTTGCGGATTACTCGGCATCACAACAACACCACTTTGTCCCAAAAGTTGTTCAACAATTGGAGGATTATCATTCTCTGTCATTGTCACTTTGTTCATAATCACTGGACAGTATTTGGTAGAAGTAGCGTTGACGAGTCCTAAACAAACATTGCGAGCTGTAAACCTAAACTGTAGACCTTCTGCCGCTTTTAGAGTAAACACATTCAAAAAATGTATTAATATGCAGCAGTCCGCGAAACGGGTACTAGTGCCCGCCCCACCTTTCGTAAAAGTAAATTTCATCAAAATAATTAAATATTGAATACTATTCTTAGTATTAATCAATTTACTTCACTAGTCAGTCTGCACACATGCAACGCCTTCCCTTTCAAATAATCCAATCTTCATACACGTCAATAGTGCAACGCCCCATGTCAAAACAAATCAAATGATACAATCGAGTGACAAGAACGCACTGCCGTCCGTACAGCGATTTCTGTCGCACGGTGTGGACGGGCCATTACGCTGCCTACGTCACATGTCGAATTAAATGATTTACATAAAATACGTAAGGGATAATGGGCCGAGCACGCCGCCGGCGGAGACGACCGGCCGCCCGAGAGGAAGTTGCATAAGACGCCGAGTGTTGCCAGTCAAGTTCATGCCGTATTTAATTGAAGCAATGGCCGCACACGCGCGAAGCCGGCTACACCCGCCACGCCACGCCAGACAGCAGATTCTGTGCCTCCTCTGTGGCTGAGCCTTATAGCCCCTTGTCCAGAGTAGAATGTGAAACTATCCTGCGGTACTACTTCCGGGTACCAACAGGTGGTTTTTTTTTTTAAATTTTAATATATATAATATCAATATCGTTTATTCGTGTTCCCCAGTCTGCCTTTCCTTCTTTCTATTCATCTCTGAAAGTTCTTCTCTTGTCCGGGGGTTTCTCCTCAGCTCGTTGTCTGTCGTGGTCTTCTCAGTCGCAAATTCGCTGATCCTTGAGCATGGACGGCACCAAGCCAGTGGCTCTCAATCTCTTTTGGCCCACGGACCCCATTTCATAGTCAAAACTTGCCTACGGACCCTGGGTAAAAAACTACATAAATTCATATTATTGGTGCAAGTATCGACTCTGACTCACCATGCCTGTTATTACTTGTATTTTATGCACCTGTCTATATTTACATATTACTTAGGACGTAAAAATCGCTAATAATGTATTAATTGTTATTTATTTTAACTTCCATATTAATAACACACTATAGGCGGGTAACCATATTGACTAAACTGATGTGCGTAGCCCTTTGCACTCTTTGATTTTTATTTTCCGTTTAGCAACTCCGAGTTAATTGGTCTATCAATAATTTATTTTGCATACAACTTTAATTTTAAAATTTATTTTAAAACAGGGGTAGCCAAACCAAATGATCTCGCGGGCCACTTTGGAAGTGCAGCATAACTCCGCATATAAAATTATATATCCCCATATAAGATTTATATGCACAACAGTAAAACCTCGCTATAACGGACCCCCTGTTTAACGGACTTCGGATATAACGGACAAAAATCCGGTCAAATGTAAAAATATTGAAAACGTTTTAAATGCGAAAAATGTAAAAAAAAAATTTTTTTTTCGTTATTTTCGAGAGTTGATTATAAAAAAAACGCCATACTTCAAAAGTGCAAACAAAACTTGATTCCCCTTTAGTAGGATTACCGAAAGCAAAGCGCGTCGATATCAAACAACAACGGCTCTTCATGACTAGTGTCCGAAGACAATTCAATAGAATTTTGTTTGAGTTTTGTATTATTTATTTATATCACATTTAAATATACATTTAAACTACGAGTGATCGGCATGAAAACAATGACAAGACAAAATTTACTGTTCCTTATCTTTATTTTATAAACAAATATTAAAGAAGCAACGCTGACGAGTTTAAACAAACCCAAAGAGTAAATTGACCTTATGCCGCTTTTACCGTCCCGCCTTCGGACAGCAGTCAGCGAAGCGGGTATTAATACCCGCCCCGCCTTTAGTGTGTCAATAAAAATGTGTCACAATTTTTTTTATTTCATATCAAACCTTGCGCTGACCCCCTGGCGTTGTTCAGGTACCCCCGAATCGATTTTAATTTTCTAAGGACCCCCTGACTGATCCCAGGGACCCCCCGGGGACCACTTTGAGAAGCACTGCACCCGACGATGCCACAAAAGGACGATTTGGCCAAGTACTCGCGTGTGTACTTTCCTTCACACGGCACTGGCCGTGACCGTGAAATGTAGCGCCTGCAGCGTGGCCGGCGTGGCTCGCGTCGTGAGAGCGCCTTCGACGATTGAAGGTCACTTTCTCGATTGCGACAGGGCCGGCGCAGGAAAACCAGGCGGTCGTAATTATTTATTATACTAATAAACCCGGACATCGCGCCCAGCGGCGGTGCAGGGATCTCCTCAGCGTGTCTGGGATTCAAAAATGCGCCATTAACACACTAAAGGCGGGGCGGGTACTAGTACCCGTTTCGCGGACTGCTGTCTAAAAACGGAGCGCGTATTAATACCCTTTTGAATGTGTTTAACACTAAAAGCGGCGGAAGGTCATTTTATTATTTAGGTTTGCAGTTCGTAATGTTTGTTTAGGGACTCGTCAACGTCTACTTCTACCAATGCTGTCCAGTGATTCTGAACAAAGTGACAATGACAGAGAATGGTAATCCTCCAATTGTTGAACAACTTTTAGGACAAAGTGGTGTTGTTGTGATGCCGAGTAATCCGCAAAGTGTGTATGCAGTGGTTCGACTTTTTATAGGAAACGATTTATTTGTATAGACTAGATTTCACACGTGCAATTTTACCTGAATTTCTTTGTTTCGAAGAGGTTTAATGACATGTCAGACTTGTATTGCATATTTTTTACAATAATAATATTTTTTTTATATAATATTGTTTTTCACCTGTACGCCACTGGCGCAGAAGTTACAGATAAGTAATAACAAAGATAAGGTGCTTTTAAACTGTCAGTGTAACAATTTTGATATACGGCGTCGTTAAATCTTCAAATTTTCTACTCCTAGCGGCATGCAATCGATCATGCATAAATGCATTGCATTTTTACTGTTATAGGCGCCTCTCGGCTGGCATTACCATTGAAATCGGCCGATTAAATGCGCGCTTCGGTGTGGAAATTCGTAATTCAATATATACGAAGTCGTAAAATCTTCAATTTTCCCGTTCCGTGCGGCAAGCATTTGCTCGTGCGTGAATGCATTGCATTGCATTTATTATTATTTAATATTTTATGGGACAGCTTTATGGGACAGGAGAAAGCGGTCTCACCTAAATGCGCGAAGACGTATTATACAGGTGCGTTGGCAAGATACGTTCGCTGTGAACGGACTCGTCTTTTCTCGGACGTGTAGCCGCGTCATTTGATTGTTTCTAAGTAATGCATATTTAAGTCATTTAATTTTTTTATAACTGATATATAACTGGTAAATAAAGGAGAGATACAATAGAAAGTACGTCCGGCGATGTGTTATCTAGGGGAGGTGTCTGGGTATTATATCTGACATTGCTTAGTAACCGATAGTGCTTGGGTTCTGTTCCGGGAATTTTTTGGAAATCAATATTATCCACGTTTCTTTCTAGTCTGTTATAAATATGCGATCTTTGAAGTGATTGTTAGATCTCGTATTTTACCCTTGTTTTATATTTTTGAAGTTGCGTGCGAGTTATTTATACCACAAGGTAGATTTTACTGTCATTCTTTTTTACTTGATAATATTTTTTTTATTCAATGTAAGCAAATGTGGATAATTTTCTATTTTAGTCCAATATGGTGGACAAAAGGACATATTCCATTGATTCGTTAATGAAAATAAAAATATTTTTTAAATAGATTTTTTGTGATCTTTGCATTGTCGAAATAAATAATGTTGCATTTGCGTCGTTACAGATCCAAAAGGACATAAGTATATATATAAAAAAAAAAATCTCTTTTGTGTTTTTATGTAATGTCACAGTAAATGATAATAATTTTTTTTTTTATATAGATTTTTTGTGATCTTTCCATTGTCAAAATAAATATGTTGCATTTGCGTCGTTACAGATCCAAAAGGACATAAGTATATATTTAAAAAAATATATATCTCTTTTGTGTTTTTATGTAATGTCACTAGTAAATGAAAATATATTTTATAGATGGATTTTTTGTGATCTTTGCATCGTCATAATAAATAATGTTGCGTTTTCGTCGTTACAGATCAGCCGGCGCCCGGGTGACATGGTGAGCGGCTATGGCGCCGCGCATCGTGCACCTGCTGCTCGTGTGTGCAGTTTCGCTCACCATCTACGCCTACGCCTCCTACACCACCAGCCCGCCCATGCGCCCTCGGCCCTCCTCCCCCGCCAACGCCACCGACCCTCCCCACCCCACCAACGCCACCTCCCAGCCCCAGGCGCAGCCCCAGGCCCAGCCCCAGGCCCAGCCCCAGGCCCAGCCCCAGCCCCAGTCCCAGCAGCAGCCCCAGTCGCAGTCCGTGCAGCAGAACGCGCCTTCCAGCGCCGCGCCGCCCTCCACCGCCCCGACCCTCCCGGCGAACACCACCGCGAAGCCTCCGCTGGACCCCAGCAAGGGCGTCAAGACCCGCGAGCTGTACACGGCCGGACATGTGGTCCCCCGCCCGGAGATCTGCCCCGCACTCGGCTCCTCGCTGCGGCTGCTGATCCTCATCATGTCCGCCCCGTCCCACGCCGACGCCCGGATGGGCATCCGCCAGACCTGGGGACACTTCTCCAGCAGGAAGGACGTCTCCATTGCTTTTCTCATCGGAGTCACTCCGGATAAGAGGATTGAGGCCGCGCTCGAGAATGAAGACGCGCTGTACACCGACGTCATCAGAGCCAAGTTCGTCGATAGCTATAATAATCTAACGCTGAAGACGGTCTCCATGATGGAGTGGGTCTCGGATTACTGTCCCAAAGCGTTATTTGTACTCAAAACTGACGATGACATGTTCATCAACGTGCCGAAGCTGTTGAAATTCACCGATAATCACTTGAAGGACAAACGTGTCATTTTTGGACGTCTAGCGAAGCGGTGGAAACCCATTAGGAACCCCAAGTCTAAGTACTACGCCTCCACGAGACAGTACAGACCTCCCGTGTTTCCAGATTTTACGACGGGACCGGCCTATCTGCTTCCCGGAACTTTAGCCGCGGATATTTACAAAACGGCTCTAGATCAGACGTACTTGAAACTGGAAGACGTTTTCATCACCGGAGTCGTCGCTCAGAAGCTAAAGGTGAAGCGGACTCACGTCCCGGAGTTTCTGAACAAGCGGGTGGCGATGACCCCGTGCCCCGTTCAGAGAGCCATTAGCATTCACATGGTACAGTTCACGGAACAGTTTGACCTGTGGAAGAAGCTCTTAGATCGGAAGACTACTTGCAAGAAATGACAGAGTGAACAGCATATCGTCAAAGTCGGTAGGTCCATCCAGCTGGTGGTCGTGACAGCGTGAGGGACTCCGGCTTGCCATAGACATAGACGTGCGACGAAGCCCCGTTCGCTGAAACTTACTTGATTAAAATTGGTGATGATACATAAAAATTTACTCCTTGTAATTAGCCAAAACTATTTATGTTTCAATATTTGGAAATCAAGTGAAGGCCTATTTATAAAGTTAACAGTGACTTAAAAATGTCTATAAGTAATATGTGGAAGAAATTTCTTCAAATAGTGATAGAAGATAATTGACATTTTGAAGTGCACGCATGAACAACATTCACTTGCATACAAATCAGTTTTTCTATTTTTTTTTCCCCTCTAAATATTCACAGTTCCTATGCAATTGATAAGCTCTCATCTTCGCCTTTACTTGGATCGTTATTCGTATAAGAAATTACCAAACGCAAACTTGAAATTCTGGTCAAAAGAGACAGCATATAACTAAAGAAGACAACAGTAAATATATTCAATTAATTAAAATAGTATATGATTAAAAATGTAAAGTACGTGTTCTTTGTGCGCGTTCTTCAATCGATTTCTTATGGAACTTCCAATATGATATGTATAAATCCTAATTAGTACCTTTTTATAAACAATTTACTTTGAATTTAGGTAAATACTTCATTTCTGACTTAATATTTATTAAAAAAATATTACTTTGAACTATGTACCTATCTATTATAAATATATTCTTATAAATATATTTTTATTTAACATATTGAAATTCCCAGTGTTTCACGGCCTGAGATACATTTCATATCTCTCATGTTAGGTGCTATCGAAATTGATTTGTTGAATTGCTATTTACTATTATATCAATTGTATTTGCATTATTGTATAAAATATATTTATGTATATAAACACATTATACCCAGCCATATTATGTTGAAGGCAGACTTTATATTTGATGAAATTCGCTAATAAATTTGGCCTTTTTGTGAATTGCGTCCGCTTAAAATCGATTAAATAAAAGCTCAAATGTTTTCCCCATTTCCTTTATTTGTAATATTTTTACAAATTAACCATCCAAATTGCACTTTATTGATATCAATCCTAATAATAAGCCCTCTGAAATATAAGCTCGGAGTGAGTTTACTAAAATCTACTATGAAAAATTTTAATTTACTCATTTTGAAATTGAAGCCAAAGTCGTCTAAATTTACTTTACTCCACTTCATTAATAGAAATCCCTTATTTGTAATAACGGGAACGATAATATTTCAGCAGGGTTGTAATTGAAAAGATTCCACAATTGACTGTCTACAGTCTGAAAATATTATAAAGCTCAAGTCTAATTGATAAAGCGCTCTACATAATAGTGCCAAGCATACAATTATTTTTACCGATACTTCGATGGAAGTACCTATTTATGAATTCATAGTCATCTAAGCTTATTATTTATTTTTTCTATTCCATTTTAGGAATATTAAAATTGTATTTATGAAATATTATTTTATCATAAAATAATAGTCACTAGTTATAAAATGTTTCAAATTTCATAGGGATTACTTAAGTTTTTTTTTCTAAGGCCTACAAAATCAATATCAAGGATTAAAAACCAATCGCAAAATGCTTTTTGATTCATAAGTATTTTTTTTTTTTTACCTTAAATAGGTGTTCTCCAAAAACATATATTAAATTACAGTTACCCAACATTACCTTACAGATGTTTGTATATATGTGATTATGTGATACTCAAATCTCAAAACAATGTCAATTGAAATACCAATCATTTTTTAATTTTATTATTTTGATAGTACTGTCAACTGCTGCGACTTTGCCTACGCATTGCAACTTCTCTAGAAAGTTAAATATATTTACGGGCTTGAAAGCCGAAACAATTAGCCCTTCTAATTAAAATTCATGACACGTGTCACACCTGAAAGGTGAACTGGGCAAAAAAGACATTTATCGAAAAGACCGTCAAAAATCGGCAACGCCGTATAAGTTGACAGGACCCAAAAAAATCTATTTGCATATCTCAGTTATTTTACAACTCCTTTATTTGATAATTTCCCTCACACAGTATGCTCTTAATTATTTGTGCTCACGCGTTTCGAAGCATCCATTACTCTAAACAGCTCTCTAAGTTGCTCTTTATCTCGTACATTAATAATTAAGAATATATTGTGCTTAGTTATAAACATAAGATCTATCTTATAAGATACTATTAACTAGATATTTATCATATCTGTACATTTTTATACTCATATCTAAGTAGGTATTAAATCTAATTTTTTCTCATACGTTTCATTGAAATATATCCTTTTGAATAATGATGTTGGTTTTTGAAATATAGTTATATTCATATATACATTCAAGATGATATTAAAGGTGACCGCTTCCACTGTGCTTCTATGGAAGAAAAATTTGTGATAGTAATATTTTCACGATCTACGGACAACATTATTATATTTTGACACTTATATTTTGACAGTCATTTTAAATTACCAAAAAAAAAATCGTTAATTCAACACATCCGTTATTAATGTATATGTGGATGAAGTCTGATTTATTTTTACTACGATAATGAATAAGTTTATAGATAATTTAAGTCTGTTAATTTTGCTGTATAGACACTGGAAGCAGTCACTTTTAATTATTTTTATTTACATTTTACACATCAGTATTGTACGTTTATTGAAATCAATATTAAATATTATTTTTTAAATACGTATTTGTAAACAATATTTTATACATTGTTAAGCTTCACCATTCACCATTACCCCGGGCATAATACAGTTTTTAATTGCATTTGTTTACATTGAGATGCTCAATGAGATGTTTTTAATGTAAATACCGGCAAAAAAAAAAACTTACCGAGGAACAACTGAATAAACATTACGCATAGTAAGTTTGTTTGAAAATCATTATTTTGATTGTGTATTTAATCAGATCAACTCTGTTTGTGAATCAAATAAAAAGTTACCTAATATTGTTTACCAGATGTACAGTTATACAAAGAATCTTCATATATTATATTGTCTGTTGCTTTGATTCAAGTAATCTCAAACCTTAATTACTTATATAATATATTCATACAAAAGTAGTAGAAACACGGTGGTCGTTTTATGTCTCATAAATTTCAATGTAACGACGATACACTTATTATGTGATATCTTTTCGGATAAATGTCATCCTTCGAGTCGGGCTCTTAAATTTGCTTATTTATTGATTAAACGCATTCATATATGGATTGAGGATTACGATTTCTCCGAGCTGCCAGTCGAAATTACCATGAGTCGTTGAAAATATCTATTTATATAAAAGACTGTTGAATGAAAACCTGCAATGGTTCGGAGAGTATTGGGGAAATTTCACTTAAAAAAATTATATGTGTCATAGATGCTGCACTTTTTGAGAATGCAAAAAGCGTTAAAACATAGTGTTTAGCCGTGTCGAACTACAATATAGTAGCATACTTATATTTTCAAACATGAAACGACCCTTGTATCTAAGCGCTTAATTTACTTTGATATTTTTCTAGTCTAGAATCAAATAAACAAACAAAATATTGTACCGTACCTAAAGTGTGCATTGTTACTTCAACAGCCTATGGATTGTTTAACAGCTTCATTTATATATTCATTACTACTAAAGTTTTCCATTCTCCGTATTTTTATAAAAAATCATCTGTATTATTGATATGTATTTAAAATAATTTCATCGCAATCTAAAGCTTGCATAAATTTTGATAATCGAAATAAACTATCATTTTTCATCACAACTCCTTTACAATATTTCGATTATCAAAATATATCCAGGTTAACGCAAATAGGATGTTTTCAAATACATGTTCACATATTAAAATAGATTTTTAAAACTGGTTATTAAAATAGAAATATGATGGAAACTATCACCAAGCCAGAAACTGATATTACCTATCACCATGACACAACATAACTTTTATAACTACCAATTATTTACTTTTCTATATTTGTGTAAAATAATAAATACCATATAAAAAGCATAATATAAACACTATTCATAATTGAAAATCGATTAGTACGTAAAATTCTCTTATAGTCCTATCAATAAGTCTAAGTGCAAGGTTTAAAGTCATTTCATTATTTTGCCATTGAGTTCTGGTTTGCTGTTGCATCATTAAATCGGGTCCACACTACGTAGACTCTGTCCAGAATCATTGTACAAATATTGTTTGAAAATGATTATACAATTATCATGAAGTATTGTTCAAAAATATTTGTTCAGAACCAACATAGAACTTTAAGTAAAGAAAATTGTAGATATTCTCAAAATTCTTACATTATCAAGTCTCGCATAAATTTCAAAACTCAAAACTGATATATTTTAAGATTATTTTTAATTTTTGTTATTGCGATAGTTTTTTTTTTATTTTTACTGTAATATCATACATGATAATTTTATCAAAACTATTCATAATTAAAAGTTAATTCTGTGCACCGACATACTACGAACTTCACAAAATAACGAAGTTTTTTTATTTCGTTAAATATTAAGGAAAGCAATGTTGTCTATATTTATGTTCAATTAAGATTACCTTTTTTTTGATACTTTTGAGTAAAAAAAATTAAAATGATTACTTTTTTGCTGAAGGGTGTCGGTTTTTAAAAGTACTATCCCGGCGGGTGCCATTGATTCGAAAACGGTTATTCTTAGAGAAAGGGCAGCTAACTTCCAAAAATATAAGCTAATGAAACTAATTATGCTACATTTAGCTTAATACTATAGCTAAAAAAAAAATATTCTCGCAGTAATTCAACTATTTCATATATGCTTTGTTCTGACTTGTTTTCATGAATTACAAATAATAATAATAACCATACTGCTCAAAACGCCACAGTGTAGTAATATTTGTACAAATAAGACCGTTCTCTAAGTAGATGCAGTCTAGCAATTATACCAAGTTTTTTTTTCATTAAGGCGTGCAATTTATCATGACGGCGTGCACATCACTGTGGGCTGCAATATTATTCAATTTAAGAAAAATAAAAAGCATAGCTCAGACCCGAACACAAAAATCTGGCATGCCGTGAATTTTTTCTCACGCGAGTGTCACAAAGAAGAATAAATCTATTTACCTTACTTCGTTAAACTTATTTGAATGCTTTTAGACTGTTTCTGTCATAATTTTCAATTGCGGTTGTAAAGTTATTGTCGCAAAACGAGCACATACATTTAAACATGTGTGTATTTGATTACAAATAAAGCCATACATACATAAATTATATATATTTAGTTTTCTTTTTGAATTATTGGAAATTTACAGTTTTACCGGCCATCAGTTGATGGTGCCCAGGACAAGGATATTCTTAGAATTACACGTGATAAGATGGTATATTAATTTTTAATCCTACCGACTCACTAACTATATCTTTGTACAAAAATCCCGTTATTTGACACAGCTGTTGCTGTGATCATAAATCAAAATCAAAAAAATATTTCATGGATAAAAGAATATGACTAACGAATAGGTGAGAGTCTGTGGTTTGATTTCCATGTTTTTGTACTCGGTTTTATATAATGCGTCTCTGCGTACGTGCCAAATTCTGCAATGTCGTAAATTACTTAGCAATTTGCATACGAAAAGATTTCCGTCTCTTATATAAATAGCGACAGATGCACTGGGTGTTTCAAGGGACATGAAATATGACAGTTTCGCAGTCTCGTATCTCCCTTTAAAGACTGCCGGAAGAATCGTGGAAAAATACAAATTCTAATTGATTGATTTCAAGTGATTTCTCTCGGTGCTGTGTAAAAACATCACAAGAATGGCTTTTATTTATTAATAATACTTAATCCCTTCTCTATTAAATCTACACAATTTTTTTAAAGTTGATGTATTGCGATCCATTGAGGAAATTGTATATATGATCGTACAAGGGACATTCGCATTAATATATCTTAATGAAACTCATCTGCGGTGAAAGTTTGAAATCTGTTGCGGACGTGAGAAATCATGCACAAGTTATGAATGAAAAAGAGCTGGAAATGTATGACAGCTCCTTTTTACTTGTGATAGGCATCGACACGGACAACGTTGTTTTCACAACGGGAATACGTCTTTTTTGGTGGCCATTTATATTTTATACGTTAGCCTTCTGCAGGCGTGTCTTTCCTGTGATGATTTTATAAATATATTATTTCAGAATTTATTAAAATAAAGCTGAGAAATTCGTCAAACGTAACCCGAGTAGTCTTGCATTTCAAGCAGTATATGTCTATTTACCTTTTCCGTTGAAACTCCCAGTGTTTGATTTGCGACTGAGACAAATGGTTCAATTGCCATTAAGCAGCCACTTGCTCTGTCTTCTGAAAACGTCAAGTACGATCATTCATGCACAACAATTCTGTTTGTATAAAGATATTTTTATATATATTTGTATAATTATAGATCTAATTTTTTCTACCGAGTCTTGTGAGAGCTACGCCACTGAATAAAAAAAAAAACATTGTAAATATGCATTTGCCCATGTAATTATAAATATTTTCATTCTTCGTTCATGTAAAAATACAGATCATGCCGTTTTTCAAAAACCTTAAGATAAAGCAAACAAAGATAGAGTGAAATCGACTATAAATAATTTAGTTGATGATTGTATTTTGATCAATTCAATGGCACACAAAATAATAAAAGTAGAAACCAAAAATCCTCCAAACCATGCAGAAGGCTTTGGATTAAAAACGATGAAATATTTCAACAATACTTTAAATTCTGCAGCTAATCAAAAGTTATTTTTAATCATTGTTTGATTCCTTAACCTTGAGGACTATATCAATTAGAATGTCTTATTTGTAGTAAATTTAATGATTTTAATTTCACTAAGTACTAGTTGAATTTTTTATTATATTTTAGTACAGAGAATGATGAAGTATCAGTTTTAATACGCCTTCGAAAACCTTAAGTTGGTACGTTATCCATAAAAAGTAGTGTAGAGCCATTTGGATTCGGTTTTTTCGTTTAAAATAATTAACGTAAATTTTCAGTTAAATTGATACAATATAATTTTAATATTATAATTTTAAATCTTTTTTTACGTATGAAGATTACAATTATTTTTAACAGGAGCTCTCGTGTTTTACATTAGTCATGCGATTTTTGCCATTCCAAAGCAGCATACGGTTATCTCACGATAAATTTGTTTAATTTGTAGTACTCCATATAAGGACAACAAATATGAATTGGAAAAGCATATTTACTAATGAAGTCATTGGAATATTTTAGTTTTATTGTGAAACATCGAGCATATACTATATTTGATGAATCAAATTTTTCTTGCATCTAAGCTGTCATGCTAATAACTTTTACTCGTAGTTTGGTTGTTCGGAATTAAGGTCTGATAGGTCGTAAATCGTAGATGTCAAGAATAACTCAACCATAGGAAACATTATATTACAAGACTATAATATTTTTTCTGTTTTAAATAGATGGCAGTCAATATTGTAATATCTAGGAACAGTGTTTTATAATTTCATAGATTAATTAGTGTAATTTTATAACAGCGAGATGTTGACCATACCTAAGTAATATAAAAATATTTTTTTTTTCATTTAAATATAAACTAAAAATATATTTTGCATATCATGGAGTAATCTAACTAAGAGCAATTTAAATAATTTGTCAATCAAATCCTGATTTACTGATTAAATTCTAGGTTTTCTTTAATTTTAAATTGAGACTAAAAAAATGGTTAATAGTTCCACCGACCAAATGATATTACTTAGTTTTTAGCCCAAACTTTATGAAAGAATGCAAATATTATATAATATTGAATAGAATTTAAAAAAAACTATTTCAATATTTTTAATTAAAAATGATAAAGCAATATTATGATTTTCAGCTTAATATACAAATTTGAACCGGGCAGCAATGATATATATATCTAAATGATTTTTTATGTTATTTCGTAACATTTCGATCATTACAATAAAAAAATATTTGGGATTGGTCAGATTCCGACACTGAATCATATATTTCTTAGTAGATTGCTTCTATTATGATTCTTTCATTATTCACTTGGATTTTCGGCGATATCGAGAGGCCGAATAACCGGTGCCGCCAAATTAGTGAAAGAACTCCCTGAAAACAATTTTTTATGAAAATTTAAATCAGGGTTGCTCAAGTCTCGGAAGTGACCCATCCCTTCAGTTTACCAATCTCACGGTTATTAGCGATAAATAGATTAAATATCTTCCTAGACTTGTATGAAAATTTTGTAAAATAAATGTTTGGTATGTTCTCAATTCTAGATAAATAATATGCAGGGCTCGATGAAATAACTTAACTGCGTGTATAGCGAGGAAAAAATGAAAAGATCTGGAAAATTAGTACTTTTGCCAGTCTGTATGTTCAAGTCGAGCGTTGCGTGTGTATAATGTATGTAAATATTCTGTTAGGTTTTCAGGGTTTATCCATCATAAAATATAAACAATTTCTATGATAATTTTGTTAATATTTATGGAATCTTTCACAATCTAATAAGGCCTCAAATGTAATTTTTTTCAATTTGATACTTAACGAATGTTTTATAAAATAATACTGATATGTTTACAATACTTTTGTCGTATTGTTGTAATGACTATTTATTTAATGTATTATAATCTGATTGTTGAAACGGTATATTTCAGTTAATGCTGCCGACTTATAATCTGTGACATTCACAAGTTTTTAAAGAGCTTCGGTTATTTTGATATGAATAAGTCGATCTTATAAATTTCATCGCTTATCTCTCTAGCACTCACTGTCGATGTCACAGATTATAATATAACATTTAGAAAACATGCACAAAACATCAAACATTCAATTTATACAACATCCTCGCCAATCGAACAACTTTTTGTAACAAATAATGCCATTCTTAAATCAACGAACATGTATTTTCTATTATGACGAAATATCACAAGACATATAATTTTTTATTTACACTTTTAGTAAAAAGATCTTTCTATACAGTTTCACTTTTAAATCTACAAGTTATTGTAAATATGTTTTTAAAATATCTTATTGTACATGTGAAATATTAATTGAATTATAACATGTTTAATTAAAACGAGTTTCACTTTATCCTTTTGTTATATCTAATGCAATCAATGTTTACAAAGATTTTTTGTGTATAACCCTCTGTGAGATTTTTTAAATACAAATAAACATTTGATGTAATTTAAATTTATGTATACTATAAAGGAAGGTGCCAAAAAACAAGTGTTACTGAAATAATATGATTGTGGTAATAACTTTCAATATTATATTGAAGTGAATGGACTTCAATATAATATTGGTCTCACGCATAAGCAGACGGCACTCAGAAGGCAAGTAATAAAATACTAACTGAATTTGTCTAGCTTGGATAACAGACAAAAGTAAAAAGAAACCGTAGATAAGTCTCTTATAATTTTTACCATATATATTTATTTAAAAAATAAAATTAAACTAGTATTTGAATCAGATATCAAATATTTTCTCACCCACGCTCTTGCTCATATTTTGAAATGCTTGACTTGATCAGATTTTGTAAGCGCAATAATCTGATCTGTCAGTTCAGATCCTTTTCTGTTAATTGTTGAAAAAAAAAAATTTAGCAGCAAGAAAAAAAATCAGAGAAAAGCATTTCAAGATCACAAAGATTTTACGAAGTCATTTCGACAATTTCAAGCGCCTTTTGATAAAATGGGTATTAGTGAATGTACACTTTTATTTTATTATTTCTAATATTTAGAACTGGCAGCACTCAAATATAAAAAAAGTCTTGCTACATTGATTAATTTCTTGTTGTCGTCTTGTATAGTGTGTGTGCCAATTTTCGTCAGTACAAGATGCTAGGAAAAGATTGATAATGTTCAGAAGTGCTTTAAAGATATTATTAGTATAGTTTATGCATAAAATCATATCACGCATACTTGTGGACATAACAGGTTTTGCAATTTATTTATTTATACACGGTGTCAATATATTTACGTGAGTATTGATTTATAAATAAAAAACTTCAATTTGCAAAAGGAATTGGTAAGTATACTTGGATTAAATTTTACATGTTGTCTGTTTAACTTATAATATATATAGTCCCAATTATAGTGTCATGTTTTATATGGCTTAGTATGTTTTCAAAGGGGTAAACCTTAAAAATAAATCTTTATTATTTTTGTTATTGTAAGAGTATAATATTTTTTTGAGGTTATAGATTTGTTTTCCTCGATAACTTAAAATGCAAGCGGAAATTAGCTGTAGTATTTTTATCGTTTTGTGAAATTTGGAAATTTTAATTAAATACAAATAATACGTAAGTAAATCTCAAGACATACTCTGCGCTGGTGTGAAGTTGAGGTTAAGCCAGTTCTCTCTTCCTGGTTCCTGTTTCTTTTGCTCGGTGTTCATCCTCCTATGCTTTTTAGCATAGATTATCAGAATATGAGATTTAATCTCTTCATAACAGCGGTGGTTGTATTTGTTTTCTTGGGTGTTGATGAATTCATCATTCATTTTTTTATTCCTTAAGTAAGATTTTTTTTACTATTAATGTAAACCCTTGTCTACTATCAAAGTCACACTTGAATCATTAAATCATTAATCACAAAAGAGATTTGGTAAAACTTCTACAATATGATTTTAATATTCTAGATGAGAAGCAATTCGTTATTCGCACACACAATGGAGGTACGGATCAAACAAGAGACAGTTGACTATCATGAGGGATATTTTTCCCATACTACTGATCCACTTTGTGAAACAAAAAAAGATATATCTCCCGAATATAATATTAATCAGAAAAATGATAATTTATCCCGTGAAGATGATACTGATCCTTTGGATCGTGGCGGCACATGCGAAAATAACAAAATTGAAGAATTTGATGTCGATAATGTTCTTACAAAACAAAAAAAATCAATCTTTATAGATGACCCGATTGCCCTTTGCGAGGTAATTTTCTACCATATAACATTTTAATTGACAAATATTGTATTTTTAAAAAATTATTGCCTTTGTTTATTGTTTAATAAATATTGTTTTTGGGAGATTGCGAAGCGTATGGTTCCTTTGATTCCATACAGAGAGCTTCTTTGTTCCTTTCTTACAGGAACGAGGGGTTGGGTAAATAATTTAAACTAATGTATGCTCTGGCCGCTATATCGGTGCCAACTGAGCCTAGATTGGCGGGTTTTATCAATTTAACAATACAAGATAGTTGTACATAGACGCATAAACAAATACAAGGCAGTGGCCGTCCCATACATGAACTATAGTGCTATACCATGAGCGCTTCCACCTTATAAAAGGTCGATCACCAGATATTCTTAAGCATTTTTTTTAGTAGGTATACTTAACCATTTTATTTTTATCATATAAATAAACAATTTTTTTTAACATTGTGCATTTTGGGAATGATCATATTAAATCACCAAGATCCACAAACATGATTGATTTATCTATAATATAGATATTCCAGTTTTGTTCAATAATGTATTTGCTAGTTAAGCTATGTCACAAAAGCATTATATTTTATTTGTTTTAGGTGAATCTAGGAATATTCAATACAGGATCAAGTTATAAAGACGGGCAGATACATGAAAATTGCGCTATTGCAGACAATTCAACCTGCAACAGGCTGACTTACGATGAAGACTCGCTTTCTTGCGATCTAAGTAATTTTACATCCAACATGATAGGTAATTCAATACATCGACAATTCAAATATTAGATAGTAAAGCAACTTTCTTTTATAGTAAAAGAAAGTTTATTAAGTGATTCACATACAATGCTTTATTTAAATAAGAGGTTATTTTTATAGTAATGGACCCCGAAACTGCAAAGAAAGAAAAAAAAGCGGCATTCAAAAGAAAACTGATTACTTTAGAAGAAAAAATCAAAATCTTGGATCGTTTAAAAAACGGAGAAAAATTGGGAATTGTTGCGAGATCTTTAAATTTAAATGAATCAACTATTCGAACAATCAAACACAGCGAAAATAAGATCCGAGAAAGTGTTATTGCTGGATCAACGGTGAGTGCGAAGCGCGTTGCTCGCGTGCGAGATATTCTTATGGAGAAAATGGAGAAATCACTTATGATTTGGATTGAAGATTGCGCTCAAAAGGAAATTTATTTGGACGGACTTCTAATTAAAGGAAAAGCTCTCAGCATATATAAATATTTAAAAGAACATTATCAGGATTTCTTAGAAGAAAACTCTCAGCATGAGTTTTGTGCCAGTAAGGGTTGGTTCGAAAACTTCAAAAGACGCTTTTCTCTACATAATTTCAAACTCCAGGGAGAAGCGACGTCACTAGACACAGAGGTGGCCAAAAAATATCCACATGAGCTTTTGAAAATTATCGGAGAAGGCGCTTACAGTGCAGATCAGGTGTTCAACGCCGATGAAACTTTGTTGAATTGGAAAAAAATGCCTAAACGCACTTATATATCACAAAATGAAAGATCATCTTCTGGGTTCCGATTTCGCAAAGATAGAATAGCTCTAGTGCTGTGTAGTAATGCGTCAGGTGATTACATGACAAAGCCTATGCTCGTTAATCGATTTTCGAATCCTCACTCTATGAAAGGAGTCGATAAGTCAACCTTACCCGTTCATTGGGAAGCTAACATAAAATCATTGGTTACGACCAGGATATTTGAAAAATGGTTTTTCAACTGCTTTGTGCCCGAGGTAGAGAATTACACAAAAATGAAAGATATTGACTTTAAAATTCTACTGATTTTAGATAACACTCCATGCCATCTACAAAATTTAAGACATCCTAATATTAAGATAACCTATTTGCCTCCAAATACGGCCTCGTTTATTCAACCTCTCGAACAAGGGGTAATAAAAATGTTCAAGTTGTATTATATTCGTCAAACATTCCAATTAATTAGAGAAAAAATGAAATCTAATTCAAACGCAACATTGCCTCAAGCGTGGAAAGAGTTTTCGATGATGAATTGTGTGGACATTGTTTATCTGTCCGTCAAAGAATTAAAACCTTCCATATTGAACGCTTGCTGGAAAAAAATATGGCCTGATGCTGTTAGTGACCACAATTTCGTTTGTCCTGATGATGCGGAAATAAGTTGCATAGTAAACATTGCTCGTACTTTTGGTGGAGAGGGCTTCTGCGATATGACTAAGAACGATGTTATGGAATCAATCAACAAGGAAACAGATGCAAATGAAGAGGAGCCGGTGAAGTTAATAGACACCGGACCAAACGCAAACGACAGTGCAAGTTCTGGGGAAGATTTTGACTGTGGCGAGTCTGTTAGAGAATTCGACCTTAAAAAAATAGATGAAGGGTTGGATTTGGCGAAAAGGCTAGCAGTTTTCATCACTGAAAATGATCCCTCGACGGAACGCTCTGGAAAATTCACAAGACAGTTGGATACTTGTCTGGCTCCATATTATGAACTAGGTAAAAAATTGCAGCCCAGAGGTGAGAATAGTTAGATTCCTGACTCGTTGATAACAAATCCGGCCAATGCATGCCGTGCGAATTCTACAAATGCTGCCCAGAAAATTTCAAGTGGCAACGGCATCCAACCAATGCTGAAAAAATAAAACCTGAAATATTATTTTGAGGATAGTAATGAAGATCGAAACACGTAATTTATTAATGCTTATGTATGCAAGGATGATTTCTTAAGTTATTATATATTAATTATTTAATTTAAATAAACACATTTTTACTGGAGATGTCATTGTGTATAATTTTAGAAGAACATTTAGCTAGTTTAATTAAAGTTTTAACAAAAACTTATTTTGTATATTTCCTTTGCTATTATCGGTTTTGGATATTTACTATTTTCTTAACGTAATTTGGGTGCACGAATAAAATATGTTTAATTTAAAATATATTTTTATTATAAAAAGTATTTGAAAGTTAACATAAATTCAGTAATATACACAAATATAATAATATATAATAAATATATATAACAACTTTAATTATATGTGTAAAAAGTTCAATAAACATGAAAAAATAAAGAAAAATTGGAAGGGTCCAAATGACAATTTCAAAAATAAAATAAACCCTAATAATAATTTTACAATTCTTATTGTATAGATCAGTCTTAGAGTGACTAAAGGAATAAACATTTTTACAACAAGTGACGAGTTCCACGAACCCGGTTTTTTTAAACAAGTACTTTTTATAGAAAATTCACTCTAATTTTACATCTGCGATTGTTTATAATTATTTTACTTTGAAATTGAATTGTTTATAACTTACAATATTCATCTCCCAGCGAGAGCTTCATCTTCTTAGGTTGTTCTCAATATTTACACAGTCAAAACTGAACTACAAGACACAGACCTTAACAGACAGGGATGACTTTGTGTCCTTCAAACACAAATGTTACATTTAAAAAATATTGTCCGGAGAAAGTTGAAAATACAACGTAAGAAAATATCGTAGATTTAACTTTCCGTCCCTTAATTGGCATGTCGGCTGATGTGGTTGTATCGACAATATAAGGAGTACTAAAAAAATCACATAAATAAAGTAAATCTTTGGCAGTTCACGAAGATGCTTAAAATAAATTTAATCACAACTGCCCTCCATAATAAATTTTTAAAATGTAACAATTATGGTTAAGCACACAATCTAAATTGATACAGAAAGCGAGTAATTGACTAGATTTGCTGAATCGGATATACGGGTAGGCATTTCAACTACGTATATGTTATATTATTAATTTAACATAAAAAATTGTGGGCCTTATATATTTCATTATATTAATTAATATATATTTAATCTTTGATTTACAGTCACTTAAATGTCATTGGCGTAGATACGGAGACATTTGAATTATGGAGGTCGTTAAAATAGCCTTTATTTAGTTTTTCACTTTTTATCATTAAATATCACAGTACTTTCCACCACTAGTGTAACAATTTTAACATAATTCATTTATCTTTTTGCTTATCCGCAGAGTCATTAAACAAAATGGACATCTTGAATAAACGAAGAATTAAATAATACTATTTGGGGAAAAATCCAAATAGGATTTTACATAGGGGATACCAGATAAGTGAACGTTATTTCTTGAACTAATAATAAAAGTTATATTTATAAGTCCAAAAAAAAACCGTGCTCTCCGTAAACTGCATTTGCGTTTTTAAACATAACCTTAAAATGTTTGAAAATTCCGAGACTAAAAAAAAATATTGATAATTCCCCAAGCCGGTTGGTATTATTTAAATATATATATAAAAAAAACATAAAACATTTGCCTTATTATTCCCAGATAGTACTTTTTTAACATATCTTAAATTAAGGTTGTCCCTATTGATATCGTAATTGTGAAAATGTACGCTTTGTTCTGTGCAATGAAAATTCGTTGCATGTTTTTGACTGTAAATCAAAGATTGTAATAAATATATTAACTGAACATAATTCCTCTTCTTCGAGTGCTTCTCCTCAGAGGAGGTTGGTGACTATTTCACCGAACTTATATTTATCTTGGGCCAGTCTTACTAACTCGGTCTTACTCCCGACTTCCAGCCATTGGCGTGAATCTCGTATCCACGTAGATTTCCTCCTTCCAAAGCCCTATTAATCAAGTAATATATTTTTTCTACACATTTGGCACATGCATATCAAATTCTATTTAAGATATAACAATATTAAATACAATAAAACATATGTAATAGTTATACATGATTTATAATGTACTAATCAATTTTTTTTAAATTTAATGAAAAATTAAAATTATGAGAATTTTTTGTTAAAAATACACGTTTTTGCTCCACACAAAAGGATCGGAGTGAATATGAAATATTTACAATTTCTTACAGAATATATTAATATATCCACGGTAATATCAATGAAACTATAAAATATTTAAGAAGGCATATAAAAAAAAATTCCTGATTTTGTTTCAAATTTAATTATGAATGAATATCCAAAAAATTTCTGACAAAATTATCAATTTAGTACCTTGTTTTCCGAATCAGAAATGTCTCGAAATTTTAAATCGCTAACTACTATTATAAAAGCATACATTTTTTATTTAAAATGATACATTGTTTACATGTTTTCTAAAAATTTTTTTTAAATTCTAACTATTTATTTACAATAATTTTTAATAAGCTAATTTTACTTCAATGTTGAATATATATCTAACGGATATACTGTCAATTTACACACTTTGCCAAACATTATATACAATACACAGATGATAGGTTATAACAATTTAAAAGTCAACAGGAATTGCCGATCAATGAAAAAAACACACCTCTTACCAGATTGAAAGCCTTAATACATTTAAACTCCTATTTAGTGCATTCTTCGGTAAGTCCACTTATAATTCTTGTAGTAGAGTATGATCAGTATCAAAAATGATAAAAAAACTGAGGACGAAAATAATCATAAACAAGCTATCAAATACATTGCTTACAGTTCTACTAACTTGTATATTCATGTAATTACTATAAAACAAACAATTTAATCACGGATTTTTTAGATAAAATAAAATAATCTAAAAATGCTTGGCATAATTGCGATAGCTGACATTCATAGATTTAGTTGCAACTACTTTTGAGTACATATTTTTTATTGAATTAATTGTTATTAATGATGGGAACATTCAGAAACTAACACGGAAAATACTAAATTGCAGAAGGTTCGTTCTTCTTAAATGTGAGCAAAGAGATCTAATGCTTGTTGAAATTTTGCCTCTGAACCGTCCTGTCAGAGAAGTAACCATCATGCTATCTGTGATACTGAACTCTGCACATCTCTGGAAAGTAAAAGGATCATTTCAAAAAGACGTGCATGTGTAATAATTTATTTATATTCACACCTTACCTACTCATATGGTCTAAACCAGTGGTCCCTAACCCTATGCCTGCAGGCAACATGTTTTAACATAAGTTTACAATATAATGTTATTATTGTAAACATAAGTTTACAATATAATGTTATGAAGGAAATTAATATTTACTAATCAAACAGAGAAATATAAGCGAAAATAATTATATCGTTATAATTTTCAAAATAATAATTCTTTCCAGAAAATCATATGATGAAATAGCATCTCATGGCTGTAGTTTGGTTTGTCTTTGGCTCTGTAATAACCCCATCTAATAATGTGTTACGATATTGTTCAGATACTTGGTGGGAAATTTGCTGAATATATCTGATATTTTTTCAGTAGTAAAAGTGAAGAGAAAGTTTTGTGAAAGTGTCTCTGATATATTTCGTTAGTAAATGACAGGTTAAAGCTATGTGAAAGACTATCTGATATTTTTTCGGTACTGAAAATGAAGAGAAAGCTATGGAAAGTGTCTCTGATATATTTTAGTTAGTAAATGAGAGGTGAAAGCTATATGAAAGTCTATCTGATATTTTTTCGGTACTCAAAGTGAAGAGAAAGCTATGTGAAAGTGTTTCTGATATATTTTCGTTAGTAAATGAGAGGTGAAAGCTATGTTAAAGTCTATCTGATATTTTTTCGATACTCAAAGTGAAGAGAAAGCTATGTGAAAGTGTCTCTGATATATTTTACGTTGATAAAAGTGAGGTGAAACCTATGTGAAAGTCTATTTGATATTTTTTATCTTATATCTTGTCTCCTTTTAGACAGTTGTGCGAGAATGTGGATGAGAGGTTATACAATGTAAAACCAATTGGTTGATGTTTAATTTGATTATTTTAATAAAAAACAACTCACTGTTTGGTCCCTTGGCAATTGTTGCCGATTTGGAAAGACTATCGCTGTCGTCTGATTCAGAGCAGACTTGAAAACTGGTGTCTGAAAAATCAATGAACACATAATAGTTTTATCAAAAATAGTATGATTCAAAATAAGTGGCATTTCATTCGAGTTTATCAAGGCTGGAGTGAATATTTTGTACAACCAATGCATTGAAGCGTGGTTAAAGTTGTATTAAATTTGTATAAATACCTCCAGTGCTGTAGATGCCTTGCTTGGTCTTTATGTAGCCAGGCCTATCTTGGTTCTCAGCATGTCCAAATGTTTGGAAACCCATAGTGAACTGAGCGTACGGACTTATCTCAAACATTTCTGAAACGGATATGAAATGACACAAATTAATAACCAATCAAACATAAATATTACAAGAGTTGGAGAAGTAGACAGCAAATGCGAAGCACGAAACAGCAAGTACTTACAATGTGGTAATTTTATTGGTATTTAAATTTGTGTATGCAGGAAAAATATAGTATTGTGGAGTCTTACCAGTGCTCGCTTTGCTTGGCTTCCTGGTGCAGACAGGAGAGCTGTAGAGCCGCGGACAAGGTGGGGGCTCCTCTGTGTGGGGCAGAACTCCTGGGTTAGGGCTTTTGTATGGCGCAGGCCCGCTGCCACACAAGACCTTGTGTCTAGAGTTGACAGAAATTGGCTGTTTTATCTAATGTATTGTGGAAATCAAAATCATTTATGGCTTCAATAGGTACAAGCAATAGTTTTGGAAATTTGGTGGTTTTAAATCGTAATATTTTACTATCAAATGTTTGTGTCAAGATGCTTGGTTGGCATTCCTAAGCAGAAGGCATCATAGAAGGATATTTTACTTACCTATGTTTTTGTATGGCAGCAAATATGCAGACAAACATGCAGAGAAGCAGAAGTATACAGCTGCAAGCCATCACCAGGATACTCATATTTATTTGACTCGGTGGGCCTATTTCCTCTGGAAATTATAAATGGGCATAGTTAAGATATATGTATATATTTAAAAAATTAGGAATTTCAGTTTTTTTATATTTATTGCATTGAAAAATTAAACTAAATGAGGCGTTCGCTTCCTTTTTACTTAATTAGAGCCAGGGGTTGCAGGTAGAAGAGAAGGGTAGATTAGACTACAGAATAAATACATGTTACCTTCATAGATAGTCTTTGTGGAAACGGTGAAGTGTGCCGTGGTGGACCCGGCTTGGTTGGTGGCCGTGACTCGGAGCTGATACCAGCTGGCATCCTTCAGTCCGCTGAGAAACAGACGCCTCCCGCCCTCCTCCTGAAATGATAATTTTTTTAATATCTACTTTTTAGTTTATTCTAGATAATAATTTAGACGCTATTTTATTGAATGAATATTTTATGAATTTTAGAATATTCCATGGAATTTTGATTTTATTCCCTCTACTTGAAATTTCCAAAGTTTCTCTCTTACTGGTAATGTATCAGGTTGCAGCCACAAGCGTGAAGGCATGAGGCGATAGTCCACGCTCCAGCGCGCCGGCCCACACTCCCCGTCCAACCAGCTGTCCAGTTCCAAGGACATGTGCGTGGAGTTGCGCCATATCCAGTCATTACCAACCGAAGCAGTCATCACTGAAATAATTTGATTTATGAACTAAATAAGTACTTGGTTTGTATTTAAAAAAAAGTCTTGCTGATTTAGATTTGTTGATGATGTTTTCACTAACCTGCTCCAGGTGTTTTAAGGGTAACGGTAGCAGGCCCTGAAGTGCCAGTGGTGCTGTGAGCTACCATTTTAGCTTCGTACGGAGTCCCGCAGCGTAACCCCCCAACACGCCGGCTGCCAGCTCCTCCTCCGGTGATTTCTTCTGATTCCCAATTACCTGCTGGGTTGTCCTCTCTCCAACTTATTGTGTATCCTAGAACGAACATCCAAATATCACTTATTATCATGTACAAGTAGACATAGAATTATATGTGTTCTAAACTGTTATTTTGCACGAATTTTACCTGTGATGACGGTGCTGCGATTGTGTGCCTGTTGTGGCACTGGCGGGGGTGGTCCCCACTCCAGTAGGAGAGCGCGCGGGGCAGGAGATGCACGCAAGGAGGGGGGTGCTGGAGGTGATACCACCCACACTAGGTATGACACCAGGTCGGACCCAAATAAATTCTTGGCCAAGCACGTGTAGTTGCCCTCCAGAGAGTGATCTATATCTGCATAGTAATAGTTTCATTATAAATTATGTCTATTAAATATGCCTGTGAATATTTAAATTCAATTTATAAAAAAACCTTTAATAATTTAAAGACTGGTGGTGTTTTGAAATGCTTAAGTCTAAATCATAACAGACTGATTCAATTTGAAGTTGAAAATGAAAAGTTAGTATGTCGAATAGCTTATATATGTCACATAGGTTTTTCTTTTTGAGAAATTTCCTTTGAGATGGGCATTATAGATTCCTTATATATAGTTTTACGTAAATGATAATTTTTTATATATATGTACTATGAATTTGCAAGCTGTCATCTTTCTTGAGCGTGAAGCTGGGGTGGTGCGTGATGACGCGGTGGTCGTGGTACCAAACGGTGCGCGGCTGCGGGGAGCCCAGGGCGCGGCAGGGCAGGCGCGGGGATGTTCCTGATCCCACCCACATGCGCCCACCAATGGAAGAAATCCCTGCTACCACTGAAAGAACATAGTAAATAAAAAGTGTCTAACAAAGCTTTATTTGTGGAATTGTAACATTAAACTTTTTGATGGTTTATTTAAATTTTATACATTGCACAATATTAATCTAGCAAAGAGGGATTAAAAAGCAATTTATATTTTCATACTAAAAGGGTATTCCAGACTAAAAAAGGGGTATTCCAGATTTGCCTTTAACATTCTATACATTGATTGCTATACTAAGAAATCAATAATAAATGTATTAACCTCTATCACTGGGTTCTACATAGACTTTTCTAGAAATTTCACCGTCTCCGGCGGAGTTTGACGCTGTCACGTATGCCTCGTATCGCCGCCCTGAAGCCACTCCTCGTATGGTATGTGACACTCCATTCATGGCGTCTTTCTCAGAATTAGAATCACTGATGCGATAGGTCTGGACGGTACTCCCACTGGAATATATAAAATAAAGCCCACAATAGATACACTTTCAATACAATACAAAAAGTTGGTTATTAAAATTTTTTGAAGCTTAAGCACTTTATATTTAGGTTTTAAATTGATGTGTGATGTAACATTGCACAGTGGTCATACCTTGACATGGGTTTTATGGATAGTATGTAGTGAGTGACGCGTCCGTTGGGTGAGGCGGGAGGCAACCAGCTCACTACAATGGAGTTGGAAGTCAATACAAGCGCCTTTATATCTGCAGGGGCGCTCGGAACTGAAATATGGATGTACAAATCTTAAGTGCACCTTACAAAACAGAAAAGTGAAAATTAAAAATGTACTTAAATAAGCAATCAATTATTTGCATAATTAAATTGAACTAGGATTAATAATTAAGTTAAGTACTAAGGTTTTATTTGCAAGGTAGAAGTTTATATTTTTGCATATTCAATACAAATGTAGTTAATTTTTTGTAGACTAGCTAGATTTTTATGGATAAGATGAACAGGTATTGAAAATACAGTGTTATGACTAGCAAAGGTATGTATAAATTATTTAAAACATTTCCTCCTTGAAATAAATACTTATCGACCTACCAAAAAATATTTAAAACGCTGCAAATACTGTAACAATACTCTCAGGTAGTAATTTAAAAGTGCTGTTGCTGTCTTAATTGAGACTATTCATTGGTAAAAATACTTATAATTGAAGGGTTATTTTTTGTTGAAAATAATATTAAGCACTACAAGCTTCTATTATTAAGATATTGTAGGTTACAGCAGGATCATTTCTTTTACTATCGATAGAATCAATAGTCACTGAACATTAATAGTATTCTATTACCAGAAGCAATACTGGCAATATTCGTGGAAATCAATCTCTAAAAAGACATGGATATAAATAAATGAATATATTTTTAGTAACTTACAATCTTCCATCGTGGTGCAAATGAGAGGTATGGAGAACAGCCCCGTGCCTTGTGTGCAGTACCCAGCCACCGATATAGAATAGTTGCTGTATTTCTGCAAGTTCTGGATTATTATGGAGCTGTGGACTGTAGTTGAATTCTGTACCGTACCATCTGGAAAAAAAAGCCATAAATATTAAAATTATATTAATATTAAAAAAATATATATTAAATATTTTAAGTTACAAGGATCTAGTTTCGTATCTCTTTCCTCAAAAGTTATGATTATTTGTTAGATTAGGAGATAATTAATAAACATAATTTATGAAAAAACTGAGTATTTTACCAAGGGTGTTATAGGTTAGTACATATCCGAGCATGGCGCCACCCTGGAGGTGCTGTGGGAGGGATCGCCAAGTCACTCGCAAGGACGTAGAAGATTCAGCGGAACATTTCACTCCCTCTGGAGCTACCTCAGGAACTGAAAAATTAAAATAAAAATATTTGATCACGTTTAAGGTGCACGATTTACACATGGAGCTTTAAAAAAAATAATAAAATATTGAAAGTAGAAATTGCACCTACTGCCACAGCTATTGCAGACTGGTGTCAAATCATCCGATTGTTTTGTCAAATTATATTTCTTTTGTGTGTAGAGGTAAAGTTGTAAAACTTAGTTATCACATTTATAGACTAATAGTATATGTCGTCTTAAGGTCTGTATGTGAGTGGTTGCGGGAGTAGAGGGCATCCTTTTGTAAATATGGCCCCATATTTTACAGGTAGAAGTTAACTGACCTCCCTCCCTGGTGTCTCTGTAGAGGGCAGTGGACTCAGGGCCCTCTCCTGCACTGTTGTAGCAGCTAACAGTTACAGAGTAGCGGGTACTCTTGAGGAGCGATCCCACCACTGCCTGAAAGGTACCGCTCAATCCTCCCACGCTAGCCTCTTGAATGGTCACCTTTACCACCCTAGTCTTCTCTTCTGAAAACACCACAATTATAAGAAATTACGAAGCTCTGTTTAAGAATTTATTAAAGATTTTAAATACCAGAAAATGACTATTGGCCTGGCCCATGGACCACTGCTATGGACATTTTTTATTTAAACAAATACACATTTGCTTTACCTATCATACTGATCTGTGGGACAGCCCTGATGAGGTACCCCAGAAGCAGTCCGTTGACTGTATGCAGAGGTGGAGGCAGCCATGACACGTGCAGCTCTCCGGGTCGGGAGCTGGTCTCCACGTGAATATTTACTGGAGGACTGGACGGAGCTAGAATAAAAGAAAGCATAGAATATTTTGTCAAATATAATCAATCTTTTTTAATTCTATATTGATACATTGTAACTTAAATGTCGTAATCATCATTCTCAGAATCACAAGCTTAGATGGATCTTGACTGGCTTCAAGAGCTTACCTTCTTCAAGAGTTGTAAAGAGAAGTGGCCGTGTGAAGTCACTGACATCAATGTCTCCAATGGAGCACAAGCGAGCTGCATAAAGTGTAGCGGGACGGAGGCCGTTTATTTCTGCTCTCTGCCTCGGTTGGCCGTGCAAGCTGAAACATAAGTAGATTATATTTACAAATCCCGAATCTCTAAGGAAATTGACTTTTGATTCTGAAGTTGAACATTTATTGATTAAATTATAAATAAAAAAACGATGTGATTACCTTGAGACGTTGAGTGTGGCAGCGCTGTCCCAGTGTGGAGGCGTGAGCTGATGGTGGGGAGAGTACTGCAGGCGGTAAGCCGGTGGAGGGGCTCCTGAGGGGGCGCGCCAGCCCAGACGAGCCCAGCGGCCCTTCACGGCCTCCACTGCTGCATCAGCTGGCATTCCTGGAGGCTCTGGAGTTGAACAAAAGTATTTATTATTATCAACTTATTACTGCCATACTGAGGTTTTGGTCTTATTAACTATTATTGAACCAAATTGATGAACTTTCAAACTTTTAAGTATGGTCACTGCTGTTTATACAGTAAATAAAGCACAATTTTTCTATAATTAAATAATATTCATTACCAAGCACTGTAAGGTAAGTGGAGAACTGTGCAATTCCATATGGATTTGAAGCTTTACACATGTACACTCCAGCATCTTCGGGAGAACTACTGATCAAGATGATCTCGCTCATGGTGCCTCGGGACGTTTGGTGGCTGTTGGTCTTTCGTCTGAAAATCCAACAACAATCAATATTTAAATGGCTTAATTTAGACTGACCACTAAAAATCATCAGTTACAAAGTAGGTTATCTTTTCTTTGCTCATTTTTGAGTAGAATTAAACTCAATGCTTTAGTTTAGTTGAAAGTTTAGAAAGTAAAGTAAATACTGTATACTTCATAAACTTTAATTCCCATTCAATATTTTCTAAAGTGAATCGATAAGATGTAGGACTACCTACATCTAATTCAACAGTAGGCATTTTTAAGCTTCATTTTGAAAAATATATATTGTGTAACAATATTTTAATAAGGTAATGATAGTGGATTGCTAAATGATAACCTTAACATTAACGCTAAGATTGTATGTAGAAATACCGTTTTTGTCTATTTTGTTGGACAATGAAATGAGGATAAAACGTAAGAACAGAATTAATTGGGCATGGCAGCACTTTATAGCAAGAATCTTGACAAATATGTTGGAATGGACTGATTAAGATTTAGGTGTAATAAATGTGGTAAGAAAAAAGGGGCATTGGAAACAGAAATCTTACGCCAGTGGCTGAAAGTCGAGAGTACGGCCAAATTAGTAAATAAATGATTACCAACTTCCTCTAAGAGGCACTCAAAGAAGAAGGTAAGATTTTATAACGTGAAGATGTTCACACCTGTTCGACATGTACTCGATTGGCCTATCATTGTGACTCCATACAATTCTAATGGGGTGGTCTCCTTGTGCTTCGCAGACTATGTTGGTTGGGTGATTGATTCTAGTGGTGATGTTGTGTGAATTGGAATCAAAAGTCACAGGTTCTGAAATACAATAAAACATTTTTAAAAATGTTAAAATATTGATATATAATTAAATTTATAAATAATTATGAGTATTAATTTCAAATCTGTTACATTATTGTGACCATTTTATAATGAACATATTACTGTTATACTGTTTTCCACAATAACTGTACCAAAGACCACATATGTGGATTAAGCTGAATCATAGACAATTCATTAGAGATTAGTAAGTCTCACGTACACAATAACAATATATTAAATTAACTTACTGTTGACAGTGATCCAGATATTTTTGCTGAGTGGCTGACCCACTCCATTTTCAACTCTGCAGGAGTACAGACCTTCATCTCCGGAAGTGACCATCTCTATTACGAGGGAACCGTTTGCCAAGCTCAGTAGACCACTTCCTCGCAGTTCGAGGACTGATCTCCAGGTCCCCATGCTCTCTGGAATTATAATATAACAGAATTTAAACACAAATCGTGCAATCGATTTAAAATTTTATTAATCTTGTAGCTGTTTAGATTGTTGAAATACATTTTGCTTATTTGGTTTTTAAAACTTGTCACCAAGCAGTCGATTGTGCAGTAAGCGAAGCATTATATATTAAATCTCTTTTAACAGTCTATAAAACTAATAAAATAACACAACCTGACTCGTCTCCTCTAGATGAAATTACTTTACAAACCTTCTCGTTTCATCCAGTGTACTTGAGGTTGTGGATATCCACTGGCGCTGCATCCAACTTGTCCCAGTCGCCCCATCACTACAGAGCTGTTCTGCGGCTCTTCAATCCACTTTGGAGCCACTGAAAGCATTCACGTAATACAATTCATCTTCATATCAAATATTATTGATTTCGTCGCTTTGATTTTACAAATTGATATAAGTAATAATGTACCTTTGATGAAGAGTTCTGCAGATTGGTTGACTCTGGCGGCATGGTTGGATGCAACGCACGTGTATCTACCGCAGTGCTGGAGCTTAACCTTCTTTATTATGAGTACACTGAACAATTCTGAACTTCTTTCTTCTATCTAAAAAATAATTTTAGGCATATTATCACTCAGTCTACATAAGACTAGGATTGATTTGTTCTGTTGTATTAAACGATCGTTGTACACAAGAGAAATCTTAGTTATGAGTTAAAGGTGCATTTTTAGTTTAAATATTAATGAGTGTAATAAAAAGCTAGACTATATTAAGCAAATTCCTTAAGAATGCTAATTATTTGATTATAAATAATTATAATTATTTTATTGATAACAACCTTTTAAATGTTTAACAATTTTAAGATTAAATAAAGTTTATGTTTGTGGTATAAAAATAATTTTTATTCTTACTTTCAAGCTGGAAGCAATCGGCAACCCGTCCTTTAACCACGAGAAAAAAATGGGAGAGTCTCCACTTCGCACCATGCAGGTAGTCTGTGCTATTTGTCCTTCTTGCAGATTATTCCCGAAAGAAATTTCCTCAATAATAGGAGGCTCCATCACAATCAATTCAAAAGCTCTTCTAGCCATCTCGCCATTAGAGTTAGATACCGAGCACGTGTACAAGCCGTTGCTATCATCCGGGTCTACATTGTCCACCGTCAACATTCCATCCTCTATAGATAAAGAATGACGTCTCTTTCTTGACTTAACATCTTTCACATTCAATTTGATATCTTCGATTACATTATCTTTATTTATGGATCTTTCATACATATTATTACGATCGTCATGATCTTCAATGAATAAATACTCCTCTGTTATATTTTTAACATTATCAAAGGTTCGTTTTTTTCTTCTTTGAGTTTCTAATTTTTCTTCAGGTTGCTTATTACCTCTTCTAATACTGATTGTACTATTTTTATGAACCAAAATTTTATGCACCGTCCTGCTCGCAACAGTTTTCGATCCAGATCCTCTTTTATATCTAGTAAGTGATGAAATTGTATAAAAACTGTTTAGATATTCATCTTCTTCATTACGATTGCTAATGCCCATATTTCGTTTTCTTTTACTTTCCAATTCAACTTCTTCAGCCCGTTGGTTATCTCGTCTTATATTGATTGTACTATTTTTATGTACCAATACTTTATGCACTGCTTTGTTTGGTACAGACTTGTTTCCCGGATCTCTCTTGTACCGAGTGAGTGTGTGCAGTGGACGTGCACTCTCAATGACAATTCCATTATGCTCCCACTCTATTTTACTAGAAATAAAACAATATTAATAATAACAACTAATAAGACCGGCCTAGGATAGAGATATGCTCAGTGAGATGGTCACCGACCTCTGAGAAGAGGCACTTGAAGATAAACAACTATGATATTATCTGGAAAAGTGGGACTAATTATTTTAGTTTACGATTTAACAATGAGATATAAATTATAACATAAAGGCTGACTTAACAAGTAAGCCACATGTTGTAAGCCCCACGACTTGCACCTAAGAGCACTTATACTGTAAGCATAGCCTTTACTATTGCAAATAACATAAAATAAAATAAAGAATCCTGTAATTTTTTTAAGCGTATGATAGCTTTCTCTGAATAATAAGCGTACAATTTTGTTTCAAGAATCTTTATTTTATTTTATATTAATTTACAATAGTTAGGGTTAATAAGTATGCTTACAATACTGTATGCGGTCATCTCTTGTTGTTGTGGCTTAGGTGGTAGCGTACATGGATTTCTCTATTAAAAAAAGCACTTTAGACAGCTATTGTGAGGCTGTGACTTAATAGGAAATATGGCTTAAAATACCATGGATTGACCTTGAAGTCAAACAAAGAGAACTCCTAGGAGATTTGCTGATTGAAAAAGAGGAGAATATTTACAGTGGCTGGAAGGCCGAATTAATGAAACTGGCCCAGGATAGAAATATATTCGATGAAATGGCAATGGGGAGGCATCAGGAGAAGAATATAAAAAAAAAAAAAAAAAATAGGAGCACTATTCTATTCGGGTGTGTACTTTGATGGATGTTCCGCGCATACGGTATATTATGTAGCGGACGCCTGGCTTTGAGATTTTATTATATAAATGTGTTGAATTATTCATGGGATGTGAAATGTCAGCAGTTTTACGTCATTTCTGACGCGGGTCACTTCTCCAATGTCAAAAAAAGGAAATGTGATTTTGTGAGTAGTGAATCAGATCGCGAAGTGGCTCGCTCGGTATCATTTATATCCCACACCGAAATACTTTATTTATTTCAACTGAGAAACGTACATTGCAGAAGAAATATATAATAACAAAATCTGAATCCAGCACTGCTGTGTTTCATATTTAAAATTTTCTTATGTATTATACAAGTGATGGGAATTTTAGGCTCGTTTAGAAATTGAAAAAAATCGTAACTACCTTTATATATTGATCAAGCATGTTTGGTATCGTATTTATCTCATATTGTTTTAATTTATTTATTACAACTGAGAAATGTGCATTACGAGAATATTCTGATCAAATAATCGATCGATTCTTATAAATCACTCATTCGATATGATAAATGAGACTTAGTGGTTGAAATAAAAAGAAAAAGTGCATTACGCCTTTAAATGGTTTTGGGATTAGTTTAGTGTTGTATTATGATTCTTATCTTCCAACGTTTCGCTCCCGGTACTAGGAACATCTTCAGGGATTTAAAAACGTTAAAAAGACACGAACTATCTAAGACATTCCGAGATCATCTAAAATCGAAAGTTGCCAAAACTATGAAACTATGAATGCCAAAGAGAAATACGAAACATTCACATATACAATATATTTAATTGTGTCATAGTTTCTTACCTGATAGGATAGCCGTAGTAGGGGCAGTAAACACTGACCCGCGATCCGATAAGCGCCTTAACCGGCGCCATGGGCCGAATGTACGGGGTTCCTGAAATAAAGGAGATTACAAGCTGAAATAGAGGGACCAGTTTCAGGACTCGCGGAGCTCAACTTTTTACATGAAAACTTTCAGGAAAAAAAAAGAGTAAACCGATCGACTAGAAAAAAATATTTTATATAAGGGTGTCCAAACAGAGTATCGGGCATTTGTTAGTTCAGTAAAACAAAAACTGCTTGTAATCAAGTATTTTTTTGATTGTTGATTGTAAGAATACAAAATGGAAAATTATTTCGAAAAGATGATGTTATCCAAATGGTGACCGTTACGCGCTGCTGGCACTCTTCTAATCTGGAAAGAAGATTGCTTAGCCCTCGATATTGCTGCCATTTCTGACCTGATGTTTTGTTTTTGTCGGATTATTCTCATAAACCCTACTTTTAAGGTATCCTCATACGAAATAGTCAAGAGGGCTAAGGTCGGGGCTTCTGGGAGGCCAGTTGATGTTACCTCTACGTGAAATGTGAATAATTAGTTAACAGCTTCAATTGAGCGATTGGTTGTATGGCATGTTGGAATCATGAAACTCCTGCAACTCTGGGCCCAAAAATTTTCGCAGCATATCGCAATAACGGTCACTAAAACAAATACCCGATACTCTTTTTGGATACCCTATATAAGGGGCATGGTTTTGTAGGGCTTAGTACCTATATCGGAACACGTGTCTTACGGCCTGTTGAAATGTGACATTCGACCCTTAATCCATTGAATATTTTATTAGACTGCCATTAAAATAGAACATAACCCCTTAGTAATTAGCGGTCAGTCAAAAGGCGATCGTATTCAGGCGAGGTGTCCTCGCAATGAGACACCCCCGATACGTGGGATTCTTCCTGTTTGCGCCAGCCACAAAGGCAGCGGGACCCTATACGAGTATAAGAGGCTTCCCCGCGCCTCTCCAGAGAGACCTCGCGGCATCGAACCAGTAACCACGTACTTTTCTAACCAGTGTAGTTATACTAAATAAACTACGAATACGCAAATATTTCGCCAGCCTTCTGATTTCCAACCATACATCAATCCTGCAACCACGTCATCTTCATCTTCAACAACACACACTCAACCTGCGGCGAATTGGTGACATCTTATCCATCGGCGAAAGTTTTTTTGTAGGTTACGGTTACCGTAGACGTCGATCCTGGCTTTGTGGATGACGGTGGAGGAGTTGTTCTCTGCGGTGGCCGCGCAGGAGTAGACGCCGGCGTCCTCGGGCAGCACGTGGGAGATGTTGAGGGCGCCGCGGAGGAGCGGGCCCGCGGAGGTGGCCGAGGAGTGCTGGTGCTGGGGAACCCCGTCCCGGGACCAGTCGATGCGCGCCGCCCCCCTGGCCGTGCAGCGCAGGCCCACGGGGGTCCCCGGGACCACGGCCTGCGCGCTGAAGCGCTCGACGAGCTCCACCACCTCCAGCTGCCGCTTCACCCGCGGGGGAACTGCAAAAAAAAAAAATACACTGAAGATGGTCACAGTATGGGGACCGAAACGCCGCGAACAAAAACATGTCAAGCTACCTCAAAACTCAAGATTATTGAGAGTGGCCGATTTGCACTCCCCGGTATCCTCATTCTGTTGCTCGTGCATGGCTGCCATTCTAAACGTTGAGTGTGTGCAAAGGATCGGTAATGGAATGAATTGTTTCTGTAGCCTTTGTAAGGAAAGGATGATATAATAATGCTGTTGGGCAGCAGCAATACAAAACTGCGGGGTAGAAGGACCCAGGAACCCACCACACCAGGGGTCCCCAACCTTTTTGCACCCAAGAGCACATTCTAAAATGCCGGTCGGGAGGCGGGCACCATTTATTTTTTCAAAGTATATTTACAGTTGGACATAGTCAATAATACATATAATGCATAATTCCAAAAATATTGTTTATATTTTTATGTAAAATAAATAATAAGTAGTAAAATAATAGTACAAAAATTATAACGATATTATTATTTTCGCTTATATTTCTGTTTAATTACTAAATATTCAATTTTATTGTGAACTTAAATATTTTTTTGTCGGGCACACGCAAAACGGTCGCGGGCGCCATGGTACCCGCGGGCATAGTGTTGGGGACCACTGCAGTATACTATTTTCCCCTAAGAAAACCATGAACACTGACTTAGCATGAGTATATGCTCAGTGAAGTGGTCGCCAACCTCCTCTGATGAAAGGCACTTGATAACAAATAATTTTATTCGATTTGGCACGAGCTCTGAATATATTGTGGTACGTAAAATATTTGGAGTACTTTTGAAAAATTTGTATTTAAGTTTACAATGAAGGCAAACTGAGTAGTTCTTGGGTGATATAAATAAGGCAATACATGGTCACCCCGATGAAACAAATAACTTAAGTTTTAACCGATGTCACCGACTGGGGAATGCTCAGTTGTTTGGCATCCAAAGCATTCTGAATAATTCGCCCCCCGAGGGTAGCTTTAACATTTTTAAGGCAAGCAATTGCAAGTCATCAAATATTTAACAGGTAAAATTCTCACAAAGTAGCGGAAGGGTTGAGGCGCTAGGGTGCTATAAATTCGAGGAATTTTCCCCGTCGTTTCACGTGTGTACCGCTTCGACTAAAGCATATTTGCGTTTTATAAAACATTCATACGAAACGTTTTAACAGCGTTTTACAATAAAACATCACCGGATGATCGGCGGCCAAAAAGGTGATCCTCTCCACCCCGAGTCGTCAATCATGAAATTTAATATTTTTTTAAAAATTTCAAGAGGAAAAGTACTTTTCGAATGACGCCCTCGGCGTGTCGTGTCGTCTCGCTCTCACGCCCGGCAATCAAAGGGACGGAGTGAGACACAAAGAGCCCTTTCTGATATGAAAACAAAAAAAAAAAAACCGCGCGTGGCCGCCGCAAAACACTTTAATCTGTCCAAATCCGCGATAATGCCACCGAGCCGAAAGAAACTGGAAATAAATTCAATCTTAAAAACTTTAAAATCGCATGGATTGTATGTATTATTTATTTGATCAGAATTTGGCTTTTATGTGAAGTCATTTCATCCACAGTGCTTCTGCTCCTGTATTCTCATTATTCTGTAGACATAAATTTTTTGATTTTGAAAATGGGATTAAAAATTCAAACAAAATAAGCACTGCATAGAATTTATTTATTTTATATCAATTTGGCTTTGATATGAAGTCATTTCATCTAGAGTGCTTTTGTGGTCTTTTCACAAAAGCAAAAAGCTAGGAAGCAATTTCTAAATTTAAAATAAAATAAACACTGCATTTAAGTAATTTATTCAATCAGAATTTGGCTTTTATATGAAATCATTTCATCCATAGTGCTTTTGCTCCTGTATTTTCATACAAAAGCAAACATCCAGACATAATTTTTTTGAATTATTAAAATTTCATACCATTGCATAGAAATTATTTATTTAATCAGAATTTGGCTTTTATGACAATAACAAAAATTTATTTATTTAAAAATCAATTTGGCCTTGCTATGAAGTCATTTCATCCATTATGCTTATGTTCCTGTATTTTCATACAATGTTTTAATTATTTTTTTAAATCATGTTGAGGGACAAGGTATTTGATTGGTGAAGATCCACTATTATAATGATAAAAGTACCTTTGTATTTTGTCTTCACTTTGAGTTTATCAAATTTTATGCATTATTAGTTTCGACCAAATATACTAGGTCATCATCAGATGCATAACTAAACTTTAGTATATAATAAACTCAAAGTGAAGACAAAATACAAAGGTACTTTTATCATTATATATTGCATATTAACATTGCATTAAAGTTATATATTTAATATCAATTAGGTTTTGATGTGAAGTCATTTCATCTACAGTGCTTTTGCTCTTGCACAACATCCTAAAAACCAACGACAAGAGCGGCGGGCGACTTCTCGCCACAGACAATACAAATCCACAGACAAACTGCACGGCACGCGTTCATAGACAATTCTCATGCAGCACAAACAATATTTCGACCGATACGGCGATGCTGAAGAGCCGTTGAAAAAAAATTATTTTTTTTGCGAATAATTACTTTTGCGATATCGTCATCCCTTTTTTCCCGGGGCGCGGCGCGCAGACACGGCGTTTTAATCACGGATATAGCCCGGACAAGCGACAAACAGCCCCGGGGCGGGGGAGGGGGGGGTGGGGGATGAAGGGGGGGGGGGCGCCGATTTCGCGCGGGAAGGGTTCTTTTGAATTGGAATAAGGAAGGCGCGCGCTTTTGTTTCGCCAGCTTTTATTTCCCCGATTCCCGCCCGCGCTGATTGATACCGAAGTTTTGATTTGCGCGATTCTTTATTTTGGCGGCGGGGTGGTTTTATTATTTTTATCTTTTTGTTTTTTTTTTTTATTTCGTTTTTTGCTTCGCTTCGCGTTGGCTTTTGAAAAATGGCGGGTTCTGTTTGCTGCCTGCTTCGTCGGTTTTTGATTCAGAATATATATATTTATAAAGAAAAAACTGCAAACGGATTTATTATATAAACATGCATTTTATTCTTTCGCTCCAGGTTATGGAGTCATTTTCAGAGATTTGGTTTTTTTGCTGGGATAATAAATTCTTTATGGGGTTATTCTTAGAATACGGTGGGTGTTTATCCGCTAATCCTGCTTGCTGGTTGTTGGGCTTACAAAATGTAGTTTAGGCGGTAGTTTGTGTAAGGAAAAATATGTGTCAAAATCTAATGCAAAAATCACAAAATTCTTAATGAAAAAAAGTCTGATTTCTTAGTAGGGTTTTTTTGGCTCTTTTAAAATAAATATTTCAGCATTGTTTTTGTTACTTATTACTAAGCAATAGTATTATTTATTTTTGCTACAAAAAAGGTGTAACAATATATATGATCATAGATGTTACTTTTCTGGTAAAAAAATAAAAATTGTCTGGCTTCGCCGTTGCAAATAGCAAAACTGTTCAATAGTATCTCATTGTGAGAGGAAAAAAGTGCATTGAACGGCTTCAAATTTTTTTACAGTACGAAAGCACTAACTGGGCTTTTAAAAATATCAATTTACATGTGAATTTTTTTATAAGCTCATAATGCAGCCGGACTGTATGCAATATTAACGATGGACATGAATGGTAGCTTTTCAGGTTTCCGAAAGCAAGCACGGGAGCTTTTCAAAAAGCAAACGGTCAAAAAACTTTCATGTTAACGAAAAAATGATACTCTTGTATGTTTCAATCAGGATTTTAAATATCGCATGGGCTTTTCTGAAAATAGGCATTGGTGTCCTTTTATACCTTCACAGGTACCCCGAGGCAAAGCCATGCTTGGCAGGATTTTAGGGGTAGGATATTTTTGAAGTAGTTTTCCGCAAAACTGTATATATCTAAGTATATTGAATGTACGAGTATCGACTCGAATTTTCGCATAGTTTTTGTGGTTGAATTGGTAACAACACCCAGCCGTAATACAAAGTCGTTTTGTGTGTGAATCAACTGTTAAAAAAAATATATAAATAAAAATAACAATGCAAGTCTTTTAACAAGGAGATATAGATATTTAGGATTTGTTGGATGATTCAGTGATTTGTATGTATATTTGAAATTTACAGTCGATAAACAACAAAGGGAAGATCAGTGAAGGTGGTGGGGGAGGGGGAGGAAACAGGGTTTGGGGGTGGTTAATGCAATTTCAGGATTACGTAGAACAATTCCGTGCTTTCAGCGGATTAAGTCCGACAGCCTCCACCGACTTCTCCTGTAGTAGTCGAATGTATATTACTTTCCAATCATAAACGTAAAGATTAACCTCGGGGTATTTTCTGTTCTGATCAAGCTTATTTTTATTACCACCATAAAACGCAGATAAACCAATGGTTTATAGACACCGTTATTAAAAAAAATAATAATTCGCAGTCGCAATCTCTACATTTATAATTTTTTTTATGAAATGCCTCTTCTAATATTAGTCACAAGTAGTAGTTAGATGCTGTTGCAGTTTTGTAATATTTTATTGATGTTTATATAGCTTAAAATATATTAATTATTTCATTGAATTCATGCGTTTTTTTATTATTACTATATAAAATAATAAATGCAGAACTATGCCCTATTTATTACTTTTGCAAAAGTTTAAAAATGTTGGCGGTCATCCAAGGCTGTAATGGCGTGGCTTCATTGGTTTAGTGCATGTGGAATGGAGGGGACCGATTTATATCCACTGCTGAACAATGGCCTCCCCTCGCTTGTAAGGCGACGTTGCAGACAAGAAATCGAATGAAAAAGGTGGAGTGAGAATATTTTAAATCAGTCTGAAAATATTTAAAATATATATAAAAAAGTTCAAAAATATAATCTGCTCGGGCTATAGTAAATTTATAATAACTGAAAAAAAATTATTGTACATATATTCATCCCCGAATTTGAGTGTTCATCTATTTCTTTGTAAAACATGCAGTCTGTGAATAATTGTCACCACCCTCGTAGTTCTGCCAATATGGAATCGGTTCAGGGCAGTAGTCCTCAAACTGTGGTGAGTTACGCTTCACTTATTATATATTTGGTGATCGTTTATAATTTAATTCGGATCCTATACTACACTATAATAAAATAAAGAAAGCATAGTTACATTTAAATTAATAATATAAATAAAAAAAAACTTAAAAAAAAACTAGAAAAATCCATATCTTTTTTTAATGATTTTTCTCGTCGTTTCATGCGTAAATTCAGTGGCGTGAAAATTCATCGACGCAATTTTCACAAATAAAATAAAACTTTTTTATTAATTTAAACAGGTAGTCATTTGTAAATAAGCGTCAAAAGCAATATACAGGGTAAAGCAGGGAGGTATGGATGATTTGAACGGGGAGCCACGCGAGGTGGGGATAACCTTGGTGAATAAACAGTGGGGGTATTTTCTTTTCAGGAGATTTCTGTAATGGCAACATCCAAGTTATACATTGAAAAAATAAAATTTAAGTTTCGTTGAAAAATTAGTATGTAACTCAAATCATCCATACCTCCCTGCTTAACCCTGTACTATACTAGGTATAACAAAAATGATTAAATTGTAATATAATACATTTATTATCATTTTATAAAAATAAGTTTTAAAATTAAACATAGGTTATTTCTAGTTATTAATTAATATTTTTAATTAAATGTGTGGCTCTCGATTTGAAACGTTTGGGAATCTGTGGCGAAAAAAGGGGGGGGGGGTTAGTATGAAGCGCTCTCAAATCACCGACATTGCAAAAACCGCCAATATGTGGGGCAGCGCCCTGTAATGCCGGCTTACCGTCCCGATGACTCAACATCCGATGTCGAACGCTCATTTGGAAGTTTCGCGATCGAGCATTGGGACTTTCCATAATTACTTTTTCGTTGTTGCCCTAAACAAAACCGACGGCAGAATATTCATTTTTTTTTTTTCAGCTGTGTCGAAAATTTTTTTTTTTAATATGACACTTTTTGCTGAACCGAGCGGTAGTCGAAAAGTCAAATTAATTAATTAATTTATATAAACCAAAATACATCTACATACCATGAATAATTTATTCTATCAAACTAAATAACAAAAAAATATTTTAAGTATTATTTTAGAAGCACTGAAAATTTAAATAATTAAATTATTTTCAATCATTTTTTGTATAGGTGAAAAACGTACTTTATTAAAAATCGCATTATTTATATAAATGCTTAAACAAAGCTGCTTTTTATTATTATTATTGCCATTAAAACCGCCGATTTAACGATATGAGCTACATTATTTTGTCAGATTAATTTTTTTTATTGATTTTCGTTTTGAATATCTATTTTATAATGCCTTATAAATAATAATAATAATTGAGTAAACTGTTTAATTTTTATATTATACTATAATTAGTAAACCAAAAGTTTCAGCCCTGAAATCTTAGCATTATAATTTTACAGCATTTTTACTTTCCTTCTTTCAAGCTATCTTTTTTGAAATCAAATTAAATCAACCGTTTTTTTCCTCTCACTCTCGAATATCTCATAAAACTAATATAAATTCTCAGATCGTCTTCAGCCAAGAGAGGCTGTAGTAAGATCGCTTTGGTAATTTCTTCACAATTTATCAGATCTAGGCGCTTAAAAATAATATTCTAAGTTTTTCTATTATAAAAGGTAATATCAGAAAATGTAAGTTATCAAATTTGAAATCTCCCATCCCATAAATCGTTTTCTGGTTCCGTTATTTACCGAGGAATTATCTTTGACTGTCTATCTCTGTCCCTCTCTGCCGCGCAGCTTTAGTGCGCGCTAGAGCGAGACAGCGATATGCAACTCTGTAGCGCAGTGACTCTCAACCTTCATTACACTGTGGCCCATAAATACTACACGATGGGTCGTAAAATTTGCAGTTTTTCAGCGCAGAAGCATTAAATTTGAAAAGCAATATTTGATAAGCTTTAATTGAACTGCTTTTTGTTTTTATCCATTAATATATTTAGCGATGTTTTCATTATTTATTTTTTGATTGTTTGTTTTGCCAGAGTAATAGAAAAATGTACTACACTGCTTGAATATGCATACCTAGCATGTTGGCGAAACTAGTAGCAATTCTATTTTTTGATTGGACGTCAATCAGATGCGTATTTATTACCCATTACGGGTTTTTATTATATTACTAATATGATAAGGCACATTAGTTCATACATAGAAGATGATTTTTCTGAGAGTTTCTTTAAAAAAATCATCTTCTATGTATGAACTGATGTGCCTAATCATATTAGAAACTAGTCGCGTCAAATAATAAAAAAATATACATTTTTTAAAAATTTTTTTTCAGAGCTAAAACTAATTGCAGACTCACCGCTATATTTGATTAATATTTTATTTTAAGAATTACTAATCTATTGATATTTTATATCACTAGTTAATTAAAAAATTATACAAATATAATACGTATATATACGGAAAAGAACATTTGGATTTGAATCCACATGAAATAAGTGAGAGTGGCTGCATTTTAAGATTAGATAAAAGCAAATATATATATATATATTTTGTATACATATATATTTTTTTAGATGCGACTATTTTTACAGACATTCCAGTTTGGCAACTTTGGTCGAAACTAGTAGCTTTCTAGAAATATTATATGACAATTTCGAGCACAAAGCAGTGAAAAAATAGAATATTCTTTCAGGGAGGCTCAACAAATATAACGTAGAAAATCACCAAAAATATTATTTTAGAATTTTGACGTATTCAATTATTTTTTTATACAAATATTATTGTGTAATAGAGCATTGAGAATATACGATACAGTGAAAAATTAAATAATTTTTTTCAAGGAGGATTTCGAAAACTCGCATACCACAGTTTGAGAATCGCCGTGTCAGTGTCATGTCTGCAAAATCTATTTCTGCATGAAGTGCAGTTTTTTTTATTAGATTTGTTTTTTTTTTTTTGTAAAAGCGCTAAGTCCTTGTTTTTCGGGAATATTTTAAACGGTCGCCCGTTGTCGTTTCGGAGGTGTGACTTTTAAATTTATTTTTATCGCAAAATGTGAAAAAGCGAATATTTATTACGATCTTTCAGCAGCTTTTGGTTTTGATATGACGTCAGATTTCATGCTGAAACGCGCAGATGGCTTGAAGGCTTCGAGGCGATAAGGCTAGAGATTCTGGGTTTTAGAAATTTTATATAATGAATAATCATAAATTAATAAATGTTACAAATACTATTATATAAATATGCCTTTTTTTTCTAAATTTATTGATTAAAAATATTGGTAAGCAAAATATAAAAAAATGTTGAATATATATAAAAAGCTTAAAAATAATATTATATATTTTTTTGCTTTATTATTTGAGAAACAATCGTTTAGTTGACTTTTATTGTTCATTTTATTTGACAAGTGTTTATTACATATTTTATCAAATCTGAAAGAGGATTCTACATACACACTATCTTAATGTGTAGAAGGCCGCAAGCAATGTATTAATTTGTTGTATACAGTATCGGAGAGTTGTAATACACATCAGACGTACAAACAATGAACCTAATGTTTATATTTGAATGTGTATAAAATCAATAAAGGTTATTTAAACATAAATTTTTTTTTCAGGAACATCGGAAAATATTCATTATGCTGGATTATAAATTGAACTTAAGAAATAAAAATTATACAGTATATACTTAAAAAACATTTTAAAATTTATACTATGTCAGTTAGGTAATAAAAATAAATACATATTTTAGGCGATACTATATTTGAAGGAAATAAAAAATAAAAAAATAAATTTAATGAATTCTGAAAAACTTTTAGTTTTAGTTTCCAAAAATATTTTTTTAATGCTAGGCTATTTTTCCACCCTCTACAACCCTTAGCTGGAATTATTCGTTATTATTTTGGCAGTCGATATTTTTTTGGTACATTTAACGTGAATTGTAAAGTTTTGATTGCCAATTTATTCTGAAACGTTTGTCAAAGAATATCGTTACGTCAACCGAGAGTCCTCTGCACCAATAAACAAGAAAAGGACTCGGTATACTGGATAATATACAGACGTCAATTAAAGAACACATTTCATAATATACAGACGCTTTTAAACTCACGGAATCAACGCTTAGGGCGATTAGAATTACAATTTAATCTCGAAAAAAATAAATAGGAAAACGGCTCGGTGTACTGGATAATAAATAATCGTAAATTAAAGTATATATTTGATAATATATACGAATGCTTTTAAACTCATGGAATTAACGTTAAAGGTACTAAGAATCATAATTTAATAATAGATTATCAAAAATATTTAAAGATAATAGGAATTTTTTAAATCAAATATGACCAATATTAACAAAAAAATGCCAAGTAGCTAAGAGGTCATAAAATAATTATTTTTTATAATTTTTTTATAAGACATTATTATTTAATGAATACAAAATTATTAAATAGATTTTAAATGTTTGGGCATCAGATTTTTTTATAAATAAAATATATCCGTTGTTGATTTTATAATATTATTCTGACTTTTAGACACGCGCGCTGTTAAAAAAAAATACTTAAAAATATAACCACTATTATAAAATAATATTTACTAAATTGTATGAGTAAACGACCATTTAAAAAGTTTTGATTGAATGACAAAACATAATGTATGTGATAAAAAAATTAAACTTCGTAATAAGATAAGTTTTGATAAAAACTTTGACATATTTCGTTATGAGCAATGTTTTTTCAATTTAAAAAAAATGTATAAATTCTCACGCGATTTTCAGTCGACACGACCTTGTAATATTTTTTTATATTAATAACATTATTACTTCGTATACTCGTAGTCTGATTGTTAGCACGGTTGCTTGCTGAATATAAAAATAAAAAAAAAACGAAAGAGGTATTTTTTATTATTGCAGGTATGTGACTGAAAAAATACTTGTACTGATATTAATTAATAAATTTTATTAAAACGAAATTAAATGTAGTTTTGTTTTATAAAAAAATGAGAATAATATTTATTTCAGCTGCATGGTGTTTTTATGGTAAAATATTCAAATGCTTCGTAGCACATTTTTAGAAAAAGTCATTATCAGTAAATCATCGATAAAAAGGGCATATTTTTAAGACAGTGTTTTTCAGTTGAAAGTGCCTCCCTCGGATCCCTTATTCCGAAGGCTGTTAGGGGTGTTTCCCACCCTTGAATCCGTCTCATTGTGTGTAGTCGGCCGCGTGTACGGCGGATCCATAAATATATTCCGAAAGAAAAGTTTTGATGACCTTTTTGAGAGAAGTTTCGATAAGTCGTTTTGTTGGCCTCCCCCGGATGCGCACGAATTCGTCGGTGAGAAATTTATGTTTCCACAGACGACCCTGTGGAAATTTTGCTTTGCTCGTATACACGAACGTCTATGCTTATATTTCAGTATTTATTTTTTTATATAAAAAAATACATAAGTAAATAAGTATAGTATAAACTATTTTGTCCCGTCGACCCCTTGTCGAGTTTTCCTATTTTTCGTAGACCCCTGCCTTGCTGATATTGAATTTATACGAATTCATCAACTTCAAACATATTTTTGACATCTGACATACAGGGTGCGCCATATTTTATGTCGGTATGTAAACATTGAATGACTTTGACAATTATCAACCAATTGACTTGAGTAAACATGTTTTGAAACGTTAATTCAATACAATATTAAATATGTTTCACATAGAAACAACGCGCCGAAATAGTTACGTTGAACATTGAAAAAAGTCGTTCAGTTGTGTTAACTCAACGTGCATATCGTCTAAAATATCGTGGCCAACATGGCCAATGGGATCCACTCTTGTAGACCCCCATTTACAGTTCGTGGACCCCCAATTTAATTTTTCGCTATCATCGACCCCTTTCAGGGCAGAATCGACCCCTGGAGGTCGATATTGACCACTTTGGGAACCTATGATTTATAGAATTAACAGCTGGAGACTTTTTTTTCAAGAAGTTATAGATTCTATTTTCTAATCTATTTTCATCAAGAAAAAAATACACTGCCATACACTTTAGTTACAGAAATTAAACAGATTTCCATTAAGCTTTGGGTTCATTGCATGACCTATATATATATATATTTTTTTTTTTTAAATATATGTAATGAATATGTATGGTTACAAATATAAAACTGCGGTGTAGAGTGACCCGAGGACTCACTAAAATATTTTCCCCTTAGAAAACCATGAACACTGGTTCAACGTGAGTATAGGCTCAGTGAAATGGTTGCCGACCTCTTCTGAGGAGAGTCACTAGATGAAGAAGAAATTTCATAACGTTCTGCGTTGTGAATTGATCAAATTAAATTATTCGTTTTACACTTTTATATATGAGCTTATGTGAATCGCAGCAGAAGGAGTATCAGATTTAAGCTTACGAGCTTTGTAAGAAAAGGCTTGTATATTAATGCAGCAGATTTTTATTTTCAATATAAAACTGCTAAAACACTGGCTCAGCATGAGTATATGCTCATTGACATGATTGTCAATCTTCTCTGAGGAGAGGCACGCGAAGAAGATGTTGTATTTTACATATGTTTATTTTTGCAATAAAAACACAGTTGCTTTATGACAATATTCAAAATTATGCTTTTCAAGCGATTATACAAAAAAACATATATAATTATGGTTGGTCTTATGTGCGAATAGTTCTGTAAAAAATTTTTAAAGCCTCCAAACCGTCGCGCGATGTGTCCTTTCCCGTAAAACGGAGGCTTTGAAAATAGCTTTGAAACATTTTTGCCTGCCGCAAAGTTATTTTTCGAAAATTACAATACTATCTAAAACTCGAAGGCATTGTGACAGGCTAAATGGCTGGATTTTATTTTTGTATTCTCAAATACCAGAATAGCAAAAACGCAAAAAAATGTACCGAAATTTTTCAGATAAAGAAAATTTTGTATGTGTAATAATTTTTGGAGTTTGGAATTTTCAGGATTTTTTCAGGACAAATGATTCTGTATTTTTATAGCATGATTTTATATATGGATTAAATGTTGCTTTTGTTATACTTCGCACACCATGCACATAGTTAATTTAAATATTTTAAATTAAAATAAATTATGAATAATTAAACCTGAACCACGTAAAAAAAATATTTTTATCCATTTGGTTAGTATAATAATTTAGGTCAATATAATATAACATTTATTTTTTATTTTTATTTATTTTTAATATGAAATAAGTATAGATTTTATTTAGCATACAATAAAAGTGTTTCATGATTTTTGATATTGTTTGTTTGTGATTTAACCGAATAAATATCAAAATACTATATATATATATATATATATATATATATATATATATATATATATATATATATATATATATATATACATATTTTATACTATAATATATGTTGTCTTTAATATTACAATTGAAACTCCAAACATTAAATTTTCAGAAAGAATACTTAAAATTCAGGTGTTTATTGTATTTTGGCATAAATTGATGTTAAAAGTATAACTAAAATATAAACTATTAAATGATTTAAAAATAATTCAATGTTAGTTAAAATGTGAGCCCAAAAATATTTAAGTGTAAATCAGCTCTTTGGGGTGTGTATAACTATCCTCGGTGATGATGCAATTCAGCTGTCTGGAATACTACAAATTAAATTTCCCACGTACACAAGTGCAGTCGCTTTCATAAATCCACGCTATAGAGGTACAGGGTGTTTCTGAAATCCTGCCGAGACGGGCGCGGTTCGGAAATTGAATCTTCATTCGAGGAAATCTGACTTCGTGCATTCTAAATCACATACACTATATAGTGTGCTCTCAAACGGAGTGCATATCGAATGTTTTTAATAAATATTTCTTTCCATTACAATGAAATGTTTATTTTTTATTATTATTTTTTGTAAAACGGTTTCAAATATTTTTATCCAAAGACCAGCGATTGACTTAAAAAAAATTATCAATGTGACAAAGTTATCGGTTATCGGTTGAAATTATTTGTATGAATCAGGGGTACTCAACCTTTTTTTACTATAAACGTTTGTATTATTGATGGCTGCGATTTTTTCCTATTGCCTACCGATTCTTAAATAACTTAATTTAGCAAAAAAAGTATTGATACTTTTTACGATTCAATTTATTCATCTCCATTGATGCAGTTCCTACTAGAGCAAAAGCTGCATGAATAAAATTAGATTTGTAACCACGATTTGATAACTCATGGATGTCAACTATATACATAAAAAAGAGTAGCTCTAGCACTTAACAACCCTTTATCGCCCCTTAAAAAAATAATGCTTGGCTTGGACTTTTCGGTTTGATTTTTTCCCACCCTGTGTGCATTCTACTCATGATGATGCACTGTGCATGCTTTATGCGAAGTTGCACATCAGACCGAACGCATATGATGGGAGAATCAGATTTGCTTCTAAACTGAATGCAATTGAAACATGCAGGTAACTTAAGGTAATGCGAAAAGTTTACTTTGATCCTATGTTTTAAACCGTGTCTGTAAAAATACAAAACAACGATTTCCTGAAAAAAAAAAAAACAAGCTCAACTCAGAGCAATTTCATTTAGTCAAAGGTTAAATGTATCTAGATTTTTTTTATAATAAAAAAACGCAAGTCACGACTGAAATTAAAGAATTAATATTATTTTTTCAGCTCGGTGGGGATGGTGTGAGGTCGGTGGCGCAATTCCTTTGAAAACAAGACTCCATTTCCTGTGACATCTTCCCTGGCAGCAGTGCTCAGGTAATCTGGAAGGAAATGAGAAATGACCAGCTCGGGATTCTACAGTACCTGCAGATTAAAATGCAATATACTTCCAGAAACTACTTTATATTTACACGGATTTCAAGTAAAGCAGCAGACAACGAATCCACATTACAGCTATTTATTTTTTAATTTCATACAGTTTTATTGCAGATTGTTAAATAGCGTACATTTTCAAGTAGGCACCACTTTTGATTTGAATCTTATTGCAGTTTATTTTTGTTGTATATACAAATACGGAAGCTGCAGAAATATTTTTATTTAAAAAAAAAAAACAGTTTGTCTTCGACGCTCTGTGATAGTATTATAAAGCAATTTTATTTCCTCCTTAAGTGTGTTATCTTTAAATCCCATACTCTCTGAACAATATCCATGGCGACTTATTGGGTATGATTCTTCACTTTGTTTTCAGGATGTTGCAGAGCTCGTTCGTTAAAAGGCGACATCCTAGCATCCCCAAGAGACACTTTTCACCCCTAGCACACTAATTAAACTAACAATTGAAAATTAAAACAATATATCCTAATAGATTGATTTAAAATGTACTAGGTATTGTTTTTACAATTTTATTTTTTGACGCTGAAAATTTGTTTCAGGATTTTATGTTCAATGTGTCACAAAATAAGTTTTAAAACAAGCTGGGATATAAAAATAAAATAACTGAATTATTCCTTTCATAATTTTTATATTTGATAAGTCATAAAATTAACCCAAAAAAGAGGTTATTCATAATATATATTTAATATATTTTTAAAGATTTTTATTTAAAGGGTAGTTTATTGTTTTATTATTTTTGTGTACGATAGGAAATTAGATTGATTCTTGTTGAGGGACAAGGCATTTGATTGGTGAAGATCCATTTTTTATTAATGATTTAACTGAGTTTAGCTATGCATCTGATGATGACCAAGTCTGTTGGTCGAAACTAGTCATGCAAAAAATATAATAAACTCAAAGTGAAGAATGAACACAAAGTTTCGGAATTGGATTGGTTTATGAATTTTTTGATTCAATAAGTCATTGAACAAATTATTTGTTTGTTTATAACATAGTTTCCCAAACTATTGTCCCGTCGTTTTCCTGTTTTTCGTCGACCCCCTGCCTTGCTATCATCAACTTCAAACATATTTTTGACATCTTATATAGAACAACTCACCAGGTAAAATCTGTGTTCGGTGCATTATGACATTTACGAAATGTCTAAATTTTGGTGATGACCTGCTTAAATGGGTTCCACTCTCGTAGACCTCCATTTACAGTTCATGAACTCCCAATTTTATTTTTCGCTGTCATCGACCCCTTGCAGGGTGAAATCGAGCCCTGGGGGTCGTCGATATTGACCACTTAGGGAACGTTTTGTCTTCTTGATCTCAGGTTTTTTTTGTTGTTGTAGCTTTAAGGCAGTATATCGGCTCACGCAGACTTGGCTGAGCGGAAGGCTCTGCATAAGTCGAAGTGCCCTTCGTCATAGTCATATCGGGGAGCCGTTCATTAGGGATGACAGCGCGTCAGCCTCGGGGGGAGGTTCTCCGTACACCGCGCGTAATTAAACTTGTTATTGCCGTTATAATTACGTGGGGTGACATTACTCTAGTGGGGTAGCTGCCGGCTAGGGGCGGCTTCGCGAAGATTCCTCCAAAATCGCGTGCTTTCCTGCGAAATAACTCAAGACGTACACAAAGTACGTGAAGATATATTTACGCGTGTTGTAAATTGTTGAGAATGCCAATTGTCATGTCTTTTACGATCACTTTGCTTGAAAGGGTTGCAAAATAATAATTGAATATATTGATTAACTTTAAGTATCTCTTAGTCTCAATGTCTTCATTTAGATACTTGAGAAGTATCAGATTTAAGCTTACGAGCTCAATATAAAACTGCTAAAACACTAGCTCGGCATTAGCAGCTAGGGGCGGCTTTGCGAAGATTCCTTCAAAATCGCGTGCTTGCCTGCGAAATAGCTCAAGACGTACACAAAGCACGCGAAGATATATTTACGCGTGTTGTAAATTGTTGAGAATGCCAATTGTCATGTCTTTTTGCGTGAAAGGTTTGCAAAATAATATTTGAATATATTGATTAACTTTGAGTATCTCTTAGTCCCAACGCCTTCATTTATATACTTTAAGAGTATCAGTTTTAAGCTTACGAGCTTTGTAAGGAAAGGCTTGTATATTAATGCTATTAGGCAGCAGATTTTTATTTTCAATATAAAACTGCTAAAACACTAGCTCAGCATTAGCAGCTAGAGGCGGCTTCGCGAAGATTCCTTCAAAATTGCGTGCTTGCCTGCGAAATAGCTCAAGACGGATACAAAGCACGTGAATATATATTAAGGCGTATTGTAAATTGTTGAGAATGCCAATTGTCATGTCTTTTATGTTTACTTTGCTTAAAAAGGTTGCAAAATAATATTTGAATATATTGATTAACTTTGAGTATATTTTAGTCCCAACGCCGCAATAATAACAAAAAAAAATGGTTTTAAGTACATTTAGATATTTCACATTCAAAATAGTTTCGATAGCATTCTTAGTTGACATCCTCAAGCAGAGCTAGGTTTCGTGAACTATTCACAAATGGGCATGTGGATAGCGAGTAGAAGATCTCGAGATCAAAGGAAAATGTATAAGGGACGGAAGATCTTTATTCAATAGAAACAACACCATAGAATTTCCATGAGTTAATGAAATATTTGTAATTTAAAATATTGATTATTAAAAACAATCAAACATTTTTTTTTATTGGGGTACTATAAACGTAGTATAAAGTATTATTTATATATTTGATACCAATGTTTGGAGGCATCAGATATGCCACCATTGGTTCCATGCATGTTAATATGGTTACAATTCTAGTTAAGCTATGTGGTCACGGTTGTCGGCAAAGTAAAGCCACAAGGCTGTGATTACCATGAGGTGTGGATTTGTTCCCCATTTGTAATGTTGTAAGTTATATTTTTTCATATTTTGTTAGAAAATCTTAATATAAGCACACTTGAGTTGATATATAACCACTTTCATCAAATTTACCTGATAGTTAGATAGAATTTAATAAATATTATAAATCGATCCAGACACGTGTTTTATATAATAAATTTATAGTGTTTATTACCAAAGCCTGTATTTTGAATAATATATAAGTTGCAGAGGTCTCTTGATATAAAATTGATTACACATAACTGTAATCAGAAGATGACAAGTATCATGTAAATCGCAGCTTAAAAATCATTGAAAGCATTTTCACAGTCGCTTGTGAAGCAGATTATTCATTAATTTTTATAAGAATATTTTTTTTTAATAATTGCATTCAAAAGCAATATATTTAATGTGACTTATAAGGCAATTCGGGCACGTTAGGGCAATTCCAGGGCTAAGTGAAATAAACTTTTTAAATTACATAATTTCAGCTCGGCGCAGCCCTTGATTAGGTTTGGCCGCCACTATAAATTCCATTTCAGGCATGGCGTTATTCTCCGCCGAGAAGCCTCAAGCCATAAAATGAGGCAACTCCCCCTCGTCCTGAAAAAATTTCAGGTACCCATCAAAATATAAACAATATATATATAAGCTCAATTTTTTTTAGTAGAAGAATAAAATCGCCGAGCTCCCATAAAAATTAAGGCACTACAGGTATAAATATTTTATTAAAACGCTTAAGTAGAAATATTATTAAATATATTACGGTTTTTATAAAAAAAAACTTCAAGGTGTCAAAATGACTTTATATAAGTATGTATCATTCTTCGTAAAGACTAGACGGAAAATTTATAGCAAAAATGTTTACTTTGCGTGGTATATTATTAGTTAATCTCTAATATATTCTGAATTATCTATCATTATTGATGGAGGTCTCAATGGGGTCCTAATTTTTGATACACGCTTTTGAGTGCTTATATTTTATGTATAACTCAGTGCGGATTGTTTATTTTATGATCCACGCAAGTTAAATATAAAGTTAGCTTTACATAAATTTTAAATACGATACGATTGGGATCTGATTTCACACCAATTTATCAAAGCTTATTAATATGAGCCTTTAGTGAAAATAAAACCTTTTAAGCTTAGATGTTTTGTTAGTCTAAGAAACTCTCAGAAATCGTGACTTGCGTAGGTTTCAATGTTTAAAAAAATGTACTTAATTATACTCATACTAATAAACCTGTAAAAGTAAATAAATACGCATTGATTGTGACGTTCAATTTTCACAAAAATAAATATATATATATATGATGTTTTGCATAAAACATTAATCAGTATATATTTCAGTTTTTAATTTTTCATTGATAATGATTAATTACATTTTTTTAAACATTGAAAATTGATTAAAGAAACTCTTAGAAAAATATCATCATGTTTCACTTATAGGATATGATTGTTAAAAATTCTTGCTAACTACCAGTGATTCGTTGGTATAATTGGTAATGCACCGGCCATGTTAGCTTAGCATGTTAGCACGATGAGATTGACTTTAATCAATTTTAAATATTTGAAAAAATGTACTTAATCATTATCAATCAATCAAACCTGTATAGGCACAAAAAATCTTAAATATATTTAATTTTTCAACTGAAAAATGGCTCAATTCATAGAGATTAATTTTAAATTAAATTATTAAAAAATATATGTTAATATTATTTATTACACTGCCAGTGTGAAATCGAGTTAAGCAACTCCGGCTTACAATTTCCTCCGGTCTCACTTTTTCCAGCGCTGTCGCCTTGCATTATTATAAGTTCCTGCAAAAATGTCGCGAAACAAAAGGAGAATTAAACCGCTCGCGACCGGATAAACTTCCGGACAAAGGACGGTCTTTACATTTGAATAAGGCTGCGGAAATAAATCACGTAAAATATTTACCAGGCCTGACGGTGACGTCTCGGATCAGTCGTCCTCCCGCCATGGAGGCCTCGCAGCTGTACCGGCCCGAGTGGACTTCCGGCCGGAAATACGTCCAATCGAATGCAGGAAAATGGAGTGTTCCGTTTCCGAACGCGTATCTGAAACAAAACAGTAATAAAAATTTCATCATTCAAAACACTTTGTGCGAAATTCGTATATATAAATAATTACTTGCTGTATAGTTTACTCAAAAAAAAAATCAGGGTACAAATTTCAAAGTAATGTCCAAACTGAGTATCGCGTATTTGTACATTCACTAAAAAAATAACTACTAGTAATCAAGTATTTTTTTTAATGTAGATTATAAAAATACAAAACGGAAAATTATTTCAAAATAACATCCTTTTTATGGCACATTAACTCTGCGTTTTTTCCTTAAAAATTCGTAATTCAAGACACCGCGGTACTGATAAAAATCTATCTATATATGATATACAGGGTGTCCAAAAAGAGTATCAGGTATTTGTTAGTTCAATAAAACAAAAATTACTTGTAATCCAGTATTTTTTTAAATGTTGATTATAAGAATACAAAATGGAAAGTTATTTGAAAAAAATGATGTTATCCAAATGGTGACCGTCACGCTGCTGGCACTCTTCTAATCGCAATCATATTTAAGAATTTAAAGACACACAAGTTCTTCTTCTGGTGCCTCTTCTCATAGGATGTTGGTGACCATTTAGCATGGGAAAATAGTGTGTATGTGTTCTAAACCGCAGTTTAATATAGGAAGAAAAAGTTTGCGTTTATATAGGGTGTCCAAAGAGAGTATCGGGTATTTGTTAGTTCAGTAAAACAAAAATTATTTGTAATCAAGTATTTTTTTAAATGTTGATTATAAGAATACAAAATGGAAAATTATTTTAAAAAGATCATGCTATCCAAATAATGATCATTACGCGCTGCTGGCTTTCTTCTAATCTGGATCGAAGATTGCTGATAACACGCTGACACATAGCACTCGATATTGCTGCCATTTCTGACCTGATGTTATGTTTCAATTCCGTTGGATTATTCTCATAAACCCTATTTTAAGGTATCTCCATACGAAATAGTCAAGAAAGCTAAGGTCGGAGCTTCTAGGAGGCCAGTTGATGTTAACTCTACGTGAAATGACCTTTTTAGGTAATAATTCGTTAACAGCTTCCATTGATTGATTGGGTGTACGGCAAGTGGTCTTGTTGGAACCACGTTCTTGAGTTGAAACCTTGAAACTCTTGCAACTTTGGACCCAAAACTTTTCGCAGCACATCGCAATAACGGTCACTATTCACATTCACCAAATACTCTTTTTGGACACCCTATACATCTAAAAAATTGATTTTAATAAAGTACTGTGTTCAAGTTATATAAATCTGAATTCACCAAATGTTATGTCGTCTCAGTTATGCTTTATGGAGTCTAAGCTTGGACACTCAAGACTCAAGAAATGTGGCTGTATAGGAGAATCCTTATAACACCATGGGTTGACCGCGTCGCTTTATTGAGTTATGTACGGAAAATATGTGAAAAAACCCTTTTTCTGTAGGAGTTGATGAGTAAATTAAATAAATTACTAAGTGGTGGAGAGTTAAAAAAATTAACTGGGATCCTGAACAGGAAATAAAAGTGAAAATTGAGACGGCACGCAGCACATACAAAAGGATTATTGGTGAGACTGGCTCAGGATAGGGATGTGGTCGAGGAAATAGTCAGCAACCTTCTTTGAGAAGAGGCATCAGAGTCAAATCAAATATATAATATTGATACAAAAATTTTACGCGGCTGTAGCAAATCGAAAATTTACCTTTACAATACTTTGTATTTAATAACTCACACAAAGTTTTTTAATCTTCTATATTTTTAAGTTCTGTTTTTTTTCAGCCGAGTGCTGAAAACACAGTAAATAAATAAGCGAAAAATCACAACACTTCTTCACTTTGAAAATTTCACAGAGTATACACCCTCCGGGGAAAATAAAGTCTACGATCCAACGGCTAAAACTTCACGATATTTAGAGTTGTGAAACTATGATTCTTCTGAAACAAAACGCTGAAAATGTACAGCTTTTTCTACACAATCTAGCAAAATTAGGAGCTAATTTATTATGATACATAGGGAAAAGGTACCCGCCTGTATTATTAGTGAGTTTGCACCCCGCCTCCCATATTTTCGATCATTTCTCTCGGAAAAGGAAACCCCTATGGGGTCGTAGTGATCGATCACCCCCTTCCTAGGGGAGGCGAACTTTTCAAAATCTGCTACAGAATAAAATGAACGCGAAACTGAATTAAGTTGAACAATATTGATAGGTGTAGGAAAATGTGACCGTCCTTAACTGTCGTAAGTTTGAAATAACGAATTTACGTGGTCGCTACCACCTACAGTACTCTGTCTCTGAATATCTCATACAAGGCTCATATAAATTTACGACCCTTGTCCTGTATAATCAAAAGAAAGAATGTATACAAGTTATTGTCACAATTTATCACATTTATCGTAGTAAATTTGTGTTTAAGCAAAGTCGAAATATGTCGATTTGGTTTGAGAGAAGACAGCAGGTAAAAAAAAAAAACAATTTATTAGACTTGTTACAAATCTGGAATTACTCGGTGAAATTCCATTTAACCTACCGATTTTACAAACATGCATATTAAAAACATCTTCAGGGACTTAAAAATATAATAATTAAGGCTAAAAACCCTTGAAGGTAGTTTCAGCGCAAAGTTAAAACGCCTGCAAAATGATAAAAACGACCGTTTAAGCTGAGGATGTAAATATTAAAAAAAGCGATTAAAAATCAAGAAATAAGATAAAAATCTAAAGTTAAATCTTTACTCAGTTTCTTATAAAAATAGAAATAAAATAATAAATGCGAATAATAATTATTTTAAGAACGGTTTTAATTTTATGTAAACTTCATAATAATAAACTAACTCCAGCTCCAATTTATGGGCTTAAAATAATATTTTAACTAATAATAAAATTAAACAGATTTTGTCTAAATAGAAAATACCTTAAGACATAACAAAAATATTTATGTAGGGTCTGTGCAACCCCATCCGAGGAATGCACAGATATCTGAAGATGTTTACTGAATAGACGAAACCAGACATTGTTTTAATAATATTTAGTAAAGCTGCAAATTCATTTTATCATAAACGTATTTTTTTTTTGGCATTCTGAATTAAAAATACACCTTAATCTAAATTTACGTACATGAATAATATATAAATTGTTTTACATTTTTTAAAATACCTCTTCTTTAATAATAATATAAGAGAGCATATATTACGTTGTTTTGAATATAAATACGTTTTAATATTTATAATAGTAGTGTATTAAAATTAAATGTAAAATTCTCTGAAGCTCCGTGCATGGTCTTCATGCAGAGTTCGTATTTCTGGGAAATGAATTAATTATTAGAAAACAGGAATCTCTTCAAAGGAAAACTGCATCCTCCTCTTCGTGAACGTCTGCCAGGAATTCCAGGGGTGGAGCACCCTTAAGGATCTAAAATTCTTAGAAGCAACATACAGTTTTTAAAAGCATTTTTTAAATAAATTAACTGTTCATATGTTTTTATGCTTTTAAAAATATTTATAGCCTTTAAAGGTAGAAAAATCGTTTTGAATTATTTTTCAGTGTCTTTGACCGTTTGATTTGTTTCTTTTTATTATAATAGAGTTTTAAATATACAAAAATAATATGCGCACATAATAAAGTGAGAATATGTTGTTGCTTGTTTAACTTTACGTATTATTTTAAAATAAAGATATTAAATAAATCTACAACTTGTTGAATAAAAAAATAATATTATTTAAGATAGCGTAAAAGCTTCAATGTTAAAAGTATTATTTGACTCTTTGGCTTCAATGTTTTTCTTTGGGATTCAATGAGGCAATTAGGTACTCGTTTTTATAATTTTTAATGAGTTTCTTTGTTTGTAAATTCATATCATCAAATCTCATCTGAAAATACTCTAAATATATAATATTTAGACGTTTGCTTGTTATACACGATTTGGAGATTATACACATCGTATCGGCTATGAGAAATTGATGAGACGATTGTTGCTGACCGAATCCAATAAAATAAATAGACTGTTATTTTTTTTAATACAAGGACTAAAGCCTCTTTGTGCTCAAGAAATTTTTAATACGTTGAAGCATATATTTTTAAAAATATAAATTTGTTTGAGAGAATGATTCGAGCTTGCCATTTCAGGCGTTTAATAGAAGGTGTAATCCCTCAAAGCGGAAAAAATGGCATGCAATGTATTCGAGTTAAAAGCATTAATCTCAGAGCAGAATGAACCCGGTAAGAGTCGAATCCCCTGACCCAATTCTTCAACTGGTTTTTATATTTTTAATTCCCCAATTAGCCCGGCGCTGGGAGCCGCACTCTTGCATAGGGAGTTTTATTAAATTCGTACTCGGAATTGTAAATATCGGATCTCTGCCATTAATTCAGTTTTTCTTTGTGGAGTTGCCGTCAAAGCCTTCCCGGCCCTTTGTGCGAGGCTGTAGTTAACGGGGTAGGATGTAAGGGCGGTTTTTGCGAAACAACTGCTTTTATCACGTTTCGGAGATTCCGGAATATGTCTATGCGAGAGGTACACTTCTAGCTTTGATGAATTCTCCATATCTCATTCTTTCATACCAATGAAGTATATTTACTAATATCAGATAATTTACAGATTAATTGTACATTAAAAAAAAATTATATTCAAATAAAAAAAATGCGTTGTTTGAGCAGATAAAATATTTATTTGTATGAAACGAAAATCAGCAAATAGTTCATCACTGCCGGCTGAAGTCGGACCGCAGGCATTCTCAACACATTCTTCACGGTGACCCAATTCTCCACAACTTCCCCTTCGTCGCTACCCAAAGTTTTGGAACATCTGGCCATTCTCTTGCCGGTTTTTGAGTATTTTATATAGAGAGCACCCACTCACGGCTCTTATCTCGCTCGCTAATGACGGGCTAAGTGTCGGAAAACTTTGAGAGTCGCTGGAACTTTTTCTCTTTATATCTTTATGAGTACAGAATATAATAGAGCGGTAAAGCTTTCATAGCGATGAAAGCTATATTTTATAATATTTTTGACACATTTATAGTGTTTTTGATTCACATAATAAAGCTTATAACTGGTAATAAAAATATTTTCATATTCATACTATAATAATTTGAAAGTCGCATTTTAATGAATTGTTGATGAAGTAAAGACAAAAAAATAAAAAAAAGCTCTTGGATGTCATGTTGGTTTTTTTTTGGTTATTTCATGTACCATTGTTTCAGTCTCTGAGGTCATTTCAAGGACATTACAAAATACCTGAAAACGACCGAAAAGACGGAACATTAAACCTTTCATACTTTAGATAATGTCTTACTATATATTGTATGCTATAACTATTGCATTATTTTAAGCTTAAATAGTACTATTTACTTTCCTTTTGCATATATCATTGTTTTTATCATAATTTAACTTGTTATTCACTTGAGTAAGTTATATTAAACTACACAACCTTCAGTATAAAAAACCAAACTATATACTTTTGAAACGTAACGATGTAAATGTATATTTTCTCAGTTCCGTAATTAAGAGACAGGACTCGATGTTGAATAAAATAAACACTTAATATACTCTTGTTTCTTAAATTAATATTTGTGTATATAAAAAATATAAATCTATATGTTTGAAAATAAACTAATTAACGAGTATCTATTTATAAGCAAAAAAAAAATGTACGGTAGAATAACTCACATTAAAATGTGCATAATATAAATATGTTAAGTCCGTACAACAAAAGCATTTCTAAAAGAGGACTTTTATAGGGTTCATGTCCCGCGCCGTACAAAGAGATAATGCCTTTTAAAGGACCGCTAATTTTCAAAGGACAAAAATGGGGATGGGCAGTAGGGTGTTTTCTTGGCCCTTACCTCCCTTGGGAAGAGCTTCTTTGTTTTCAGTTTTCAGTCTGTAAATCCCCGGCATGTCTCGAACCGGTTGATAGTAATTTATGTAGGATATATATATAATTTATTATTTGAAAAACATTTTGAAAATTGTTATTCACAAAAGATTTCGAGCCTTGCCGAAATTCGTAATTTTATGTGAGTATATATTTTTATTTTTTACTAGGGTAATCTAGATATTTTGAAGAAACCAAGCAATTGCCAGTCAATCGAGTACGAGGTGATTAAATATAATCTTATATCCGAATTAATTATATTAAGGAGTGCGGTGGCTCAGAGCATGTCGCTAGTGAGTGGGAGGAAGTAGCATTAATTCCAGCACGTTATCTATAGCGATGGTATAATATGAAACATAATTTAATAATGGCACAACTTTATGACTAACCCATCAAAGAGACTAACGGCATGTCAACAACTAAAACCGAAACCAATTAAACAAGGTCGCAAGTGCGTCCCTATAAAACCTTCCATCCCTCCCATCCTGTTCAGTCACCACCCCTCCACGGACACTAGTGCTACCCTCATAATTCAGGATCCGCAGCCTGCCGTCTCTCCTGCTCCACGAACCTATATTATTTTCAGTACAGTCAACCCCCAACAGATTTAAACCTATTTTAATCTGTAAATGAGTAAATGTTTACAAGCTCTATCCCTTAACAATTGACATAAGTTTCATTAAAAAAAAATTTGCTGAAACAATTCATGAAGAATAAATAAATGAAATGAAATTTTTGTAATATCTGTAAAATAACTTGCCAAGCTCGGTTCATTGAACAAATACCAAAAGTTTAATAAAATTATTTTAAATGACAGCTCAACAAAACCATGGCTTCATACAAAATAAAAAAAACTGTTAAAAACGATGCAAAAATCTGTACATAGATGATTGTACATAGATTGTGAAATTTTAACTGTAATTAGTAAAAAACCACTGTATTACTGAAATCCGCGTATTCCTGAAAACATTTTTGAACGTTTCAGTATTAATAATGAGTAGGAAGTGGACTGTACGCAATAGGCAAGGCTTACAGGGCACATACGTAATGCATGATATAAGATATATGTGTCACCGACCGTCCGCCGGACTCGCTGAATATCAGCATTAATTGTCATCCCCAACCCACCCCAACCATCCCCAAACCATCCCCAACCCTCCCCAACTCTCCCGGCTCTCCACAGCCCTCCTGAGCACTCGCCAGGGCCTCGCGAACACAGTGCGAATTAAAAACGGAAATACGATATTTGGTATGTAGATTTAAAGCATGCGAGAGAGTAACGGCTGTTATCCAACATGTGGATAATTTTTTTTTTTTTTTTGCTATTTCAAACACACGACCGTAATTTTTATTATACGAAATAGTAAGTCAGAAGTAACAAAGCAGATATTTATTTGAACAAGTGGTGCGCCCTAACTATATGACGTGATATACAAATAAAGTCCTGAAAATGGTGCTAGTATTGGGATCGAAACGCCATATCACACGTGGAATCTAAAAATCGTCTAATAACAAAAGCTTCTTACGGATTCATTTATAGATTAAACCAACTTATAAGCAAAGTATAGGGAATATAAAATTTATAGAAATTAGAAATATGAGTATATTACTTTTGTTATGAAAGCTCAGTCATTCCACTCACATGGCTTATTGAGTTAGTTAAACTATTTGTAGATAGAATTTGTATTGATTTCATTTATTTAAATTATTAATATGTTTCCATAAAATTAAATATTTGTAAATGTTACTTCACCTTAATAGGCTATTGCTTTCAATTTATCGTCAACTTCTCTTTGACGCCATTGAATTCGAGATTGTACTAATATCCAATCTATTGAAATTATCTACAGCGTTATTCCAAGGAAAGCCGTATCGATTTCAAGATTCACATCAGTTATTGAATAGAGATTTCCTCGTCAGATTCTATACAGCCTTCTAATAATTCCAATGATAAAGGCGACTGTAAATAGGTTAACACAAGGAAAATTGAACTCTTAATATTCAAAACCACTATCCATCCTAAGATCAAATAGGCTTCGAAATTTTATGAACGCTACTAAGGATTCTGGCTTAAGCAAATTTCTGCTGTGTATTATATTGAATATAAAATGATTTTGATATTATTTAAAATATAAATATAATTTCATGAATTTTGAGAGGGACCCAAAGAGCTCTTGATCTAGGGAAGTAAATTTATTTTCAGCAATTAGCAGTTATCTCTCAATGCTATATGCCACTGAAGAGGACCGCAAAGGCAACTGAATTTTGAACTATACAGGATCCTGGTATTTAACTTCAAAAAAGCCTTTTATATTTCTATAACCTGAAATATTTATTGTTTGAAGTTTTATCAATATTTTAAAATATTATATTTGGTTCATTACGACGGCATTTGTAACAATTTGGATACAAATGTGACTACCTGAAATGAAAAAAAATACGATTATCTAAAAATATTAGAACAGGAACTCATATACAATAAAAAGTTATAAGATTGTATATTATTTATCATTGTTATATAATTTGCTACTTCAAAATAATTATATATTTACTGCATGATTAAGACTGTTAAGTGATAAAGAGTATAATCTTATATTAATATTTTTCTGACTTCTGTATGACACAACATATGTTTTCATGATAAATTATCAGAATAATGAAAAACTAATATGGAAGATATTTATTTGACCATTGATTGTATAATTTGACTTTCAGAACAATCTTTAAGAGAACCAATTGCTAAGTAATATAAAATTAATAAATAAATAATATAAATATATTTCTCCGAAAAAAAAAAAGGCTTTTGCCGCATCTACGAAGTTCTGAAAAACGGCGATTTTCAGAGCTTAAAATGTTTTGTTGAGAAATTGATTCTTTCAGGATATTGGGGTAGTTATGGTTGGATGAAGCTATGGTTGATCAGCAACCCTGAGGGGTGTTGGGGTGTGGGACACCGAATATGATATGACTAGTTGGTGTAACGAAGGACAGCCGTGCTTTGGACTAAATGAACTGAAGGGTAGCAGAGTTTGCCGAGGGCTACTGTCGCAATTGACGGAAGTAGACTAGAGCCTTTTACGTATAGTAGAGCCAATGAATGAAATTACTTATACGTAATTTGCTGAAACAAGCTTTGAGATATTACTATTTTTGAATAACAACATATATGTATACTTAAATATCTATTTCACAGTAAAATTATGTGTATAAGAAATAATATACGTTAATTATATTTTTTGATAATATTACTTCAGCAGAAACAAGATAAACGTTATAAAATTTTTCTACTTGAAATAAATAATTTTGCCATTTTGCAGTAAAAATAAACGAGAAATAATTTGTAAAAATTATTTAATGGAGATGGAGTCTGTAGTCTTTCTATTCACAGTTGGATAATGGACTCTCCCTGTAGTGCATGTTGGGGTTGTAAGCAATGATCTGCAATGCACGCAGGGTTAATGGTTGCTCGGAAATTATGGTAGTTTTAATAGTTGAAGGGTTAGAAGCAATTATCTAGTCTGTATGAAATATCAGATATAAGCATCATACACAGAAGATGATTTAAAGAAACTCTCAGAAAAATATCATCGTGATTTGTGTGGGATTTGAACCCACATCCCCTGGCTTACATGGCCGGTGTACTAACCCTTGTACTAACGAATCACTTCCGTTAATCGTTAATCATATTAGTAATAATATAATAAACACGTAATGGGTAATAAATACGCATCTGATTGACGTCCAATCCAAAAAATAGACATGCATATATAAAACCACAATATTTTGTAAATATATAATATTAATCAAATTTATTGGATAGAGGTTAGTTAGTTTGAATAAAAGTATACACGATTTCACGAACCTTATTTCCTGAAAAAAAAATTCAATTTATTTTTTAAAATAAAATAGCAAGAAGCCTGCGTTTCATTTGCAAAAAAAAAGAAACCGAGAATAGATTTTTTCAATTCTCATCCGGTATTTTGGATACAGGCAAACCGAGCGCGGGGAAGTTTTCTGATATTCATGATTAAAAGATCCTTTTTTTAATCAGAGATATTTATTTTCGAGTCCCTGCAGGTTGTAATCAGGGCGGCCTCCTAATCCCCGCGCAGCCTCCCCTAATGAGGTAGCCATTGATGTCGCGCCTTCCCCCTCGCGTCCCCGCCAATGTACATTATGGGAAATCATTGGCGGGTCTCAACGACGAGTACTTTTTATTAGGACGTAAATCAACGCTTCATTAATTTTAGTGATCTGGCGAATGTTACGCCAGCAAGATGTTCTTTTCTTCTTCATCGGGTGCCTCTCCTCAGTGACTATTTCACTAAGCACAAATTTATGCTGAATTACTGTCCATGGTTTTCTAAAGGGAAAATAGTGTAAAGGTTCCCCGGGTCCTTCTAAATATGCTAAATTCAATAAGCTCTTTATAGTTTTTTTTGGTGTAAGTAGTGTATTATCCTTTTTTTTTATTATATTAATATAATTTTTGACTTGTGGTTATATACGAGGGCGGTCCGATAAGTGCTTAGCCTACAAAAGAAAAACGAAAATTTTGGAAAAGTGGCAATTTATTTGTGGATCCATGTTTCGTTGAAGGTCACGAAACGACGCAGAAAATCATTCGGATTGCTCTTAAACAGCGTCAAGCACTGCTCCGAAGTGGTCTCACGGTTGCGGCACCCATCGCGCCGACAGCTTTCTCATGCCCAAAATTTCATGCAGGATATGACCCACGCGGTCTTTTGAGATGCCTACTGTTTCAGCTATCTCGCGCACCATCAATCGGCGGTCTGCCAATACGAGATCGTGGATTTTTGTCACGTTATCCTCCGTGGTAGCCATATTCGGGGCACCTGGGCGTGGCTCATCAAAAACCTACGTGCGATCACGTTGAAACTCGTTAAACTAATTTTTGACGGTCGCCATCGAAGGAGAAGAGTCACCGCACACAGCATCCAAGCGCTCTTTTTCATTTAAAAACAAAAATCGAATCGATTTGGTTGAAATTTTGACAGTAGCCGTATACGAGAATGTACTACACGATAGTAAATCTCTTTTGCGATACTAGCACCATCGGGCGGTGAGGCTAAGTACTTATCGGACCGCCCTTGTATTTTTCCACATGTTTTTATTTTACTGGTGGCCGGTTTCGCCAACCTTTTCGTAGGCATTATTTGGCTAAATTAGTCGCCAATAAAACTAAACACGTAAAAATCACACTAAAATATAAATACCAAGTATTTTCTACAAAAACATTGAAATAATTAACTATTTTTCATGCGAGATGATATAGGAGAATATTTTAATATATAAGTAGTATAAGTAGTATGAGGATAGGTTATACAATGTACGCAAGGCTGAATGGAAATGTTGTTAATGACCTGTTTTTTGATTGTTTTAGACATCTCAACAAAAGATATACTGATTTCGGTATATTCCAAGCGACCACTCGTATCATTTATCACGACAGTGAAATGTGGATAATTTGTTTTCAACTCGGCAGAAGTGTCGTACCTCCCTCCGTCTGGAGAGCTTCCGGTCATTTCACACGGACCGGTTCCGATGCTCTTGTCCCACCAATACGGCGGTGCTTCCTACATTCACTGCCTGAGTTTGGGATGTTCTAAATCGCTATCTGCGGGGAGATCTCAGGCCGGGAAGTGTCGGTGGGACGTCCCACCGATGCTATCTCCCTGGAAGTAGAACATTCTGAATCCAGACCGCGGCCATGGACTGAATGGAGATTCTGATACTGCTGAACGGTGTATTGAATCGGGCACGCCTTTTAATTTGAATGTTCTAACTACGCATTTAGTTACAACCGCTGAGATATCGCGATCTTATCGTTGCTTGTCATGTTTATTGTTAATTGTTAATTCAATAGTCAAATTTATTTTCCATACTACGTGGCATTTATTCAAGTTACATATGAATAATTTTAGATTCTGCAGTGTTTAAAATTAAAAATTCAAAGTGGTTTATTCACCTTTGTAAGAAAGGAAGTGTGCGTCATTCATTATTAATAATCATTCTCGACGTGAATAAGGTTGCGCATATCAATGCTATATGTACATATGCTTGGGAATTTCCAAAAGCACATGTGACACAAAATTCAGCAAATTTTTGAATTATTAGAATTATCGGATCTCTTGCTAATATCTAAAAATTGTTAATTCAATAGTCAAATTTATTTTCTATACAGCGTGGCATTTATTCAAGTTGCATATAAATAATTTTATATAAAATTGCAGATTCTGCAGAGTTTAAATTAAAAATTCAAAGTGGTTAATTCATCTTTATTATTCCTTATCATGAATTAGGCGAGACACGCAGAAACAATGCATATCAATGCTAAGTGCAAAGTATGCTTGGGAATTTCCAAAACCATATGTGAAACAAGATTCAAGGACCCAATATATAATTAATAAATCGTCATTGTTCAGAGTTTTTTTCAATTATCAGGCATATTTAATATAATATATATTTTTTTGGATCTCAAAAATTAAATAATATTATATATAAATTTAGGAAACCGAAAACCTATTACTTTATGTTGAAATTATAATTCTTGAATCAGATAAATTCAGCTCAATAAAATACCTTCAGATAAGATCTTAAAGCAATAATTTATGAGATATATTTTAAAATAAATTATCTATGAGACTATATTATTTATCACTCAACACCGTGGGTTTTAAAAAAAAAAATTATATATTAATAACTTAAAATGCAATGTAAAATATCAGACAAAATTAACCACACACGAAGTTATGTTTGTAAATATCAGTTTAATGAATAATTTAATATAAACGTATGCCTTATTTTACATATCCATAAAGCAAGAACGTACAAGGTTGTAATATTGTTTATCGTAAATAAATATTTAACATTTAAGTAATTTAATTTATATTTCGCGTTTCTTCAGTAATATCTATAAATTGATTGTCTTGTTAGCTCGGCGGGTCAAAGAATCTTAGCTTAAAAATTAAGGTTCCAGCAAGTGAATTCCAAGTCATTGTTATTCAGCCAACGCCTTTATCAATTTGCTCGGAGGTGATTCGTATTGACACTGCCGGCAAACATAATTTCAGTAAAAAACGAGATAAATTTTCCCTTCGGTAATTGAATCGCCCCTCAAAACGAAGCCTTAAAATTGCAAAACGAAGCGATCTTTTTCAATAGTAAATTATCCAAAAGCTTGCTGAATTATATGGCTGAAAGAAATATACTTGCAAAAGCGTCACGATACTTTAAGCCACAATAAAACAAATATAAATATATGAAAATTAATAATTAATATATCTTGTAACATACAACACATTACTATTTTCATATAAAAGACTCATAAGTAGTTTTTTTAAAGTTAATCTATTAAACATATCAAATTGTAAATAAACGATTTTTGAAAAGAGTTGAATAACGCAGCATACATATTATTAAAAAATATATATATATTAATAGGACCAATAAAATATTTTTTTAAATAATTATTAAATGATATCGAGTCTTAGGAGCAATTATGAAAAAAACCAAATCGATATTTTTAAGGTATCTCTCCGTGCTGCGTATATAAAGAACCGAAGGTTTTCTATTTACTCATTATGTATTTCAATGAAATGTTTAATTCGAAAAGGGAAATGAATTGATTTAAAGGAATTGAATCTTTTTTCATCATTCCTTTGAAGGTTCAACCTATTCAGGTTGTAATTGAGGTTAGTATTATTCAATTTGTCTTAAATTTAATACCTCAATAAAAAAACATAGACAGGTTATATACTGTTTAAAAAATTACGATACTGTCAGAATTACTGAAAATGGTGGTTTTGTGATAATGCTTCATTCTTATAATAATAAAAATATTGAACCATTATATTATAAAAAAAAAATAGCAAATGTTTCTAATTTACAAAAAAAAAATATGCTATAAGACATTTCTGCGTTGCAAAGAAATAAGGCGAGATATGTTTTCCATAAAATAATAATAATATTTTTATACGTAATTTATAACGAAAAAATCTTTGGAGGTAAAAGAAATTGATGTAGCAAGATTGAATAAAATATTCAAAATTGTAAATCTAATATATTTGAAATATTATTGTATTTTCTTTGCAAGGAGCTCGCACGTACATTTTTCAGCGTCGGGTATATTTAAGAAATCTCTCGCAATTTTGTATTTATTTATGAACTTATGAAGTGTCAAAAACAATTTATCCACATGTCTTGTTATTTCTGATAAAAAATTTCCTTTTGAAGAAGAGGTATGAATTATTTTATTCATGAAACGTAAAAAAACTCCGGGTTGTTTTTTTGAAAAACTGCCAATATGTCGAGGATCTCTTACTTAAAGAAATTTGAAAGAATAAGGCTTTTTTACAATATTGCCTCCGTGGTACAGTGCTTGTGTGAGTTTTTAATAGAATTTTCATTGAACTCTCAAACATACATCTTTTATATTTTTAATATGAAAGTGTGTAAATAAGATTTTTGTCTCAAATTTGAACACGACACAGGTGTAATTTTAATTAAATTTTTAACAAGAAAACTTGTCATGACACTTTTGATTGATTATAAATATAAATCTTTTGCCTTCAAACGTATTGTTTTCTCAGTTTACTTGTATTTCTATAAAATGCGGATTTGATTAATATGAAGTAATTATTATTGGCTAACGTTTTTGTCTAGAGCTTAAAGCATTATTTTAAGTGAAATTGAATATTTCAAAGTATTTTTATATATTTATTAAAAAAATCTACGTTTTATACAGTTTCACATATATTTTTTTGGCTGTTATTGAAATAATTGAGTGAGTTCTTTAGATATAATGTTTATCTGTGAAAGCTCGTGCAAGTACACGAATCGCTCCAAACGTGAGGGAATTCATTGAAATTACTTCGACTGTATTTGTCCAGGGCTAGAGAATGTAAACGGTGGTGCGCGAGAAGTGTTGCAGCGACACCAGTGCTTCTCAAACACAGCACTCGAAAATTACACGATTTGATTGTTGGATTCCCGCAATTCAATTAGAAAGGGAAACGGAAGCGGTTTATTTCCGTGAATTGTATTATTTGTTATTATTATATAAATAATTCTGAATTACTTCAAAACTTATTGAATTGAACAGTATGAAATTCAAAACTTTGTTAATTTTATTCACGTGTGAATAATGAAAAATTTACCGCACATAAAATATGTTAAAATGCTGAAAAAATAAAATTAAACATAAACAATTTATGACCGAGTGCTCAACAATTAGTTTTTTATACCAAAACCTAATTTACATTGTTAAAGATAATTTAAATTTGTACTATTGTGTCTACAAATGAAAAATTACATTAATCGCTGTGTTCATTACTTATATAAGAAATAAAAAACCAATAAAGAAATTACTTGTCATTTTTACTTAACTTTTTATTCTGAAAACTTGTATTGTTTATTTTCGTGTTTACAAGTAGGTATATATTTTTTTATATACGGATAAATATTTTAACTAGTTATTTATTTATTTCTGTTTGATTGCCTGATATTTGATTGCGATTGAATTATCGTTAGTCAAAAATAAAATAGCGCAGATTTCGCATTTTGACCACAAAATGCGAAATCTGCGCTATTTTATTTTCGTGTTTACAAGTAGGTATAATTTATTATTTTCGAATATTATTTATACATACAATACTTTGTCTATATATTCATTTATTTCTGTTCAATTGGCTGATAGATTGCGATTAAATTATCGTTAGTCAAAAATAAAGTAGTGCAGATTTCGCATTATGTGGTCAAAATGCGAAATCTGCCATATTTTATTCTCGTACAAGTAGGTATATATATATTTTTTATTTACGGATTTATATACATTATTTAATTTCTTTATTTATTTATTTCTGTTTGATTTGTCGATATTTTTGTTGCGATAAAACAGCGTAGATTTCGCATTTTGACCACAAAATGCGAAATCTGCGCTATTTCGTTTTCGTGTTAACAAGTAGGTATAATTTATTTTATATGCGGATAATATTTATTTATAATATTTTTTCTGTATATTTCTTTATTTTTGTCGCGATCAAATGATTGTCGATCAAAAATAAAACAGCGCAGATTTCGCATATTGACCACAAAATGCGAAATCTGCGCTATTTTATTTTCGTGTTTACAAGTAGGTATAATTTATTTTATGTACAGATATTATTTAAATATATATTTTTTCGGTATTTTTATTTATTCCTGTTTAATTTGCTGATATTTTTGATGACGATCAAATGATTGTTGATCAAAAATAAAATAGCGCAATAAATTTCGATTTTGACCACCGTCAGCATTTTAATTCGCTGAACTTTTAATTAATCCGAATTTCAGGAAATACCCATTATTTTAAATTGCAGCTCTCGGGCGGTCCTGAGGGGCGCGGGGGATGACGCCCCTACCGTGTTCGCTGAAAAAAAAAAAAAAAAAAAAAAAACCCCCCCTTTTCGCCAGCCGAGTCTTGCGCGGAGTGATGGCGAGGATTGAAAAAAAAGCGAACAAACGGCGAGATTCTATGCAAAAAAAAAAAATATCGAGAGATGTAGTAACGATAAGAATTTTTCAGGAGGAACGGTAAAGGGATTTTTTTTTTGTTCTTGTGCACAGCGACTCGTTGTAATCTCTTTAGAATGTGTAGATACACTGTTGAGCTGCGTTTGCTGAATAGATATGTCTCTGTTCATTGTTAAAAAAATATTTATAAAATCTGCATTATGATATTGAGTTTTTAAATATTCAAGCTGTGGTTGTGAAATTTTTATTTTAATATTAGTGTAAAAACAGAACAGAAAAAATCGGTACTGATAGAATAAAAAAACAGGTGCAATCAAATTAGTTCATAGTATTTTTAATATTATATATACTTTCATATAAAAGTCTATTTTGAAAAGGCAAAAAATATTCTTGCGCTTTCTTAAAAATTAAATGCATTTGTACTGAAAAACCATTAAATTTATATATATGAATAATGAATTATTTATCAAATTTCAGTGAATTTTTTTTCTTCAGTACATTTACAGTACAAAATAGACTTATATAAGAAAGTACAGTAAAACCTCGATATAAGGGACCGATTGAGGAGAGGTTATATAAAAATAGGTTTAAAATCAATCAAAAAACTTTTTTTTGAAAACACACTGTGTTTAGATGTGTTTGTCACAAACAATATTGTATTTAATTGTCTTCGGACACTCGCCGTGAAGTGCCGTTGCTGATTGATATCGACGCGCTTGCTTTCGGCAATCCTACAAACATTTGTTTGCACATTCGTAGTTAGCTGTATTTTTTACAATCAACTCAGTTATATTCGAAGATTAATAAATACCACTACAGTTGTGTATTTTATGCCTGCGAGGTTTTGGACGCGATGATCGGAGTCAGAGGCCTACAGTACAGGGATTTTCAGGTTTCGTTACGAAGGTAACAATTTGGGGTAACGGTAAATACGCGGCGGGTTTTTCCGAATAGTTGGTCTGCGCACTCGGCGAGGCTCTACAGGGTCGGCAACAGCGGCGACTGCTTTACCCGCCTGGCCGCAGCCCCCGGTCCTCAGTTTTATTAAGTGCGGGAATGCGGCCTGAAAAGATTTACACCCCTCGCCCTGCCCGGCCGCTTCGGAATGTAATAAACACGAGCCCCACTAGACATAACTCAGCGCCGCCGCGCCCAACCCCGCACCCCTATTTCTCCCTAAGCGAAGCTGTTACTGCTGTTGCTACAATATGCTAACGCTGAAATTGTACAACATTCAGGTAATCGATTCACTTGATTTTTTTCAGTAAAATGTGGGTTTTGCGTCCTAGTAGCTAAGCATCTTTGATTCTGTCACGGACGCCGCTGTATACAGGAATACATGCGGGATTAGCTTTGAATCATACCCAGCTCCTAACGGGTTCATGGAGCGATGAGAAGATATCTCCGCAGGTTCCACTTGACACATGCCCTTGTGATGATATTACTCCACAAACATTGAGAAGAAGAAGGCGAAAAGAGACGCAATAAAATTGAGTACCTAGGTACGGGGTCAAAAAAAAAAAAACAGTGATCCAACTTGTGGGTTCATGCCCCATCTTTGGTCTTCAGAGACACCAACTGGAGAGCCAATGCCGACAGGATGACGTGAAGTCAGTGGCGAGACACCCACAGATGATGAAGTCACTAAAGCGTGTCATCAGAACCATAAAGAGGATAAACCAGGGGATGTAGCTTCAGTCACTCCCATATATATAGCACAATTTCGATCGACTAGTTTGGAAAGTTTCCCCAAATTGTGATGACAAACCTTGTACATAACAAGCAAGGTACTAAACTTATAAAAAAAAGTAGCTAAGAATGCACTACCCACTCTTCCTATTCCGTTGCTTGGCTGCCATTCTGTACTTTGGTAATGGACTAGTGAACATGGAATGATTGTGGAAGGATGTGCTCTGGAAGAACCTGCAGAAACAGTACTGCTGCTGTTTTTAATTTGTCATTGTATTTGTTGCTTAAGAATGGAAATAACTAACTTCACTAATGTATTGTAGATTTTGCTCTCCCTCGTCTACCCTATTCTGTTGGCTGACATTCTTTACCCTGTAAAGGATTGGTAATGGAGTAGTGGACTTGGCATGATTCTGGAAGTGGAAGTATATTATCGAGGTGGGGAGACTTCTACTATTGTTTCTGCAGGCTGCTTCAGAAGAAGTATCAGATCTAAACGCTAGAGCTTTGCTAGAAAAATATTGTGTTGTAATGTTATTGGGCAGCAACAATACGCAGACTGCGGTGTAGAAGGTCCAGGGAACTCATTACACTATTTTCCCCATAGAAAACCATGAACACTGGCTCAGCATGAGTATATGCTCAACGAAATGGTACTTCATGAAAAATAAACCGATAGGCTTTTAACGAAGCATTTTGTTTTGGATGTGGCAAGAACTCGAAACTCGAAAACAGAAAAAGAGGCATTGGTCGAATAAAACTAAAAAGGATGCGGAATTACTATCTTAGAGTAGAGATATGCTTAGTGAGAAGGTCACCAGCCTCTTCTGAGGAGAGGCGCATAAAAAAGAAGAAGGAACAAAAATACTTTGGAATAAAATAAACAGGTTAATTGTCTCATATATGAAAACATGAAGAGGGTAGGTGACTTTTCGACTCACCATTATATTACTGGTCCGGGGTTTTTCGCACCCATAAAAAAATATTTTAAGTATAAAAATAAAAATAGGTTGAAAATTGTTTCTCAGTTAACAAAGTGTAATTCGGGGTTTAACTAAGAAACGCGTTTTCAGCTTACAATTTACGTATCTAATCAGGTTTCAGGTAGACTGTGATACAGTGGGAGCTGTAAGATGACCCGTATTTGTAGCTAAACTACTAAGGAACTTTGCAAAGCAAAATCAGATACTAAATCCAGTGTATAGGGGATATACGGGTAATTTATTAGCTCCGTATACTAAGGAGTATTTGTATAGACCAGAAGTAACGTTATATCTTGAACTGTAGCAGTTTAAATCCCTATTCTAAACTAACAAAGGCTTTGGAAAGATAACCTGATTTCATAAGTAAATTATACACTCAGTTAAAGTATCAAATTTAAATATTAATTAAAACAATTTTTTTACGTATAAATCATCCCAATTAACGTTGAGTGTATTATCTATTTTTATAATATTTTTCAAGATACATCATAGTTAATTGATTCGTTTTACACAAACAATAAATAAACACTTGGAGTAGATGTGTATAGTTTATATAAAAGAAATTAATAACTTTTATAAGATACATATAACAATGGGTTTGTATGTAACCTTTTGAACTTTTCTGTTCGCTATATTATAAGATTGTATAGTCGAGGTTAACACAAATGAATTTCTAAAACCCTGTTCATTAGTGCTTTTATTTACAAGAACAAGAAATTATATTTATTATTCGCATACCAAACTTTTGGATTCTACTTAAGCATGCCTAACGATTATTTCACCACGACTTTCGATAAGTTTCTTACAACAACATTACAGCGTGCAAACTTGTAATGAAAGTTTTTAATTATTTTAAAATTACAATACAATGACCTATAAAAATAAAAACATTATCTAAAACGCCTTCAGTTAAAATTTAATAAAACTTCATTTAAAATTCAGAATGAAAGTGAAAAATAAATAAGTTTGAGGCTTCATGTAGATTACAAGTTAACTGTAGCCTTGAATATATAATACGAAAATTAAGATTACACGATTGTTAAAATTGTTAAAATTATACAATAAAGATAAAACACCCTAAGAGGTTAATTGCGAAAACGATAAATTTACGGTTCAAAGTATAAATTTGATAAAATGGCATTTATAAATTCGTATAGTCTTAAATCTATTATTTGACATAAATATTATTTATTATGATTTTTTAAGATTTAAGAAAACCAAATACTAAAAAACTTTACACAACACAACCAATAAAAAAATTGATTTTTTTATAAAATATTTGATGACATGCAAAGTGTTTTTGGTTAGTAAAAATGCAAACCGCTTATTGTAAAGCAATTATATTTAAAGGTCAGTAGTTTTTATTCATAAAGCCCAACAAGGTGGGCATAGGCATAACGAGTATGTGCATAAATTAAACTTTTGATTAAAGCAGATTTTGATAGTTGGAGAAGTCTTAATTATGTAGCAGAGATAAACCATTCATTCCCATCCAATGCATTTCCCTGGAGATAGACAATAACACCTTTCCGTATCCTCCCCGTCCTCTCCTGAAACTTTTCAGAAACAGCCGGGGCGGAAAGTTCGGTGGCGTCTAGTCGGAGGCTTCGCGGGGAGGCTGTCAGGCATTTGGAGATAACTCTTCTCCGTTGATCTTCAGCCGAAGTGAGTTGAACGCGGTGAGAAATTACTATGTCGGATTGTGCGAAGTTCTGAACGGCGGTGTTCCGGATTGGTTTAAAGTGTTTTAACAAGGTGTTGCTACTGGAAAATATTAACTTGTAAGAAATCTAAACTATTGTCTTATTCGAAACTACAATACATAGCGTGCCTTAAACTGGAATTACACAAATTCAGAGGTTGTTTGAAACTTTAACATCGTCGCACTCTGTAAGTTCTGAAGGCACTCGCATTGTTAGGGAAGTAATTCAGATTTCACGTTCACATGTGCTAATGTTTTTTAATGAAGAGATAATCTTATCAATTATCTAAATTTGTATTATTTACTGATTTTTTTTTGACTGAAAGTCTTTTTTAGGCGAAAATGTTTTTTTATATCGAAAATAAAAAAAATGTAATGAATAATTGATTTTCGCTTCTAAACTACAAAACCTTAAAAGATAACATTTTTACAGTCTGAAAAAACCTGTAAAGAAGCCCATTTTGACTGTTTACTTATTGAAAAACTAAGATTTAACTTGCTACGCAGTGAAATCTAAAATAATATTTATTTGCCATTGAAGATAAACACCTCAACATTTTTTTTACAAATAAATTTTCATATCTATTTACGGATTGGTCAATCAGATGCGTATTTATTACCCATTACGGGTTTATTATATTATTACTAATATGATTAGGCACATTAGTTCATATATAGAGATCCCCCACAAATCACGATGATATTTTTCTGAGAGTTTCTTTAAATCATCTTCTATATATGAACTGATGTGCCTAATCATATTAGTAATAATAAATTTTCACATCAAACACAAAACATTTAAATTGTGTATTACATTTCCTAAAGTAACTTCAACGAAGACATCTTACGTATTTATAAACACCTTACCTCCTTTGTGTTAAATAGAAACTAATGAAGGGATATTTGAACCTTGCGCAAGAATTTCAGTTTAATTGTATCATTTAATTATATATGATAAACTCGTAGATGCCTAGATAGCAAAGGGGGGACCCCAGAAGCCTCCCTGACAAGCCTCCCTGATCACCGACAAGGGGCCCACCGCAGGGATGGAGCAGACTTGATATTTCCCTATTTGTGGTCTCGTAATGGACTTGCTCATACTCTGGAGCTGGCTCGATTTAATACTCCGCATGCACACTAACTGATTTTGAGGAATAGTAGGGTAAAGGAGCAGAATGAAGGTTTCAAAGAGGAACCTAAAACAGCTTCATTAATTTCAGCTGAAAACAACTGTGACAAAGACATACTGATTTTTAAAAATTATATATAATATATATTAAAAACGAGCTTTTGTAGCAAATTTGTTTCAATCCCAGCTCGATCTCAGTTTGAATATTTTTGGGCAAAAGTCTGTTTCAGTTTGGTTGAAAACGATTTCTAATAATAAAAATTCAATTAACAGAACGGAAACTGTAACAAAAGAAAAAATCAATTTCTGAATTATTTTTTTATCATCATAGCTGTAAAAACTCAGCTTTTAATGTGACATATTTAAATCTGTTTCTCTTTTTTTTTAACCACACTGTATTTAAAATCGAGGGTGTGTGGTTGGATTAGGTTAGTAAGTACTATAGCAGAAATTTATTTATATTAAAATATTTCAACGGAAGTACTTGATTCAGTCTCATTAATTATTATTAGTTGTGTAATTAGTTTTTGAAACAATCTCTTGTTAAAGTATTACTTGGTAGTAGATAAATTAATTTACAATTAATTAATTCACAGTGAGCATAAAATTATTGATGATTACCATATTATGGTTGGACAGTAATTGTTTTAAATAAAAGTAAGTTCCAGCATGAGTTAATAAATAAAATATATATGTATTAAAAAATATGTTTAATAAATAATGTTTCGGGTATCTCTCCTCTTTGAAGGGTGGTGACCACTTCATTAAACATATGTTAAACCCTATACCAGTCTTATAATTTGGCTTTACTCTCAACTTTCAGCCACTGGCGCAAATTTTGCATTCACGTTAATTATCTCCTTTTACTGCTTTTTTCCCTTGAATTTTATCTGAACAATCAGCTACAGTAGACTTAATTTGGTAATTCTGAAAATCTGGAAAAAATAGGATACCTTCAATTTATAACCAAAGTCATTGATTCTATTACGTTGTCTCAGTTTTATGATATTAAAAAGGTAATTAATTAATTTTTGTATAAATTTTCCATTAGATATAAATAAGCATCTTCAAACAAGGTGTTTGTCGACATTGCATAGTCTTTTCGTGATTTACAATATATATGGAAAACGTAAAACAAAAAAAAGCACCGAACAAAACGAAAGAGAAAGTAAGTTTTTCAGAAAAGAGAAAGAAGATCTCCAATTTCAGATTTTCAGACGACACGACACGGATTGCTGAAAATGTATTTGAGCTGTCAATCATGCTCTGCTGTGTATAGAAGAAAAGTATAAAAATATAGTTTCGAATAAATCAAAAACAAAGCTGGCGATGACTCACTCACTAACATGGATGGATTGGGTTTTTTTTAAAAAAATATTTACTGGTGTAAATGTGATGTGTGTTTTCTCACACACTATAAAAGCGTTCACATCATGAACACATTATGTAAGTCTGTAAATAAGCTTTCTGATGAAGCCTTTTATAATAATAAGGCAACTGTTGAAAATGGTAGTAATCTGGCTATTCATATTTTTTGTTAAGGGTCTTGCCACAAAAAAGGACCGTTTTACCTGGCGAAATCGTGTCATTTAATTAATTTAATTGTCACTTTATTTTTCTATTTCGAAAGTTGTTTTTTTTTATAGAGTATTGAAAAAACTATAAATTAAATTTACCTATTTTTTATTATTTAATTTACGTCCATTTGCAGGGTAAAATAAAATCTTGAACATGTTGAATAATAGGATAAAATGACGACTTTTCCAAACCAAAGTTTGTTAAAAAAATTTTTTTTTTAATTTTTATAATAGTAAATTGCACAGGGTTTATATTTAATCTTTTATTTCCAAAAAAAAAAGACATTGAAATGTATAGGACTCTTAGAACAGGGACATGACGAATCTCCAAATTCCTACACTTAAATCGGAAAAACACATATTTATCATATTAAAAGTAAATTTACAAGAAATAAATAAATATTGTGTTTGGAAGAAGGGATGTATCTAACTTTTTGTGGTTAAATTTTTTTGATTAGTGCAGTCGTTTTTCGCAAAACGGACCAGAAAATGACCAAAAAAAACTCGAGTATGAGACTTAAAATACGCTTAAAATATGAAGTATTATTATACAAAGTGGACGAGTCATTCGTGAGTGTTTCATAAACAGTAATATGTTATACTGAAATCTAGACGAAACATCTCTCCAGTACATGAAATATTTAAACTAAATGGTACAAAGCAAACACGTATGCAACTTTTAACTCAAATTATTTTTACCTTGCCAGAAGGTTCTGGAACGGTCCACAAAGCGGAATTACCAAATATTAACTCACGGTACGAGGTACACGTAGAGTGTACACGTGTTTGCCTTGATATTCCACCGGAGATATAAACGCTCCGCGAACATTCAGCAGCGAGAGGCTGGGGACCCTTTCGGAGCATATCTTTGCCTTGAGTTATACACTGAATGAGATAAGGTCTCTGCAGTGAAAAAAGCCTACTTCCTGTCAGCGTTTGAGCGCGTAGTGTAATTTTACCTGGCTACTCACTTACTCCGTGTAATTTGCGTCTTCCTGTAAAAAGTTACTCGCTTGATTAAATACCCCGTATTTCTCTGCGTGCAGGAGTTTTCAGGCTTTATACGCCTATGAAGCACAAATTTTAAATTCAGCTATGTAAATATTATGTCTAAAGATACTAGTAAAAAACCATAAAAAATACTTAAGGCAGTTGCTCCCAGCCTTTTAATTGCCTGTCCATTAACTGGCGAAATCGTGTCATTTAATTAATTTAATTGTCACTTTGTTTTTCTATATCGAAAGTTGATTTTTTTACAGAGTATTAAAAAAACTATAAATTATATTAACATATTTTTTATTTTTTAATTAACGTCCATTTTCAGGGTAAAATAAAATCTTGAAGATGTTAAAAAATTGGATAAAATTACGACTTTTCAAAACCAAAGTATATTAAAGATTTTTTTTTTAATTTTTAAATTAATAAGACGCACATGGTTTATATTTAATCTTTTAATTCCAATTGAAAAAAATACTTTAAAATGTTTAGGATTCTTGGAAAATGTACCGGACGAATCTCCAAATTCCTACACTTCAATCGGAAAAACACATATTTATCATATTTAAAGTAAATTTACAAGAAATAAAAATATATTGTGTTCGGAAAAAGAGATGTATCAAACTTTTTTCATTTAAATATTTTTGATTGCTGCAGTCGATTTTAGACAAAAAAGACAAAATACACAGTTACTTTTATCATTATAATAATGGATCTTCACGAATCAAACGCCTTGTCTTTCAACAAGATGATTTATATTGTTTTATTAAAATATTGAATATTTTTATTAACGTGTCACTTTAATCTTACGACCCTGCGAGTATCGAGAAATTTAAAATTAAACAAGCGTAAACGCTTGCGGTACGATTTAAGCATCGGTGTATTTTAATTATCGCTTAGTGGCCGTATTTAAATATTATTCACGTTACAGTCTGTTCAATGCCGGTTCTTGCAATTACTCGGCAGCCTTTACGAGCACCTGTACTCGCCCCGGCTGGCACCTGCACGGGTCCAGCCTCCAGCCTCCACCCTCCACCCTCCACCCTCCACCCTCACGCACCCTTCATCCCCCACAGGGACCCGCACACCTCAATAGATAGTAATTAACGCGCACCGAGATTGTATTACCCCCGGCGCGATAAGCTCCCGCCTGTGTGCCTGCGTCGTCATTATAATCAAAATAACACCCTTTTTATGGCACCCCTGAGGCAAATTAACTCTACGTTTTTTCCTTGAAAATTCATAATTCAAGACACCGCGGCACTGATATAAATCTATCAATATATGAAATGCAGAGTGTCCAAAAAGAGTATCGGGTATTTTGTTAATTACTTGAAATCAAGTATTTTTTTTTAATGTTGATTATAAGAATACAAAACGGAAAATTCTTTCAAAATAACACCCTTTTTATAGCACCCTTGAAGAAAATTAACTCTACGTTTTTCCTTGAAAATTCATAATTCAAGACACCGCGGCACTGATATAAATCTATCAATATATGATATGCAGAGTGTCCAAAAAGGGTATCGGGTATTTGTTAGTTCAGGTAAACAAAAATTACTTATAATAAAGTATTTTTTTAAATGTTGATTATAAGAATACAAAACGGAAAATTATTTAAAAATAACACCCTTTTTATGGCAACCCTGAAGCAAATTAATTCTACGTTTTTTCCTTAAAAATTCATAATTCAAGACACCGCGGCACTGATATAAACCTATCAATATATGATATATAGGGTGTCCAAAAAGAGTGTCGGGTATTTGTAAGTTTAGTAAAACAATAACTACTAGTGATTAAGTATTTTTTTTTATTGTTGATTATACGAATACAAAATGGAAAATTATTTTAAAAATATGATGTTATCTAAACGGTGACCGGCACTCTTCTAATTGCAATCAAATTTAAGAATTTAAAGACACACAAGTTTTTCTTCTGGTGCCTCTCCTCATATGAGGTTGGTGACCATTTCACGTAGCATATACTCATTCTAAAACAAAATTCATGGTTTTCTATGGGGAAAATAGTGTGTATGTGGGTCTGTGAGTTCTTCTACAACGCAGTTTTATATATGAAGAAAAAGTCTGCGAATGTATAGGGTGTCCAAAGAGAGTATCAGGTATTTGTGAGTTCATTAAAACAATAACTACTAGTATTTTTTTAATTGTTGATTATGAGAATACAATAGAAAATTATTTCGAAAAGATCATATTATCCAAATGGTGACCGTTTCGCGCTGCTGGCACTCTTCTTATCTGGAACGAAGATTGCTGATAACACGCTGACACATAGCTCTCAATATTGCTGCCCGATTTCTGACCTGATGTTTTGTTTCGACTCCGTTAAGTTCGTCGAATTATTCTCATAAAACCTACTTTTAAGGTATCCCCATACAAAATAGTCAATAGGGCTAAGGTCGGGGCTTCTGGTAGGCTAGTTGATGTTACCTCTACGTGAAACGACCTTATTAGGGAATGATTCGTTAACAGCTTCAATTGATTGATTGCATGTATGGCAAGTGTTGGATCCACGTTATTGAGTTGAAACCTGGAAACTCCTGCATTTCTGGGCCCAAAAAATTTCGCAGCATATCGCAATAACAGTCACTATTCACATTCACTCGATACTCATTTTGGACACCTGTATATTGATAGGTGTATGTAAAAACCAAAATAGGTGTCAAGTTTAAAAATGCAGTTTTTATTTGATTGCGAATTTTTATTCTTGGTTCTTGACAACATTCACTTTGCTGAAAACGAATATAAAAAATAGCGTATTATTATTTGTGTACGCGTAAAGTTATACAACCTCTAAGGGTGCATTTTAAAGCCTTTTAAATACTGTGCGACACAGCATGCGACCGATTTGCAATCAGTTTCGTTGCTTACTTAGGCAAAACTGTAAAAAAAAACACCCCAAATAAAGGAAGGGTCGCTAAAGCCTATGAATACAAATTCACTTGTGTTTATCAATTTATACAAATAAAATAATAAATAAATCAGTTTGTTATCATAGGTGTATCGATAATGTTACATACCCTCTGAAAGTAGGTTGTGGTGATTGCGTAGGCATTGATTCGCTCCAGCGCTGATTATGTTTTAATAGAATGAAACTGCAGATTGTTAGGTATTGTATTTATGGATAACCCGGCGCAGTAAATCAAGATCCGCTGATGATGATAACTGCAAATAACTGAACGAGCCCAAACCGGAGCGTATTAAATGATTATTAATGTACCCAAAAACACCGGCGAAATTCGTAGGTTATTAGTCAGAAATATACCACATCGTGCCAAACGCGAACAATTATTATTACTAGTTTATAAAAAAAAACTGGTTTCTACATAATACGAATCAAATGTTTTATAATTATTCATAAGGGTTTTCAAGATTTCAGAGTCTTAAAAATGCTCTTTAAAAGGTTGTTTCTACTTTTTTTGAAGCGACTAGTTTCACCAGCATGCTAGGCTGTATTTAAAAAAAAATGGTATTATAAAATATTAGCAAATGAGCAAATAACAGTGTCTCAGTCAAGTATTTTAAATATAAATAATAAATCAATTCGTATACGTTTTCAATTACTGAAATGAAGTTTTCAGTAACTGAACGTGTATGTGTGTTTTCAGTTTTTTTTTATATGAAAAAAGTAGTAACTTTTCTGACTGAAAATAAATAAAATACGGCATGTAATCTAGATGTTAGCACGCTTGCTTACTAACCGCTGGGTGGCGGGTTCAACACTGAGGGGAGCGAAAAGTTTTTTTTCAGTTTTTTCAACTGTGTTAAAATGAAAACTTGTCCGAGCTCAAAGGAAAGAAATGCCCTTCATGAAAAAAACCGTCTTTGATGCTGGGTTTTTGCTTATTTTCATGTTGCAAGGCTTGTCTGTCTATCTTCGTGCAATGTGTTTATATTTTAAATATGAATAATAATTAAGTGATTACTTAGCACACAGTTTATTTTTAAAATAAAAAAAAACTTTTATATTCAAGTTTAGGCAGCTACCAAGAAAAGCGTGAGAATTTAAAACTTAATCAAGAGACATTATTACTGACTCCTTTAAACAAGTCAGGGTGGGGAATGATTCATGTTACGTATATGGAACTTGCCATGTTGAATTTAGAAAAAGCTCAGTAATTTTAAAAATGTTATTTCTTGTTACTTGTTTGTCGTGTTTTTTTTTTCACAGAATTATAAATTCGATATGTTAATATCAAATCTTACTATCAAAAACCTACAAATGTTTTTTTTTTATTTTATCAGTACACCAATATTGTTATAATAAATATTTTTATAAAAAAAAAAAAATGCTTTATGTACAATAGAATTTTAGCTAAAATCGTTCGCTAAGCCTGTTTAGACTACAAAATATCAAATTTGTATTTTTATTTATTGTTTTATTGAAATAGACTGTCGTTTTAAATGAAATATACATTTTTTATTCAATTTAAAAAATATCTTCATTTGGATTAAATCCTGAGACCCTTTTGTTCAGTTTTAGGCGTCGGAATAGATTTTCTAAAAAACTTATTTCAGACTTTGCTATAGTAGTGCGCCAATATATACGTATTATTAATTGTTTTATTGAAATAGTGTATAGTCATTTTAAATGAAATATATATTATTTTATATAATTTAAAAAAATCCTTCATTTGGATTGAATCCCTTTTGTTCAGTTTTAGGCAACGGAATATAATTTTTTATAAATTATTTTCGGCTTTGTTATAGTAGTGCGCCAATATATACGTATTATTTATTGTTTTATTGAAATAGTGTATAGTCATTTTAAATGAAATATATGATTTATTTAATTTTAAAAAAATCTTCATTTGGATTGAATCCTGAAACCCTTTTGTTCAGTTTTAGGCAACGGAATATAATTTTTTTATAAATTATTTTCGGCTTTGTTATAGTAGTGCGCCAATATAAACGATTTATTTATTGAAATAGTGTATAGTCATTTTAAATGAAATATATATGATTTATTTAATTTAAAAAAATCTTCATTTGGATTGAATCCTGAGACCCTTTTGTTCAGTTTTAGGCAACGGAATAGATTTTCTAAAAAAAATATTTTAAGCTTTGTTATAGTAGTGCGCCAATATATATTTATAAACCCTACGTCATAATATATCCTAAATTATGCAGTGTTCATTGTGCACATTAATACGAGCGGGTAGTGTGTGTGGGAGTGTGTACCGAGGCCGGGGGTGTGGGAGCACCATTATCCCGAACTGTTATTGCCTAGCCAGGGAGCTCCCAGCTCCCAGCTCCCAGGAGCTTCAGCCCTCATCTATTAACCACGCAAGGGACCCGCGAATGAGTTTGTTTTCAGGAAACACCCCTAAAGCAATGGACCCCGCGTTAAGGGGCTCTTTTTGCAGGCGATGTCGTAAAGAGGATGCAGGCTTTAAGTGCTGTTTGAAAATGACATTTTGTCAAGAAAGTGGGTGAATATACTTTAAACATAGTCACGCCTTGTACATGGCGAGTGAGGGTTTACTTTTACGCAAACTTAATTTATTTATTTTAAACTGGTGTTTTACTTTTTAACTGAATTAACTTTTCTGGTTAAAAACCTAAAGAAATTCAATATTTTTGACAGAGAGGTTGGTATTATCAGACTCTGTTTGATAATTCCAACGTGAAAGGTTGGCGAAACCGGTCACAAATAAAAACGAACACGTGGAAAGGAAAATCACTCATGCATAAAAATATTTAAAACCTTAACTTTGCCTTCTTCATTTTAATTACTTTAAACGGCTTTTGATACTGATATTTTGATAAAAAAAGTATATTTCTAAGATATGACTTAACATTAGCTTTACCTTGCACATTAATAGCTTTATATTTTAATACTCAACCACTATTTTTTCTACGTTCATGTTAGTAGTAGATAATAGTATATATTTATTGAAACATAAAGTAAATATATACTAAATATTTGTTTTTAGAAATATAAGCTATATTGCTATATATATGGTTGTTTAAAAAAATTAACAACTGTATGTATTCACTAAACAAATAGATTTTTTTTTTAAAGATAAAGGTAACTTTGTATTCTTTCTTCACATTGAGTTTATTATATTTTTTGCATGACTAGTTTCGACCATCATCATCAGAGGCATAACTAAACTTTCGATCAATTCATTATAAAAAATGGATCTTCATTGTCTGCCTTGTCCCTGAACAAGTATAAATAGAATAGTAAAAAGTAGTATTTACAGTTATGCCGCTACTTTACTAAGAGTATAATTTTAAAAATTATAAATATTTAACCGGGACGTGCAACAGCGCATGCGATGGGAGCTGCTTTATAATAAAATCATACTAACGTTGCATGCAAATGCAACTGAACCACGTATGCACGTACAGTCTGCTTTGGATTTAATACAGCAGTGGGAGAGGCTCGAATCATATTGTGAATAAGCCTACTTTTAATACACATAGAAAACAATTTTATATACAAAATTTAAAATAATAACAAACGGTTAAATTTTCAAGTAAAAAAATCGAAAATAACTGGGAAAAACTGTGAAACAACATACATGCATGTAACTTGTGTGTTATTTCTAGTAATGCAGTAAATATGCAATTTTTCAACAATGAATCACACGCTCTGAAAATTAAGCGTACGTAATCTCTTCAGGACTACTACCTGAAAAAAATAATCGTAAAAATGTTCGGCAACATTTGCTGAAAAAAATTGATGATCTGACCACAATTATATAAATCGGACTCGTAATATAAAATCTGTAATTTTTATTTCCTGTTTATTTCACCTACACATACACGCAGTCACGCACACAACAATGACGGCTCTAGCACGCAGAGCCTTCTCGCACACAGCCTCGCCACACACAGCCTCTAATTAACCCTAAAATTTCATATAGATTGGAATTTCGCCGCTATATAATTCGCGAGCTATAACGGGCGGATTAATTAGGTTCCGGGCACGAAATTCGAGTCTCCCCAGTAGAGAATAATGCAGGCGAGGTTATAGGACACGCTGTATGTATGATTTGTTGGGCTGTGCCACACCCTAAAGACTTGATTTTGACGAAAACCGAGTAGGCTGCTAATTATAGTTCAGATGTTTGTATTTATTATGTAAGATAAGAAGAATTTGAAAATTTATGTCTGTATCACTAAATTTTGCCTTTTTATTATATTCCTCGAATATAATATATGTATACGATTTATGTACAAACAAAAATGAATAAATAATTCTATATAAGTAACTTACTTACCTATTTCTAAGTAAATTCATAAATTTTTTCAGGATCAGATTTTTATATAAAATATTATATTTATAACTGAATCTCATCATTGAATCGTAATACACCATTAAAAAAAGTTTATATGATAAAAATGTCAGTCCATTCAATGTTTTCCTGAATATAATATACGCTCGGAATAATCATTACTCATGAATGCGTTTTCGCTATAAAATTTAAGCATTTAAAGACACACAAGTTCTTCTTCTGGAGCCTCTCCTCATATGAGGTTGGTGACTATATCACGTACCCCATACGAAATAGTCAAGAAGGCTAAGGTCAGGGCTTCCTACCTTCCTTATCTACATTAGGGCTTGGACACCTGTATAGTGGGCCAGCCTCACTAACCTCTTCAGGTGTAAGTCTAATCAGCTGTAGAAAGGCCTTTATCAAGCGAGAGAAGCGACCAAAACGACAAAGTACAACACAGCAACAATAAAAGTTAATTACGCAATTTAGTATGCGAGCTCCGTAATCTGGAAACAAATAATTCAAGCTGCGATAATAGATGGCGCTAATGTAGATAACCTAATTTCGGGTTCGCGTCCTCGCTAACTGCGGACGCCAGCGCCGCCTGCCCGCCGGCCCGGGAACTAATCGGGCTTGATTCAATATTCGATGATTTATTGGCATTGCATTTGAGCATTGATTTCCGAGTAATGAACGGCGGGTCTGGTGCTCTGGAAATATATTACACTGCGCACTAACATTCGGAAATAGTTCACGGCTGATATTTTGTCGAAATATAAATTGACGTAAATTAAATCATTGCTGATTTTAATGCTCAAACGTGGACACGATTATAATCAACGCGCAGGCCGCGCCTGAAAATAAAATAATAAAGTTTTCGTTTCACGTATTTTGATAATTGCTTATTTGTGCTTTGTATAATGTGTAAGGGTGTACTTGCAGAGTTTTATCGGACAAGAGGAAGTAGTGCAAGCTACAATATACAGTACAATCCTTCAAATATGACCTGAGGGTTGCAAACCTTTATCCCTTGATCTTGTCATTTATTTTTATATGTAAAAAAATATCATGTTGAACACTTATAGTAATAAAATATTTAAGACATTCAAGCTTAAATGGTTTGATTGTTAGAAACCGCATGCCGGAGTCAGATAAGTAAGCAGCTGAAATCATATAAAGGCACTTCTTCTTTAGCAAGTGCCTCTCCTCAGAGGAGGTTGGCGTCCATTTCAGTGAGCATATACTCATGCTGAACCAGTGTTCATGGTTTTCTATGGAGAAAATAGTGTAGTGGGTTCCCTAGTCCTTCTGCACGAAAAGTCTACGTATTGCTGCTGCCCAATAGTGTTATTATATAATCCTTTCATTACAAAGGTCTGGCGTTTAGATCTGATACTCCTTCTGCAGCAGGCTACAGAAAAAATAGCAGGAGACTCCCAACCACAATAATTCCAAGTCTACTACTCCATTACCAATCCTTTACACACCTGCATGTGGAGAGTTTTGTTTAATATCATTTTTAGACTATTCTTGTTTCCTAAAACGCCTCATTTCATTGTATTATTGCTGTCTCAAGCGTTAGGGTCTTGGGGTGTTTTAAACAAAATCAAAATTAATTAATCGATGAACTCTTATATGTTCCAACATTGTTGCAGGCCATCGTGAGTACGAGTACTCGGATTCAAATAAAAGGAGAGATACAAAGGTCTCTGCTTTTAACAGATCACAGTTTTTCCAGTAATGGGATACGTTTCAAACAGTGTCATACAAAAGGGTGGTGGAACAAAAAAATGTTAAAATCGCATTCATATCTGCTCATATCGCAAAAGTTCCCCGCTGCTGGGGCATTCGCACTTTTCACGTTATTCTGGCCTGGAGTTTCATACACTGCAAGCAGGCTCGCGTGTGCCGAGTGTCTGTGGAGGGTGTGCACCCCATTCCAGGGGCGGCGCCGAACATATTTAATGCAACCCTTAAATTTTTATAATGCTATAGACCCACTATACCACAGGACCCCCAGGGGTCGATTCCGCCTTGCAAGGAGGCGATGAGAGCGAAAAATTAAACTGGGGGTCTACGAGAGTCGATCCCATTTAAGCAGGTCATCACCAAAATACTACAGTGGATTATCAATCCATACGGTTACATTCGAATTTACATTACATTAAAGTCATACTACAAGAAGAACTGATCGAAATAAGCACTAATGAAGAACTGAAGGTGCAGTTTAGAAAGGGATATCACCAATTTTGAGTTCAGCGTGACATACCTGCTATTTATCCTGTATTATAGACTATCGCAAGAAAGTTTTTGATAGCTTTACCATCTTCATTCCCCGTGGAAAGAGATTTCAGTGCGGTTGCCATTCTTCTTACAAAAAAAAAAATATATTGGAAATCACTGGGCGAGGAGATTTAAAGTTAAATCTGACTTACATGAAGCCAAATATTGAAAATTTGATATCAAAGCATCAGACCCATCCCTCCCATTAAAAGTATTGATTTTTTTTAGTGAATGTTACTATATTTGCATTTTGTGTGTTTTTATTTACAAAGGTATACAGTTAAAACAAATCCGGTCAAATGTAAAAATTCAATATTAGCAAGGCAGGGGGTCTACGAAAAACAGGAAAACTCGACAAGGGATCGACGGGACAAAAAGCTTGGGAACCTATGCACTATACTATACCCCGATAGAAAACCAATGGAAATTTACAGCATAAATATACGTTCAATATATGTTTAAACCGAATTTATTTTTTTTAATAAAATATTGAAACCTCGTGTGTGGATTTTTCAATTCTTGGCGTATAATTATAATATATTTTTTTCTTACACGAAAGGTTGAAAGCACGAGCCGCCCCTGTGGCAGCTCAGCCTGCGCCCCCTGCATGGTTTTAAGGGATTTTAATGACGACATACCCGACTCGCTGTGGAAATTTTATATTTTTCAGCGACAGTGAGAAACGAGATCCCCCGCTGAAAGAACGCCAAACATTCCGGCTTTTTCTATTATTACAGAATATAATTTTTCGCCCCTTACTTTCACTGGAGTATTTTTAAAACTGTTGAAATACTAAAATTAATTTTACATGAGTACCAGGAGCGACTAACTTTTGATGAAAAATATTTTTAAAGTAGCCTTCTAGAGGTTTCAAATTTAATCCTTTTAAAACTAATTTTGAGCTCTGAAACAATTTCTATTGTCTAGGTAAATATATAAAAGGCAAAATCGTAAATTTGGATTTTATTTATTGTATAGAAAAGCTTGTTTTGAGTGTATGAAAACGATTGGTAATGGAGAAGCGGACTTGTAGTGATTGTGGAAGGTTGTGTTTTTGAAGTAGAGATGGAGGTCTCCAGCTATTGTTTCTGCAGCCTTCAGCTGAAGGAATACCAGATCTAAATGCCAGAGCTTTATAGTAATATACGCATAAACTATAAACGTACAAATGTTCTATAATATAATGATAAAAGTACCTTTGTATTTGGTCTTCACTTTGAGTTTATTAAAATTATTTGCATCATCAGATGCTTAACTAAACATTTAGTTTACTAAACAACAGGTTTAGTTAAGCATCTGATGATGACCCAGTGTATTGGGTCGAAACTAGTAATGCAAATAATTTTAATAAACTCAAAGTGAAGACCAAATACAAAGGTACTTTTATCATTATAATAACGGATCTTCACGAATCAAATGCCTTGTCTCTCAACAAGTACAAGTGTTCAGTGAGATGGACACAAGCCTTTCTTGAGTAGAGGCATATTTTAAAATTTAGGTATAGTCAAGTCAGAAGTCATGTTTTTTTATTTATTTATACTATCGAGTGGTTAAAATTTCACATTTTTGATGTAACGCTTGATAATGTTTCCAGATCCCTATAAAATAGTTAAGGGATCTCTGCAATGAAAGCATCGGAGACGCGTTCGTTAGCGACGGCTCGAAAAACGTGTACACATCCGCGGAACGGACAGCTATCTCCCTCTCGCTTCAACGGTATCCTGTTTCAAAGTGAGTGACAGGGACGCAGCGTCGCACTAACCAAACCTTGTTCTACACCCGCCGAGTCCAAATAACGGAAACCTCGTGCAAGGGACAGTTTCGAATGGCGCTGATTTTGAGGCTATGTTTATTTATTTTTTTTTTCAGCGAAAACTGACGTTTCAATGATTTTCAATAAACATGGTTTATTTTTCGACACCGGTCAATTTGAATCTTACCCACTTTCATATATCACTAAAAAAGTGCAAAGGACAGATTTTTTAAAAATCGTACCGATTTTTGGGTAATGGTTGTTATGATATTTTTCCGCGTGAATTTTTATTTTGAACTGTCCTAATTTAAGCGTTGTATTTCATTAAACTTATATTCGCTTTACTGCACGATTATATACATTTAAATCCAACCTTACAAATACATGCTCTATACCCAAAATTTTGAAAAATTTCATTTTGAAATTTTTTTTGTAAAACATGACTTTTTAACAAATAAAGATTTATATTATAACTTAAAATATTTTAACTCATTTTTATATATATAATCACAAACGACGCTAAAGATTTTTTAAATTTTAATATTTTTCATATTTCTCGTCTAATATTTTATTAAATTTTTTTATTACATTTTGTTTTCAAATCCATACTTTTTAATTTTACTATTAAATTTTCATAAGTAGTCTGCATTTTGAAACTTACTATTTATACTCATGATGCTACAATTTTACTGCTAAAATAATTTAAAGTAAAACATTTTTTGTTTAATAGGGTATCATCAAACACAGGCTGTGTTTGCAAATGCCTTTATATGGTGAAAACATTTCGTTCATCTCTTAAACCAGATGGTTGGAGAGTTAATTATTTCAGTTGATATATTTATTGAAGTAAAAAAAAATACTGTTGCTTTTTATCTCATCAACTGTGACAGCTTTTTAAATCCACCACTGTTACCGATGTAGTTTCTGTAATAACAGCTTTCAGTGGTTGTGAAGGATTTTTTTTTCAATAATTACCAGGGTCACTACCCTTACCGTAAATAATATAATTTGACAAATGTGGCCATGGAACTGCGGGCGTTAATCTTATTAACCAGAAAGCGCCGTAACGGATTAAGGTTGCGATTATCACGCGAGCCATAATAGCTTTAAAAGCCTTTCTTAAAAAAAAAAACCTTAAAAGTGAGGCAACACTTGTTTAAACCCTTACGTTCATTTAGGGCTTTCATAACTCCAAAAGCCTTACTAAAAGCATATTTATATGTTTTAAATTTGATGCTGGTCCTTTTTTAATATTTACAGTGGATTTTAAATAATAATAAAAAAAATAATTTAAACAATTTTTTTAAATTTGTGTCAGCAAAAATTAATAACAAGCAAAGATTTTTGGTATTTTTAAATCATAATTTATAAAAAAATGTTTCAAAAACTTAACACTTGAAACGAATGCTATATAAAGGTCATAAAATATTTATTTATTTTTGTGGGTCAAATAAAAGCTAATTATATATTTTAATTTTCTTTTCAATGAGTTCATCAAAAAAATTTAATCAAATTTAATAGAGGCTTAGTTCAAAATATTAAAAGTATTCAAAATGAAATATATAGAATTGATTTTTTTATGCTCTGCAAAAAAGGGCCTATTTAAATTAATTATGAAGATTAAAATAAATTATGGGTTATTGAAAATACCCCCAAAAAGCCGAGAGTTATTTAAAAGGCACACGCGTAGGGTTTCACGTGAATGTTGGCAGAATTTATCAAATTAATGCTGGTTTTTTTTAACCAGCAAGGCCGGAATTCCCGGCTTTTTATGCGTAATTAAAAATGTAGCTATGCCTTTAATTACAAGCCATATTTGTACAGTTTTCACGGAATGTGTACACTCTGGAATAAACGATTGAATTTTCTGGAAACGGGGAAATGCATATCCATCACTAAACGCACTGCAAGTAGTCGCGTTCAACAAAATACGGTTTTTTAATTAAATATAAAACTATGTAAAAAACCCAGTATTAAGATTTATACAAACTGAAAATTAGAGACAAAAATCATAATTATGCAAAATATAATCTTGCCCCTTAGTCTAGTAATGAGCATACTAGTCAGGGAATCGCATTATTTTTAAAATGGATAATAACAATATAGTTTGTGATAATCATAAGTTCTTATTTATTTAATTAGAAAAGCAAAAGATAAATCATGCAAAAAAAATCTTGTCTAGTCTAGTCAGAAACATTATACTAAGAAAGACGTTGCTTTGGATCCAGATTTTTTCATCCGCTATCAAACATCTGTTCAATTATATCCTAATGAGTAAAAAAACTCAAAGGATTGATCACTCAAAAGACACATTGGATTCTTTAAATCAAGTCATTACTTGTAAAAATATTGAAATATTTAGATAGAAGACACAGGCAACGAGAATAAAGGTGCTATTAGAAATAAAGAATAAATGTTAATATTCCAAAAAATAAAATTAAACATGATTCGTCGTTTGTGGTATTAAAATATGTTTTCAATAAAAAAAAATTAGTTCTAACCTACAGAATTAGGAAATCAAAGGATCGATCATGTAAATAAATATTTTAATTTAGCATCGACGCTTATTTGATTGTTACTTAATATTTGAATTGGATTGAATTAAATATTTTTAATTTGTGCATACAATTTTCGAAAAAACCCTAAAAAAATTGATTCGCAAGGAAAACTATGGTTCGATTCGTGTCGCATAATTTTCCTCATTGTGCGTGTAAATCGATCGCCTAAATATTGTATAGCAAAATTCCAACAGATAGATGATCAAATACAAATCATATTATCCTTTAGCTCGGGGAAATAATTAAATATCAAATAAAGTTGGCAAATCGAATTGAAATGTTTAATATCCTCTCGCTTTTCCGCGTCACGGCAATATTGGACTTCGGCCATAAATCTGGATTTTTCATTATTCAAAGAGAGAGTATTAGCGCACAATGTACAAATCCAACTTCAGGGAAGAATTGCTACATGTAATATTCTACAGAATTGATTTATTACACTATGGCCATTTTTCAAAATGTGCACCTTAGTCAAACGGCCTTGATGGCGTCAATAATAAAAATTACCCAATCAGTATATATTTATTTGAAATTTGACTGTATTACTCAGTAGTAATTTATTAATAAAACGTAGAAAAATTAAATATTTTTAAAGACGTTATATTACTATTTATTTTATAAAGATAAAACGTTGTGAAAACTTTAAAACGCATGTGAATGTATATTTTCTCAACAAACTACATTTTAAGCGTAAAAATCAATTTTCAGAAAGTTCAAAGACTTAAAACATCCGGTGTAAGTAAAAATTTTAAACGCTATGATATTTTAATAACAAGTGTTTTCAGCATGACATAAAAAGTCTGAAAACGTTTATATATGGTCTGTAAACATCCAAAATCAATAATATTTTTGATATGACTCTTAGAAAGTCTGAAAACTTTCAGACTCGAGTGAAAGTATATTTTATGAAACACTTTACATTTTTACCAAAATATTCAACGTTCGTATTCATTAGAAAGTGCAGAACTCTTAAATGTTAGCGTGAAAATATTCTGACTCAAGTGAAAGTGTATTTTTTTAGAAATTTTACAATTTCACCTTAATAAGAATGTGAAGAACTCTTATATGTTAGTGTGAAAACTTTCCGACTCAAGTGAAAATGAATATTTTTAGAAATTTTACAATTTCATCTAAATAAGAAAGTGAAGAACTTTACAATGTTACTGTGAAAACGTTCTAATTCAAGTGAAAGTATATTTTTTTAGAAATTTTACGATTTTACCTCAATTAGAAAATGCAGAACTCTTCAATGTTAGTGTGAAAACTTTCTAATTCAAGCGAAAGTATATTTTATGAGACACTTTACAATTTCACCAAAATTTTTAACGTGCTTATACAAAATAAAGTGCAGAACTATTCTTTGTAAGTGAGAAAACTCGCAGACTCAAGTGAAAGTATACTTTTTAAAAAACTTTTGCATTTCACCAAAATATTAAATGATCGTATTCATTAGAAAGTTCAGAACTATTCTTTGTAGGAGTAAAAAGTTTGGAATTTAAGTGAATATATTTTCTAAGACACTTTCTGAAACAGAAAAAAACATTTTTAAAAATAAATATCCAAGTTTTTATTAAAATGTTTAAATTCTCTAGTTTTTTGCAAATTATATCAAAATTTAGTACAAATTATATATAAATAACTCTGCGAACGATTCAAGCAAGTGATAGTAAATTGCATGTTAAAACATTTATATTACAAGTGCATTTTTTTAGGTCTAGCTTTTTTTTAAACTAAAATATAAATGGTGGCCAATAATATAAGTTTTTTATAAACGCGAATAAGGCATAGTATTGAATTCGATATAAAAAAAAATCAAAATTATGTATTCAGACACTTAATCTGTTTACAGGAATAAAGAGTTCGCCTTCGAGGTCTCGAATTGTCGCTCCAAGCTTGCAACAATTCGCGAATTAATTTTCGACACGCTGCCTTGGAAAAAATGCGGATTTTCAAAGTGGATATTAAAAGTTTTATTTTCTGGTAAATATTCTCGTTACTCTGCTCGGAATTCGATTATTTCGGGCGTTTTTTGGAAGCTTAGCGCCTCGCGGTGCGCAGGGCCGCTCAGTTGAAAGTAATTTAAATAGGCCCGTTGAGTTATTATTTCTGCCCTACGTGAGAATCCGCCCCTGGGAATTCACCTGTTCGTGAATCGGAGATAATATTAAGACGTAGATACGCTCTATCTATACCCACAAATTAATTCCACTTAAAAATATTCACAAAGCTAAATTAAATTACAGAATTTACCCGATAATTATTTTTTTTAATTTCTGTCGTAAAAAGTGATTGTTTTACACTCAAACACAGATTAATTAATAACTGAATATTTTCATTAAAAAAAAATGTGTCTAAGTATACTTCGCTACTTTTATATAGTCCCGTTGTTTTTAAGCTAAAAACTTGCTTGAGTGATTTTCCACATGTTCGTTTTTATTTGTGACCGGTTTCGCCTACGTTGGCATTATCAAACAGATGTGGAAAATCACTCAAGTATTTTTACTCAAAAATATTAAAATGGAATTCCACCAAGTACTCTCTGTCAAAAATATTGAATTTCTAAAAACTTACCTCAAAATGTTACTAATATAAAACCCCGGTGTATAATATATTAATTAAGATTTCTTATTAGGCTAAGACAAAAATTATTTCAAAAATTGATCAACCGTGTAATAAAACACACTTTATAAATATGAAAAAATAAAATCTTTACTAATAAAACTAAAATTGTATTAATAAGAACGAGTCTATGTTTTTAATAACTGAATCTTTTGGGAATCGTAAGCATGTATATATTATACAATAACATGGGAAAAATAATATTTATGATTCTTCATTTATGTACTAAATATCTTTAGCAGATAAAGGTATTTAAGTTTTATTCGAAATGATAAACTTGAAATTTTATCTCCCTTACACAGCATATAATTATTTCATATACTGAATATAATCCTGAATTATTACCTGAAAATTGTGAATGGCTTTAATGAAAATATTTTCAAAATAACAAATTTACGCAAACTATACAGAAACATCAAATACCTCCACTGAAAGAAAACATTGTTTTGTTATTGTAAGCATAATTATTTCGGTTGAACTGTTTAATTTGAATTTGTTAAAATTTAGGTATAACGCTTGTGGGTTTGAACATATTCAGAATAAAAAAAAATAAATTAATACAATAATGCTGAGTTATTTACTAAGTCAGGTCTACTTAAACCATAGTTTATTTAAATTGTTGTCTAGTCATATTCTGTTATTTTTCAGGCGAAAAGGTTGTTTAGATGCTAAATCAACAAGCAAATCTTTACGTAGTTTTTCGTGGTTTTTATTATATATTTTTTCATTAATTCAAAATAATTATTTTCTTATACCACGAAAGTAATTTGTATTTGATCAGATGAATAAAAACGTAGTGTGGATAATTTACATAAAAAATATTTATTTGGATTTATGGCGAGAATGCAAAAAGGTAAGAATTATATTATAAATTAGGACAAACTTGATATCTACAAATTTTTTCGTGAAATCAATTATAAACGATTGAATTAGAGTTGAGTTAATATTATTCAAAAATATTCTCATTTTGTAACTATGCAGGAAGGGTATCCTTAATATTTAATTAAATTTACACTCAAGACAATCGTTTCATATTGTTTCTACAGGGTGACCATCAATAGTGTGGAAATAGACGCGGGTTCTGGTGGTGTTGTTAGTTTAGGGCAAACAATCCGCAATTTATAGTCCCGGGCAAACAATTAAACATTTCCACCCCGGGCACCCGATAGGGTCAACCCTTATTCTGTTTCACCGACCCAACCTCACTTACCAGCCATTCCCTGTGTAAAGTCTCAGCACCATTAAATAAATACAATTTCTAAATAATTTTAAATAAAATAAGTAAAAACAAACTTATAAATACCCGTTTCTTAAAATTACGGTGTTAATCAAACGATACAATATTTAAAAAAAATTGTTTAAAGATGATCGATTAATACATAAAATCATTAAAATAATTCATCAAACTATTGAGAGAGTTTAAAAAAATATATATAATTTTTATAGTGCAAAATTGGTCTTTTTTTTAAAGCTTCTTATGCGTTATATACAGCTGCAATAGTAAATTTATAATTTTTAAAAAAATATTTTATTTACATTATACAGCATTCAGAAGTATCAAAAATTTATTCACAAGTATTTCAGATCGATATTTGATACCGAGATAAATTTGAAAGGGTGCTTGTTATTTTGCTCGGATATTTAGAAAGGGTCTCTCGATAGTCTGCTCTTCGCGTAGCTATAAACAAAGTAGCACTCTCCATTACAGATAGAGCCTCAGTTCGTAATAACATATTGCATTAATTATTAATCATTAACCGACCCGGCGCCTTCCGATCAACATGCACGAGATGATCTTAAAACTGTGGAATTTTGCAGATACTATTTTTGAAGCAGAATTATAAATTCTAAAACACAAAAAAAAAAAAAAAAAAAAAACAAGAAGTATTTAACCCTTTAGGAAAGTTATAAAAATTATTTACTGTAGTATTATAACAGCAGGTGTTTTTATAATTTTTAAGGGTAGGTGCATATGTATTTCATATGGTTTATAGTGTACGGTTAATATTCTGTAAAGTCTGGTTTGTTTAGGACATTTCAGTGTGGAGGTCAGAATTGAAAATTGTTTCTGTGAAGGGATGATTTTTCATGTAACCCCTCGGGTGCCAGTCACCCTAGTAGACTGTAAGGATGTCCTACAGCCACACGAAAAGCCTCGGGGTTGCGCTACAACTGGGAATACACATTTGAGAAATTCAGACATTATAATAAAATATGTACACGGTGTGTTGTTAAAATATAGTTCTTGAAATGTGAGCTTCAGGCGAATATTTCATATATAGTTTAAACAATTTGGGCTTTTACAACGTTCATAAACATCTCTTATGAAACTTATTATTATGTGTGTGAGATTTTGCTCAATAAATTTATTTAGTATTTTCCTATAAAGTTACACAGTTAAAATTAAAATTTACCGCTCAACACCTATTAAAAGTTTATTTTTGGTTTATGGAGTTGAGTTTTATCTATTGAAATTCGCAAATACTAGTTTTAGAATTTAATTGTCCTTCGAGCTAGATAGCCGCATTTGTGATAAAATTACGTTTGAGGATATTTAATACATAAAGTTTTTTACGAAACTGTTATATTCTACAACTAAAGTTGTTTTGAAACTAAACCTAAAGTTTGGTGGCGTTTAAGTTGTTGATACAGGCTTTTTTCTGAAGGGACAGGTAATTTTTTATATTCATTCGTGAAACATCATATATTTTTTTAAACACTGTAGATCATAGTATGAGTATGCATTTTATTTGAATTTGAATTTTAAAAAAACATTTGATATTAATATTATTTCAAAACGCCAAAAGGTGAATATTTTTTCATACAACACAATCTGATAGAAGTTAATAAATGTTTTTTTTTTAAATTGATAATGGCAGTACAGCAAGTGTAGTATAAAATAATTTTTCAACTTAAACAATCTTTGAAGATAATTGGATATTCCTATTTAGTGAAAAACGATTAAATACGTAAGTTAAAAGTTAGTTATGATTTATATTGACTTTTCATTTGTCGATGTTTTTTTTATTTAATTTAGTGTTTACATAAAACGTAAAATAGGACTTAAAAGAGTGATTTAAATGTATTCAGAATACACATGTAAATATCACGTAACCAAATTGGGGAGGTTCTATTTGCGCCTCTATACGTATTAACATTTCATCCCTTGCGGTAATGATAGAGTGGTCCTTTTGAAGGGTACAACTCAAAACGGGAAGGGATGCAGAGAGTCTACGAAAGTTAATTACATTTATCAATTAATTTGTAAACACAATCTTTTTATAAATTTGAAACTTTTTGCCTAGTTAAATAGCGTTCATGAGTGTGTTTACGATGAGTTATTTTGATCATGTTTCTCGTCCCCTTGATTCATCCTAATAATTTGGTAGTCGAAGCTGAAACGCAGGAAGCTTTTAAAAGTTAATATTTGTACATAAATCTGGTTTGGTCGTTTTCATGTGAAAGCGTTTTGTCTATTAAAACAGTATTCATGAGTGTGTTTAGATATGCGTAATTGAAATGGCACTTAATTTCTCTTTGGAAATGCGTCGACGCACTTCTCGTGCGTGCTCGGTCTCTAACCAGGCGTCAACGAACCTTGACAGAATACATAATTATACCACTTAACCAAAATCTAGCACACTGCCGCTTCGTATTATTACCACCCACGCAGATACTCTACTGGATAAAGGGCATGTTATGCTCTCTCCACACGTATCCAACTTGGCACCCTTCAAGCTGATAAATATAGTTAAACTGAAAAACTAAACTGGTTAGATATCCCCGCTCTCCCCATGCTGTTCCTTGTACATGGCTACCATTTTGTGCCCTGAGAATGTGTAAAGGATCGGTAATGGAGTAGTGGAGTTAGAATGATTGTGGAGAGATATTTTTTGGGAGTTCCTTGTCGAGAGTGGGGAGCTTCTGCTATTGTTTTTGTAGAGCTTTATAAGGCAAGGATTGTATAATAATGCTATTGAATAGCAGCAATATTAAACTGCGGTGTACAAAGACCCATTACACTATTTTCGCTTTAGAAAACCATAAACACTGGCTCAGCATAAATATATGCTCAGTGAAACGGTCGCTAACTTTCTCTGAGGAGAGGCACTTGATGAAGAAACTGAAAAAATGGGTGTTTCATTCTATTGTAATTGCACATAAATGAAAAATTTAAGGCCTGAAAAGAATAAATTGTTTGTATAAAGCTGTGTGGTAATTTTTTGTTATTTGGTCAACATAATTGAAAAAAAAAACTCAATTTGGCGTTATTTAATGAATTTGCCCTTCCACTGAGCGTAATATTTATTTACAAAGCTTTAAGGCTTACGGTGATGTGATAGATTTTCCAGGAGTTTTGCGCCGAAGCCTCTTCAAATAACAACCCTAAATGAGAACGGGAACTCGTTAATCAAATATCATAAGGGGTGGATTATTTGAAGGTAGCGAGGGAGGCGGGGAGGGGCATGTTTGAATTTGTAACTAACAGATTGTGCGGACTTGCGAGGGAGAATGTCCCAGAAGGATGTTGACGTTGCTCGTAATCAACGAATATTGGTATTGATAGGTTTTATACACACAAATATATGTATAATTATTAGAAAAAAAAATAAATATATATATTCTATCATACCAATCATAGTCATAAGTGAATAAGATTGTAGTTTCCTATTTTTCAAATATGTTTTTAATGATTTCATAAAAAATGAGGAAAATCACCGAAAAGCTTCATTTCTAAATAAAAATATAAAAAAGTCCCACTCAGTACTTTTTATCAAAATATTGAATACACGTATATTTGGCCCAATTGGTTTATTTTATTTGTTGAGATATGTTTATTCCTAAACTACTAAAAAAACAAGGAATTTTTTAAAAATATTTCTTCAAATAATTGGCCTCAACGTTTTTCTTTGTATTATAAATTAAAATTAATGTCTGAACTGTTTTGTAGTTTTATTTCCTTCGAGTGTGAAATTCTTTGATAGTGACAAATGTTAAAACATTGCTATGTTTCGTTTTTAGTAAGTATATTTAAATAAAGGCTATAAAATAAATTAAATTAATTTTTATTTAAAGCTTTTCTGTGACCAGTTTGATATTATCTTAATTTTTAAAATATAATTTTGCAGGGATATTTTCATTTTATTCAATACATTTATTATTATTGCTTTCAATGCTACAGTCAACGATTCTTGTTACAGACTTAACATAAAGGTTTTAAGCACTACGTATATAAGTATATCATTCATTTTTTTTTAATTTTAAGCGTTAAATAATTATTAATAACAACCCTTATAGATTATATATAAATAGTATATTTTATTTGATTTTAACTGTACAGTCAACGATTCTTGTTTCAGGCTAAATAGCAAAAAATGTATGGGTATAAGAGAATAAGATTTAAAAAAAAAATTTTTTTTTTAGAGTACTTAAAACGTTTTAAGTTTACAAGTAAATAGCGTTATCGTGTTGCAAACAAAAAAGCCGACAATTAATGTGCCCTCATTGCAAACACGCCGCTCGATTATTACCATTTCTAAAATACAGCTTTAATACAAACGACGCGATAGCCGCGGCTGAAAACAATTAAATGCATTTCACTTCCGGCCGGGACTAACTTGCATTCATATTTATTGCAGCGCGGGCGAAAAGCGATTGAATAAAAAAAAAACCGAAAAATTAATCGAATCGCACCAATACTCCCCCCTTGGTGTGATTTGTGACGCGCGATAATCGACGGACTTTTTAGCTGGAAACAAACGAACGCGCAAGATGGACGATAAAAACAATTGAATGTCGAGAGTGAAAAAACAAGAGAGCGCCGCCCGGAAGCGCCATGAGATATTTTCTACCTTTTGTGATTTTCATTCTATTACACTCTTCGCTCTTTTAATGCTATCGTTTATTATGCTATAAATTTGGAGTTTTCTCCTCTGCGTTGGCTGATGGAAACGTTTTCTTTTTTTTTATATCTTTCAAAATGTTGCGTGAGGGTTGCTCAGGAGGTTGTTTAATACATCCGCATTATTGACATTACAAGACAAAATGGCAGGAAAGAACAAATAGGCCGGATAACGGCGCATTATTATCGTCATAATTATTGGTTAATGGGTCGGTATTGTTTGGCATTAGTATAATTGGTGCTATCCGCAAACGAACGGTTTATACTTATAGCAAACGCAATTATCTAAACGGCTAGGATATTACATAAATAAATTTTAGAATGCGCTTTAGTATTAAATATGTTTTGTGGCAATAAAAACATCATATGTGGAAAACGAATTTTTTTTTGCTTACTGCATATTTCAGATTTACACAGAAATTTTAATAACACAGAACCTTCAGATTAAATATAAAGAAGGATAGCTAAAATATACTGTTATTTATTTTTAATTAAATACTACTAATGCCTCTCCTCATAGGTTGATTCCTAATATTATATATATTTATAAGTATAACTAGTTCCGCACCCACATAAGTTTCCTTTTTCCACTCCCCCTTTTCCTTAGATTATTCAATAAACAATCAATTTAAGGATGCTATAATTATTATTTCCAAAAACGTGACAAAAAAGGAGACCATACGCTTTTTTACCATAATCAAGAGCTTTCTTTTAACCCATAGTATTTTAGCAATAAAAATTCACTTTGCATCAATACTCTGACTCAGACAGTATTATATATATATAGAAGAATCAATGGACGTATTTGTTAATTAATTAAAATATCTTAAAGGAATTTATCAAAGTACTTAAAGTCAGAATAATTGAGTAATTAGTAACATGATAAATTCCCTGCAGGTATCATATCTTTCCTTCACACTCTCCGTTTTAAACGCGCAAAGCTCATTCTGACACCTATTGGAGTTCCCGAAACATTAATATTTATTAAATAAGATACACGTAGGCTCTTGTTCTTAAAACACCGGCGGAGTAATTAAAAATACGAACCTGGCAGCATTGTTCTCTTCAGAAAGCTTCACAAGGGAGGCTAATGAAACATGTGAAAATTAACACCTCTGCTGCAGACAAGATAAGATAACGTGTTTCATATGCTAATTTGTAAACGTAGAATTGCGTTTTTCTTGAATAAGAGCGATACAAAAGCTAGCAAGGTATATTATTTTGCAAGACTTCCGGAACATGTTTGGTTTCGTTATTACACACACACACACACACACACACATATCTGTGAATATATATATACATATAAAATTAAAAAAATAGGTATAGTATATATACAAAAGAATTCACACAGTGAACAAGTGTTTTTCCAGACTCTAATAATTTGGCCAAATCAAGTAAAGGTTTTTCGTAAACGTAAAGACTTTACTAACTGGTTATAGCTGCGTTCTTGTAAAATTTATTTTTAGTTATTTGAATACGTACACAGATTCAAAATGATTCAAAAAATAAATAAAGTGATGCAAAATTAAGCAACGCGGGGTTCTAATGGTTCTTTCCATATCAGATGTAATATTTTTTTTACAAAAATACACACAGTGGTATAATTTGGCAGTTATTTCAAATGTGTCGTGCCAGTAAGCAGTGCGTAAAACATTTTTTTATTATGTAGGGCCGCTCCGACGTCGGCGGGGGTCCATAAACCTGAATTGTTTATATTCGCTGGAAGTGGGTTTGCACTCACGCATATTGGCGGTAAAAGATTACAGCTTTATTTTGAGGCGCAGCGGTTCTCACTGCCTTTAAAGGATACTACTAATTCTTACTTGAGTTTTCATGAAAATGCTGATTTTATATACATTAAGACAATATACTACAAAATCGTTTAAGAAAAAAAAAAAATTTATATTTTTTATGTATTAAGTTCTCTAAAAAAATATTACGTTATTTAAGTTCAAAAATATCTTAACGATAGAACTCTTGGTACGTACTTTTTTTATAATTTATTTACTTATAACTTGAAATACAAAGAAAATATGAATGTACTCAAGCTGAAGCTTTTTTTTTTATAAATAAATATTTTTGTAAATTTTATCAGTGTTGGGAAGTCCTGACATCCGGTGTGATGAATTTATTACCAACATATGAGTGTGAATAATTCCTACCTCAGGCCGGTGACATTGGTGACAGAGTCGCTGTGGTTCTCAAACCACGAGCCGCGGGGCGCGCACTCCAGCGACAGGCCGAGCTCATAGTTGAGAACCACTGTCGTCGAGTTCGTGGCCGCGGCAGGTGTCACAAAACCTATGAACAAATTAATTAAAATCAATAACATTTTTTTCAGGAATTAAAGTTTGCATCAAAACAATTCAAGCTATGAAAAAAAAAAATTTTTGAACAAAAAAACTATTTTTAATTTATCCATATTTTTCAGACAATTTATTTGAATTGAGTAACAATTTTATATTTGTACTTTACAGACATGTTAGGCATGTATTGACTTTATTCAATGCTATTAACTAGAATCTTATGATTAGTAAAAAATATGTTTCTTTCTGGACAAGGTATCCAAAACATTTTTTATTTGATATATCAATGCATTTGTATGAAGATTTATTATAAAAGTTACTTTAAAATACGTGGATATATAAATTATTTTTTACTTTAGCAATTTATATTGAAACTTACTGTACTGTAGGCATAATTTTCAGTCAGCAACTACTATTTTTTTTTGTATAATATGATTTACGTAAATATAATACATAGAAAATGAGAAAATTATCGATTTAATATAAATTTTAGAATTTCATTGTATTTAAGTGTATAGCTACAATTTGATTAAAGTAAGCGAAATTTTTCTCTCGGTGTCGGAGCTATATTTAGAGATCCCTGAGAATGAACCATTACCAGAAAAATAATATATATATATTTTTATATTTTAACTCATAGTCATAGTTTTGAAAAAAAATATATGAAAAATAACAATAGGAAGCTAGAGCCGCGCTGCGAATAATAATAGAGAAAAGTCGTTCTTTTTACCTGGAAAACAAAGTACCTACTCCCTGATGTAAATATTTAAAATCCAATGTACAGGGAGCCGCGCCACAACGCATCCACCTCGGCCTCGGCGGCACAACGCTGTAACTGACAATCTGCTCAGATATTCGCTTAGAATAGTAGAGGAACGAGCCCAAGCCCCTGCAACGCCATTTTTACTCAAATTCCTATCAAATTTGCGAGATTTGATGTTTGAGTAAGTATGATCGCAGATGTTGATTACTGAATGATTTCTTAAGTGTTGAGACACTAATTTCTTTCAGTCAACCGAATCTCTGATAATGGTACTAAAACGTCGGAAGGCAGAAAATTTAAGATTCAGATCAACACTCAATAATCTAAAAAAAAAAAAACTAAATACCTTGATGAATAATAAATGCATACGTAATGTTTAAATTGAAAGTAATTCATTTAAGCAAATACGCCATAAAATCCATTCGTTGTTGATTGTTCGATATTATTTTACACATGAATAAAAAATAAATTTCAGTATGTTTCAGGTTTTTGAGGTACGGTTGTTTGGTTTGGACACAAAGTATGTTTTCGCAAATTAGTGCCTGCCGAAGGTAGTGGAGTGATGAACTGCCTTCTCGAGTACTGATCGAATACTCGGTTCTATTAGTACACGTCAGTCTAAGATTGTGGGCCATAAACCAAAACACCAGAGTAGCTCAGCATTCGATCTGCCAGAATAACTACACATACAAGGCGCCATTTGTATCTTCACCTGGACGGATGTCTTCTCGTGCTGATTTTGATTTAGGCTGTATCTCAAAATGCGCCCCTTTATATATCAGTAATGAATTTCTATTTGTATTCAAACATAGCGTGAATAGCTTTATCCATATTTTTTAATAAGCAACGATGTTTTTTCTTTTAGGAGAGGTTGGCGAACATTTCATTGAGCATATATTTATGCTGAATTAGTGTTCATGGTTTTCTTATGGGGAGATTAGTGCCGTGGGTCTCTGAGTCTTTTATATAGGAAAGAAAAGTTTGCGTATTGCTGCTGCCCAATAGCATTATTATATAATCCTTTCATTACAAAACTCTTGCGTTTAGATCTGATACTCTTTCTGCAGCAAGCTACAAAAAATATTCAAGAATCAAGATGGCTCGATAATGAAAAACTGTGTTCGATTAAAATGCAGAATATTCATTTCATTAACATTCTTCAGGTCTTTTACATTATTAAAATTTTAGCAGGTTTTTTTTTTTAAAAATTCCGTTTTCTGCTGAAGCTAGAGGCGCTGGGAACTTTTAAAATTATGACCTCTCGACTTTTCATTGTGCGACCGAAGTCCTTTTGGGAATAGTGCACGTGCGCTCGATGCAAATGTTTACAGTTCAATTGCTGATTTTTAATAGGCGCAGATAAAAATTAAAATATTATTTTAATAAAAAAAATTATTAAAAATTCGGAAGGGGGAATAGTAATAGATTGGCAAATGAGAGAAGTGTTTTAAACGTCTACGTAAGTTGGCACAGGCTGTTTTTAGGTGTGATCTAGGAAGTCCCGACAACAATGGACGTCTCCAGCACCAGTTACACTGACCGGAAGTGAACAACTCGATAACGCCGGAAGTCGACTCAACTCTGGCTGTCTGATAGTGCTTTTAGTTGCAGTATAAACAATTCTGACTTTCGCCTCCCGGATACAAATCTGTTTGATATTTTAATTTTTATATAAAATATTTCTTGCTGCGTTGCTGTTCACTTGTAAGCACTATAAACTGCCAACTGGGAGTGCTGCATTCAAAATCGCACGAAGCCAATCGTAACATGTTGAATACAATATGTAGTAATATATTCTTAAGTTATTTTAAACTTAAGCTCCATAGCTGTAGTAACCCGGTGCTTTATCCAATTGAACCATCGAGTGAAAACATGAAGCGTTACATGCTAGTGCAATATTACATGTGTCGTAAAAAATAATTAAAGATTTTTCTCATAGTTTTATGTATGATAATTTCAATTAACACACTAAACGGGTACTAGTACCCGTTTCGCGGACTGTTGTCTAAAATGTATTAATACCTTTTTGAATGTGTTTACTATAAAAGCGGCAGAAGATCATTTTACTCTTTAGATTTACAGCTCGTAATGTTTGTTTAGACTCTACCAATACTGTCCAGTGATTCTGAACAAAGTGACAATGAAGAAGTGGAGTGGTCAGAGAATGATAATCCTCCAATTGTTGAACAATTTTTAGGACGAAGTGGTGTTGTTGTGATGCCGAGTAACCCGCAAAGTGTGTATGAAGTGGTTCAACTATTTATAGGAAACGATTTATTTGACTACATGCAAATCAAAGAGTGTATAGACTAGATTTCACACGTGCAATTTTATGCGAATTTAGTCAATTTGGTTACCCGCTTAAAGTGTGTTAAAATATGCTATTTTAATATTGATATTACTCGAAATCAAATGTAATCTATGTCGTAAATATTTTTTTTTATTTCATAAAAATGAGTTAAAAGTTTGTATTAAATAAAACGTGAACGCCTGTCTAACGCGATCAAATTAAAAACGTTGATTTTTCAGCATTCGATGCACCGTCACTGCAGGTTGGATTTAGGAAATACCGTGCCAGTTTCAGCGGGAAGGGGCTGCATTTTTTCTGCATATAAAATGATGCAGAAAATGCTCGGCGAGGCGAGAGGCCCCGGGGGAGAGGGAAGGGCGATACCGCCTTCTCTGTCTGGCTCATTGAAACGCGCAGACCGGAAAGGGACAGCGACAGCGACGCGAAACGTCCGATGTTTGAATAATATTACGTAAGAGGTAGATTATATGACATAAAGAAGTGTTGTATTTTATATGTACTTATTTATTAAAAAAATATTCAATCAAAAGTAAAAAATAAAATGCTTCATAGTTATTATTTGTACTTAAGTGCTTATTTCATCAAATATATTTCTATATAATTGATTTTTGTGAAGACCGTCTCACAGAAAGTACGATTTTGCCTATACAGGTTTTTATTGATTGATAATGATTAAAGAAAATCTCAGAAAAATATCATCGTGATTTGTGTGTGATTTGAAACCCACATTCCCCATGCTTACATGGCCGGTGCATTACCAATTATACCAACGAATCCCCGGTACTTAGCAAGAATTTTTAACAATCATATCGTATTAGTGAAGCACCGTACTTTTTAACCCAAAGTACTGAGTGAAGCATTTAAATCCGATCTGGATATTATTATTTTTAAAGTCTATTTAATTTAGCCAATACATGCACTTGTTAAATATATTATTGATTTTTGTGAAGACCGTCTCACAGGAAGTACGATTTTGCCTATACAGGTTTTATTGATTGATAATGATTAAGTACAATTTTCAAATATTGAAAAATGATTAAAGTAAAAAATATCATCGTGATTTGGGGATGTGAGTTCAAATCCCATACAAATTACGATGAGAGTTTTTTTAATCAATTTTCAATATTTGAAAAAATGTACTTGATCATTATCAATCAAATATATTTATATTTGCATCCACGTAAGTTTTTTTTTCTACAAACGCCTTGGATAAAGCTGTAGGATTGTATAAAAAAATGTGGCTGAAATAGAAGACCTCTTACTCTCTCATTTGTGATTTTAAGGTTTGTGATTAAAAGCCACATTTCTGCCGCCTCAATTTTTCACATTTTAGCTGTCTTAAGTGTCCAAGTCTATAAAGAATAACACATGTATCGTTTTTATTAGTTTTCCGCTGGAATGATCATAACTCTCATAAAATTACGTAAAATTCTCTGTGAAAATATTAAAAGTTTTCTTGAAAAATTACAACCTCGCGGAGAACATCCTAGATGCTCCTGTTAAAATGAAAACCACGAGCTATGTTATTCTTTATACTATAAATTACTTAGTACGTTCTGCGTTGCATCCGAGACTCTAATATTAAAGTTTTTAAAACATGAAAACACAACTTTATGACTCCACTAAATAAAAAATATGTATATTAAAAAACCAAGCCATATCTATATATTCAAAGTTTATTGAAAAAAATGCTGTTGTATCAATTGTCTTCCAACGTTTTGGAGATTCTAGTGTTGGGATCAAAATATCGAAATACACAAATCACTCCTAATACCACCAATTTAAAATAGCTGCTAAAACTCACAAACACAAATAAACATTATCTATAATATTTAAATAAAAATAACAGTCATATATTCTCATACAGCACGCCACTGATATATTAAGACCATGGCAAGGATACTAGAAGTTCCGTGTGTTTGATGTCGCTTTCACTCTGATACATCACTCACGCATATCTCAGAATATATTAAACCAATTAGGGTGATATGTTTGGAGATTCGAACCTTCTAAATTATTATAATTAACATAGATATTAATAATTAACATAGTTATCAACAAAGCAGACTAGCATCTCCGAGGTTTCAGCTTCAACCCTTGTGCGAGCAATCTATGAAATAACGTATCAATTTTTCCCTGAAAACTCTGAAAGCAAAACGTGAGAGCATTTTATTCAGATTTTCTGCATCACAAACGTGACTGAAGCTTTTTTTTTTATTATTAAAAATCGTCAGGTTTTTTGCACAATGGAGTCACGACCTCCAGCTTTGAGGACATCGATTGAAAAAGGATGTATAAAATATTTTGGATAGCAGGCGTTAATATGTATGAAATTCGAAGGGCGAAGATAATGTATTTCTCGTACATTTTTTGAATATAAAACGAAAGATTGGAAATCTGTTATTTAATTAAATTCCCGAAAGCCCACCGGAAGCGAGCTGAAATTCAATTCGAAACCGGAAATCGAAAGCCCCGTTCTTTGTGGATATTCCGGTATTTTAAATTTGAATTTGTTGTGAATGAACCGGCAAAGGTGAAATCTGCCTCCTTATTGTGAGAAAGACCACCTTATCTAAAAGTAGTGTAATATATAAAAATTATTTATTACAACAAGGTCAAAGATTATTTAAATGATTACACGTCTTATATACCATATTTTTATGAAAAAAAAAATACAAAGCGGATATTATTACATATTTTTCTAATAATTTTTAATAAATATTTAAATCGAAATTTTCTAGGAAAGTAGAGTAGATCGCATACATAAAAATATTTATGTATTAATTTTCTTTTAAGTACTTATAGTAAAACCAATCAAAGTTTACGAATAACATTAATGTTTTATTTTAATATTTTAAAATATAATTTTTAAAATGCTTTATTGAGTATTTGATTGCAGCAACTAATTTATGGTTTATAATTTAAAATATGTAATAAAATAAGGGATGATTGATAATCTGCGCACGAAGGATAATATATTATGAACAAGCTTGTTTTACAAAGATCTCTTTGCAATAATTATTGATACAATGAATAAAGTAAAAAATTACAGCTTTTAATAATTAAGTTTCAAATTCAAAATAATTCACATTTATTACTAACTAAAAATTATACTTATGCTGTAAAAATCTGCAGGTATGTACTTTCTTCTGTGTATTTTTTTCAGTGAGTGCAAAATATTAAATACCAGAGGTGGTCAGAAACATGCCAGCCTGAATTCATAAGGGCCATTATCTTTATGGATCTACATTAAGATGATACGTGTCTGAATATTCAAATGAGGCAGTGGCTCTCAACATTTTTTGCCCCGGCGGTATTCGTTGGCTGCAGATATCGTTCGTAATTTAGGGGACTTGAAAACAATCCACCCTGAGGACAAGTGGGTACGGATGGAGAAGCTCAGAGCTGGATTGGTAATTTTTATTATTAATTATTAATAACGCAATTGTATTTTTTTAAAATATTGCTGTTTAATAGTAAATAGTAATTTTTTTAAAAATGTTGTTAATAATACTTTCCTCACAAATATACTTGAGGAAAATTTTGAACATAAACTGAAAGCACTCGCATGATAATACACAATTGATCAGTGTCGATAATAAAGGCGGATTTTAAGAGATATCATAAATGTCATTGGTGTTATTTCAATGTGTGGAAAAATGGCGTAAACGTACATATTCTCATTCACAAAACTTCCGCCCGTAATGACCGTGCGGCTCTGGGAGGTGAGGAGACAAAAGTTTCGCAGTTTTACGAAATTCCGATAAAATTTAAAAATGAAGCGTAGAACTTTGCCGGAAAACTCTCTGGCGGTGAATTAGTGGAGAACGTCCTGAATAAAGTACGCCGAGCTACTCCCGCGGCCAATCAGGGTCCCTCCTCGCCCACGAAACACCCTGTATAGTGCTTTATCTTCGGCGTATAAAAAGACTTTTCATACTCTCAGGAGTAACAATAACATTTAAAATAGTAAAAAAAAAAAAAAAAAACATGATTCATCCTGTATAGTGCATTTTTTTGACATCTTGAAAAAAAACTTTTGTACTCAAAGACGTAAGTCAAAATTAATGTTTACAATAAAAAAAAAATGCTTTTATTCTACGTTTTAATTTTTTTCACACTCATATAAAAAATATTAAAAAATCCACTGTGATACGAATTTTTTTTTTTTTGAAACACTATAAGTCTTGTAAAACTAATTACACTATAGTACTTTAATCATACACTTAAATAATTTTATAACAATTTAACGATATTTTAAAAATTATTTTACTAAAGTAAAATAAATACGTACCGTACTGCAACATCGGTCCAATGATAATTTATTATTTATAGTTAAATTTTCTTGTTGAGGGACAAGGCATTTGATTGGTGAAGATCTATTATTATAATATTTTTTTTGCATTACTAGTTTCGACCAAATAGACTAGGTCATCATCAGATGCATAACTAAACTGGTATTTGAGTTTAGTTATGCATCTGATGATGACCTAGTCTATTTGGTCGAAACTAGTAATGCAAAAAAAAAATATAAACTCAAAGTGAAAACAAAATACAAAGGTACTTTTATCATTATAATATTATATATATATTAAATATTTTTGTTGAGTTATTTTTTTGTTTACACACACATGTCTATGCAAAAATATTTTTTTATTAAATCTATTGCTTTTCATAGCAAGTTTTCGGTCCATCAAGGGGATGATTTTACGAAGTACGTTTTGTCATAATGGCAACATTTCCATTAAGGGATGGTACGGCAAAGCATCAAATGTCGTTCTTCGGACAAAGTGTTGTTTTCTTCACTCAAAGATCAGTTTAGTTATGTATCTGATGATGACCTAGTCTATTTGGTCGAAACCAGTAATGCAAAAAAAAAAAAAATTTAATAAACTCAAAGTGAAGACAAAATACAAAGTACTTTTATCATTTTAATATTATATATATATATATATATATTGAATATTTTTTTTGGGTTATTTTTTCGTTTACACACACATATATATGTATAAATATATATATTTTAAATCTATTGCTTTTCATCGCAAGTTTGCGGTCCATCAAGGGGATGACTTTATGAAGTACGTCTTGTCATAATGGCAACATTTCCATTAAGGGAGGGTACGGCAAAGCATCAAATGTCGTTATTCGGACAAAGTGTTGTTTCCTTCACTCCGGCTAATCAGGGCGGCGGGGGATCTCTATAAATAATAACCCCCGAGCAATACTTTACACCGGACACCTTGATAAAGTAACCCCCGCCAATTTGTATAAATTATTATACTGCGAATATTACTCATTGTAGTAATATTAATATATTATTTTGATTAATCTTGCGCGCATTTACCCTAAAAAGTTATTTATGTGCACGTAAAACGGTATTAAAATTTAACAACTTCTGTTCACAATAAAAAAATAACTGCTGAAAAAGATCAACTCTGCATCGTCATTGTGTAAATCTCCATAACTAAACAAAAAAATATTTGATTAATCTTTACTGAAAGCTCTAGATAAGGCTTAACTTTACTTCCAACCATATGTTTGTATTAAAAGGTTATTTTTAAACAGTAGATTTGAAACACAAATACGATAGTCATAAAAAAATGTTTCCTGATTGATGTAAGTTAACTTTTAGTTTACCAGGTGTACTTGTAATTAATTTCCGGTTTTTTTGTAAATAAAACACAATATTGCAAGAGAAGTGTTCAAGATATTTTATTCAAAATATTTTCCATCGTTTTCTATATATTTTTCCCACCTTTCCGGTAATTTGTGGATACCACGCCAATAGAATTGACTGTCTTTGGTGGTGAACCACTCGGTGAGCCAATTTCGAAAATTTTCATAAGAATCGAAGCGCTGCTCAGAAAGTGCGTGGCCCAGCAAAGCAAAGAGGTAGTAGTCCGATGGAGCCAGGTCTGGTGAGTAAGCCGCATGATCAAACATTTCCCACTGGAGTTGTTCCAGCGTGTCGCGAACGCGTTTCGACTTATGCGATGGTGCATTGTCATGGAGCAAAATCACCTGCTTCTGTCTTTCTTTATATTCTGGTCGGTTTTCCGCAATCGCTCGGCTCAAATCTTTTATTTGTTGTTCGTAGTGAACGGCGTTCACAGTTTCACCAGGTTTCAGCAGTTCAAAGTAGATAACACCGGTCTGGTCCCACCACACACACAGCATGGCCTTCCGACCGAAACGATTTGGCCGTGCCGTCGATGTTGATGCTTCACCTGGATTCACCCACGATTTTTTGCGGTTAGGGTTCTCTAAAAAAATCCATTTTTCATCGCCAGTAACAATACGATGCAGAAAAGACTTTCTTTTGTATCGTTGAAGCAGCATTTCACATGTCACTTTTCGATTTTCCATTTGCCTCTCGGTCAGTTCATGCGGCACCCACTTTCCGCACTTCTGAATTTTTCCCATGGCTCGCAGACGTTTGGAGATTGCTTGCTGTTGAGCTCCTAGCGCTTCTGCAAGCTGTCGTTGCGTTTGCGTATCGTCTTCATCCAATAACGCTTGCAATTCGACGTCATCAAACGATTTTCGCTTGCCGGAGCGTGCGACGTCGTTCAGGTCGAAATCTCCTTTTTTGAATTGTCGAAACCACGTTTCACATGTTCGAAGTGTTAAAGCATGATTGCCATAAACTTCGGTGGCTCTCGGACACTTTTTTCCCTTGATTAAACATGAAAAGCAATGCATGGCGCATATGTTAAAAATTCGGTACGAATGCAGACATCTTTGACACGCAATAAAAACTTTCTAAAAGAATTTTTTAGGAAAACGTCAACACCGTTTAGATACTCGATAACTACTTAACAAAATGACATATAAGTGCTACCAACAGCAAAGCAAAATACAGAACACCATCTATCGAAAAAAACCGGAAATTAATTAGGAGTACACCTGGTAATAAGAAAGTAGTAATCGAGTTTCGCGGATTTGAGTTTAAGAAACTTTTCTTCAGTCAGGTTTGATTCCGGTGCTATATAAATGTCTCCACAGAAGTTGCTTCCAAGGAAAAAATATTAAGTTAATGAATGAATGACGGCATTGATCTGAAGTTCGTAATTGGTTCAATACCGAAATCATTAAATAACTACGGGCTAACTATGTACAATGCGGCAAATTGGGCTCTATTGAACTTGGACCTTCGCTTTATACAAAGTTTAGTCGGACTTCGCAGTTGGAGAACGACAGTGCAAATGACACATTGTGTGAATTCTTGCCGATAAATTATACCATAAATATATTAAGGTTTATATAAGAATACTTAAAACACCATGGATTGACTGCGTTGCAAATGAGAGAGTCTTGCACAGAGTGCGCAAAGAAAGAAAACTTTTGATGTAATGATAAAAAGTATCTTTGTATTTTTGTCTTCACTTTGAGTTTATTAGAATTATTTGCATAACTAGTTTCGACCCTATACACTGGGTCATCATCAGTTTAGTCATGCATCTGATGATGATCCGGTGTATAGGGTCGAAACTAGTTATGCAAATAATTCTAATAAACTCAAAGTGAAGACAAAAACACAAAGTTACTTTTTATCATTACAATAATGGATCTTCACCAATCAAATGCCTTGTCCCTCAACAAAACTTTTGATAATGGTAAAAAAACGTGAAGTATCATATTTTGGACTTAGATGACATTGAAATTAAATCAGGTTAACAAAGAAAAGGAATATATTTATTAAAAAATATATATTAAATTTCAAGATTATTTATTATTTCATTTGGTAAATTGCTATGGTTATACCTTTGTGTGTGGGTATTCCCTGATCCTGTGCACATATTATGGGGCTTACAAGGTGTGGCTTAGGTGGTAGCGTACACGTATTTTTTTATTTATATTATTGAGTTGTAACTTACACAACTAATAATTTAGTAAACGCACAATGTAGTGTGTTAGTTAAAGCTGATTGTCTAAGGAAAAATAGAAAAAATCCCCTTGGATTGGAATGAGGAAGTTTTCGTGGATGCGGAATTTGCGCAGGGTAGAAGTATGTAAGGTCACCAACCTTCTATGGGGAGAGGCACCAGAAATGAAACACGAGATAACGTCTATCTTTTTAATATGAAAATTCCCTGTTTTATTTTAATTAAAATTAAGGCACGTAGCTCTAAATTTACAACTTGATAACCCTTCGGAAAAACCAAATGAGGATACGAAAGATCTGCTTTAAGCTTTAATAATTGCATTCTGTCACTTAAATGTACTATAATTAATGTTTTTATAAAAATCTTAAAAATATTTCATTCAAATCTTATTAATATATTTTGACTGAAAGTTCATCGTGAGATTCCATAAAATTATTTTTTTTATAATTATTCTCAACTTTTTAAAATTTTATGCTACCAACATAACGATGGTACATATTTAATTTATCATTAAAACAACAACCATCCCCTAATATATATGTATATATATATATAAATTAATTTGCATTTGAATAGAATCAAAACTCTTTGGGCAATTATATTATTCCTGACAATGATTGTCTCTTTCTCTCCAAAAGTCTGTTATTTGCTTTTAAATTCGAAACCAAAAGAGTACATTGGTGAAACTAGTAGCTTTGTTTTTATCTAAAGCCTTAAAAGACTCTTTCAAAGTAATCACTGAGAAAACTAACCAGTAAATAAAACTCTTAAAACTGTTTTTTTGATTGTTCATCTGAGTGAATACATATTTGTTGAGTTAAAACACTTTAATAAGTAAATTATACGAAATACTAAATATATTGAATAGCGCACATATTTATTTGTGAATTTTATTCTATAAGTAACACAAAGTAGGAAAAAAAAATAGTTAAATTAATTTTATTAATGAAATTTGTATTATCTGATAAATAATAAGTTTAAATTGCAAATAATAAAAGTTTGTCACAAAGTAAAACAAAGAGTTACTTTTATAAAATTTTGTATGTATTTAATAGTAAAAGTAATATTCTTCAGTCTGCAAATAGAGTAAATTTTAGTTACGTAATTAAAACGGTATATTGTTTGCTTGCTCATTAATATAAATGTGTGGAATATACAATTTTAATGAAAACTGGTATAGTTTATAAAACATAATATGGCTTTATTAAATTGTTACATTGTTTATGCCTCGGTTGCCTAACTAACTTTATGCGAGGCCTTATAGAGGATATTAAAAAATATTAAAATTTATAATTATGTACAATCCTTAATTAAGTCAAAAACCTTTTTTAATAAAAATGCGGATACTACAAATAAGAAGACACTGCTTTAATTTTGTTTTTTTTTTGTGGAGTTAAATATTCATTCAGTACAGTGTCACAGAAAAAGATATATTGTTTACCCACAAAATACTATAGATGTATGATATTATATATTATTTAAGTGAATTTTAAGCATAGTGGGTTGCGGTGAGTCTGAAATCAAGGCTTTGTTTACTGAATAAAGTGAATTACTTGCTGCGTGCTGAATGAGCGTATATATAACGCAAATTTAATATTATTTAACTAATAGTAAATAAAATTTATCAAAAGTGTGTTTATTATGATTTAAGCATTTTTTTTTTAATAATGCATAAACAAATATGTAAATATATTTTTTAATAATTTAAGATGCTTTGTATGGAGCTCTAGGCCAGTGGCTCTCAAACTCTTTTGGCCCACGGACAAAAGCCCCTTTCATAGTCAAAACTTGCCCATGGACCCCCGTTATTATTACTTGACGTTATAACTTGTATTTTATGCACCTGTCTATATTAATATTTTACTTACTAATAATGTATTCATTGTTATTTTTTTAAACTTCCATATTAATAAAAATGTGTCACAATTTTTTTTATTTTATATTAAACCTTGCGCGGACCCCCTGACGTTGTTCAGGGACCCCAAAATCGATTTTAATTTTCTAAGGACCCCCTGGGGTCCGTAGGGACCACTTTGAGAAGCACTGCTCTAACTGAAAGTAGGCTCATTGTAAGGCATACGAGTCGATGATTGCGAAGAGAACTTGCAACCCCTGTGGAGTCAATAAATAATTATCCACGTAGGATATGCAGTTACAAGTATTTTCGATAAATATACATAAGTTTTTATCCAAATACACATGAGCCGTGTAGCCATTATTTATCAATTGAAAAACAGGTGAATTTATTTGAGGTCTATGTAGATATTTGATTCACAAACTCTCATGTGGTATTCAAATTGTGTTTAAGACTTCGAATTCATAGGACACAACAATGTGAAATGAACAGAGGGTCTCTATTGGTTTATAAGGGAAGACAGCTGGGGTAGTATTGTCACTGGAGTGGTTTTAGTTTTGCCATGTTTTAGTTTCCGGTCGCTGGCTGGTGCTGCAGTGCTTTCATTTTTGAATATTTGAATGAGACCCCCTGAGGTCCGTAGGGACCACTTTGAGAAGCACTGCTCTAGGCACTGCTGTGAGGGGTACAAATTAAATTATTATTTTTTTTTTTATGATGAGAAATTCAGGGGAGGTTATCGTCCAAAAGGCTGTTCTACTGCAGTATTCTAATAGCATACATTGCTTCGGGGCAGGGACTGGAATTCGGGTGAGAGCCGGAATGTCCGTCCTGAAGGACCGGACGTCGGCGCCGCGGCTTCAGTAACAGTAGAGGGGAGGCTTTAATTAAATGTACTAATGTACAATTAGGGATTACACCATGTCTGCTGTGGTCCTATCAATGTAAGGAATGCCTTAATTAAAAGCTGTTGTTTTACTCGTCGGACAAAAATGCGCGAATCGAGCTCTGTTGCAGTTTGCAAATTAGAATCACATCTTTAGATTATGCGAATATTATTTTTTCAATTGCCACGACAAGCGTTTTGATTAATTACACCGTTTTTGAAATAATTCTTACGTACAATTTAAAATGTTTACTCAAAGACAACCGAATAAATTATACAACCTCGTATATTTTTAAAAATATGTTTTTTTCAGCGTGATTTTTTATTTTCAAATTCATTTATAGTAATTGATTTGAAATTCAATATTTTTGACAGAGAGTACTTGGTGGAATTCCATTTTAATATTTTTGAATAAAATACTTGAGTGATTTTCCACATTTTTATTTGTATTAGTGACCGGTTTCGCCAACCTTTCACGTTGGCATTATCAAGCAGAGTGAGATTTTATATAATAATAAGCAATTAGGTAAACAATTGTTGGAGGGAGAGGTTGTTGGAAAGAGAGAGAGTGATTGTCAGGTGGTAAGGGCTAATGTGATTTTATTGACCTGACAAGTGGAGGATTCTATATAATTGGAAATTTTTGTGAACAAATGTTTTTATATTAATGGGATAATTATCTAAAGTAGTGGCTTTGGAGCCAGTAACAATTATAATGCCTTTATATATTTATAGAATATTATATAGAATCCTCCACTTGTCAGGTACATTAAAATCACATTAGACTTACCACCTGACAATCACTCTCTCTCTTTCCAACAACCTCTTCCTCTAACAATTGTTTGCCCAATTGCTTATTATAATATAAAATTTCATTATGTTTGATAATGCCAACGTGAAAGGTTGGCGAAACCGGTCACTAATAAAAATAAAAATGTGGAAAATCACTCAAGTATTTTATTCAAAAATAGTAATTGATTTAGCATCATTAGCTTGATTGTGAAGGCATTTGCAGTATACTCAGTCTAAGAGGGTGGCTTTGAATATCAATCTTACACATAAACCACCATAAAAAAAACCCTTTGAGCTCACGTCACAACAGATTGGATCAGATGTGCCACCGAGGGCGGTTGAGAGAGAAGGCTTCGCGGCGCCATTAGGGCGCTTGTTCCCGGGCCGGCGCCATTTTGGAATACGGAGCCGTTGGCCACAATGGCGCTGTAATTAACGGGGACTTCCTACGGAGATTATGATGGATTGTATTATTGACTGGAGGGATCCGTCGTTGGGAATACCTGATAAGGCCCGGAGCGGGAGCTCTTTGTTTCAGCCACAAACCAATTTCGACGTTATTACAAATTCATCGTCAATATTATTTATCACATTGGCGGTTTTGTTAATTAACAAAATTATATAAATATATATACATATAGGTCTTAAAAATAGTCTCGTCACACACCGGGGCATGTTTTTACTTTAGCATTATCCTGCTCTATTTGGCTTATATACGCGTATTTTTAAAATATTTATAGTTGCCTTCATTTCAAATTTAAATTAAATGATACCAGTGAAATATATGCGACAAATTTGGAAACATGGGCCATAAAAACCAGAGTACTAAAATTAAGTTTGTATGCCAAGTTTATGGTGTATGTTCATAATGACGAAATATTAAAAGTGGGTTTTAATTCCGTCCTACTTGTGTTTAAAAATTACTATGAAAATAATTTTAGAGTAGATAACAACTTAAACATGTTATGACACAAAGAAAATATATGTCAATAGGCAACAAAGAAAATTTTGTCTTCAAAGCAATTTTATTTTTCTATGCAAACTATTGAATTTGATTCACTCAACAACATTTTATAATTCGATTAAGCTTTATTAATATTTTTTTATCGTATTTTAATATCTCTATGATATCAAAAAACTGGCTAAACAAGTCAGGCTCACATCCAATCGTTGATAATATTCAAATCGATACTGCTTAGCGCCAGTTTCCGCTGGAGACTCCGCCATGTTGGAAAATGGCGGCCGGCGAACCGGAAATCCCTGCCGATAGCACTTCCCCTAACTTCCGGTCCCCAGCGCCACTGGGACATCCCCTTTTAAATAATGCAGACATTTAAAAAAGGAGCAACATTAAAAATACAGGATAAAGAATGGCGAGATACGGTTTTCTTTGGTGAATGATGGATTTTCAACAAACTTCAAAGTTTTACTTGCCTAAATAAAATATGATTAATACCAATAAAAAAACACTTTAACACATGTAAAACTAACTTTAAAAATTACTCCGAAACCAATTCATTATATAAACACCAAAGAGTTCATTTGCCATTTATAAATAGTAAAATAAAAGAATTTTTTTTCGTTTACAGGCAAAGCACACAATAAAAGATGTAAGCTTTTTTGATGATATTATATAACGACAGAATTTGAATGACATGAAAGAAATAGATTTTGTTGTGATGACGGTCAAAAGTAAGTTGCAGAAATAAAGATAGTTTTATTTGATATTTGTATGTTTTTTTTTGTAAATTTCAAGACTCATGTCATCCGCAGTGTAACTTTGCTTTCCAGTTAACTTTCACGGTTTAGAATGGCAAACTTTACATTTTTTCAGAACGCGTAACTGTTGCGTGTTTTCAGTTGCAAGTTTTTTGACGGTCGTTTTGGAGTTTGAGCAAATTTCGCACAAACGGTACAATTTATTTTTCACAAGGTTAGTATATTAGTATAATCTAAAACTTTGAATAAATTTCTATATTTGATGCTTTTAAAAATACGCAGATTATTTATTTTTATTTTTTTTAAATTTAGTCTACATTTACCTTTGATGTTTGAATTTGTGCTCACAAATTTAATTTAACCCTCGCATGCCCGTGGGATTGCAATGTTTGGGGTGGTTACTGGATAAAGACAACATTTCTCTATTCGTCCTGGCCTCAAGACCCCGATTGACAACCCTGGGGAGCCTATCTCCAAGCCTCCTGTATACGGCGGGGGTGTGTCGGTGAGAGATCACTGGATGGGGTGGGTATCCATCTCATAATATAATCACTGTCAAATCCTTCCTGGATATGTTTACTATGATCTTAAGCTTCCTAGTACAGAAAATTGATTGGAAGATATTGATTTGATTACTGTCTTGATAAAATAAACTATAATTTCATTGCATTTTTTAATACAAATGTTTGTTTTAGCACTTGTATTGCTCATTAATAGAAATATGATGACACGATGATGTAGCTGAAATGAGTATATATTCATTCTTTTTGATATTAATTCACATGTTGCAAGTAGTAGACTCCCAAAACGTCAGATGCTTCTTTGTTCTGTTTCTGGTGGTATTAAAATTGTAGAAACATTTTTGCATGTATGAAAACTGACGAGAAATTTACATTAAAATACATGACAAGTAAAATTTATAAAAAATTACGAATATTTCTATATGGAGCGCTATATAAAGACGTAAAAATGTAATTTTATAGGCTGTGGCCTAAAATTACTTTTGTTCAAACATTTTTATTTGTGAAACCGGTGAAACAAACAGGAAAACACAAAATCAACCAGTCACTCAGCACAAATCGAAGCTGCAAGAGAAATGTGCATTCCAAAGTTATTATAATTTCGATCACAAGCTAGATGCAAGGACCTGCATAATCTCTGAACGATTGCATCTCTCCAGCGGCCATGTCTCGAGATCGGGAAACCAATCTAAAGCAGCTGTCTGCCACAATGGCCGCTGAAACATTGTCTGCGCCGCACTTCCTGAAACAGGCGGCAATGCTGCGCCATCTTCAACTGATCATCTATACGTCTTTACTGTCTGTTTGCAACTCGACTGACTCAGCACTTTTAAATAGCTTGAATGTTTTCTGTATTTTATTACGTACTTGATTCTAAAGGCTATGTTTGCATTGCAAAATAACTGAACTACAAAAAAATACTTCACCATATATTTTTACTCAGTAATCAAATTATCAAGTTTAAAAATGATGCAACTCTTATAATAACAATAGAAAGTTTGGTATAGCTGATGTCTCTAACTCAGTGGCTCTCAGACTCATTTGGCCCACGGACCCCCTTTCATATACAAAACTTGCCCATGGACGCCCTTTCATAGTCAAATCTTGCCTTCGGATCCCTTTTCATAGTGAAAACTTGCCCATGGACCCCCTTTCATAGTCAAAACTTGCCTAAGGATCCTGGGTAAAAAACTAAATAAATTCATATTATAGAATAGTTGGTGCAAGTATCGACTCTATTGCGACCTACCTGACTCACCACGATGCCTGTTATTACTTGTATTTAATGCACCTGTCTATATTAATATTTTACTTAGGACGAAAAAATGGCTTATAATGTATTCATTGTTATTTATTTTAACTTCCATATTAATAAAAATGTGTCACAATTTTTTTTATTTTATATTAAACCTTGCGCGGACCCCCTGACGTTGTTCAGGGACCCCAAAATCGATTTTAATTTTCTAAGGACCCCCTGGGGTCCGCAGGGACCACTTTGAGAAGCACTGCTCTAGCTGAAAGCAGGCTCATTGTAAGGCATACGAGTCGATGATTGCGAAGAGAACATGCAACCCCTGTGGAGTCAATAAATAATTATCCACGTAGGATATGCAGTTACAAGTATTTTCGATAAATATTCATAAGTTTTTATCCAAATACACATGAGCCGTGTAGCCATTATTTATCAATTGAAAAACTGGTGAATCTATTTGAGTTCATCGGGTGTACGGTTGGGATATTTGATTTACAAACTTATGTGGTATTCAAATGATGTTTAAGACTTCGACTTCATAGGACACAATAATGAGAAATAAACAGAGGGTCTCTATTGGTTTATAAGGGAAGACAGCGGGGGTAGTATTGTCACTGGAGTGGTCTTAGTTTTGCCATGTTTTAGTTTCCGGTCGCTGGCTGGTGCTGCAGTCCTTTCATTTTTGAATATTTAAATGAATTTTTGTCTGCCGGGGAGTCTGGGACTGAGCGCACTTCAGCGATTGTGTTGACTGTCAATACAAGGCGAGGCAAGTGAGCAACGCGGAATAAAGAAATACACCCTCAAGTGCACTCGACGAGAAAAATATACAAAAAACACTGTAAACTAGATTCTAGCTCATTTCGTTTCATACATACACATTTACATATCAATAGGCGTTTTCTTTTATTTGATATGCGTTAAAAAGTACAAATATTGAAAAGTTTGTAAATCTGTTACAATTTATTTACACACTATAAGCGGGTAACCAAATTGACTAAACTGATGTGGCAAAATTCGCGTAAAATTGCGCGTGTGAAATCTAGTCTATACACTCTTTGATTTGCATGTAGTCAAATAAATCGTTTCCTATAAAAAGTTGAACCACTTCATAGACATTTTGCGGATTACTTGGCATCACAACAACACCACTTTGTCCTAAAAACTGTTCAATAATTGGAGGATTATCATTCTCTGTCATTGTCACTTTGTTCAGAATCACTGGACAGTATTGGTAGAAGTAACGTTGACGAGTCCTAAACAAACATTTCGAGCTGTAAAACTAAATAATAAAATGACCTTCTGCTGCTTTTAGAGTAAACACATTCAAAAACGTATGAATATGCGAACCGCCTTCTGGCAGCAGTCCGCGAAACGGGTACTAGTACCCGCCCCGCCTTTAGTGTGTTAAGACATATTGCCAAGTAGCCTTGTGTACGTTCAGTTGTACAAGCAGTTTTCCAGCTAGGACGAGTGGTGTTCTCAAAGCATTTCGATTACATAATCGATACATGGCGGTATTTATTTAAATACGTAAACTTTGCGATGCTCCCGGTCCTGCTTAGAAACGGACGCCGAGAGTTGGACGTCGGGAGGAAGTTCAATAAATAAGCGACTCTACAAAACAGGAAGTGTTTTGGCGGGCCGGCCGGAAGGGGTTGAGATCAGATGGGAGATAGAGAGCCTCGCTGTGTGAATGGGACGGGGCGATATGCGGTGACAGCGACAGAGAGAGAGAGCACGAGGTCTATGCAAAATGTCATGATTTCATGCGTGGCACGTGATCACGGGTCGCTATTAATATATTAAACTGAATAATTATTTAAATTATTCAGTATTACTTATGACTGCTTTACAAGACTATCTTATATAAAAAAAATAATATAAATTTTTACTCATACTTGTACTTATTACTTTTACACTTCTGAACACGAAATTAATTAAAAACTACTGACTAATTTTTCTAACTTTCTATGTTGGCATATTCAAGCAGAGTAATATGAATAATACATGTGGAAATAGCTACAGTAACTAGTGTGAAAATCACTCAAAATATTTTATTTAAAATAAAATACCAGGCACTCTACATTATTCACACTTTAAAAAGCTTAGATAAAAAATTAGTTAATTTTAATTATTTTCCACTAAAATTAATCTAACAATTTTACTTTTTATTTTATAGAACATCACAATTTATACGCTTCAAAAAAAATTTTTACTTATCGGACCGCCCTCGTATAACGCAATAAATTCTTGTAAAAATTTCATAATATCACTAGAAAAATCATAAAATATTTCCATGATTTTTATAAGGCTTTATATATGATTTCAATGTCTTAGATGCCAACTAAACTAAATTACTATTTATGATTACCAAATTAAAAAAAACATAGAATTAGGTTTATATAAACATAATATTTTTATAATAAAAGCTTTAGCTGTAAACAATAAATAAATATATATATTTTTTAAATTATTAAAATTTTAAATTTAAATGATGAAGGATGTTAACGTAAAGTGGATAAAAAAATAGTGTTATTAAAAAAAAATGTTTTTTTTTTAATTATACTCAATCATTATCACAAGTCTCAGATTCTGATGAATTGTTGCTATTTGATCAGTTTTACGTTAACCAATAATTAATGCCGAAGTTTAAGAAAAATATATACATTTTTTAATAAATACGCGCGATATTATGAAACTGAGCGAACCACTCCGAGAGCAATAGATTATTGGTAATATTTTCTCACATTTGACTTTATTACTTCATAGGTATGTAAAAATGCTTATTGGGCAGTTCGATTATTGATCATAACATATCTACATATATGCATTATTTATTTTCGGTATAAAAAAGTGTATATTTATTTCAATGATAATAAATGTGAGATTTAATGGTATTCTTATTATAATTGTGTAATATTTTATTTTTTATTACCTTATTTTTATGTCTTTTTTCAACATCATTATTAATCAAAATATAACGTGGTGGTCAGTAAAAAGTGTGCTTAGAAGTAATATGAGCCTATTTAGAAATTTTTAGAATTACTTCTAGACTATATTAATAAATACCTTTTTATAGAAAAGTAAAGATATGGTTATAACTGAAGTATTGAATAATATGCTTTTAATCGAAATCGGAGGTTTAACTTATGACTTATGACGTAATTAAAATGAATATTGTTACATACTTTATATAACGTATAAGACATTTTTGTTAATATGTAAGTATCTTCTATACTTGATTTTAACAATAATTCACAATAAAAGTAATCATTAAAAACTTTTTACTTTTCCTGGTATTAAACGTATTGAAGTTTGTACGACTTAAGTAAAATGCCTACAAATCCCTTTGTGGTTTTTGTTTTGAAAATATACTAATGAGCTTAAAAAAAACAATACTAGGCAAGATTATAAACAATCCCTTGACAGGTTATATTAAATTCAACTCATTAAAAATGCCCAAACTCTAATCATAAAGCCATTCAGTTATTCAGATTTGATATTATTTTTATAATATTAAAATTGTTTGTTTTATATTCAATGCTGTCATGTAATTTTTGTTGGGAAATTTTTATTTAATATGCCATGTTTATACGAGAATCTCAAAATGGTATCAGAATGCAGACGAGAAGAAGTGCCATAAAACGGAATAGAAATATCCTTCGGATATTCCTAATAGTAATAAAAGCCACATATTATTTCACTGTAGCAGGTTTCTATGCACGATCAGGCTATATACAGGCAGTATGTTAGAATGAATATTAGAATGCTGAACTGAAAACCTTGCCGACCTGAATTCATCGAAAGCTTTACAGTAAAAATACTTTTAAAAATTAAATCAAAGCTTACCTCAAAAGTAACTGAATGCAAAGTATTTATATAATTATCAAACATCTCAAGGAACCCGAAATAAAATTGTCAATTTTCCTATATTGATTTGTACTTGCTGTAATTTCTTGCAATCAAAAATATACTGATTTCATATTTTTATATATTCGATGAATCACGATTCATTTGATCGCATTCGATGAACTTTGGCCGCTGGAAACATAAAACGGAACAGCGTAGTGGTTATTCGGGAATGGGTACGTAAATTTTGCTTACAGAGTCAGTTTCCTATCGTCTTATTAGAGAATAAAAGTATATTTGGGTCGGTATCGGAAAACATTGGGTATTTTTCCAAATCTTCTATTTATACAGAGCAAATAATAACAAGTAGAAATTACGCGATTTCAGCCAATGCTGAAATTTTTTTAATTAAATACTCACGGATCTGATAATTTTGTTATTAAACTAGTTTTAAACATCATATGCTCAATTGATTTATGCATTGAATTATATTGAAAATACAGTTATAAACACTTGACTAAGCATTTATTAAATATTTAAAAAAAATTGTACGTGTATAATATTTTAATATTTAAGTTTGCATTGTGTATTTGATTGTTTGGGTTTTTATTGATATTTTAATCATGTAATACAGTAATACCCCGCTTTGCACGACCCCATTATGCGCGGTTTCACTATAACGCGACTTTAAAATTTTGCGTTAAAAGGCCTCACATTACGCGAATTTCTTATTTTAAGAATGTGTATGAACATAATGAAATCATTGACTTCTCTTAACAAATAAAAACAGCGTTGGGTGTTATGAACGTATTTTACAAGAACGTAAAAGAAGCGCTACCCAAAAGACAATAGATGTATTTTTCAGTAAAAATAACATGTAATACTCCATAGAGTGATCTTAAAATTAAAGTGATCGAATCAAATGATTATTTTTGTAAACCCCGATATACGCGAATTTCACTTAGCGCGATTTTTTCCGGATCGTATCCCTCGCGTAAAGCGAGGTATTACTGTACTGCAGATCTGATAATTTTGTAACTTTATTATAAATTTTAACTGGTTTCAAACATCACGTTTGTTATGTTAACGTGAATTTTATTCTCAATCAATTTACGCACTAAATATTAAGAATTTTTTGTATGTGTATAATATTTTAATATTCGAGTTTGTATTGTATTTTTTATTGATATTCCAGTACTTGAGTATGCACCGGTGTAATTTCCATTTTAGAGTTGGTAATCAGAATATTTAACTGTGTGCAATCTCGCCTCCGAGACCGCTTCTGTAATTTGCGAATAGCAGACAGCGATCAGCTGATGTTGACAAATATATGCTCGAATGACGTCACAGATATCCTGCGCGACAGAGACAGACATGCTATTCATTACTGCCATCCCGTGCTTGCCTGGCGCTCAATACATAGTAAATTATAGCTCGAGTGATAGAGCGAGATATTAATGGTGCCGTCCCAGTTGCCATGACCAGGCAAATACCTAAAAACTAATCTAAGCACTTGGAGTAGTTACTAGACAAATGCTTTATTGATTCAATTGGAAGCTGTTCCTCTCATTTACTTCAAGTTGTCTCAATTTACATTCCATAGTTATCTTATAGCACTTATAAGTGAATTTTTAATTTATCAATCTATAAATTCTGATGGATCAATCTAATTATCAAACAATATTAACTAAATGTGGATGTTTACAATATTAATTTGTTCGTAGCAAACGTCGGGTATTCATCAGCTGTTATTTATTCGGACAGTTAAAAATTCTCTAACGATTATAAAAAAAAAACCCAATGAGAATAAATTTTGTGTACTGTATATCCACGTGATTAAAAAAAACCGTATTCTGTTTATTCAGACTATTAAACTGATGCTTTTGATACTTTTAATATATCTTTGATTTTCACTAAATGTATGCACATATGCAGCCTTAGTTTCTACTTTTAAAACGGTGGATAGTTATAAGTTCATAATATATGCATCGTAAGATATAATCTTTATATATAAGCAATTAACTGTATCAAATTTATTGTTGATAACAATAAGGCTGGCTTGTGAACAACCTCCTCTTATGAGAAGCACTTGAAGACGAAGAAAAACCATAAAAAAGAAATTTCATGACGTCTGAAAAATAGATATCAAAGAACGACTCATATATGAATCGGATGATAACAACATTTAATGAGTTCCAAGATCTATCGGTAAATAAATATGCTCGCGTATAGAAGAGTGAGCACATGATTTGTAACTTATATTTTCAAATAAACACGGAGAGTAGTAACAATGTATTAGCAGGGTGATCGATAACTGTTTCCCAGCCCTCCCTGAATGGATTAGTAGTTTTAACCGATGCGCGGCATTCGTGGTTCTCAGATATGCTGGGGGTGGTTGTATGGCGGTGGGGGTGGTTATGTATTCTGGGCTGTTTTGGACAAGCACATTATGGCAGCTTATGGGAAATCAACCCTGCCCCGAGAGTATTGCCCGCCGCGCCAGGCGTGCTGGGGTTTCGCCTTTCAGGTTCGCTTCCCTCCAATCGACAAGTAACTTGACTATCGAAACTGTTAATTAACTGTGCTTGCCTTGAATATTGTGTTTGATTACATCCAGCAGTTAAAGTACACAAAGTCAGAAGCCATAAGAGCCATCATCCAATGTCTCTGAGCTGCAGTAGAGTATATTTAAGAAATTCAATGTTTTTGACAGAGAGTATTTTGTGGGATTCTATTTTAATATTTTTGAGTGAAATACTTGAAATAATAAAGATAAGAATGATAAATTCAGTAGCAGTGGCATTTACAAACTCAACTGCGACTCCTGCGACGACACTTACATTGGCCAAACAGGTAGATCCTTCAACACAAGGACCAAAGACCACATAAGAGGATGGAAAAAGGGAGATGAAACATCTACCTTCGGCCTCCACTTCTCTGATAATAAGCACGACTTTAACCAAAATTCCAACCTCAAAATTTTGCATATTAACAATAAAGGCACAAAACTCGATCGCCAAGAGATTTTAGAGATCAATCGCATAAAAGATAACACACCGAAGCACCTGCTTAATGACCAGGTTATTTTCAATAAGTCTCCACTATTATTCCCTATTGCTAAATCACATCTTTAAAAAAACATTTACTGTGCAAAAACCTATTATTTACAGATAAACACACTACAGGACAAACCTGCTGCCACTACTTTAGATAATTACCCCATTAATATAAAAACATTTGTTCACAAAAATTTCCAATTATATAGAATCCTCCACATGTCAGGTACATTAAAATCACATTAGCCCTTACCACCTGACAATCACTCTCTCTCTTTCCAACAACCTCTCCCTCTAACAATTGTTTACCTAATTGCTTATTATTATATAAAATCTCACTATGTTTGATAATGCCAACGTGAAAGGTTGGCGAAACCGGTCACAAATAAAAACGAACATGTGGAAAATCACTCAAGTATTTCACTCAAAAATATTAGAGTATATTTAGTATTTCTGAAAATAAATTTTAAAAAAAACTATCGCGGGTTCGGAATTTGTGCCAATGGCTGAAAGTCAATAGTACAACCGAGCTAGTATAAATATATATTCAGTGAGATCGTCTCTTCTTCTGAGGAGAGGCACTTTGTAAAATATATTTACGTAACAAAGTGAATAGAATTATCATCGTTTTAGGAATGTAACGCAATGAATACGTGTTTTCTTCGCCTAGTCAGAGTAATACAAGATGACACGTGTCTCTCAGCCCGCCCAACCTATCACGTGTCTCGCGTACAGCTATGCGGGATGATTTATATCAGCATCTCTCTAGGGTGCTGTGGGCTGCATGGCCGCCATGTAAAGCAAATATGGCGGCATTCCGAGAAATATCACGGCCTGTTTGGACTAAATTGCAAACGCTTGGAGCCCTAGGAATTGGAGCCAATTAGCAGAAGCTCCGAGGTGCTGTTGACACTGTTTATAATGCAAGTTGCAAATTATTATTTTACAACTTTTTATTTTTCAAACATCTGTTTTAAATTGATCGGATGTGTCGGTAAAGGTTGTATTTCAAATCAAATTAATGTTTTGATTTAATGTTATTACTTCTCAGCCCTGATAATATGCGCTGTCATGTAAGTATTCAATTTTCTGTAAGCTGTTTGATAATTGAACTGAGCTCCAAGCAAACATAATGTTCTCTTATTAGCTATATACTTATAAGTGGCTTACGTAGAATTGCGTCTTTCGTTTAAGCCGTTGGTATCGATTTTATGTAGAATGTTTACGTTTCATATCCCTGTATCATCGTAGGTACACGTGTGAATGGCGCTCAGTACCGCCCTACGAACAACCCTTATTGACCTAGGCGTCCGCTTATTTCCTCTAGAAACCTACCTGTTGTGATTTTTTTTCAAATTCATCAGGTTATGATAACAGACTACTTTATTTAACACGCATGTTTTCTATGATATCTACAGATATATATATATATATATATATATATATATATATATATATATATATATATACCATGTCAAAGCGGTGATACTCTGTGGCAGATGGAAATTCCCCATACCTAACATCAACGTGGGTGGGGTGCAAATAGTCCCGCAGAGGTCCGTCCGATATCTGATCGTGTACTTTGACACCTCGCTGAAGTACACGGACCACTCGGAAAGCTGCTGGAACTACTGAGGCAGTTGCAAGAATGCTGCCCAACGTGGGAGGATCGATGCAATGCAAGCGGAAACTGCTAGCCAGCGTGACGATGTCACAAATCCTGTACGGTGCGGAGACGTGGGCGAACACAATGGAGATCTCCCACTACAGGAACATGCTGGCCAGAGTGATATGCGGCTACCACACGATCTCGGGGAACGCAGCCCTGGTGATAGCAGGCATGCCACCAGTAGACCTGATGGCCCGAGAACGCCAAAAAATTGACGAGGCAGACGTCACCGAGACTTGGCAACAGCGATGGGCGACAACCACCAAAAGGCGCTGGACGCGAAAGCTCATCCCGGACATCCACCCATGGATCTCGAGACGCCACGGTCAGGTCACCTATAGGCTGACCCAATTCCTCTCGGGGCATGGCTGCTTCGGCAGCTACCTCGGGAGGATCGGCTGACCTGTCGACTTAAGCTGCGACGCAGAGCACGCCCTCTTCAACTGCGGAGCGACCGAAATGGAGCGATGGCGATAGCCTTGGCATCGTCTGGACGGCAGGCGAGCTAGTGCCATCCATGCTCAAGGCCCAGCGAGCTTGGGACGGAGTCTTCTCCATGACCATGACCCGAAGGGAGGAGCTTGAGAGGCAGCGCCAATTAGACTCCAGAGAAGCCCACAGACATGACAAGAACGGCCCTGAAGAGGATCGAGAGCTGAAGAGCACGAGACACCATTTTCATGTTTTTCAGTGCATCACCCAACGGAGTCGCTGTCTCCATAGATAGTATGGGACGAATGCCAGAGACGAATAGAAGGGAGGGGCGGCAGACTGGGGAACAGCGAAAAGTGCGTTCCCCGGGAAACCCCCCTCACGAATGAATGAATTGTGTATGATCATTGTATTATTATTGTATATTACATATAAAAAAAAACCAGCTGTTGGCACCCGGAAGTAGTACTACAGTGCTGCTCGGGGCTGACAGTAAAAAAAAAAAAACCATGTCAACCACAGTAGCAATATTAACACAGAAAAACTGTACTGATTTATCATCTGTAATATAAATATGATAAAATGTTTTATTGTACTAAAATGCAGTATGAAAGGTATATTTTTTTCATGAAGTCTCATGAATTATCCGAGTCCGCTATCTTTCTGCTCGCTTGGAAATATCTCTACTGGGGGCGGCGAGCGCGGACTGTCACCGCTGGGGGATATTATGTCTCTCTGTGAGACTATCAGAGTACCTCCGGTAGCTGCACCACTACTCTGCATACCAGAGGCTCTGCATCATCCGAGCTGCTGCTTCGTCTGCGGTATTAATCTGCGGCCGGAGTCAGCCGCGCCAGCGCTACCGATAGCTCATATAACGGCCCCAACCCTCGAGCTGCCGGATGGGGTGGAAAACACCCTTACCGTGAGAAAATAATCCACACTTTGCATTCACTGCAATATCAAAATGTCGCTATTATTTCATAGTACACCTCTTAAAATATTTATAAAACTACAAAAAAATAAAACCTTTTAAAAAACGACTGAAATATACTATTACTAATATGATCAGGCACATTAGTTCACACGTACAAGATGGTTAAAGAAACTCTCAGAAAAATATTATTGTGATTTGTGTGGGATTTGAACCCACATCCCCTGTCTTACATGGCCGGTGTACTAACCCTTGTACTAACAAATCACATCCGTTAATCATACTCTACATATGAACCAATGTGCACAGGCCAACCAATATTTAGTGATTTGCAAGCACTGGACTTTTTGAACAAAGTAACAAGTGAAGCGGTTTTAGTCCCATCTGGATATTATTTTTGAAATCTATTAATTTAGCCAAGACGCGCACCATCATATACGTTTGTCTATTTTTTGGATTGGATAGTAAATACGCATCTGATTGACGTCCAATCCAACAAATAGACATACGTACTGAAATATACCGCATATAAAAATAAGTACTTGAACAGAAATTAGCAGTACAACCGGCCAACAATAAATTATCTGCCACCTCAGCTAATCAGGTGCGTTCAATGACCGTGACTAATTAAAGGAAGCCAAGATTATTCCGGGAAGAGCCTTGTTTACTGCAGAAGCCTCCATTTGCAAGGCAGTGATTCGCAAATCCCGCGATCTGCAAATAATTGTTTAATTAAAACAATAAATATAGGATGGGGTGCCGATAACAGCCCAGTAACTCGCGGGTTGGGGGTGCATGCTTCTGTGCAGGACTCAGTAATGAGTTCTATATACTTTTCCTACCCTTAAGGGTGTAGCATTTTCAGAGGAATGTTTTTTTAATATATTTAGGCGATACTTTTCAAAATGCTATACTAGAAAGATCATATAAGTGTCACTATAAGATATTATAATCAGATTTAATAACTTTAACATTTTATTCAAAATTTTGAGACACAGTACTTGGTAAACAATTTTTGTAATTGTTCCACGATTTTTTTTATTATTTGTGACCGGTTTCACCAACCTCTTTAAGTGATTTATAAAACTGTCATTTTCAAACGTTTTTACTTGAAAATATCGATGGATTTATCCCGTCCTTTCGTATCAAATCAATTACCTAAAACATAGAAGTGCTGTCGATATAATCATTATTTTTAAGAGAATCATCAAAGATAAATAAATAAGGCTTAAAATTCCAACGAAGCTGGTTGGCAAAACAGGTCACAAATAAAAAAATAAACGGGCAAAATCACAAAAACAATTTTTATAAAAATATCAATTTTAGCTGTTTTTCGTAAAACTGATGGAAGTTTTTATATATTGAAGCTAATAATATTTTTTTACTAGGAAATTCATTGACAAACAATTTTTGGAAAAAGTCGGGGTATCATTTCGGGGAAAAAACAAATAAATAAAATAGATGTTTGTTTTCATGTGTTGTTCAATTATCTGAAATATGTTAGTTGGACTGAAGGTATGATTTATTTTTTTGTTATTACAATACCACCAGTGCACATATGGCCATTATTTTTCAGTATTTCATGAGATTTGTTGATGTTATTATATTTATCGAATAAAAAAAAAATATATACGATTATATATATAAGAGTATCATATGTTTTTAAAAACTTTTATTAGAAAAAATATATTAAAAAAATAACAGTATAGGAGTCAAAGCATAAGAATTTGAAAATATGTACAAAGGACGTTGCATAGCACCTTGTTTTTTTAAAATTATATTTATTGTATTTGTTTAATATAAAAATAAACTAAGTTTGTTTACATGTTGAAGTTTTGTCTGTTTTCAAAATGTAAATTATGAACTCCTAGTATTATGAGAGGAATTCAGATTTTCTCTCAATCTTCGAAGCCACACAAGGGCTGTTAAAAACATCCCTCACAATCGCGAAGTAAAATGAAAAGTGTCTTGATTTTTCTCATTGTGTTTTTTTTTTTGAGAGCCTGAGTGTACGTTGAATGCTACTCAGGGGGTGGCACCTCCGGGAAAACACACTCTCGGTAGAAGTTTAATAAGAGAATAGGTTGCATGAATTCCACCCTCATATTCCAGAATGGTATGAATACATATTTTTTATCCCTCCTAACGTATGAAAGTGTACACGTCAGAATATTATGAAGTTTCCACATCGACGCTGCATATAAACATGTTAGTGTCTATCCATAAAAAAAGCATTTAGAGATTTCGCTCACCCCATTCTATGTTGTAATCTATTAATTTAAACATATTTTTTTACGACAAGTACAAAATATTTGAAAACGTACTCAACGGATTTCTTCAAATCACATTTCACGAAGTTGATCGATGAACAAGTAGAAATGTTTGTTTTTAAAGAAGCAACGATTGCCAGACACGGTGTTCACAAGAATAAATTGACAGATGGTGTTACAAATGGGGAAAAAATAAAGACAGTCAGTAAAGTAGGACGCCTCCGAGACGAACGTCAGTCGGGTGATGGATTGTGCTATAAAGGGGATTCCCAGCTCTCGCGTAGTAAATACATGATAGCTGTACTCACCCCTGTGCCGTAATCGCCGCAGCACCCTTAAGTGTTTCTATCCCTGGCAGAACTGTTGTGTGTTTCATGACCTTGCTTTACTGCCATCAAAACATTATCAGATCCGTAATGGGAGAGAAGGAATTTCGCGAAGGTGTTTCACGGGGAACGATCATACTATAAGATATATAACTACTTAAGCTAAGATTTTAGTGCAGTCATATACTTGACTGGGTTTTTAAAGCCAGTTGTTTTATTTTAATACTGCTATACTATTATATACTGACGCATATTTTAGTCGTTCAAACGTTTCTTGTTCAATTAGATATCCTTATTATGTAAGTATATTGTACTGCGTTGAGATTTGAATATGTTTTGGCACTGCAACCATCATGCATTCGAATGATCCTCCAAGCTAAGACCTAGAATCGAGTGCATCACTTATTTGAATTCCTAAAGATTATCCCGGTACCGGGACCGACACATTGCAAAACATTTTATATACTATTGACGTTGCGTACACCGACAACTCAAAGTAATGCCTTTTTCTCAACAGTCAATCTCAATCATACACTCTTTGAAAATATTCAGTGAAGATGGTGGAGCTTTGAAGGATTATAGAAAGTTTTTTTACTTGGGAGGAAGTATGTAAGGTTGGGTCAGGAGGTAGTTTTGATAGTCAAAAGGTTTTTACAGTCATATTTAGAAACACAATATGAGTTAAACAGCTCCATTACGAAAAGTTTGCTTTGAAGAATTATTTAAATTTATTACATTGTTATTCAAAACCGAATTATCCTAAACGTTATAAACAGTTTTTTTTTTTATTATTTAAGGTGTAAAGAAAATAGTCAATAAACGTAGTAGTTATATAATTATTCAAAATCACAAAAATATATAGCCAAAAGAAACCCCAATTCACTTTTAAATATATATTAAAAAAATAAGTGTATTTTCTGTGAAATGCATTAACAGATGAGTTCAAAAGCACTTACAAAAGCAAAAATATAATGAATTATTATTTGAGACAATATTCTGTTCGCTTATATTTTCTGTAAAAGCAATTACGTCGTACATGTTGCTTTTGTCATGTGAATTAATTTAGTTTGCCTTTATGTTTTATAAATGTACACAAGTATATATTGTCTGTTTGTCTTTGCATGTTAAGTAGAGATGTACTTGAAGGCTCTAGAGATTTCAACTGAATTATTTTAATCTTCCAATTTCTGCTTTCTTCTGTAGTTGTATATATATTTTTCAGTCCTCCAACTACTCGGATTCCCACTTGAGATTTTTTGGGTGTTATGCTACGAGATGGTTTTTGTCTTAGGACTGAAACGTTGGAAGGTTAAAACCACTCTGTAGTATAACCTCACAATTATCTAATAAGAACATTCGCCAAAGCCTACGAGCACATTCAATGGTGTCCACTATTTTTTCTGGAGATCAAGTTTTTTTTTAAGACCGTGTTTTTGAAGAAGCCAATATTTTTTGGATGCGATTAAATTTAAAAAGGGTCTCGTAATGGCCAAGCTGATTTGTTTGAAATATACCAAAGAATAGGATCAAGAGCGTTACCTTCATTATATTCTTTTGAAAAATTTCAGGAGACGAAATATTTGCATGGAAGATCAAAGAGATCGCCAAGAGTTGCTGCGTAAAAATACTGCATGGTTTTGATATATTTAATAAAAAAATAATTATATTTATATATATATATATATATATATATATATATATATATATATATATATCAGACTTAATCAGTTCCATCCTATTCCAATTAACGATATTAATTTTGATCAGATTACTTTGTGAATATAAAAGTGCTTTCTCCTAATTAACATATTTTTTTCTTAGTATATATATATATACACACACTTGACCTTTGACAGATAAAAATTAGAGTACGTCTCATTTCTTCAAGGAAAGTTTACAGGGTGTTAATGTTTTTACAACTTTTGAAGGGTGGAATTTTATTTTCGTGGGAAAATCCTCACTAATATCTATACTGTGCTGTAGAGCAAACTTCAACTTTTCTGATTATAATATTTTGTACTTTTGCTGTGTACATAATATGTTTTCACTAGAGAAAACACTTTTTTTAATTATTATTTTCAAGAAACATGTGGAATTTGAAACGATACTGCTACCATTTTCAGACTGGCTTTGATTATAATTTAACCACTTTTGGTTTTTTAATGACAAATAATTAAAATATGGAAAACCAATGAACGCAGCTTATCAGTTATTATTTTGGTTTTTGATGGCCACAAATCCCAACAATACAAATCAGGCTTGGTTTGGTTTATTTATAATTTGAATTCATGAAAAATCAATATTCAAGTATAGCTCAGAGAGCTTTATTTACATATAAAAAAATATTTTGTATCAAAAAGATAAATAAGTTGATAATAAAGTTTGTCTTTTTGAATTCGTTTTCAAAAGAAAATGTAATCTTATATTAAACTGGGTCTTAATAAGCATATTATAAAACAGAGAGCATATTTATAACGATGATTTAAAATCTGATATGCTATGTTTTTTGGTTTTATGAATTCTTATTCTGTTATGAAAAAAGCTTAAGTAGTAAAATTATACTCATTAAAAGGCTGAAAAAAGTGGTAGTATCATGTTTCTTGAAAATAATCAATACCTCTTCTTTTAACTATTGTTACTTACTTGCATGTTATTTTAAAAATCCTCGAAAGGCTGGCGAATCCTGTCATCAACGAACATGTAGAAAAATCAAGGTAGTAAACACAAAAAAAAAAAAAGTATAATTTGTTATCTTAAATAAAGCCAGCTGTAACTAAGTTAAGTAAAGAATAAGGTTTCAGAAGAAACCGAGAAAAATTTGTACAGCCGATTCTAAATTAACCCTTGGCCGTTTTTTCAAACCTCTGAGGGTGGAGCACAGCCTTAACAATCACTTGTATTTTAAATCCTAAGTTTCCGACTCAATTTCTTTTATCTAACACCGCGGGCACCCGAGGGACGCAGTATCGGGCTGCCTGTTTACAAAATTTAAATAAGGACTTACCGCAGAGGCTACGCACCTAGCGAGGCGGATAACTACTTCAGTTAACTTCTCAGCTCCCAGGCTATATCTAATTTTCTTCTATATTGTTTCTAACGGAGGCGAGAAATTTCACTCCCAAAGTTCCCCGAGAAATAAAATAGATAGACTAAACTGTTAAAAGTTATGCCATTTATTTTATTAGTGCCAGCCGAGCTATATCGCGAGAATTATTATGTAATATATGCACGGGCGGTTGACTTTAACTAACTGGGGTCGACTGTTCCGTGGTTATTATCAATAAAATCAAAGCCTCCGGTGACTCAGGGATTTTTTAGATTATCCCAATTAAACAAATGTTTTTTTTTAAATAACAGCTTATTACAGGGAAAAACGGGCAGTCAAAAACCTATAAAAATTGATGACTTCATAAATGTTCAATTTGAATACGTGACCAAGCAATGAGTGAAATTGTATTTATATAACCATGAGTTTGCCTGAAATTGATTGCTGTTGAACAAACAGCACTAATTAGCCCTTAATGTAGATTGAATGCAAACAAACTACAAGTCTATATTAATTTGATATTGGCACTTATAGGTTTTTAAATAAACGTGGGTTAGACCAATAAATGCTTTGGATTTTTGAAGCTTTTAAATTATACTCTTTTTAGATTGAGTTTAAATGCTTGTTGGATTTTTATTAATTGGCTATAGTACTTGAGCCGAAAGATCGGAAATCTTGTATCTCAAATATGAATGTTATATTACAAAATAAATTATTTTAAATTAATTTAACATCTCAAGATTATGTAGAAGAAGATTAAGCATAATCGGCCATGAAATACACTAGAGGGCTGTGTACGTTTGTAATTTACTTACAATCTCGGAGAAGTTAGAAGAATTATGAAGTTTTGTCGATGAAGGCGTAATGACACTTACCTGAAACAAAAATAAAAAAACATTAAAAAAAGAAAGCCAAATCTATACAATGAGTTTAATGAACAAACACACAAAATCTCTTTTATATATATATATATATATACACATTTATATATTACTAAATTTGAATACATTAAAAATATATATAATTTTTCTAATAAATATAACATTTATATTTAATGAGTTTGAAATATATTCTAAATAAACAATGTAGAACATTTCAAAGCCTATAAAGTGATAAAAAAATAAATATAGAAAACAAAGATTTTATTACATCATTGCTATTATTTGCGTAGGTTTTCAAGCCGTTTTATATTTTCAGCAGCGCCTTTATGATATTAAAATACCAACAAGTTTCGCCATAACGAAATTATTCTAAAATCAAGATTATAATAATATCGATCGCAAGAAGTCAGGCTCTGTGACATCAAAACCAACCCTTAGCCAAGAATTTCCACCCCAAGTTCTATGCGAAATACTCCTGAAACTCCGGGGTAGTCGGTTTGTAGGTACAGCCTTCACCCAGCCGCCGGTTTTTGCTTCATTAAACTTGCCCAAACTTTCGGAGGTTTCGTCTTAAGGGATGTGTTTCTGAATAAGGCTATTTAATAACCCCTCACTGCCTTTTTCAACAATGATACTCCAGGCCCGCGAAGATCATGGACTTCATAAATTATTCATTTAGCAAAGTGCATAAAAAGTTTTTACCTTAATGGATGTCCATATTAAACTTTTTTTTGCTTTTGTTAAACATACAACGTTTTGCTCTTTTCTCCAAGGAGGTGTACCTCAAGTTTTTACTGCTATTAATATAAGAAATACATTCGGGCTTTTTAAAAAGCAGAATAATTATGGGGTCGTTGAGTTGAGAATTTGCGTATTTGAAACCTCAAAACTTATTTATTTTTTTGCATTCTTGTTGATTGCTTTAATATCTATTATTTTTAAGATACTTTTAAATAAATATAAACACATCCCTTCACCTATATCGCCTTCAAAAATATCACCTTCGAATCGAATTTCAATAGATAAAACAAATATATATATATATATATATATATAGTGATCGATTCACATTAGAATCAATAATAACATGGTAATGATTTTGATTTAATAAATAGAATCTATGTAGTGTGTATCGACTATTAAAAAAAAATAATAAGAAATATGTACAACCAAATGATATGGAGATAAAGATATTTTTTGTTTAACAGTGTTTTTGCCTTTCAAGTGCTACTTCAGTCATAAAAAGCCGTTGAAAGGCAAAACTGTTCACAAAAAAAAAAAATAATAAACACCTCACAATTAAGCAATTAATATAACAAATTTAGGCAGTATATTTTTGATATATTATGGAGGAAAAAATGAGGTTTTAATTAATATTTTATATTTTTCTGCATGTTCCTCACCTCAGAGATGGTTTGTTAAAATCAGGGAAAAAAATGTTATTTTGAGATATATCAAATATTTAGTATTACCAATTGTATAATTAGAATATTCAGTAGACGTAAAGAAATAATCTGCAGTGTCAAATTATTATTAAGGTGCGAGTATTCGTGAAGAGTCTCTCTCCACTGAGATCAATATTTCAAAGGTAATAAAAAATAATGGCGAGGCTGGCGTAAGTAAGTCGTCAGGCGGCGCCCATCTTGTATTTATATATTCATTTTGAGAATTAATATGGTCATTGAGTTTTATAGGGTTACATCGTGAGATGCTCAATTTATTACGAACCGTGTAATATAATGGGGGGAAGCTTATGTGGACGATTATGTGTGATCACTTACCATTTTTATGGGAATTAGGGGAGATATTTAACATTTAACGGCACGTGCTGATCCGTATTGATATAATTTTCTCGCCGATCGTTGCATTTTTAATGACGTACTTTGTATAATCAACATATGTTGTTATTTTTTTTTTTAATAATTATCATTATTAAGAGACATCTTTGAATTGAATTTCACTAATAAATTTTCGTAGTTATATATTTTAAATATAATTTTTCATTTGTCGTTGTTCAATATTTTTATATCCGAATTACATTGAAATTTCTCTTTTTTGTTTCATTGATTTTTTTATGCATATTTATGCATAAAAAAAATATTTGATTTCGCAATTAAAATAACGAAAATATATCTTTTTTTTTCATTGAATATTTGACTACTTATTGTTTTTTTTGAATTTCAATATAACATAATATGAATGTAGCGACGCTTTTCAAGTATATATCGGGACCAAAATGTGGAAACTTTAAATTCAAAACTAGATTCTACTATCACACCCTAGAGCGCAATATTTTTAATACATTCGGCCACTCGTTTGTAATACTAATATCTCGAGCAAAAAGTTAAATGTAAATTTTAACCTTAATATTAAAATTATGAAAGTATTTCAGTGAATGAGGAAAATTAGTTTTTACAGTGAAATAAAACTTAATTTCTTACAATATACCAATTGTACAAAGAACCATCAACACCCGCGCAACAAAACACAGCAAAGTGCATTGAAAACTTTTCGCTCTGCTTGCGAGGAGTAGGGCGACCACGCTACAGCGAAAAGCAATGGGACTGCAATTAATAAATTGAAAATATTATAAAAATAATTTTAATAACTGCTATGGCCAAATATCGGCAAAAATTGTACAAAAATTTGTTTAAAATAATCACGAAGATATATGTATTTATCAAATGTGTATAAGTATCTGAGATTAATAAAAATATTGAATACAATTTTTTTTGTAATTATTGGCGGATTCATGTGTTAATACATTTTTATGTGCAAATATTTGTAAGAATTACCCTTGATTTTAAAGAAAATTAAATAATATATATAGTATTATATATAAACGTTGAAATGTATTTGGTTTTGATTTTATTTTTTATTAACTAAATGATTGTATAAATGTTGAAATAGTCAATTATTATGTAAAATATAAAAAAAAATATTGTTAAGTTTGTGTAATTGTTAAGAATACAAAAAGAGTGAATTTAGGGACGTAAGCCAGCAAAAATGTTTTTTTATTTCATAAAACACCTTTAATTAATCAATAGTACAGTTAAAGTATTTTTGATACAAAATTAAATGTTGAAACTCGTGTTCCAACAACAAGTAATATTAAAGCAAAAAAAAAATAGATTGAGTATGCAAAAATAAAAAAAAATCACGTTTACTTGTAAAGCAACCGAGAACATAATTTTAAAAAAATTGCTTGCTATATATCGAGGCCTTCCAGCGAAATAGCATTTTGGCTTTTCTATACGTTCTGTATGTAATGTTTCATGAGTTTATGATACAATTGTGTTTTCTCGTTACTATTCAATAGTAAGACATAATGCAATAAAATAAATACTAAAGTACTGAAATACGCGTAACAATGGAATAAATATATTTAACCACGTATGCCTTATTGCACAATTGTTATTTGTTTTTAAAGGTATACAAAATAAATAAGTTTTAAATTATATACGAGTATATATTGAATATAACTCATTCACTGCACTTGCGTATTTTTCTAATAAACCAAAGGTGAGTAAAACGCCATAAAATAAATTGATAAACAATGACGCGTGCTGAAAAAATGCTTGTCAAGACTTTTGTATGTCTTACATGTTTTTGCCTTTTTATAAAACCATAAATAAATATTACATAACTCATCAAACTTTAAAAAAATATATTGAGTGTAGACTCTATCTTTTGTGCTTGACTAAAACCAAGTTACGTGATTATATTTTGTTGGCTATTTTGAAAATATCTGTTGATGATGAAGAACGGCTTTTATCCTGCTTAGCAAAATAAATTCACGAAAACATTTTATGATTATTAGGTTTTACGAGAAATTCTATCATAAAGCAGCTTGTTTCTCGATTGCACTTCAAAATATTGAAGCTTACGGTAAGAGTTCATTGGAAAAATGAAATCTCTACTGAGAACAAGTCTTTTTATGTTAATACAAAGTCTCTTATTTCTTTATTTTCAAGAGAATAACAATTGTTTTAAGTATATTTGAGATATTGGGCTCGAGCGCTTAAGTTAATGGTTTTTGGTATTTTAAACATACAAATTTTGGCTACCTGAACCATTTTTTATTTTGGGATAACACAAAGAAACCTATTTTATAAAGCAGGTAAAATTATTGAACAACAGATTTGTAACGTGTAAGATAAAAAAAATATATATGAGACTTTTCAGCGCTTCACAGATGAAAATCTGAACAATTATTCTTCAGGAGTTTTGTTGCTTTCAAAATCGTTTTACATTGAATATTGCCAAGAAAAGCATTGAATTGTAAATAAAGCAATGTTCGGTAATGAATTCATCCCGAATTCAGTTGAATATAATTTGAATGAAAAGATCTTGTTTACCGAGACCATCGTATTTATGAATGAATGTCTTAATACATATAAGTTGGGTTATTACGCGGAAACTCTGGTTAAAATTTTTGATATTACGTATTTTATAAAAATAAATATAATTATTATAATATTTGTAACTTTAATGCAGTTTTACAAGCATTTTTTTATTAAAAAATAGTTGTAGCTGAAACAATTATATATTTGCTGCTCAAAGTCAAAGAAAAGCAGAGGAGCATTCAAAGTATTAAAAAAATTGGATGTATTAGTTTAGTTTATTTTAATACATAAATCAAAAAAAAATCACAGCTTAACACTTTTATTCGTTACTATGTATTTTGCTTATTTTTTATTTGTACAGTGCTTAAAAAAAATTCGATCTTTGCACGCAAAACTGTGAATAGAAAATGTCGAGCTATATAAGGCGCTTCTAAGTGCCACTTGAGTCGATTTCCGGTCGACATTGGTAAAGGTTACAGTCAGTCAATATCCCAGGAAGGCTGTGTCTGCTATTATTGGAGGTTTTTAAACGTTGAAGGTTGAAAGAAGAGCACGTGCAGGCTCCTAAAAGGTTCTATTTATTCTCATTGTTTCATGTTGATTTCTGGATCGAGGTAAGTCAAAGTATGATCATCTCATTACTAATATGATTAGGCACATTAGTTCACACATAGATGATTAAAGAAACTCTCAGAAAAATATCATAGTGATTTGTGTGGGATTTGAACCCACAACCCCTGGCTTACATGGCCGGTGTACTGACCCTTATACTAACAATTATACTACCTTATACTCGCATCCGTTAATCGATAATTTTTAACAATCATACTCTACATATGATTTGCAAGCACTGGACTTTTTAAACAAAGTAACAAGTGAAGCGATTTTAAACCTATCTGGATATTATTTTTAAAATCTATTAATTTAGCCAAGACGCGCACCATCATATACGTATGTCTATTTTTTGGATTGAACGTCAATCAGATGCGTATTTATTACCCATTACGGGTTAATTATATTATTACTAATATGATTAAGCACATTAGTTCACACATAGAAGATGATTAAAGATGATCATATTATTTTTCGAATTATAAAGACGTTTTTTTTTTTTTAATTAAAATTGAATGAATTGTGGTCACCGCAATTTCTCGTCCATCTGGCGACCGCTAAGTGTGAAGTTGCAGTAAATAAATAGGGTGCATTGGCCGGTGGCCTTTAATTGGGCTGTGAGAACCAAAGTTCTCCAGAGCAGGCGGGGTATTGAAAACTTTTCAATAATGGACACCCTGGTGTCTGGCTTCGAGAGTAATAACGCTGATGGTGGAGATAATTAGTTCGAACGTAACTCAGAATTACACCGAGAGTACTAAGCATTAAAAAAAAAAAACAACCATTTTACAAAGAACCAACTAAAGTGATACAGTCTGCACTAAAACTCAAAGTAACACACAAGTATGGAAGGCTGAATCATAAATATCACATAAAAAAAAAAAAAAAAAATTAGTAGTGATTATGCAACTGAATATACTAAATTTAAGCAATATTTATTAAAGTGTTTTAAATTGATCAAAAAAGATAGAAAAAATTGAGAGCGGATGTAACAAACTTCACTTATCACTTACTTGAGCTTTTAATATATATAGCATTTATATTTATCTGGTGAAAATGAAATAGTAGGTTTGAATACTGGTATATAAATTAGTTTTATCATTTTATTTAAAGCAATTCTAAAAAAATTAAAATTTTGCCTCCAGGGTTTAAAATGAAAGAAAAGCTTTTGTGAAAAAAATCTTCATTCATTAATTTTTCAATTATTTTTCTGTAGACAAACGGTAGATTTTGGAGACATTTAGGCACTTTGACTGTATTTTATATTTGTGAATCTTTATTTATTTTCCAAATTATTAGAATATATGTTCAAAATATATTTGTTCATGAGAAAATATTTGTTATATTATTTTAAGTATTTTCATTTTTGACACATCAAAAATACAAAAATAGTGGGTTTAAAAATTCGCATTTAAAATCAACACCGTCAAACAAACAAACAAAAAACGAAATAAGCGGAAAGCAGAAGCGAATTTATATTCACGCATCGTATAAAATAATATGATTGAGTGACATTCAAAATTTATTTATAAAAAATCCTCATCAAAAATAAAAAAGAAAAAAATGACATTGTTATGCTAAACATGCCGTGACATGTCATTTTTTAAAATTAATACGAGGCGCATTAGTAAAAATGACACACCAGATTTTCTATTCCTTCTTATCCCTGCTTATTCGCAAAATAATATTATATACATATAAAAAAAAGTTTGGACGAAAACTTGTTTGAACAACTCCAGCGGCGGGTATTTTTTTGTATTTTTGTTTTATTTTTTACCGCCTGTTCCGCTCTTCAGTTGTAGAAATAATAAGTCTTCAATATTCGGTCTGTTCTATGGCGTATTGATTTAATTAAAAAACTTTTCTGATGAAATTTAATAACTGGTAAAAAAAATGTTCTCGAAATTTCCCCGGTGGTATTCGTTGAATGGAAAAAGTTTTTTTTTAATTGTCCGTTATGAAAAAAGTTCCGCTCTGCTTTTTTTTTTTTGTCTTGTTAATCAATTCTCGTTTTTCATTGCGTTTCTACGTGGCATCGTTAAAAATTAAGTGTTTAATCGACTGTATGAAAAAAATAAATTCATAATTCAAGCAATCGTTAATTAGATATTTTCAACTTAATTTTGTACCATTTATAACTTGCTCTACAATAAAAGGGCATATTTGCTATTTTGTTAGCACCCCAGATGCTTAATTTTGTCTCAAAAGTTCATAAATAAAGTCTTTGGGACATATTTTTGATACAACAAAATTATATACATGTATTGTTATGAGTTATTTCAATGTGTGTGTTTTTAAACATATACATAATATTTTTTATAAAAAGAAACAATTCATAGTTGCTTATTCCAAATAGTTAATAAATACCAACTAATATTCAGCTTCAGTAAGTTCGCCTGAATTTCCCATAGAACTTCGTATATGAAAGCTCTATGGGAACAACTTAGGTTCATTATTTGTAAGAGTCAACAAGTTTCGATTGCAAACCGCACGCGCCGCAATACCGGAAGCTTCGAAACTTTCGGCAGCGAAACTTTCCCAGTGCTTTGTGCAAGAATCGTAAAAAGCTCCGTCTTTGAAAATTTCACGAATCTCGAGTACAACAATGGAGTACTTCATTAAAATTATCATCAGATGTTATTAAAAATATTAAAAAATTGTGTATACAGGCATGACAAAATCAGTATTTTTTTTTTTAATTTTCAGGGTTTTTAATGACAAACTGCTTTAATTTTTAATATGAAAATTCCTTTGATGATATCGCACTATTAAAGCATTTTGGCATTCATAAACGTAATTTGGTCGTAGATTAATGTCAATAGTTTATATCAGCACTAAATTTTTTTAAAAAGTTTTTACTTCTTTAATGTTAACCAATATTTTCATTCAATTGTTCGTTTATTATAAAACGATGAACGATTTGAAATATGCTAATACCCCAACGTTATTATCTATCGCTTACTTTGCTTTACCTTAAGTAGAGTTTATATCTAAGCCTATCAAATTAATTGGAATTTCATTGGAATTTCAGATATCCCTTATAACACCAAGAAAATAATACTTTCACGAATAAAGTTTTTTGTATTTTTTAATGCGAATAAAAATTTATGAGTACCCAATTATTTTTAATGGTTTATGGAAGCTGTATTATTTTAAATTAAAGAATTTTTGTAGTTGGAAAAGCCAAGACATGACTGGAACGAGTTATTTTCGTTTCGGCTACTCTTATACATAAGTATTTCCGGTTTCGGCTACTCTTCTTCTAGCATCATCTCACTGACGTATACAGCCTTGAACTTAAATCACACGCTTTTATTATTATTATCAATACAACCTTAGTATATTTCAAAATACTTTATTGAAGAAATTATTGTAAAGATAAGATAAAATCAGTTCAACGTAGTAATTTGTTTCACAAATCTACAAATATGTATTTTTCTTCGGTCTATATTATTAAATATATTATGTTGTTGGGTTGTTTAAGACTCAGTACTAGAGTCATGTTCGGGGATAACAAAAAAATAAAAATATATTAATATGCATTTATATAGTTAGGTAAGTACTTCATACTATTTGCATATAATTTATTTACATGCACTTATAATATATTCCGCAATTCGGAGTTATGCAAATACAATATTATAAATGACACAAGCGAACGGGCAAACAAATAATTAAATTTTATCGAATAAATTACATATTTCACCATAGATTTTATTGAATTCAATTTTAAAATTGCTAAATGAAACATTCATGTTATAATTATTATGAATCAAATAATTCATTTACTGATACCTAAAACTGCGGTCTAGTACAATAATTGAATTAAAAAAATATACTCGAATATATTATATAATGTGTTTAAAAGAAAAAGATCTTTACTTTATTTATTTGATGCTCAGTTTTTGATTCAACGTTATTCTATAAAAATATTATTTTCAGCGTTATTGAAGAGAAAAAACTCGAGCTTAAGATTTTTATTATTGAAGTTCAAAAAATATAAAAAACGTATGTTTTCGGCTGTTGTAAGTGATATTGTTTTTTCATGTAAACTGCCTCAAGTTAAGTTTTTATTTCAACGTTTTGGCTTCTCTGATCTAGGCAGTTTTGATAAAAAAATCTTATACAATAGCCTCAATTTTTCAATGGAATTTTAATCAAAACTTTATTTGGCCCAAAATAAATTCAACAAACTCCAAAAATACTTACGTATTGAAATATTAACACACCATTAAATATATATATAAATTATTATTAATACCAGTGAATTTATTTTTAAGAGATTTTCATTCTTGTTGTGTCTTTAAATATTAATAAATCTTTTTATTTGTTGTTATGGTTTCCAGTAAATAAATTTTGTTGTTAAACATAAAATAATATTATTATGCACTGTATTAATAAATTATGCTTTTTTAGTATTTGTAACCTTTTACAATCTCTTTGTCTTCTCATCTTTAAATGAGTGAATGAAAATTAACTATTTTAAAATATGTATATATTACTTCTTTAATATGTTGTGGATCTGTGGTATTTTTTATGGGATTTTTATTAAAGCCCTAAAATATCTGATAACACAAAAAATCTACAGTTATAAGTACTATACGTTGTTCATTTAAATATATTAATTTATCAAATCGATAGCTCTAAATATCACAGATAATAGCTCAATTTATACGTAAACTAGCAAAATAATAACTTTTATTAGAATATTAAAAAAATGGTTTGCCAACAACAAAAAAACATTACAATATTTGTGAGGCTTCAGGAAGACAGATGAAAATCTGTTATTTTCATTAAGTTAGGTATAAAAAAATATTAAGCCTTCTAGTACAAACGGTGTCAAAAATATTTTTCAAAACTTGAAAAAAGTAAGCCATCTAAGTGCAAATTTCATATTCAACAACCTATTGAAATATTTCTCTGAAAAACTTTTTCAGTTCTTATTTTTTCCATTCATTATTTGAGAATCGAGACATAGTATCAAACATTTTAGCTAAGCGGAATTATTTTTACTTTTCCTTTGATCTTAATGTGTAATGTATCTAATATTAATGTCACTGTCAAACATTTAACCTTATTTTAAAAATAACATAATATTTTGAATGGCCAATAAAAAAATAAAACACGGACACAAAATATTTAAAAAATTTAATCCGAAATATAAATAAAAAATCAACAAAAGGCCGGCCAACAATAGAGCCCATTATTCCATCAGCCAGAATCGATATGGTCCTTGTGCCCGCCGTGCAGGTTCCACAATTCACGCACAGGGAAAAAAGCCTTATTGGTTTGTAAATATCACACACTGGCGTGAAAGCCTCCGTAATTTGAGTACAGTGTCCCCTTTGTGCCTTGGGTCTTTGAGACGGAATCACCACCGCCCCTATTCCGCTACCCTTTCAGCCTTCACTAGGACCCCAGCGAAAAAACCTCCCCAGAAATCCACTACTGGTGCTGTCGCTTATTGTACACGAATACTACCCTTAAATACTACCCTTGTGAAGTGTGAAATGTACTCGGCATGCCTGTAAGGATCTTAGTTTGATCCGCGAAAGGCATAAAATATTTTGTAATATATTCCTTTCAGAATATTTTGAATCCCGTTTAATAATAAAAAAATATCGTTTTTTTTACTTGGTTATAAAAAAAGCATGGGTTTACTTTAAATTTGTGCGTCGTTGATAAAATATAATAAAAATAAAATCGTTTATACACTAAGATACATTTTTAAAAGAAGGACCATAATACATGTTTTAATTAATGAATTGAGACACTCAAGCTCAAAGTATCAGAAAAATAAATTTTTGAACAAGAGAGTGTTAAGCGATCAATGATTATTGTGGTTGTGAATAACTTGCTCTGGTTTATTCACTTTTTCTTTGAACATGAAAATAAAACAATTTATATGATACCTCAACATTCTTTAAACGTGCTATAATAAGATCATATGGAAAAACTTATCACTCTTTTATTAAGCAAGCGTGCCCCATTTCGTGTTTTTCATGTGCTAAAAGAACTAAGGTCAAAGTATAAAAGTAGTCTTATATAAAATTAAAAAGACTTTTTGCGCTATGAATAATACAGTACAAATATACGGTAGAATAAATTGAAGCCGACATTGATGGAAGAATTACCTTTAAAATAGCCAATATTTATTTCAAAGGGATGAATACTTTAAGCGAAACAACATTAATATCAAAAAAGCCTTTCTTTCCAACGCATAAATATATAAGATAGTCGAGAGATGTCCCGCACCGGCTCGGTTTGTCCCATACATATTTTGGGTATTCCACTTCTCCATAATCATAAAAACGCATTATCCAGAGTAGGTTTTATGTCGAGCCTTCAACCCTCGCCGGCTTAGGGTTTGATGCGGCCGTAAAAAAGGCATTTGGCAGGGAAGTAACCCGCCGGGCATTGGCGGCCGATGGGAATCAGCGAAATGCCCTGATTTCGGTAGTTCCGCAAGGGTTATACTCTGCCCCGAGATGGAGGCGCGCGGCCCCGTCACGGTCGGCCGCGTGATTCGCCACGCTTATCGCCCAAATAAAAAAAAAACGTAACCCATACAAAGACTTTTAAATTTATTATATTTTCATGGTCAATGAAGCCACGCTGTATTTTTAAGGTAAAATTTACCTGTAATTGTGATTTAGAATAATTTTTATTTACGTATGTCTATTTTTTGGATTGAACGTCAATCAGATGCGTATTTATAACCCATTACGGGTTTATTATATTATTACTAATATGATTAGGCACATTAGTTTACATATAGAAGTTGATTAAAGATGATCATCTTATTTTTCGAATTATAAAGACTTTTTTTTTTTTATTATGAAAATTGAATGAGTTATGGTCACCGCAATTTCTCGTCCATCTTCTATGTCCATCTTTAATCATCTTCTATATGTGAACTAACGATTGACGTTCAATCCAAAAAATAGACATACGTATATGAAGGTGCGCGTCTTGGCTAAATTAATAGATTTTAAAAATAATATCCAGATGGGATTAAAATCGCTTCACTTGTTACTTTGTTTAAAAAGTCCAGTGCTTGAAAATTACTAAATATTAGTTGGCCTGGGCACATTGGTTCATATGTAGAGTATGATTGTTGAAAATTCTCGATTAATGGATGTGATTCGTTAGTACAAGGGTCAGTACACCGGCCATGTAAGCCAAGGGATGTAGATTCAAATCCCACACAAATCACGATGATATTTTTCTGAGAATTTCTTTAATCATCTTCTATGTGTGAACTAATGTGCCTAATCATATTAGTAATAATTTTTATTTAGCTGTATGAGCAAAACCAAAAGTGCCGTAACTTTTCGACCGTGGAATATAAACAAAGTGGAACATAAGCACAGTGGAATATAAACAAATATTTTTTTTAAACAAATACCATTCTCGAACTGATAAACCTTACAATAAGATAATAGAGTGATCTATATTTTGAGTTTTTAATATATTTATAAAATAAGTTTTACTGGAATTCAATTTTAATATATTTTATTAAAATAAAAGTAATATTTTTATGTGATGTCCCTCATTTTTTTTTGAATTTTTTTTGTGTAGGTATTTTCAGACTCTCTTCGATGATGTCAGCAAAAAACGATATGCGAAACTAGATTTGGGAAATTTATAATTTTTCTAAAATAAAGCTCCGTTTTGCATCCACGCGCGTCGATTATTTATAGTGAAAGAAAATTGATACGTAAAGTAACCGAGGAGTTACTAAAAAAAAAAGAAATTTTATATGAGTTTATGTTTCTGCTCCGCGGTGCGTTTTCTTGTTATTTTCGTCGGAATAAATATTAAGGCGGGGTTGAATATAATATCAATTTTTTGGCAAAGATTCTAAGAGCTTCGTAATTCAATATCCGTGGACTTTTTTGAAAGTCCTTCCACGATTCCACAATTATTAAATAAGATCGCAGGATAAGATTACCTTCGCTCTTATCTATCGTACGTCTTATGTGGAATAATACGAATTCATGTAATATTTTGTATGTAGTCCGAACGATATTTTCAGGATTAAAGCGATACATGTTCTGCGTACTGAAAATCAAGGTACTACTGCAGAAATAGGGTGTTATGTGTGGCATCAAAAAAGTATATTATTTCATAAATAAATTATTTTACTATGCCTTCAAATATTTTCAATGCTGAAAAATATGTAAAATGAAATAAAAAACCGTTGCATTTATTGAAATCGGAGCGTATTGAATTAAACAAAATATTGACCAAACCGCAAGTAGTTTGATTTGTCGTTGCAATAGAAATATGAACGAAATATTATTTGTTCTATCGATTAATTAATTTTGGTGTGTTTTTTTACTTATCAATATAATTTTTCAGCTCTCACTTGAATATTTAATAGTAAATTGAAATTTTAAATAGTATTTTTGTGTTGTTTTCGACTTTGCCATTGTCCTTAAAATCCGGGTGCTGCTGGAGGATAAGTATGGGATGTGCTGTATAGAGTTACAAAGCACGTTTTTTTGGGTTGTTCTCTGAATATCAAATGTCAAAAAGGGAGTTTAGGGAATTTCACTACATAGAAGAGCAATTCTGCTTCTCTCTAGACCAAACACTAACTTTTACTCGTCATATTTATATCATTCTATAAAAAAAAAAAACCATCGGAAAAGATGTAAAATTTAACACAATAATTTTTGAACTTTTAAAATTCACACAACACTTGAATTGGTTAATAATATTATACGATCACTTTGAAGTTTCTATGGCCAAAATTACAGAAATTTTATTTGATATCTAGATTTTGATGACTAGAAGATTTACAACTTCGAAATCCACTGAAAACTTTGATTGAAGGCATTTAATGCAATATTAACAGGTGTTTTGGTCTTTTTATAATTATGCACCATCTCTGATGACAAGAAAATCTTTAATTTTAAAATTTATTACACACTAAAATTATGTATGAACGATTAGATGAAATTGTATACTTGAAAGCATTTAGCTTATATATGTAATTAAACACCACCTCTGAGTAATAAAATCAAGGTTACATTTAATAAGAATATTATTCATCGAACGAAATCGGAGACGTTTAAGGGCTGAAGTTACAGATATTTCGTTCACTATCTGATTAGGCACAACCCCCGATTACTGTAGAAATTTTCTTTGATTTATAGGTTTCCGAGTCGGGGAGGTTTTTCTTTGCAGTAGAAATTTCTCGCACAGCCACGAGGAAGACGGAGCGATCTCACAGAAATCAAATTAATGAGATCTCCGTCGGATTATATTCGGTGATTTATTTTATTTGTACCCGCTAGGATGAATGCGAAAGTATGAGAATAATAAGTCTAATTTATTTACCCGGTCTCGAGATTGTAATTCAAAGCAATCGCGATTTTTAAAATGATATTAATTGTAAACGAAAATAATTACTCGCTTCTAAAGACGCTGAGCAATGAAAATTTATATTTCAATACAAACATGATTTGTACTAAAATTATTTCAAGTATTCGTGGAAATTCAGCACATTAAGAAATATTGTAACATGTTTTTAAAAATGCCCAGGCGTTTTGATTCGTTATACAGAAAACTTTGTGGTTTTTATAAAAATAATGAAAAAGTATAAGGCTTATTTAGCAATCGAAATATTTTTTTAAAATAATTATTTTTAATGGAAAAAAAGTCACAACAAAGTTGTTTATTTAAATTTTCTAATAAAACAGGTAAAGCGGTGTGTTGTATTATTATAAATATAAAAACAAGTTTTGTGCTATGAGATATGATATATATTTATTGATTTTTCCAATGACTCGTTAAGTGAGTTTTAAACAATAAATTACAGTGGCATCTAAGCTTGCTCGCCATCACTGTATGCCGATATTAAAACTTTTCATAAAAGGCAAGTACACGGAAAATAAACCACCAGAAAACAAAGCTATCCAAAAACAATGAAAAAGCAATCCGTAGATATCGAGTAGAACTTTTTATACGTACGTATGCCTGTAAGAGGCCATGTAGCATGAAGAAACAGTGACCGAGCAAAAGTTGAACGACGGATAGATACCGTAGTCGCCTCTGGATTGTAATTTACCTATCTTTGAAAGTTTTTATTGGAGCTTCGAAGGGTTCAGATGAGAGATTTCTGCCAATGAAATGTTCCGCCATACTTGGGATAGTTCTAGAACCTTTTGTAACAACTCGCAAGAAAGATGTGATCAGATTTTATATTTTATGCGCATTTGAATACTCATTTTGTAAAAATGGTTTTTCTTTTGAATTTTTAGATATTTGTTACAAAATTATTTTTTTGCACTAACTTGACAATTATAATACAATGTGATATGATTTTTTTTTATGTAGTTTACATATATTTTTAATTAAACTCTAGACATCTTATTGAGATCACAAGGCAAGTATTTCTACGTTGCTTGACTTCTTTAAGCGAAAAACAATCAGTTAATAATTATTATATATATGTATTATTTTGACCAATAGATGCAAATTAAAGTAGAAAAAATCAAAATTATTACAAAAACATTAGTAGAATCAAAGGATATTCTAGTAAAAACTAAGTACATTTATTTTGTTCTTGAATGTCCGATAAAATTAACGTTTAGTTAAAGATTTATATTAATAACGATCGCAGTAAAAGTATGAATATTAAATTTTTAACAAATTATTTTCCTCGGCTTTTATATGGATATACTATATTATACATTTGCGAATACACATATAAATGTATGAATATATTTTATTACGATGAGTAAAATATATATTTAAGTCTTTAAGTCACTTATTTGGTATGGCGACTTATACAGAAGTAGTGCTTTTAAAAATGTTTTTGAAAATCTGCGGTGAAGCTATTCATTTCCTGAATAGCAACGTTGATTACAATTTTTAATCCTCAAAAATTGAAGTGAGATCCTTAGAGATCGCACAGAATTAAGCCTCCCTTAATATCCACCGTTTGCAGATTCCATACAAAATTTCCATCCCCCGTAAGCGAAAATTTACCCCGCGAACAAAGGGAAAGTTTTTTTTATTCAAAAGTAATAAAAAATCGGAAGCTGGAAGTTTGGGGAGCCCGGCATGTACTTTTTACTAATAAAAGAGTTTAATTGCGATATTCAACAAGAAGAAGAGAACAGAATTTTGATGTTGAAAAGTCTTTTTCTTTTACGACAAGAAAAATATTACCGATACTTACCTTTTATAAATTAGGAAAAACTCCCCGAACTTTGAGTTCAACTATTTTGAATAAAAGATTTTTTCTTTTCATTTGTTGAATTCGTTTTTTTTTGTCGTTGAGGTTCTTTAAAAGGTCATGAAAACACACCGACAAACGAGACATAAATTAAGAAAAGTCGCCTGGTAAATTTAAATTAATTTTATGAAAATTACAAGGCTTTCAGTGCCAGTTTAGTGAAAATGGGTTTTTACAGTGAATTTTGTTTTAACCACAATATGTTATATAACATAACCCAAGATAACATGTGATTTAAAAATATGTTACTGCGTTGGCTACCCTGACGAAAATTTAAAATTTAATTGCAAAATTTCGGAAGTGGCTCTTCGATTTACCATCTGTCTCTCAGTCTTCTCATGCGGCACCCATTTTTCTTCCCTTTAATTTTTTCCCATGGCATGTAAACCTGTGGAAATACCTTGTTCAATGCTTCCGCAAGTTGATCTTGTGTTTGCGTATCATCTTCATTCAATAACGCTTGCAGATCGGCGTCCTTAATTATTTTTGGTATTCAGTGTCGAAATCACCACTTCTGAAGCCTTAAAACCATTTTTTACAGGTTGTACCTTTTCAAGCAAACAAAGTGCTTAAATCAGAAAAACAAAGCTTCTAGAGATCTTCATTGTAAGAAAAAAAATATTATTGCGTTACGATATATGTTGGAATTATGTCTGTTTATTGCTTATTGTTGTTATTTTATACATGCATGTCGACTACATGTTTCGATAGCGCCATCTATGTGTGAATCCTAAGAACTTAGTTGCGCACCTAGTATAAGCGCTTTTTTATTCATTTTATATATATAAGAAAAACTTGGGGTAATATTGTAATTTTGCATAAGTGTGCATTAAATATATATATACTTTTGCATAAAATACTTGAGTGATTTTCCACGTGTTCGTTTTTATTCGTGACCGGTTTCGCCAACCTTTCACGTTGGCATTATCAAACAGACATTATCTGTTGAAAGGTTGGCAAAACCGGTCACAAATAAAAACGAACATGTAAAAAATCACTCAAGTATTTTACTCAAAAAATTTAAAATGGAATTCCACCGAGTACTCACTGTAAAAAATATTGAATTTCTTATATATATATATACTTGTTTTAATTTTGATACGTATCACTCGTAAGCACTATTTGATACTAATTTTCAATGTAAAAAAATCATTTCAGATTAAATTCGATTTGGTTCATATACGCAGTGTTTTTTTCTCGTGTATTTATCAAACCACAGCGGGTATCCTGTTTTCACGTTAATCTCTATATTGTTTCATAAATGTCCATTGCACCGATCATTAATATCATTCATGGTTCGCACGGCTCGTGGCTCGAGGCGTGGGGGTGCCAGGGGGTGGGCACGGAGGGGATGGAGATCGGGGGTTCAGGGGTTCGGGGGTTCGGGGGTGGAGTGTTGCTAATCCGGGCGGAGTGGCGCGGCTTAGCGGCCCGGGACAGAGATGAATGGTGGAACCAGAAGCACTGCTGGAATCGAGGGTCGGCTCAGGAATCATAAGCACCCATGTTACTGCATATTTATAAAGGTCCCCGTTTCTGATTCAGCCCGTTATTATGTTCAAATTGTTTAAATTGCTTTTCAAAGTGACACACTTAAAGTTCTCGTTCAAAATCGATCGAGCTACGCATTTTTACTTGCTGATATACGCAATATTAATTGGCCTGGGTGCGTTGGTTCATTTGTAGAATATGATTGTTAAAAATTGAAGTGGCTCGCTAGCATAGTTGGTAATGCACCGGCCATGTAAGCCGCGGGGATGTGAGTTCGTAGCCTACGCAAGTCACGATGATATTCAATGTGTGAAAAAATGTACCTAATCATACGAATTAGTTGAAACAAGGATAAAAGCAAATAAAATGTGTTTTTGATATAATATTTTTTAATTGAATACCGTTTTTTGATATATTCTTATATATATTCTTTAAATATGCACTCCCAGTGGGAATATGAACCCACGTCTCGCCGTACAGTTGTTGGACACTCGCTACAGCCTTCCTGCAGAGGTGACTAGGGGGGTATATGAAAAATCATCCCTTCGCGAGACAGTTTTCAATTCCAGCCTCCACCCTTACTGTTAAAAATGGAGCAGCCTCTGCAGAATTTTAAAGAATTTTTCGCGTTTTTACGAGTGGTGCTTAGTGAATTAAATTTCAAAATTTACCCTCGCTCATAATATATGAGATGTTTTGGAAAGACAGGCTTTTCTTGTTTCGCCATGAAACTCGGTTTCCTCGGAGATATTAAAAGAATCCTTGTTGAATTCACTTTGCTTTTAATATATTCAAAAAATATTTGTAAAAAAATACAAAAGAAACATAATGGTTTAATTACTTTATGCGTGATTTAATTTCATGTGACTTCAAGAATACCGTTTGTTATTTAAATAATGTACTCAATTATTTGGTTTCATATTCAAGGCTAAAAAAAAACAAACTACTGCATTTTAAAGAAATTTACATTTAAACCATTTTCGTCTCTTCAAATCTGAAACTATCAAAGGAAGGTATTTGCTGATACTGATCGGTAATTTTCCAGGATGTTGCTACTATTGAACAAGGAATTCAAAGGATCTTTGAGTGTCTCTCAAAGCTCTTGGTCTAATAATAATTGTTTGAATACAGAAAATACAAACGCAAAACTAAACTCAATTTATTTTCATGGACACGAAGAGTAGCCATATGTCACAATTATAAACTATTTATACAGTGATGTTTTGATGAGTTTTAAATTTCTTTTTTATTCAACTTATTCTATAAATAATCTTGGGAGCAATCTTTTGTAGAGTAGTGTATTTATTATTCATTGTTCATATTATAATAGCTTAAACATGCAAAATCGACAATAACCGCCAGATTGTATTTATATATATATTTTTAATTTACAGCCTCCTTTTTTTAATTTCAGGTTATCATTACCTCCGAGTCGCTGAAAAAAACCTTAATTTATCAGGTAAACATTACGACAACAATTCAAGTTTATTCAAAATGTCTGCTTACTCTCTAATGTGCAGAATCAAGAGAAAAGGGCCAAAGACTAATCCCCGAGGTACTCCTGTTAATGTACAAATCTCTTAAAGTCCAGCCTACCAGCCTTCAGGGACTAGAGTCACTGGAGGCTCCACAGCCTTATTATGACTTCATTAATCATTATGTACCCATAGATATAACGGATTCACAAAGTACCTTGCTAATTATTTTGAATATTACCTTAATTTTTAATAAAAATTAATAACGCGTATATATGTTATGATTTTAGAGCAGTGAGGGTGTATACTATAAACACGGATTTAATTTTTCTACAGCTAGTTAAAACTCGCGTTACGTGGCGCTCCTGGCAATTAGTATAACATTTCCAACCGCTATGTATGCAGCGCGGGGGTCTCCGGTGTCTGAGGGCGGAAATCAAGTTTTATCTTTATTACAATTACAAAAATAACGAGGCTAACGTTGTTAAACTCAACGGTACATGAAATTACCGCCGGAACATCCTGTATGGGGTGTGCGGCACACTTTACTGATATTGGCCCGCCCGCGTGGGACACGAGCACTCTGTTTTTCAGTAAATTTTTGAAAGTGCAAAACATGCGCTCGAACCTTTTCAAAGTTAATGAAATCGATTAATTTCTGACGCATATATTTAAAAAAAAAAAAAAAAAATACAAGATAAATACTTTGCTTAAATAACGTTGATATTTTTTTACTAGTACGACGTGTAATATTTTTGAATAAAACACTTAAGTGATTTTCCACATTTTCGTTTTTACATTTTCGGCATTATCAAACAGAGTAATGTTCTGTGTGGAAATGTGGAAAATCACTCAAGTATTTTATTCAAAAATATTAAAATGAAATTCCACCAAGTACTCTCTGTCAACAATATTGAATTTCTTAGTGCGACATGTATGAAATGAAATTTGTTTGTAATAAAACACTATACGAAAAGGTTATGGAAACGGTGTTACTCCATTTTAGAAATTTAATATTTTTGACACAGAGTACTTGGTGGAATTTTTTAAAAATATTTTTTTGAATAAAATGCTTTGAATATATGAATAACCTAACCTAACCTTAACATTCACGTTGGCACTATCAAACAGAGGCATTATTTCACTCTGTTTGATGATGCCCACGTGAAAGTTGGCGAAAGCGGTCAAAAATAAAAAAACGAAACTGCAGAAAATCACTCAAGTATTTTATTCATAAAAAGATTAATACACAAGCATATTCAAAATATTTTACTCAAAAAAAAAAAGTCCCCGAGTTGTGTTTTAAGTTTGCGACCGCCTTGCGGCTGGAGTGGGTGCTCTGTCCGTGTTTCCATTTCCAGTGTCGACTCGTGTGGAGCAATTATAATTAAGGACGCCCACCGCCATTCCCCGGCACTGCTTTTAGAGGGCTTAAGCCCTGCTGGTCCGCACAGCCCCCGGTTTATACCGAGAGTCCTCCACCGTCCTCTCCCATGGAGGAACGTAAAGCACGCAGAGTGCCCGAGTGGACGGCCCTCTTCACTAAGTGATACATTTTTATCCCCTCCGTATATACAGCTGATGTAACCTACCCTGGCCAAAGTGTTGGAGATATTTCAGTCACTTGATAAGACTCTCCTGGAGGGGGAGATAAAAAAAACCCCAGCACACATCTGTCCAAGGAGCTTACGTAGGTCAAATTAGGCTTTAATTGAAAAAAATATGTAACTGTAAAAATCCAAGTAAAATAATTATTCTGAGGGTAAAAAAAAGTTTTACGAAAATTTATATTTAAAGCATAGAAATATCAAACTATTATTTGAAACTAAAAAAGTTATAACAAAAGCAAATTTGTGAATATGAAAAAGAAATCCCTTTATGTTCATATTATTTTATAACGCCTAAAGCTTTGGTGATATTTAAGTTGCTTAGTTACACGAATTTTTTTTGAAGCGTATAAATTTTCAATCGATGTTCTATGAAATAAAAAGAGTAATTTTAGTGGAAAATAATTTAAAAAAAATTATAAGCTTATTCTAGTTTATGTGTTAATTATGCCTTATCAATATTTTTGTCAGAGAGTACTTTTAAAATTTGAGTGATTTCGACATTTATTATTTATTTCGCGCTGCTTGAACATGCCAACATAGGAAGTTAGAAAAAATAGTGAGTAGTTTTAATAATTTGTTTAAACTCTACTGGTTATTAATTTGGAGATCAAAAGTGTAAAAAGTATAAAGTATTACTTGGTAAATTTAAAATTCTCGATAGACAAATTTATGATGTATATCAGTGGGCAAATAAATATTGGATCATGATAATTTTCATACGTACGCGCTTCAATTTTTCTAAGGATTTTTCAGTCTGAAAAAACCAATCGCGGCAACAAACAAATAACATTGTTATCTCCTATCCGATTCGCTGATGAAACGTCTGTTTTTTGTGTGGCTTTGTTTAATTAACATGCTTCTGTATTTGCTGTCCTATCGATAAATTATGCCTGTCGATAAGCAAGCTCGCTACAGACCCTGCCGTATGTACACTCGTGTATCTAACCTTACTCATCCGGGGTCGCTCATAATGTATTTAAACCAAATTGGAATTCCCAAACTTTTAACGGCCTATTTTAAAAACCAATTTACAGCGACGGCAGTGGCTCCCGAAGTTGGCGGCCCTGGACCCACCAGCGGCTCCCAACCTGCCAGCCAACTCAATTAATGCATATTTCATAACACTGCGCCAGCGACCTGGTCTGCGGCTCTCAAACTTCCCGGAGTAAGTGAATAGATTGAAGTTAATAAAAACATATTTGTTTATACGCTATATGCAAGTATCATATAATTCAATATAATTTTAGCAAGCTATCACGGAAGAGTTATCAGACATACAGATTTTTTAAAAATAAAGTTTAAAATAAATATTGATTCTGCTATCTTTCTTCAATTCAAGGCAAGTTTGATTGAAAAAAAAATTCTACAAAAAATACTGTTTAAGTTGGTGGTATACCATTTTTGAATTTTAATATTTTTTGATGAAAACTACTACGACTTTCTCAGAAACAATGATATTGGATGATACGAATCGGAAAAAAATAATATGAACAGTTAAAGATGCCACTTATCGTTTTCAAGAATAATATTTTTAGATTAAAGCCAGTTTGAAAAATAATAATCAGAAGTTTTTTTTACAATTATTATTATCAAAAATTCATTTTGATTATTCAGAAATGAACAAAACAAATATACATTACATATGGCAGTCTACGCACGTGGCAGCCCAATCGGCAACCGACCGATTAATTGAACCGTGTATAGCATTGTTTTCCAACTTTTTGTAGACTTTTTTTCAGAAAAATAGCATATAAAATTAATTTCATAGCAATTTCATCGATCCCGTGTATATACTGCTTTTAATTCAAAAAAATATTACTATATTTATTTGCATTAAAGTATTATATTCTTCATCAAGGGTCTCTCACTGCAATCATTTCACTGAGCATATACTCATGCTAAGTCAGTGTTCATGGTTTTCTAAGGGGAAAAATAATATATTAGGTCCCCGGGTCCTTCTTCACCAAATTATAATATATGAAGTAATAAATCATATATTCAATATCTCAGTCAAATAAATGATTATACTAATACAGACAGATAATTAAGATCGAAATCGATAAGAAAAATAGCATATAAAATTATTTTTATAGCAATTCTATCGATCACGTGTATAGACTACCTTTAGTTTAAAAAGTTATTACTATATTTATTTGCATTAAATATGATATTCTTTATTAGGAGGAGGATTTTACTGAACACATACTCATGCTGTGCCATTGTTCAAGGTTTTCTATTAAGAAAATAGTGTAGGGTCCTTCTACACTAAAGTATGATAAAACAAGTAATAAATCATACATTCAATATTTCAGTGAAATGTTATCACATTGCTGGGAATAAATAATTATTCTGTCTAGCTAAATACGCAACAGATAATTAAAATCGAAAACGAAAATTATTTTTGTAGCAATTCTATCGATCACGTGTATAGACTACCTTTAGTTCAAAAGGTTATTACTATATTTATTTACATTTAAGTATGATATTCTTTATAAAATGCTTTTCCTCAGAACACATACTCATAGTGTGCCAGTGTTCATGGTTTTCTAAGAGGAAAATAGTGTAGGGTCCTTCTACAACAAAGTATGATAAAACAAGTAATAAATCATACATTCAATATTTCAGTCAAATGTTATAATATTGCTGGGAATAAATAATTATTCTGTCTAATTAAATACGCAACAGATAATTAAAATCGCAGGGAAATGTCCTATTAACAAGATCTCAAAAAGGGAGTCTCTCGAAACACGGCGTCGCTTGAGCATCCCTCCACGGGGCGAGGGTTGGGGGTTGGGGGTGGCGCTGGCTGGTCTCTTCATTATATCATAACAGAATATTGCCAGCACAAACAACTTCCCCACCCCCCTCCACCCGCGACATCATTAACGCTGGCAACACCTAGCGAATAAACTAGCGACGAACGAACAGAATATACATTTTAAATTTTATATATATATGAAAGCCTTTTTTTTCAGTTTTTTTTTAGTGTATTAATGAGAGACTGCTGTCGAGAGACGCCTCTGAAGGCTGAATATTTTCAATGCCTATTTCATGAAATATTTCATAGAAATAAAAATTTATTTATTATTTAAAAAAAAAAAACCGTACGTGTGATCGCAATTTGTTTACTGTCATAAGTTATTCGTTTTGTATCAATTATGTACTCAAATACGTTTGTATAGACAGCGTTGATTCAAATAAAGCCTTTGTGATAAGACCTTGGCTATTTATATTGATTATATCGGTGATATTTTAATGTAAAGTAGTGTGTAGGGAAAAAAAACAGTAATTCAATTATTTTTATACATTGAATAATTTTATAACCATGAGACATATATGTATTATTACTAATATGATTAGGCACATTAGTTCATACATAGAAGATGATTTAAAGAAACTCTCAGAAAAATATCATCATTCTTTAAATCATCTTCTATGTATGAAGTAACGTACCTAATCATATTAGTAATAATATAATAAACCCGTAATGGGTAATAAATACGCATCTGATTGACGTTCAATAAAAAAATAGACAAGCATATATGTACTGTAAATTTGTTTTCACAAAGTGTTAATATTTAGTGTATATGAATAAAAATACATTCATTTTGAAATAACGAAAAGAAAAAAAAATTGAAAAATTATTAAAATGCATAATAAATGAAATATTTTCAACCATTGGTATTCGAGTTTATTTGTATCTGAAAAACGATGTCAAAGAAGACTTTTGTGAATACAAGGACAAATCGGGCGGATGCATTCCCAGCAGCGCGGCACGTACAGCCTCCCCAGCCACCCCCTGAAGCCTCCATCAAAATTAATTAATTAATTATGGTTACGTGCTACGGTATCGCAAGCGTTCTTGACGCCTATGACGTCATTGCTAACGAACTGCAAACTATACACAATGCATAGCCCACCGTGTATAACCACGTCCCGAGACAGGGATGAACACTGTACATCAATATTTTTAAAGTTTTCAGGTAATAGCGGCTATTTTTATTACGTTTTCGATACTCAGAGAAGTGCGCTCATTTTCAAGAACATAGAAAACTGGAATTTGTAGTTGTGTGCTCAACTCAAACAATGCCTCATATTTTACTGTTTTAAAAATCTTTAGTTGAAATAATATTTGAAGCATATATACTATACATATTTTTTTATATTTTCAAGAAAACAAGGCTTTCTTTTGACCGCTCGTAGTTTATAATTAGAGTAATAGAATGTACTTGAAACCGGATTGTATTATTATCCTGTGTCAGCTGTTGATGCCTAACAGATGTATGAACAACATGTTCGATGTCTTCAGAATTGCTTAGACATCCCTGTTTCATGCAGTCAATGTAGGCTTTTGTAATATTCAGGGTAATATTAATTAATTTACGCTTGCAATGTCTAAATAATTTAACTCAGTCTGTAGCACAGCCGGGCTTTGAACATGGCGATAGTTTCACTATCAAATTGCAAGAATAGCATATCGTAAATTTCATATGTCCGAAAGATACATTTGATATCTCACATTGATAAATCTATCGACTTTTTATATAATAAATGCTTCTCGGAGACAACAAGAAAAAGTACTCATCAAAATTTTATTCGTTCTCGAGTGAATTTGATTTGAGCCGGCACTGAAGCCATCTACAGAGATAGTCCTTATTTTCAATCTTATAAATTCTAAAAATAATTTTTCGGCACCGAAATTGAACAACACAAAAAATATAGTAAAAACACCCTACACAGATTATAATACCTTCGTCTTCTCCGAGTTCTTCTCCTCAGATTTTCCCATTTTACTGAGCATATGTTCTTCCTGAATCAGACAAAAATTCATTTCTCCTTTCAAAGCCTCTTTTCCCTTCAGTTTTTTTCCTTTTTTGCAGTACGCTTTTTCGAGTTCTCTTTTTTGTGCATTCTGTGCAAGACTCTCTCATTTGTGACGCAATCATCCGAGGTCAAAATTTAGGAAGTATAATTAAAATATTTATTCAATAAATAAAAAACCTTATAATGTAAACAAGATAAATATACAACCCATCTATAAGCAACCGCGAATTTTTTTAATCTTAATCCTGCAAGCGGGAGAAAGCAAAGTTTAGATAATCTCAGTAAGACTGAACTTTTCAAGTTCTACCTCCCTCTATTCTGAGTCAAATTGCTAGATTACGAAGATAATTTTTGTTCTTCTTAAAACGAAGTTCATTTAATTTTTTTTTTTAATAATTAGTATCAAAAATAAATTCTGATTCGTTGTGTATTTATTTGTAAGCTTTTTACTTATACATAGATAAATAAAACACTGAGAGTATTTTTTAAATTTTACTTTTTCGTACTGAACATTTTTCGATAGTTCATATATAAATTATATCTATAATTTTTTTATTTGTGTTCTCTTTTATTTAAGTGTTAATAAAGTTAATATTTTTTTTAAATGAAATCACGTATATTCACCTAAAATTCTAGTAAACATTTAAAGCATTGCAGTTTTCATATTAGATTTGGATTTGTCACTGTAAAAGCACCAAAAGATTTTTTTCAGTGCTTATTTAGTTAAATTATGATATTACACACGAAATAGATGCAAAAAATAACTGTTATGATTTTCTGTCAAAATCACTATAAAGAAGATTTTTTTTTGATTCGAAAAAGATAAAATTCCGAAATATACATTATTTTTACCCAGAAATAGCACACAATCGTAATAATATTCGAATAAACCAACGTGTTTTTATATAAACGTCTTTTTTTTTTATTTTCTTATGTTTTTATTTTCTCGTGTTTTATTTTCTTATGTTTATAGCCACAACTTCATTGGTTTTATTTTATTCACAATAAAACACGCGACTAACATATACATACAAAGTGGAATCGTAAAAAAACAGATATGTGTTGAATATAAATATAGAAGAAAACTGTGTCCCATAACTCATAGTACGACAATGAATACAAGTTCCAGCAGTTAATAAAACATGTATAGTAAAATATTATGTCCAGATCAAAATCTGAAAAACAAATATACTTGTAGAAAAGCAGGCAACCTTTAGAAGGTTTAACTACCCTTACAGCAAGCCACGGGGTTGTCGATTTAAGGTTAACTACAAACTTAAATACTATCCAAAACTCTTAATCATTTCAAGATAAATTATTAACATTGTAAGACAATACTATGATTTTTATTTGCTTATATTAAAAGTAAAAAAATAATACAACTTTTTATATTAAAAAAAATGGTTACAGAATAATAGCATTAAGCTATTTTTAAAGTAAGCTTCAACGGTTTGATTTATCGGTCGTCCTTCATACCTGATGAATGTTTCCCTATAAATATATTGACCTTATCAAAATATCAGAAAAAATATAGTTAATTTAAACGATAAAAGATTATAGTCTTTTTTTTATTATAAATGTTCAAAGTAATGACTTTCAGGTGATTTATGCACACACAAAAAAAAACCATCGTTATGTTTAAGATATTTTGTTATTCATAATAAACAGAATACAAGATGAATGAATACTTATTGAAATTAAAGCATTATTTTGATGTTTAAATTAATTTAAGTTAAAAACAAGTCGTTAGCAAAGACTAGAGCCCCTTTATTTATTATCATCCGAAGATCTGGAGACAGTCCGCCCAATCAAGCATATTGTTCGGCGACTCTGGGCTGCCAACAGAGCAACTCGACATGCCAAAACATGCCAGAAACATGCCAAAAGCACGTTTAAACTTCTGCGAAGAGCACTGCGCGTGCCAGGGGGATGAAAAATACAATATCTTAAGTGCGAAAGACTTCCGAAAACGAATGCCTCTGTAAACACGAACTGAAATGCACCAGAAGCTGCATATTTGCACAGAAGATGTACGTTCACGATAAAACATCCCTTATAAAATATTGACTCCTTACAGTGTAATTTATTTTTAAGGGTTGTTTCGCATATAAGTTTTGATTACGAATAATCATTTTATGTCATTTTACCATGAACAAATGTGTGTGTGTAGGTTTAGGCAGCTGTTATTATAAATTTATATTGGGTATAATGCTGCTAAGTGGTCTTTTCTGCAAACTTTTCGATATGGGTCCTTGGACTGTCTTCATAATAATCATTGAGATGAAACACCGGAAGAATAACTCCAAGATAATTATATGATAAAATATATTTGTTTATTTTATAATGACAAAGTAAACGTTAAATAGCAAGTAAATATTCGCTTTCTCTGATCCGTGTTTCATGTGATTTCATTCATAACACAAGAATAGTCCTGTAGGAGGAACAATTCAACCACGTTGATTGTTTAAGGAGAAGTATTTGCATTTTCAATTAAAGGTCAAGAAGTTAAGGATTCCGATAGTGTAAATATACATCAATGAATACGAAATTATGTTGACCGACAAAGAATCACAATCTTACGTATTGATTTATATTATTTCTGGTATTTTCGGGAAAAAACCAATAAAATATTTTGATGCCACCTATATCATTAGTTTTTGTCAATTTATATTTTCAAAGTCCCATTCGACTTTATATAAGCTATTTTTATATTTAATCACCTTTATCATCATAAAGTTACAGATATATTAGATGAGAATATTTTTTTTAGGAAAAAAATTTTACTTCCAATAAACTCGTGCTGCTATTTTTGCTATCTTGCGTAAAATTATAATTAAAGAAATATTACTCTCTGAAAATTTGGTATTTTGAATATTACATCGATGATATAAAATTTTGAATTGAGGACTTTTTGACATAAGAAATTACAGGAACAGGTATGAAATGGATACTTAAGAATTTTACTATAAGTAAAATATTACAGGTATACTATTAGTTAAAAATTCTTTTTAAAATGTTTTTTATGTTATGTTGAACATTTTGAAGCCTTTCCATGAAAATATACTTATACTATATACTAATTATATAAATATTAAATTATATAATTAGGTGTTAAAATTTTTGTCAGTTGGATCTATCTATATGTAATGTGATATTTTTCATTCAAAACCACTATACAACCGCTGAAAAATTATTATCGTACTGTACATTAAATATTGATCAATAAACGTTGTTGGAAAATAAATGTTTTATGAGAAATATAATGTTTTTTTTAATCGAAATTGAAATTTTATAATATGGCATGTATTCAATTTTCATTTATTTTATTAAAATTATAATTTGCTTCGTGACTGAAGAGCGGGGAAATAATAATTTCAATGATAATTAGTGAGTTCGGATGAGTAGCGGCAGAGTGGAAGATGCATTTGACTACTAAAGTTTATTATCGGATGACGAATTAAATCCTAATTGCCAATTAAATTTCGTAATAACTAGTACTTATTAAAAATTTAAAAATACACGCACATATTTTTGTGTATCAATCGCTTACTGAGATAAATATTTAAAATATTGCTTCTAGTTCTTATACGCTATTCTTAGAATTGAGAGTTATATAGATTCGTTCCTGGACTATTACACACAAAAGGCTTTTTAATTATAAAAATATTTATAAAAAAAACGATGTTACTACTTAAAAAAATAATGATCTTACAGTTATTTTTTTTAATTTCTACACTGGATTTTATAAAACGTATTGCGAGTTATATATAAAAAAAATAATAAATTATAGTGTTAGAAATAAAAATTAAAGTGTCACAGTGATTGTAGAAAAATTACAGTTAAGTGGTTTTTGTAATAGATGTTTGAATTAAAATTATTTAAAGAAAATTTTAAAATATGTCTAAGATAAAACTTGTGATGCATTAACATAGCTTTTTGGGACACAAAATGAAAGCTTCACTTTTATAGTTGTTAGTAAATATATACTGGCAATAATATTATGTATTATTATTGCAGATCTTAATGGGCTATATACGACGACGACGAGGTAGGGATGGATTCGACAGAAGTTAACCTTCGAATGCTTATTTAATATTAAAACTAAAATAAAGGTTTTGAATCACAACAGTGTTATTAATTTATTTGCTGTTTGCTTTAATTAAAAAACTAAATGTAGATAATGATGTCAAATTTAATTGCAATTAACAAGATAAATCGAAATTTTGATGAATGTGTTTTGACGTAAGTAGACAAAAAAAAAACAAAGTTCTGATCATCAATTTTGATAAAATCCAAGGAGATTTTCGCAATTAGTGTAATTATTGAAAATTCTCAAGTAAAAAGACTTCAGCGACTGACATTGACATTTTACTGATTCCGTATTTTTTCTTGAAGTACTGAAAATTTGAATGGAAGATTAAAAATTCAACATTGAAAGTATAAAAAAGCATGGCTGTAAAATAATAATATTTATACTATGAAGTATTTAAATCCTTTCAGCTGTTCCTGTACTACTATTGTATTTTCTGTAGTAAAATGTTAGGAAATTAAATGCTTTGTTGGTTTATTATAAACTGACTTACACCGTTACTTTTGTTGGCATAGTGGCTGTACTTTTGTCTTTTTTAGGTATGATTCCTGTTAATGTAAATATACTTTATAGTTATTACATGAAATAGCCTATTCAACCGTCCAATGGTGCGGTAGTTTAGGCAATGAATTGCTGTTTGGGAGTTCTCAGATTGGAATCTGGATAGAGTGATAAAGTTATTCAATTCATCAAAAAAATATTTTTTGAAATATCATCCCTCACTCGATTTATGATTTTGCAACTGCTTCTGCATACATTTTATTTACATTTTCGCCCCTTTCCTTGCGGGCTGCTATCCGATTTAACAAAAATCGAGTAAAAATAATTTTAAAATGCACAGGTGTTTTAGAGATTGTGAATAACAGTGCCGTTAAAATAAATAATAATATATTGATTAACCTAAAAAAAATTTACGCCCAAATTATATGTTGATAATTTTCTTGTAAAAGTAGTTTTCCCTATTTTTTATCAGAGTTGTTTATTTTCAGTTCAATTCATTGCTTTCAACTTTAAACGTTATAAACGATATAATTGCTTTGTAACAGAATAAAAATTCAAAAGTTAATAATAAAATAAAAAATCATTGTAAAACTTTTGCATGAAATATTTTGAGTTGTTATTGTTAAAAAAATTGGTGGCATTTCTTAGAAGGCTGTTCATTCAATATTGCCCCTTATCTTCTAGGAAATAATTTAAGCCCGTATCTCACGATGTTCTTTATTAACTTTTTCCTCCTTACAAAGGTTATTCCTGTTCTATGAATATTGATTTTTTTCAGTTATTGCTGTATTTCGGTTTCAAACCACGAATCGCTCGGTATTTTTTTCTCGGATTAGTACAGTTAAATTGCAAGGAAATTTTTAAAAATAATCAATATATATTTTTTTATATTCAAATGCTTGATGTTGAACTACACGTCTTGTTTAAGAAAAATATTGAATTTATTATAAAATCCATGTTCAGAATTCCTGAAAAAAAAAAAACGAAAAACTACTTTGAAAAAAAAAACATATTTCAAAGTTTTCTAATTCCTTAAAAGAGCTCCGTGTAATTACATTTTTCGCCATTAATTTATTTTCAAATTATCCCCGGGACCGAGAGCGGAAGTGTGAAATTTCCCCATCCGCCGCCAGCAGCCTCTATCGGGCGGAAGACTCGGTCTGGATAGAAAAATAATTTGGATGATTTATTATCCGTCTCTCATTTCAGTGTGCGTCCCACCCCCATTACCACCCCCACCCCATAGCGCCCCGTGTCCGCTACCCGCCAGACAACACACGTGAAATAAAGCCTCGAAAATATCGATTCAAAGCGATGACCCACAGCTTAGATGCTATCGTGTTATAAAAGATTTTTTTGTTGTTCAAAGGCTGTAATTATCTAAAGAGTGAAGAATTGCGCGAGCGAAGGGTGAGAATGAAAAATGTAGCTTTTGGAAAGTTTGCCCCTATGAGCTGAAGACACCTAAGCCTTAGTATGATGATGTAGATAATAAACTGCATTACTGTGTTGTATGAAAGCCTTTTGTAAAGATGCAATTATATTTATGATATATATCACTGCAGGTTTGCATACAACAGGGTTAGCGATGTTGTAGTTAAAAAAATAGTATTATTTTACTATCATATAATTATACGGTGTGTGCATTAATTTTTTCGGATTTTCTAAGAGATGACGTTACTGGTATTGAATCGCATCAGGCTATACTTTAACATTTCATCGTTTATTTTTAAGCTCTCAACATGTCAACTTTTGTACCAACAAAACGCAATTTGCGGGAAGCTTTACTTTTCTGTTTCAATTGGAAGAAAAAACCAGCTGAAAGTCACCGATTGCTGTGTGAAGTTTATGGTGAACATGCTCCATCGCAAAAAACGTGTGAGAACTGGTTTCGACGATTTAACAATGGTGATTTCGATGTGGATGACAAAGAACGTCCAGGCCAACCAAAAAAAATTGAAGATGAAGAATTAGAGGCATTGCTCGATAAAGACTCGTGTCAAACGCAAGCAGAACTCGCAGAATCATTGGAAGTTGATCGAGCAACAATATCAAAATACTTAAAAGCATTGGGAATGATTCAAAAGCAAGGAAATTGGGTGCCACATGAATTGAAGCCGAGAGACGTCGAAAGGCGATTTTGCATTTCGAAAATGCTGCTTGAACGCCACAAAAAAAAGCCATTTTTGCATATGAAGACAGAATACAATGTTATTTTTATCTTTCACCAATCAGATGCCTTGT